>CM033692.1:16572483-17289278 GCA_019514585.1 Dendrobium officinale
TCATTCAAAATTTTAAGCTTTAGTGTTATAACCTATTGCCAGGTCCCAAGTCCTAGATGAGAAAAGTAAAGGGTTGCGTTAGATAGTCGACAACTAGTATAAAACATGTCGAATAGTCATGTGAAGGACTTGATGTTGTTGTTGTAGTTAGTGTTATAAACTATTGAGAAATATTTATGATATATATTTTTTAATAATCAATTTTTGCATCAGCCCAAACAATTTTTTTGGTTTTGTTGTTGCTCTTTCCAATAATCTATTTTTCTAATAATTATTGGTCATTACATTAGATATAATCAAGATAATTTTCTATGACATATCAAAATTTAATTGTTTCTTACTATATATTATTCTCACATCAAAATAAATATAATAATTTCAAATTTAATCACAATGAAAATTTAACCAAATATTCTAACTAAAATTTTTTCATTATTTTAACAATCTTCCTCACTCTTATTCTAACTAAAAAAATTTCATTATTCTAATTCAAAATACTAATATAAAATAATAAAATAATATTTATATTATATTATATAAAAAATACTTCCTCTCTCTTATTTTTTCAAATCATTTAGCTATTTTGCTCCTTTTAAATTTTTTATTTAAATACGCCCCTGTAAACTAATTTTAATAAATAACATGCTCCCTTTTAAAATTTTTGACTCTAAAAATATCAAAATATAAAAATAAATAAAAATAATTGCATAAAAACACAAAAGTTCCGACCACTCTACAAATCTTCCCTCAAAAACTCCACATCCTTGCATTGGGGAGAGCGCATAACCCTCCCAAGAAATCCCCTTTCAACCCATAGAAAAGTCTCTAAGATCACACTTACCATGTACATATTCCAACCATCATAATCCTATAAAAAGACTAAATAAAATTACGTCAAATTTTATTAAAAAAAAAAGCTGTCAACTTCCATATGGCCGCTTTGCTTGCTCCAACATCTGCACCACCTCCCTCATCGTCGGCCGCTCGACGCTCCTCTGCTGCACGCACAGCATCCCTACGAAGAAAACCTGCATCGCCTCCTCCAAAGGAATGTTCGCCAGCCGCTTATCCCAAATCTCCACCACCGCCTCCTTATTCCAGTTCGTAAACATCTTCGCCCACTGTACAATATCAAGGCCTTCTTCTCCAAAATCTCCGACCGCCCTCTTGCCGCTTATCAGCTCCAGCAGCACAACTCCGAAGCTATATACATCGCTCTTCTCGTCCACCTTCAAAGTGTACGCATACTCTGCATTAAATAAACTACAGATCAGTTTTGTCTTTTTTTAGGTGGGGAGAAGATAAAGGCCTGGATCCCAATCAGGATTTCTAAGAGTCTGTGCTATCTTTGATCCTCGAGTAATGATGATTTTGGGTCAAAAAAGAAATTTAAGGGCCCATCACTGAAGAAATCGATTTTCATAAGGATAAAGCTGAGTGCTTTGGCCCACCTGACCTGTAATTTTTTTCAGATTTTGAAAGAATAGTCTTGGCTCGCAAGCAGAAGAACATTTTGATCTGTCCAAGGAAGACCTTGCAGGCCGGCATATATACATTTATATGCTAAATCAGGGGCAGTTTTGGCGTTGTGAATTAATTGGAAGAAAGAAGACAGATTTTGGTTTTATATTTTCATCATATTGCAAGTTTTTTTGACTTTAGCAGATAATAAATGTTGTCTGTCAACTTGATTCAACAGTTTGCAATGTCGCAAAATTGTCTTATTTATAGTAAATGTTGAAAACGTCCGGTCTACTTTTAGACATCATTATTTTTAAAATATATTTTTAATCTAATTCTAATAATCTTTTGCATCATTTTAATTTTTATACTAAAAATTTATTTTAAAAAGAATAAAAAATCATCCCAACTGAGAAATTATTACGTGCGGAGTCCGGACATAAATCTACGTCCGTACTCTAATAAAAAAAGTGACATGTGTCCTTATACACAGTGTGTACAAATTTATACATACTATATATAAATGTGTACATAATGTGCATATTATGTATATAAGTTTGTACACATTATGTATATAATTTTATAATTTATATATAGTGTGTACAATTATACACACTAAATACAAGGACATATGTTACATTTTTATTAGAGCCAAGACATATTCGAACTCCGCACTTAATAATTTCTCCCCGAACAAAACCTTTGTTCAACAAAAAAATTTATATGAGATACTCATGCACTATATGTCAGCCTTATTATATGAGGTTTTACGTGAACAACAAAAATCTTAAAAGAAAATTCTTATAAATAATTTATCATTCTATAAATCTCAATATAGAAGCCTGATAATGATAAATTTCTAAATGAGTTTTTATGTGGAATTGCTTTTTCGTCCACAGATTTGAGGTTTCTAATAGCATCCAAGTTCTGATAAAAATATTTAAGGAAAAAAAATTACCTGGAGCGATGTAACCATATGATCCTGCAATGGCGGACATGCATTCCGAAACTCCAGAATCCCTTAAGAACTTAGCCAATCCAAAATCAGCAACATGAGCTTCAAAATTCTCATCCAGCAATATATTGTTTGATTTGACATCCCTGTGAAGAATTAGAGGACAACAATCATGGTGAAGATAGCACAGTCCCCTGGCTGCCTCTGTTGCGATTCTCAACCTTATCTCCCACTTCAGATACCCGCCTCTCTTCCCATGAAGCATTTCTCCTAAGCTTCCATTAGGCATGTATTCGTACACAAGAAGGTTTGTCTCCTTGTTCCGGCAAAAGGCAAGCAACTTTACTATATTTCTATGGCGGATCTTCCCCAACGTCTGTATCTCCGCCGTGAGTCCGTTGTCGTGCGTCGATCCTTTGTTTATTCCCAGTAATCGCTTAACGGCCACGTGTTCGCCGCCAGGCATCGTGCCGCGATAGACAACGCCGGCGCCGCCGCGGCCAATGACGCAGTTTTCCTTAAGGCAGTCGGCAATGTCGACGGCGGAGAAGTTGAGCTTCCCGAATGCGGTAAGACGCCAAGATTTAGAGCTTTTACGGATGATGGAGCGAGTTTTGACGGCGACAGTGGCTGCGAAGATGACAGAGCAAGCGAGGAGGCTGAGGGCGAAGAGAAGCTTGAATTTTCCCGGGAGTTGTGCGCTAATTCCACCGCCGCCGTGCTGGTTTCGGGGGAAAGGAGTGATTTTGGAAAAGTTGCATGGGTTTGAAACAAGACCACAGAGCAGGGGATTTCCGGAGTAGGAGGAGGAGTTGAAGTAGGCGAATTGACCTGAGTCGGGGATCCGGCCGGAGAAATTATTGTGGGAGAAGTCGGCAGCGGTTAGGCTTTTCATGTTAGCGATTTCCCTTGGGATACTGTAGCTGAGCTTATTCGAGGAAACGTTGAGGTAATTCAGAATTCTCAGCTGGGAAATCCGAGCTGGGATTGCTCCGGTGAGCATGTTCTGGCTTAAATCGAGATATGTGAGTTGAGAGCAGTCGCCGATCTCCTGCGGGATCTTGCCGGTGAAATTGTTGAGGCTGAGATCGATTTTAAGTAAATGTTTCAGCTTTCCGAGTTGCGCCGGGATTGCGCCGGCGAATTGGTTGCCGTTAAGAAGGAGGATTTGGAGCGCTGAGAATCTGCCGAAGGAAGGAGGCAAGGGGCCGGAAAGGCGGTTGTTTGATAAGTTCAGCTGGCTGAGCATCGCCGGAGTTCTCCATGGGTCGTTGGAGATACTCCCGGTGAGGTAATTACTCTGCAATTCCATCAGAGACAGCTCCGGCAAGTAAAGGAAGCCTCTTGGGATAGGCCCGGTGAGATAGTTTTGACCAAGACGGACTCTAGAGAGTGTTCTGCACTCACCGAGATCCTCCGGCAATGGACCAAACAGGAAGTTGTTGAGAAGGATCAAGATTTCAAGCTTGCGGCCGACGCAAAGCGCTGGCGGAATCTCCCCAGTGAGCTTGTTCGATGAAAGGTCCACTTCCCGGAGCTTTCTATTGCTGCCGAGATCCGGCGGTATCACGCCGGTCAAGTTGTTGTGCCAAAGCTTTAGCACCTGAAGCTCTGGCAAGACGGAGATGAACTCAGGAATTTGCCCATGAAGCCGGTTGATGAATAGGTGAAGCAGGTTGAGCCGCCGAAGCGCCGAGAACTCCTTAGGGATCTCTCCGGTTAGAGCATTGTTCGATAGGTCGAGGAATTTGAGCCCAGTGAGATTTCCAAGTTCAGGCGGAATTGCGCCGATAAGTTGGTTGGTTTGAAGAAACAGAGTATCGAGCTTTTCAAGCTTACCCAACTGGGGTGGAATCTCGCCGTCGAGGCCGCAGCTGGAAAGATCAAGATGAGTTAAATTGATCAATTTTCCAATCTGCGTCGGGATTCCGCCGTCGAATTGGTTGTAATATCCTAAAAACAGCTGTTTGAGATTAGTCAGATTGCCGAGCTCCGGTGGTATTCGACCGCCGAGATCATTTCCGGCGAGCGATAGAAATTCGAGTGTTACAAATTTGCCGTAGACCGCCGGAATGCAGCCAGAAAAGTAATTCCCGCCGAGGTCTAAATGCCGAAGCTTTGAAAGCTTGACGATTTCAACAGGTAGGGGGCCGAAGAAATTGTTGTCATAAGCGTCGAACACCTCAATGGACGCCATGGAGGCCAATTTCCAGCTTTCTAAGGAGCCGTTGAGCTGGTTGTTTGAGATGTTGACGAAGCGGAGGCGAGGAAGATCGGCAATGCCGAGAGGGAGTTCGCCTGAAAGGTAGTTTCCGGCGAGGGAGAGATGGGTGAGGGATTGGAATCCGGCGATCGCTGGAGAGATGAAACCGGATAAGTTGGAGTTAGAAAGGTCGAGAGAGAGAACAAACCGGCCGGCGATGTCGCATTCAACGCCGGTCCATGTGCAGAAGGAGGTGGTGTTTGATGAGTTCCAGGAAGAGAGGAGGGCGTTTGGGTCGACGAAGGATTGTTTGAGAGAGAGGAGGAGGGATGCTTGCTTGAAGAGGGGGTGGGGAGTGAACGAGGTGCAAGAGGATAGGATAGAGGAGAAGAGGAGGACGAAGAAGAAAGCAGCCATGGAGAGAGATGCAGAGAGAGTGAGGAAGGAAGAGTAGGAGAACAAAGATGGAGTATAAGAGGAGGAGAAAGAGATAAAAGGAGGAGGTGGGACATTGGGCTTGGCTGCTGGTTTGCTTTCTCTTCTTTTGTTGAAGGGGGGAAGGGGAAAGCAAAAGCGTTCGAGTGCTCCTACTGCAGAGCAAAAGTGGAGGGAGATGTTGAGGGCGATGTCGACCGTTGGATTTCGAGAGCGAGCTTTGCTGTCTGTTATTTTTGGAGGAATTACGGAATTCCTTTACTTTCTTTTATTTTTGGCGGAATTACGGAATTTCACCTCTTTTTAATATTTATTGAATCATTTAAATAAATTAAATTAAAAAAAATACTAATGTGCTTCAAATAATGAGTCAAGAAATTTTTCCGTACAAGAGAGTGATTGTAAAAATAATTTTAAAAGATTTATATCCTTAGAGTTGAAGAGAGGAATGATTCACTTAAAAAAAGAAGATTTTTTAGGATTCTCCTTTTATCAACTCTATTACAGTTAGGTTCTTCATGAATGCACTTCATCTTCTTTACACACCCCACTTGTTCTTCTCATAGTTCTCCTTTTTATCCCTTACATCCCCCGTAAATCGAAGTAGGGATGCAAATGAGTCTGAGTCGAGCTCGAGTTAGGCCTGACTTGTGCTCGATTCGAGAGCCAAATTTTGAGCTCGAACTCAAGTTGAGCTCAAAAGGCTAGCTCAAGCTCAACTAGTTCCACTGAAAAACAAGCTCATCGAGCGACTCGATACCACAGGTCGAGCATGCAATCAACTTCTCACGGACGCGGTTCACAAGTGTAAAGGCCAATTCGTCTTCCACGCTTTGACAGTTTACATGTGCAGATGCACTACGCCATTTCATCTTCCGTGCTTCATTAGTTTGCCTTCTGCCTTACAAGCCGCTCAATGAGTAATTGAGCCGAGTATCAACTAGATTGAACTCGAGCTTGATAATCCAACGAGCTTGAAATTCTACTCGAGCTCGAAACTCAATAAGCTCAACTCGCAAGTTGGCGTAATTCATTTGCACCCCTAGATCGCAGGCATGCTCTCTCCACACGTAAAGTTTGTCCTTCCCACTTTTACAAACAACCCTTAAAATTGATTCCAACCTTCCTCTTTTAGAAGGTTCTCCTTTCTAAATATTTCAAACTAAGAATAAAATTTTACTAGACAATTTAACATTTTTCTTTTGAATCTATAAATTATAACTCCACACCCACCCTCACCAGGTTTCCGAAATCTACAACTACAATTAATGCAAGGCAATGGAAACAATATGCATTCAATCATTTAATTCAAATAAATATAATCATATAGAAATAAAAGCACTTAT
This sequence comes from Dendrobium officinale, assembly GCA_019514585.1. Lineage (NCBI taxonomy): Eukaryota > Viridiplantae > Streptophyta > Magnoliopsida > Asparagales > Orchidaceae > Dendrobium > Dendrobium officinale. Next base: position 16,578,884 of record CM033692.1, read on the forward strand.
CTATCATGTAAAACATACGAATCAATACAGGCAATGAAATCTAAAAGCAAAAATAATAAATCATAATAATAGGTATCATATACGTATCATATGCAAAGAATATAACATATAGATCTATCTAGTATGCTCACCAATATGCATATATTATACTAAAATGCATGATATAAAATATACATAGTAAATTAGTGCACCTCATATATTTCATATTTTCATGCCCAAATATAGTACACTAACTCCTGATCATTTTATACTAAGTATTTCTTTATAAGCAAAACTACCCGATAAAAATTTAGCATAAACAAGTTAAAACATTCAGGGGGATGATACTTACCACATATAAAAAATTATAAGGTAAAAAATTTACTAAAATAAGAGATATTACATTTTTTATTATTTTTAAGAGGGAGAAAACGTGCTAAACAGAAAATCATTGAAAAAAGAAGTATGATTACAGTTATCTATCATGATCAAAATACTTTTTATAATTAGAACACAAAAATGCTTGCCCAAACTAGGCTTTCTTTCTCCCCTCTCTCCCTTTCTCTCTCCCCTTCTCGCAGCCCTTTCTTCTTCCTAACTAAGACATGAATCGGGGGACTTAGAGGATTGCTTAGGATATATTAAATAGAGTACTAGATTAAGATATTTAAAAATATATATTTTTATACTTAGCATCATAGTGCTGTAATGCTCCCTTAATTTAAAAAAAAAACTCCACGAGAGCTTGGTGCTACTATGTCACAACGCTTACTAAACCAATTTTTTTGGAATTTAGGAAAATTCAATTTGGGGTTATTACATCTCCTTAGTTGTTGAGATGCATTTAAGTTCTATACAATGCATATGAGTTATCCTCCTTGATAGTTGAGATGTTGGAAGGTTCTAAGGAATGGGGGCTAACTCTTAACAAAAAATATTTTTATGGGGCTCTCTTAGATGTAATTAAGAAATGTTAAAAGCTTAAAGATAATCTCAATCTTCATACTTTTGGATGATGATTTCTTCCACTTTTAGCTCTCCTTCTAAGAAGATTATGACATTTCCTAGATGGAGGGTTGTGGTTCTTTTTAGGAAAGTTATTCATCCTTTAGATCGAATGGTAAATTGACTTTTAACATATACAAGATGAATTCACCAACATTCCCCTTCAGGTAAAATTTTTATACATTCCTTTATGTTTCTAAAATCCTATCAACATTCTTAAAATTTTAAGTAAAATTGATACTCAATTGGTTGTGAATTCCTTGAGCAAATAGAGATTGACTTTTACTAGAATCTATTTTTTAGGTTTTAAATCTTTTATCCCTTTTAGAAAATGTTTTGATCAATATAGATGGGAAAAAGATAAATAATGAAAGTTCAATATGATTGAAATTCTATGTCAGTTGATGGATCAAACTCTCTCTTATTTCTCTATTCATTTCCCCTAAGACACCCAAAATCTTGCCAGCTACTAAAATTGTAAAATTAGAGGTAGATGTTGAAATCTCAAGCTTGGGAGGAATTACCACATTTCTATTCCAACCACTCGCCTTCAAACTTCTAATCCTTCTCATGATAGCATCTTTGTCACGACCCGACCCGAGACGGATCCCGCCCCGCACCGGGCCGCGACCAGCTTAACGAACTAACCAGGATCTGGCTTTGGAATTTGCTTACTGAACTGAATCTTCCAAATATTATACAAAACAGACCAGAGCTACTAAAAATATCAAATGCAGCGGAACAAATCATCTATATTTTTCTTTCTTTTCCTCAATACAATCATCTACAAATACAGTACATGGCTGACAGAAAAATAAAGCAGAAAGAGCCATGACTGTACAAAAATCAAAAAGTACAAAAGTACCTAGCACAGACTGGACTCTGAACTCTAGTCCAAGACCTCCTTCCCTTTCCCAGAACCTGAAAACCACCAGAAAGCAAGAGTGAGCTCAACAGCTCAGCAAAGCGACAAACCTCCAATCAAAATTCTCAGAATCCAAAACCAAATACATCAGATAAATCCGTACAGAAATCAGAACAGAATCGGACAGATATCAAATCGGACAGATCAGAACGGAACAGATCAAATCAGACAGAACTGTTCGTAAATAAAAGTTATATCAAATCAGAAACAGAACAGATCAGACATGTCAGATCAACAAAATCAGAATCATACCGAAATCAGAAATTCAGATCATATCAGAACAGAACAGAATCGTATCAGAATTGTACAGAAATCAGAATCAGATTTGCTTACAGAACAGATACGGAATCAGAATCATATCAAATCAGATATCAGATATTATTTAATAGCTAAATTCCCTGACACTGACTGAATCTCATAGGATCCAGGCCCCTTATGCCTCCCTTTTGTGCTCACGGCACCAGAACAGATGTGCTTATCGCACCAGAATACATATATAGTGCTTAAAGCACCTAAACAGATTTCATCGGATCCGGAACAGAACATATCAAACAGATTTCAGATTGAGCTCATTTCAGATTTCCCAGACACTAACTGAATCTCATAGGATCCAGGCCCCTTATAACTCCCTTCTCATAGCATATACAGATAGCATATCAATTCAGAGAAATCCGGACAAAATCAGAAATTACCCAAAAATCGGGCAGCATAACGGCAGTATACGGAATTTACACAGTTTTTCCTAAAAATCACAATTCACCAAATTTGCACAGAATATAGATAACAACATTTCAGAACATTTATTCTACTGCCACAGCATTTAATATTCACACAGAAAAATACAGACGGAATAAAACGTCGTCAAATCAAAATGATCCGGACAAAAATCTCCAAAATATATTCAAAAAGTGCACACCCGACACGCCAACAACATACAGAAAGTTACGCGGTAAAAACTAAACCAGTCGGAAAATACGGATGAAAATCGCTAACAAAATGAAATCCGGACAGAAAATATGCGCCGTTCTGAAAATTGAGAAAGGCGGAATGTGCCTTACCTTGCGTACAACAATTTCCTGAACAGTCTCTTCGGACGAAAACAGCTCGGCATCGCCCGAAAATCCACTTTTCCACTTTTTCCTTCGTTTTTCTCTCTCCTCAGCTTTTTCTCTCTCTTCAAAATATCTCATTTTTATATATATCCAGACTGATCGTCCTGGACGATCGAGCTTCGTCCTGGACGATCTCAGCTCTGGAGAACTTCGCCAAGACGAGATTTAATTATCGTCCCCGGCGACGGGTTCTCTGGAAAATTTTCGTCCAGACGATCCAACATTTCGTCCAGACGAACCATACAGACAGAACAGTTTTCCTTGAACAACCTGTACCGATCGTCCCGGACGATCCAACTTCGTCCTGGACGAACCTGGAGCAAAACTGATATTACAATCTCCCCAACTTCAAAAAAATGTCGTCCTTGACATTATCCAATCCAAACTCAGTCAGAACAAATACGGGTATGACTGTCTCATGTCCGACTCTTTCTCCCAAGTCGCTTCCCGTGCAATACGGTGCTTCGACTGGACTTTAACCATCGGAATCTGTTTACTTCGTAGTTTTCGGACGTCGTACGCCAAAATAAACTCTGGCTCTTCCTTGCACGCCAGATTCTCCTGAATCTCAACCTCATCAGCTGATACCTTCTTTCCAGAGTCAGATACCCACTTCCTTAAAGTGGATACGTGAAACACATTATGCACGTCGGGCATCAAATCAGAAAGCAACAGTCTGTAAGCAGATTTCCCAATTCTTTCTAGAATTTCAAAAGGTCCAACATACCTTGGACTAAGCTTGCTTACCTGGCCAAATCTGCTCACACCCTTCATCGGGCTGATTTTGACATACACAAAGTCACCAACTTGAAACTCAACAAACCTGTGCTTCTGATTATAATACTTCTGCTGTCGATCCTGAGCGGCTTCAATCTTTCTTTAATCAAACTGATCTTCTGAGCAGTTTCATCAGCAAAAGTGACACCCAAAGCCTGTCTATCTCCGACCTCAGTCAGAGTCAAAGGAGTCCGGCACTTCCGGCCATACAGAGCCTCATACGGTGCCATACCGATACTGGACTGGAAGCTATTGTTATAAGCAAACTCAATCAAAGGGATATGATCTTCCCAGCTTCCGCCAAAGTCCAAAATACAAAGTCTCAACAGATCTTCCAGTACCTGAATAGTCCTCTCAGACTGTCCATCAGTCTGAGGATGAAAAGCTGTACTGAAATACAGTTTAGTACCCAAGCCTTGCTGAATACCCTTCCAAAGTCTGGAAGTAAAACATCTGTCTCGATCAGATATAATCACGCGAGGCACACCGTGCAATCTGATAATCTCCTTAACATAAACCTATGCCAAGCGATCTACATAATCAGTCTGTCTGATCGGAAGAAAATGGGCGGACTTCGTCATCGATCTACAATCACCCAGATGACATCATGTCCTTGCCGTGATCGAGGAAAACCCATCGCAAAGTCCATCGTCACCTCCTCCCACTTCCACTCAGGGATAGGCAACGACTGCAACAGTCCACCTGGTCGCTGATGCTCTGCCTTTACCAACTGACAGGCCTCGCATCTCGACACAAACTCCGCCACATCCTTTTTCATCCCAGGCCACCAGAACAAAAGCTTCATATCCGCATACATCTTACCACTGCCTGGATGAATAGTGTAGCCAGAATGATGAGATTCATACAGAATCTCCTGTCTCAAATCCCCAAACATAGGTACCCACAAATTGTTCTTGCAGACAATATCACCAGAATAAGAAATCTGAAGTTCATGAGTCTTACCAGATCCAATCTGAGCAATCAACTTCGAATAATCAGAATCTAACTTCTGGGCTTCTCGAATCCTTGTCTCTAAAGTAGACTGAATACTCAGATGAGCCAAATCCAAACCATTGGAGGAAATCACCTCCAACTGCAAGCGCTCCATGTCTCGAATCAGAAATTCATCAGAAGAAAGCTGACTACATGATAATCCAGCAGACTTCCTGCTCAGAGCATCTGCTACCACATTAGCCAGGCTGATACTGAATAGTCAGATCATAATCCTTGATCAACTCGAGCCACCTTCTCTGTCTCAGATTCAGATCCTTCTGAGTAAAAATGTACTTCAGGCTCTTATGATCAGTAAAGATCTCACATCTGACGCCATACAGGTAATGACGCCAAATCTTCAAAGCAAATACCACTGCAGCTAATTCCAGATCATGTGTCAGGTAATTCTTCTCATGTGGCTTTAACTATCTAGAAGCATAAGCAATTACCTGACCATGCTGCATCAGGACACATCCCAGTCCTTTCAGTGAAGCATCACTGAACACCTGAAAACCCTCCGTACCTGACGGAAGTGCTAACACTGGAGCTGAAGTCAAACAGTCCTTCAATCTCTGAAAACTAGCTTCACACTCCGGTGTCCAAACAAAAGCTACTGACTTCTGCGTCAGTCTTGTCAGAGGGGTCGAAATCTGTGAAAATCCCTTCACAAATTTCCTGTAATATCCGGCCATGCCCAAGAAACTACGTACCTCAAATACCGTAGTCGGCCTCGGCCAATCAGCAACTGCCTGAATCTTCTGGGGATCAACAGAAATGCTTTCTCCGCTAATCACATGCCCCAGAAAAGAAATGCTCCTCAGCCAGAACTCACACTTGGAGAAACTTGCATACAACTGATGCCGCCTCAAAGTCTCCAACACAATGCTCAAGTGTCTGGCATGCTCATCCTCAGAAGCAGAATATACCAGAATATCGTCAATGAAGACGATCACAAACTGATCCAAATACTCCCTGAATACTCGGTTCATCAGATCCATGAAAATAGCAGGCGCGTTGGTTACCCCAAAAGGCATAACTAAGAACTCATAGTGCCCGTACCGAGTACTGAAAGCTGTCTTCACCACATCAACTTCCTTCACCTTCACCTGATAATATCCGGATCTCAAATCAATCTTCGAAAACACAGAAGATCCGGAAAGCTGATCAAACAAGTCATCGATTCGAGGCAAAGGATACTTATTCTTGATCGTGACCTTGTTCAAGTCTCTGTAATCAATACACATACGGAGTGTCCCATCCTTCTTTTTCACAAACAGAACAGGTGCTCCCCAGGGCGAAACACTAGGACGGACAAAACCTCTGTCAACCAACTCCTGAAGCTGAACTTTTTCAACTTAGAAAGTTCTTTCGGTGCCATCCTGTACGGAGCTTTTGATATAGGAGCGGTACCTGGAAAAATATCGATAGAGAACTCCACATCTCTATCCGGAGGTAAACCAACCAACTCCTCAGGAAAAACATCAGCAAACTCCCGTACTACTGGGATCTCAGAAACAGAACCAACCTCCAGGTTCAGATCCCGCACCGAAGCCAAAAACACTGGACATCCTTTCTTCCACATCTTGCTTACCTCCAACACAGAAAGCAGACTGGAGAGAACACCTCTTAAGCCCTGAAATACACATCGCTCTCCAACCATAAGCAAACTCACTTGCTTCTTCAGACAATCAATCTGAGCTTCATACTGACTCAGCCAATCCATACCAAGAATCACATCATAAGACGAAATCGGTAACAAAATCAGACTTGCTTTCCACTTCTTGCCAGCGATGTCAACCTCGCACAAGCAAAACTTCCGAGCAATCAAAGGATTCCCAGCCGGTAAAATCACAGACAAAAAAACCGGTAAAACCATCGAATCCAAATGTAAAGCCTCAAAACACCACTCAGACAGAAAAGAGTGACTGGCTCCAGAATCAAACAAAACACGACAGGGCTGATTAGAAATGTAAATCGTACCTGTCACAACATCGGGGGCATCTCAAGCCTCCTGCTGACTCAGACTGTAAACTCGGGGCTGCACTGGAGTTGGAGATGAAGCAACAGAACTACTGGGTTCCCTCTGACTAACAGTCGGTGGTCTCCGTGGTACAGAACTAGAACCACCACCTCTACCAGCAAATCCCTCAGGACGCGGAGGAACAGTCCTCGGTCTCCCTGCTGAACCAGCAGGTCTAACAGAGCCCTCAGATCGAAACTCAGAACGCCGATCAAATCCCATCTGTGGACACTCTGCAATCTGATGTCCTGGCTGACCACATTGGAAGCACAGACCAGTCATCCTGTAGCACTGGCCAAAGTGTCGTCGTCCACAGCTCTGGGACACAGGTGCCGTACTAACAGAACCAGAACTTGTCGTACTAGTAGCAGTACCAGACAACCCTCCACTCCTCCTGGAGTCACCAGATCCCGAACCAGATCCAGATACAAATCTCCTCTTCCCAGAGGAACCACTGCCAGATGCCTCGCCTTCAAACCTCTTCCTACTCGCAGTCCACCGCTGCTGAGTAGCTGTCAGGTCGTTCTCTATCAGACGAGCTCGCTCCACAAGCTCAGAGAAGTCAGTGATCCGGAATGGTATCAGGGGCTTTCCTCAAAGTATCTTGTAATCCCCTCAGAAATCTGTAGCACCTCTCAGCAGTAGTGCTAACCAGCTGCGGAGCATACCTGGCTAATGCAGTAAACTCAGCCTCGTACTGCATCACCGTCTTTCTCCCCCCTGAACAAGCCTCAGAAAACTCTCCTGCATCTACTGCCGTGCAGAAGGGGGAACAAACCAGTCTCGAAACACCTCAGTGAACTCTTCCCAAGTAATCAAAGAGTTCAATCTGCCCTGAAATCTGGCTGCTTGCTGGCCTTCCCACCAGTGTTCAGCCTCTCCATCCAACAGAAACACTGCTAACGGGACCTTCCTATCTGCAGGACACTGTGCATTCCGTCGAAGGTCTTCTCCAATCTTCTCAACCACTCCTCGGCTGCTCTGGGCTCAACAGCGCCCTCAAATCTCGGAGGTTTCAACCTCAAAAACAACTGCAGATGTCTATCAATATCATTAGATCGGACGGTAGAAGCTCTGCTCTGAGTCTCGCTCATCATCTGAGTAACAAGCGTAGCAAATTGAGACAATGTATCAGCACCGGCCACTGAGGCTGTACTCCCCACTGGTGCTGCCTGACTGGCACTTTGCCCGTCTGTCATGTCTGGGTCTGGCTGATCCATACAGAAAAATCCAGAAAATCCGGAAAACTATCACAAGAACAACACAATAAAAAGCCGAACAAACCAAAACTACCCCCCAGACAGACTCACTACAGATCACTTCCTATAGCTCTGTCTTACAATCCAACCAAATTCCAAAACCAATGCTCTGATACCACCAAAGCTTGTCACGATCCGACCCGAGACGGATCCCGCCCTGCACCGGGCCGCGACCAGCTTAACGAATTAACCAGGATCTGGCTTTGGAATTTGCTTACTGAACTGAATCTTCCAAATATTATATAAAACAGACTAGAGCTACTAAAAATATCAAATGCAGCGGAACAAATCATCTATATTTTTCTTTCTTTTCCTCAAAACAATCATCTACAAATACAGTACATGGCTGACAGAAAAATAAAGCAGAAAGAGCCATGACTGTACAAAAATCAAAAAGTACAAAAGTACCTATCACAGATTGGACTCTGAACTCTAGTCTAAGACCTCCTTCCCTTTCCCAGAACCTGAAAACCACCAGAAAGCAAGAGTGAGCTCAACAGCTCAGCAAAGCGACAAACCTCCAATCAAAATTCTCAGAATCCAAAACCAAATACATTAGACAAATCCGTACAGAAATCAGAACAGAATCGGACAGATATCAAATCGGACAGATCAGAACGGAACAGATCAAATCAGACAGAACTGTACGTAAACAAAAGTCATATCAAATCAGAAACAGAACAGATCAGACATATCAGATCAATAGAATCAGAATCATACCGAAATCAGAAATTCAGATCATATCAGAATTGAACAGAATCGTATCAGAATTGTACAGAAATTAGAATCAGATTTGCTTACAGAACAGATACGGAATCAGAATCATATCAAATCAGATATCAGATATTATTTAATAGCTAAATTCCCTGACACTGACTGAATCTCACAGGATCCAGGCCCCTTATGCCTCCCTTTTGTGCTCACGGCACCAGAACAGATGTGCTTATAGCACCAGAACAAATACTTATATACATACATATATAGTGCTTATAGCACCTAAACAAATTTCCTCGAATCCGGAACAGAACATATCAAACAGATTTCAGATTTAGCTTATTTCAGATTTCCCAGACACTAACTGAATCTCATAGGATCCAGGCCCCTTATAACTCCCTTCTCATAGCATATACAGATAGCATATCAATTCAGAGAAATCCGGACAAAATCAGAAATTACCCAAAAATCGGGCAGCACAACGGCAATATACGGAATTTACACAATTTTTCCTGAAAATCACAATTCATCAAATTTGCACAGAATATAGATAACAACATTTCAGAACATTTATTCTACTGCCACAGCATTTAATATTCACACAGAAAAATACAGACGGAATAAAACGTTATCAAATCAAAACGATCCGGACAAAAATCTCCAAAATATATTCAAAATGTGCACACCCGGCACGTCAACAACATACAGAAAGTTACGCGGTAAAAACTAAACCAGTCGGAAAATACGGACGAAAATCGCTAACAAAATGAAATCCGGACAGAAAATATGCGCCGTTCTGAAAATTGAGAAAGGCGGAATGTGCCTTACCTTGCGTACAGTAATTTCCTGAACAGTCTCTTCGGACGAAAACAGCTCGGCGTCGCCCGAAAATCCACTTTTTCACTTTTTCCTTCGTTTTTCTCTCTCCTCAGCTTTTTCTCTCTCTTCAAAATATCTCATTTCTATATATATCCAGACTGATCGTCCTGGACGATCGAGCTTCGTCCTGGACGATCTCAGCTCTGGAGAACTTCGTCCAGACGAGATTTAATTATCGTCCCCGGCGACGGGTTCTCTGGAAAATTTTCGTCCAGACGATCCAACATTTCGTCCAGACGAACCATACAAACAGAACAGTTTTCCTTGAACAACCTGTACCGATCGTCCCGGACGATCCAACTTCGTCCTGGACGAACCTGGAGCAAAACTGATATTACAATCTTCCCCCTTCCCCACTTATCCTTTCAAATATTTGCAACCCCTCTAATTTTTGACCTTTTGTTAAGAAAATCATACTCAAATTTTGATGTCATACTAATCTGAACCGAAACCTATATCTGCCATCTTTAATACACCACTTAATAAGCCTCTTAATACCAACTGCTCACATTGTCCCCCTAGCTCAATGAGCCAAACCTTTAAGATCTCTTAATCGACTTCAATGCCTAATGCATCCTTATATTTCTCCCATCCTTAGTTGCTCAAAATGTTTAGAGCTTAATGTGATGAATGAAAATTGAGTATATAAATGGCTCCCCTTGTTGCGTTAGCATAATGCGAATGTCATTAAGGAGTTGAAATAAACAATATGTTGGATGAGAAGATTAAAAACTGATCATCATCACGCAACAATGAACCATGAATATCCCACCATCATTGAAATAAGCATTCATTAAAGTTTTCCTAAAATTCACATTTTTCAAACTTTTAATCCTTGTTTCAAAAATGTCAATATCATTTTTCTTGATGAATATAATTGCAATAACTTCATCTCTACAGTAATGATATGATTTACATTAAACGGGATGCCCCAAAAATTTATGTTTAGCCTATATTCATTTAAGAATAATTGATTCAAGAGAATACTATTCGGTAGCATTTCATCCTTTTGTAAAACTAAAATTTATAGTGCTAATTCTCATTTATCACAAAATGTTTTTGGTATATTATTAGTAATACTGCTCAATTTATTAATAATGCTTAGATTATGATGGAGGACTTTAATTTTTTTGGATTTAATTAAGAAAAGATTGATGGTAATGTGATACCTCCAAGATCAGAGTATTGTTCGAACGATCTGACCCAACTAAAGTCAGGTAATCGATCTATTGAATTTTTGTGTTTGAACTCTTTTGCATATGTCAGATAATGATATGTGCGTATAAAAAATGTATTCATGTGTTCTTTAGTGAGTTTCAGGGGTCTGAATTCTTATTTGTGAAATCTATAATTTTTTATTCTAGGGGGCCCCAATGTTGTGTTTTATGTGGTCCTAGCACTGGATTCAATAGCTCTATGGGGACTATGGTGCATGTTATCTTGATTTGATTTTTTAGCCCTCTAATCACCTTGGCTACACTAAAGTATCCCTAATCCTTTAATTATTTTATTTATTTTTTAATTCAATTTGATCTTTGGCTCTAAATTTCTCAAATAATTATTATTATCATTATTATTGATTGAGTGGCCCATAATTATTATTATTATTATTATATTTCATGTGTTTTCAATAATTAATTCACATTTATGTCATATATCTGATTTTAATATAGTTATAGATATTTAAATTCATTTAGAAAATATAGATAAATGTTTTTTTTTTTTTTTTTTTTTGAGAATTTTCCACCCAAATCTTCTGAAAAATAATATTGGGTCATCATTATGGCTCATATTTTATTTCCTCATAAGAAATGAAATTTTAATTTATCATCAACGAGATAAGAAATTAAAAAAAATCACTGATTTTTAGCAATAAAAAATGTTGCCATGCAAGGATTTATCATTGCACTCCCACAGTTGCAGGAATGGCGAAGCCACGTACAAATTAACAGTTCTAATACTTGATTCGGAAGATCCATTGCCCATTTGTTTGCTACAGGTTAGAGAACATGCTTTTATAAATGACGAATTGAATATATTATATTATTTAATGAGTTAAATTTTCATTTTAATCTAATAAAAAATATCATTTCTAATATTTTAAGAAGCAATCATTATAATATATATTTTTAGCAGTAGGAGTATCGAGTACTTGAGTTTTAAAATTTAAAATGGAGTAAATAAGTCAAATAAATTGGCACATTCTAGATAACGCACCATACAAATTGACGCAATAACCTCGCATGCCGCCCAATCAGTTGAGCTGAGTTTTATAGAACTGTTGTAATGCGTCATACTAAAGGGCGTGTTTAATGGAATGCGTCAAACATTATCATGCATTCCATTGAATGCGTCAAATTATTTGGCTTATATTGACGTACTTATTCTAAATACGTCAAATAGTTCGGTGCATTCAATGGAATATCTCATCATATTTTGCTAGCAAGCTTCTTTTTAATTTTTTTTAATATCCTGATCCTACTCTTAATTTAAATTAAACATTTGAGCTTTCATTAAAAAAAAAAAAAAATCCTATTTTTAAAGTCATCTTAGATCTACCATGACCTAAAATATTTTTCTTAAAATGATGGATTTATTTTGCCACTTTTTTTTTTTCATTTAAGATTTATTTTCCACTTGAGCTGTGTACTAAAGTATATTTTGGGCTTTTTCATCATTTTTTTTTGGGCTTATTTCATTCTTAGATTCAAAGTATAATGGAGTTTGCCCGAATCCATCATCTGGTTGAATGAAACAAAAAATAATATAAATTTTAAGCTTCAAAAGAATTCAATATTCTGATTTTTATTTTACTTATCAAACAAATAAATAAAATTACTTTATTAAATATAGTTTCTATCTACAAGCAATAATATATAGGCTCTAACGATATTATAGATTTTAAAATTCATGTTAATTTTATTAAGGAGTGTGAACAGAAAGTGTATTATACATTAATGATCAAAGAATTAATTAGTTTAAACTTATGCACTAAAGCTAATCACTATGTATTTATGCATCTATCTGATATGAAAAATCAATTAAACATACTCTTGTGTCATAGGCTTAGGCTTCGTTTGAGACAGCTTTTTTATTGTTTTTTAAAATGGCTTTCTAGTACAAAAATTTTTGTACTATAAAGTTATTTTAAAAAGCAAGAAGAAAGCCGTCTCAAACAAAGCCTTAGTTTGAGATAGCTTTCTTATTGCTTCTTAAAACAATTTTTTAGTACAAAAATTAAAATATTTGTATTAAAAAATTGTTTTAAACAGCAATAAAAAAGTTGTTCCAAATGAAACCTTAATAATCACCGCTTAAACGGAAAGCACTTTGCATCAATCATTATTTTCTCTAAAATAAAAAAATTTTCATCATTAAGAGTCATATCAATAGCTAACTCAATCAAGTGGAGCCATCAAAAGAATCACCTGATCTTTAACCTTCAGCATAAACAAATGCATATGAATCATTCAATCCATTTGATATTTATTACAGAGTAAACTAAAAATTAGCCAAATAAATAATTCAAATTTATTTTAGATCTGAAGATTAATTATCTAATATTTTTACATTAATTTTTTTCAACCATTTAATAAAAAAACTAAATCAATACTCTTATGTTTTAATAATTTTTAATTATATAAAATCAAATAACAAAATCTAATAAATTTAACCATCTTTAAAAGAATATTTGTTTGAGCTACTCACATAAAAACAATAGCAAGTACCATGTTTTGTTGATCTATTTCAGCTCATAAGTCTTAAACTTTAAATGAATATGTAATTAAATTACTGACTGTTGCATGTATGAGCTCTTTTATAAAATTCTAATCATTCTAATATGTTATGTGTATCTATCAATTTTTTTTTTTAATTTTAAATAAATTATATAATCATCTAACCAATGTAGCTCACCAATCATTAACAGGATCGAATTTTTATCTTGGACAAAAAATACTTCCATCATGCCTCAAATTTTATCATATCTATTTTTGCAATATAATATCTACTACACTTAATTATTTTTGTTTTTGTATTGCCAAAGACTCATTCATATATTCTATACAATCCAATTACAATTTTATAAAATATGTTAAATTTCAAGGGAATGAAATTACAAACTTACACACTATATATACAAATTTAGTGATATTACATATATCATTTATGGACTGTTAATTATCATGGTAAACTTGATAGCTTGAGAGAAACTCTAGCCGCCTCCCGAGTTTCCTCTAGTTCTCTGTCGTGGGAAAAATTTATTTGTTGTACTAAAAAACTGCTTTAAGAAACAATAAGAAAGCTGTCCCAAACGAAGTCTTAGACTCTTTGGGCAGATAAAGTATTCTGAGAGGACAACGGACGCCATCCAGAGGCCAATCAAAACGTGCCACGTTACTTTTTTGATTGGTACCGATGCTGAGTACCAGGTGACATTCTAGTTGATCTCTGAACCATCCTGTGTCCGCACAAAATAATTTCGAGAGCTGAAATAGAGGTGAAGACGGTCAGCATGCATGTTCTTATTCATGATAAAACCAAGAAAGTAAAAAAAAGTCACTTCCTTTCACTCTTCCCTTAAACCAAAAATCAAAATTATGATAAAGATGCACATATATTGTAAACTTTCCACTTAAAAGTACAAAATAAGGCTATCTTTAACAAGATGGAAAGAGAAGAAAAAATGCATGATCAAAGTTTTTTTTTTCCTTTTATTTTGAGAAGAGCACAGACAATAAAATAATTAAAAAAAAAAATGTTATGCTCGCAACAGAAACTAAAATTTTGCTAATGATGCCCTTATCATTAATGCCACATTTACATTCCGCACACATAAAATTTGGTTTCTTCTATATAACATGATTATATGATATGATCATAATGGCAGTTGATGGGCAGGCAAGTCATTGCCCAATAATGCCTGAAGGTTACTAGAATGTTATCAGACGAAACAACATGAGTGCTACAGAGCTCTACCCAACCAAAGCTCAGTAGAATTTTAGTATTAAAACATTTGTAACACCTTTATTGACTAGGAAAAGAACAAATTCAACTTTGTGAACAGTGGACTCAGACTAGACACTGCAAAAGGCAAGGCAAACATTGGGTGAACACAAAAGAAAATGCACTAACCCTTCTACTTTGGAGAAACCTTTGGCCTTTAACAAAAGAGATTTCTTTATTCAATCATAAAGAAGCACATTTTGCTCATTGAAGAAGTCCGCTTTATCGTTTGCATTAGCCACAAAGCGGTCACCAGTAGAAGAGCTGGGATTCAAAAGATGGTGATTCCCTGCGGAGATAAGAAAATATAAATTATCATCTTTGAATGAGAATTTTCGAACAGTTAGTCATATATATGACACTAATTTGCAAGTGCAAATCATAAGAAAAGCGCTGCTATCAATAGATTCTAAGGCTTCATTTGGGACGGCTTTCTTCCTGCTTCTTAAAACAGTTTTTTAATACAAATTCTTTTATTTTTGTACTAAAAAAATTATTTTAAGAAGTAAAAAAGCCATCCAAAACGAATCGTCGAAGCCTAACCCAAACAATCGTTATATAAGAATGAAAGCTAGGAATAAGTTTGCAAACATCAAAGCATTCTACTTTTCATCTGTTTTTGGATTGAGTGGAAAACCAAGAATGCATTTCTTGAATTTTACCATACAAGAAATGCACCGCAACATCGATACAAAGCCTAACAATATATTGCGAGGTATGATTTTGAATATTCGTAACCACACAACTTCCTTCTTTCAATATGTAGCAATTTTGTTTGGAACTTCGATGGCAACAAGCTTCTCAGCAAAGCCCAATTCAATTCTTCAATGAAATAATGTTGCTTTACCTGCTAAGCTCCCGTGGATTCTTTAAAAGCACACAAACTCATCTGGGAACTTCAGAGGCCGCTGTCACTCGCTTGCGAATCTAGCACTCTCTACATGAGCTGCCTTAAGATTCTTCGATCCTAAGCATGGTTTAAAATTGTGCAATATGAGGCTTGCCTTGAGGCCCGCCTTTCCGCAATTCCAATAAAAAAAGCCTCGATGCTTACGCATCAAGTTTTTTTTATGAGGCTTGCGCCTCAAGCTCAACTTGGTTGAGACCCGCCTCGCCTCACAGGCATGAGGCTTACGCCTCACGCTATATATATTAAAAATTACATAAATCTTGAAGTAAATGCCCTACATTTGACTCTATAGGAGAGGAGGAAGGGGAGAGAGCAGTTCACCATAATAATGATTCAAATGAAGAACCCCTTAGTGATGACAGTGCTGATGACTTATGAGTTCTTATGTGATATGTCATTACTATTTATTTTTGAAAATTGAAATTATATGTTAATGAAAAGAATACTGGGATTTGGGAAAGATAGAATTTTGAGTTGAACTATATTTCATGTTGTTTTATTATTGAGATATTTTGATTTCACTTCATATCTTATGCTTTTTTATGTTTTATATTATTCACTCATTAGTATATAAAAAAATTATCATTTTATGTTTAGGGAATCTTTTGATTTTGAGGCTTACGCCTCGCCTTACGAATGAAAAACACCTCAATACCCAAATACGCAATTTTAAACATTGATCCTAAGTAACCCTTCACTCCCTCTCTCAAGAACTCGGGAGGGGCAAATAACTCTAAAATTTAATTAGCTATCAAGTTTGTGATGAGATGAGCCTCTTCATTTACATAAGTTACAAAGGTCTCAACTACCATAACAAATACAGGAGTAAAAATTATCTCTAAGACCTTAGAAACCACTATAAGGTTCACCTGACTGTTGGGAGCGACAGAGACTTAATCACGCAGATGTCCATTGATGTGCCACAAGTTTTTCAATGAATTTCAACCGTTAAATTCTCACCCACATTTTGGCAACTCCCTCGTCACATCCACAACATGATTATCTTCGTCTGTTTCAAGGTGAGCTTCTATATATGGAAGTAACTCATCACTGTATTATTTGTATTTATGACAAACTTCAATATGAGAAAGCAGTGATTTCATGTAAAAGATAATGCACCATCAGTGTGATATACTCTTTCACTATATACTAGTGCTCGTTGTCGTTCAATTTTCAACTCAAAAACAACACTAGATGCAATGACATTGTCCGAGAAAATAATATATACCATTGTTTAAAAAAAGCGGTTAAGGCGGACAAATCGAGGCACGCCTCAAATCGAGGCATTACGCGGGCGAACTAAGGCTTAAGCCTCAACTGTTCGGATGTAGCATACGCCTTTTTTCACTGAGGCGTATGCCTCAAGGCTTGAAGCGCCGAGGCAACACGAGGCAGTGCCTCCATTCATTTTTTTTTTTCGCCAGGACTCGTGCATGTGCATGAGTCGAGCATGCTTATTAGATAGACTTAGAGCTTCTGTTTCGAAGCACTTCCACCACTTGATTCTCTCTCGTTCGTTCTCTCGTATTCCCTGTTGTCTCTTGTTCCTTCATTACTTCGACTGCCACTCAGTCGAGTTCGACGTACTTGAAGGCGACTGGAGGCGAAGGTAAGGTTCTCGTTCCTGTTTCGTGCCTCTATAGTTCTTTCCCCATGCTTTCTTCATCTTCGCCTGATTTTCTTTGTGCCTATATTGTTCCCGTTTCGTGCCTCTCTTGACTTTGACGCCGACGTGCCTCTCCGACTTCGATAGCCACATTTTCCTCATCGCCAGGCGCAAAGGTAACTTAAAAATTTAGCACTGTAACCACTTGAAATGAGAGTCTTAGATTTTTAGATCTTTAAAACTTACGTTGTTGTAATAGTTTTATTCCAGATTTGTGGTTAGGCTTATTAAATATCATATACATTGTTGTTATAGGTTTATTTCACTTAATAAGTTGCTTGTGTTAGTATTTTTCAATTTGACATGGAGAAACGAATTTTAGTTCTTGAATGTTTTATATTTATTAGTAATATTTTTGTGTACTGAAATTAGTTTGCATAATTAACTTCGTAGGAATGAATTTAAATTACATATAATTGCATATGCTTTAAATGTTAGCAAACTCTTGCATATACTGAAGCAAAGAAACAATGATAATGAAATTGAACATTTGTTTGTTGATGATTTACAATCTGATGATGAATGGTTACTCCTAATAATGCTAATATTTCTAAAATTGAAGCTAAAAGAGAAATTCATGTCAATGAGGACAATGAAGCAACTACCCAAGTATATAAAAGAAAGAAGTAAAGAGAGATTGGAGCTTCAAAAAAATTCAAAGGTATTCTTAAATATAATGAATTATTTTTTATGTTATTATTGTTTCATTCTAGAGCTAATGAAATATTAACTGATATATGAGATAAAGAAAAAAATATTATAGATGAATAAGAGTTTGTGAATGACTTTGACATAAATTATGAAAATTCTTCTGAAGACAATCAAAGTGATGATGAGCTTATATTGGGTCTTGATCCTAAGGGGGTGTTTTATTTTTAAGTAAGTTTATTTTGAATATTGTGTTCCAGTAATTTTATCTTAAAACAAATTATCAAGTTCATAATTTACATAATATTTTGTCATTTTTTGTCATTATTTATAATTTTAAATTATCTTATTTTTATTGTTTTGAGGCTAGCTAACTGTCATCAAGAAATCCGCTAGGGCCCCATAACACATCAAACAGGTAGTCTTCGCTTCGCCTCCTGCCGCTATCCGAACTTAATAATATCATGACTGCAGGCCCAGCTTCCTAAACCACACTAAGCACCACTAACTTGATTGAACAAGTCACTTACAAGCATTATTGAGCTCTTATTCTTCATTGTAAACATGTTTAGTGCTTGTTAGTAAATATACAAACATAATGACTCATTGTGCTTCTTTTAGAAAATAAACAGAGACCCAAGAAACACTTTTGAAGTTGCATATAGAAAAGAAAGCTACTTGTTAGCCAATTGCATGCCTTTAAACTCTTCTATTGGGATAATCTAATTATAGATTAACATGCATGGTGATCACCACGCTCACATGCAATGCCTTGAGCTCCTCCATCTCCTGATGCACGACCTCCACCCAAGGCTTGAAGGGCATTATCGTGATTCACAAACTCTTTGACTTTAACATTCAAGACTTAGTATCTCACTACAGAGCTCCTCCTACCACTGAATTTGAGCCCATCCATGCATTCAAACTTTTACTTGAACTAATCTTAGGCACACCCCTATGGAAATCTCCATCTTTTCCACACAAGGCTACAATATTGATAGCACATTAAGCTCACTAAACAAATATTTATGCACTTTATTTAGTAATTAAGAAGTAAATTATTAAAAACATATTATTATTTCTTGGCTTCTTGCAGTTACACATGATTCTGAACTTGAAGTTGTGACTGAAGATATCCTCACTTTAACAGTAAATGAACTTGAGAGAGAAGCTGGAGAAAGTTCTATTATATGAAACTTTAAAGTTTAAACAATGAATTTGTGTTGTATTTCATTAAGAACTTGAAACTTTTGCAGTACCCTTCTGGCTGTTTAGTTGTTTAGTTGTACCCTTCTGAGTTCTGGCTGTTTAAACTTTCTAGTACATGAACCTTATTTGGTTTCTATTTATGGCTGCAGCTGTTGTGAAGCCTCTGATAGTCTGATGTATGTAAACTTTTGCAGCATGTGCTGCTTCATGCCTTCATTGTTATTTTGGACTTTTGGTGTCTTTTCTTTCGGGTATTCTGCTGGTGCTGGCCTGCTGCTTTATTCTTGCAATAGCAGTTCTGATGCATTTTATTTGTTTATTGTATTTGGCTATTTGCTGATGCATTGGCATTTGACACTTGGCAGCATTGTTATGTTTGCTGCTGCCACTTTTGATTACAGATTTACAGTCAAATATTATTTATCGTTGTTTGAAGTGATGAAGCGATGATGATCAATCTTCCAAAATTATCGGGGGAATAGTTTCTGAATAAATGCTATTACAACCAGGAGACATTTTTTATATTGTATTCGTTATTCAAGTATAATGAGCAGATACTACATATATAAATGAATAGATACTAGCTTGTCTAACTTAATGCAAAGTATAATTTGTCTCCTTGGATGGTAATATGCTAATGTTGATTGAACTTACACCTCATTAGGAGATTACAAATTTGGAAGATTTAATCTGAGCAATGAACATCATATTGAAGTTTTTAATCATATCTTGATATCCAGTTTGTTTTAACACAGACTTATAATTGTTCTATTTCTATACTTATGCTGTATGGCTGTATGCCTGTATGCATGAATGGCTGAATGCCTGAATGCATCACTGAGCCGTGAGCCCGTGATTACTTAGTTGAAACTGAAGGCTTCAACACCGAAGGCTTCAACAGTTGAACTTTGAAAGTTTGAAGGCTTGAAGGCTTGAAGTTCCTTAACTGAAGAGTGAAGACTTGACTGTAGCAGAAGGAAGAACCGAAGAAATATTTCAAGAATGAAGATGGCAAGAAGTTAAGAAAAATTAATTATTAGATATTGACATGTTATAAAATAAAAAACAGTGATTATATATAGATTTGTAATTTTGTAAATTGAGAAATTATAAATGTTTTGAGCTTTGTAATTTCAAAAATTGCTTTTAAATTAATTGAATGGTCAATGGTGTATATTTCAATTTTAAATAAAAAAAAAATCTGATTTTATTTTTTTCGGGTCATACGGGTCGTGTCGGGTCGACCCGGACCCGAAGCGGGTCGGGTTCGGGTCCACTATTATGACCCGTTTCGAAAAACGGGTCGGGTTCGGGTTGACCCGTTTAGACCCGGGTCAGTTTCGGGTTGAACCCGAACCCGACCCGTGACCCGGTTTTGACAGGCCTAATTTCATATGACGTCTCAACCATAAATGAGCGCCAAATGAATGCTCTCATAATTCCTTCTTGAGCTGTCATACCTAACATCTGGTCTCTAAAGTCCAAAACTCTTCAAGTCATCAAATGTCCTGATCTCATACTGCATTGCTATTATATGCCTCAAGATAATTTGATACCAATTATTAGGAAAAAACCTATTTTTTTATGAGGAAGTGCGAAAAAAGAAATAATTTGATGAACACTCAAAATTAAAATAAAAAGATCATGTAAAACAAAAGGCATCCAAAATTATAAAATTTGGTCCATTTCTAATTAGAAGAGGGGGTAACAAATCAAATAGCCACACAAATGTACAAGCAACTAGCCACAGAAAACAATCTCCCCAAATCCCATGTATATTCAATCTCACCGTAAAATAAACTATGAACCTCTCAAGATATCAAGCTACACAAGAGAAAATAACAAAGAACTAAACCATACCAAAAGACCTTCAACCAAATGCTCATCAAATATGGCACCAAAATTACTAATTTACCAGGCAATGTGCGACAACTGCTTTAGCAAATTCACGTGAACCTCCCAAACTCAACAGAACATGCACATATAAATAACCTCACTGTCACCTAACGCCTGATCCTTCAAATGCGAAAAACAGTAGACCACCTCAATTCTCATACCTTGGCTCTGAGTAAATGGGCATGTAAATTTCTGGATCCCAACAAACCTATCCAGTAAACAAAATGACTTAAGTTATTTGATTTAAATAATTACAAAGATTGATCAGCACAATTGTTCTGGAAATTATGATCCCCATATAATTTGGAAAAAAAAAAAAAAACTCAACGCATGGACATTTGGCACCAAAAAAACCACAAAGATGCTTCAGAAGATAGAAACATGTGAGGTCTCTTAAAGCCAACACAAAATCATTAGGTTCAATGTTGACATCGGCAAGAAAACCATTTTGGTTCCAATGCTTGAAATGCTTCAATCATCATTAGAATATGAAATCATTCAGAGTAGCATTCAAATGCGGAAGAAAACCTGTGAAGATTTGTACATGCTTGAAGAATTTAATTATGTTTACATAAAAACTTCTAAAAAAAAAAGAAAGGTCAGTGATTTTACATTAGCTTGCCAAGTAGAACTACCATCAGGCCTGTAAGCTAACTCGCCAGACACATTAGCTTCAAGAAGTTTATTAATAGAAAACCAAAAAAAGAAAGAAACAAGATGATGTGCAGAAAAAGAACAGTAGCTTCAACTCAGCTAAAGATGAATGCATATGCTTGATTGCAGGTTGTTTCTAGAACCTTCGTTGGCAGATGTTCATCCCAGCTGAAAAGGTCTGATATCAACCAATTACATTCCAGTTGTATACCCAGTAAAGTACGACTCCCTAGGGTAAAATTGTAGGCCAAAAAAAAAAAGTACCACACCTAGAAACTAAATTCTGGTTATATAACGAAATATAAATGCTGAAAATGTTTTGATTGTGAACCAGGATGGCTCCCAAACTTACTAATCTCTCCAATAAAATCAACAAGATAATCAGTTAAAATATAGGAGAAAAGAATATGGAAAAGAAAAAAGTACTAAATTGCAGCTTGCACGGTGACAAACTTGTTTGGCTGCTTTTGCCCGAAGAGTAGACATTACCACCACTGCAGTACTCTATCGGCAAATAAATTTCTTAGTTTCAAAGTGCGCATACAGAGTTGGAAAAAAGGGATGATAAAAAAAACTATATTTTTTATTATAGTAGTAGTTAGAACTTAGAAGAGATTCAATATTCATGGATAAAGTATAGCCCAATTGATTGGCATTTATTTAAACAAAGTGTACAAATCAGCCATAACTGGCCTTAAGAGGAAAAAGAAAAATCATAAATGAAGCACACCCAATTAATTATAATAGGGTAAATTAAGGCATGTAAATGAATGCACAATTTTAAATTTATTCTACATTCGGAAACACGTATCATTAGAGAGCTAGATGTGGCATGACTTCAGAGGCTGTGGCTATAGAGGCCTCTGCATATAAGGTTGTATGAAGACATGAGAGCTGCAGTACGTGCAGAGGCAAGGAGAACAGCTAGCACTGGCGGGGAAGGTTACATTCTAGAAGGAGCAAATTGCAGTGTAGAATTAATGTTGGAAGACCTACAACTAAAAGGCAATAAGTTGGTAGCATGTGTGCTTTTCAATTTGATTGCAAGAACAAGAATTAAGGGGCTAAATTCAGGATTTTAACACTCCTCCCTCAAGCTAGGAATTGTTGATTAATCCTAGTATGGAATTAAGATTGTCAAATTGAGATTAATTAAGAACTTATGAATCTCGACAGTCTCAAGTTTTGTTGGAGTGTAATTAATTTGGGTGATTCTATCAATTTCAAAATGTTTTGGCCGATCATGGATCATGGTGAACTAGGTTCTTAGCAATGCTCAAATTTCATTATCATAAGTAACGAGAAATAGCTAGCAACTTCTTCCCAAACACATTTGTTTCAAAACAGACTCCAAAAATTGCTGCCAAACACATTTATGTTGAAATTAATCACTTACGCAAACCTTTTTTTATCGTCTATAAACCCACTAGAGTATTCAAATAATTTGATGATTTCATACCCATGATAGAATGCTCTTTACTAAAGCTAAGTCAATGAAGGCCAGCAAGGGTATTATTTTTTCATTGTGTAATGCACAGTGTTCTTGTTATTATATGTATCAAAACGAAAAGGAAAGGAAAATTGCTTTTATGCATAACAAGACACTTTAATTCATTAAAATGGCATAAATGAGTACATAATCATTTCCTATTTCAAATTACTATCAAGCCTATAAAATACATATTTTACATAACCAATATTTTCTTTATTAAGATGATACTATCATAAAAAATAACCTTACAAATCAGTATTAACTCACAAATCGCCTTCAAACTTGTAGCACCATTAAAATTTGCTTGAGTGCATTCTGAAAGCATATACCTTTCCCCATTTAACCTATCATTTAAAACATAAGCTTCCTTGGATTAAAAGACATACAAAAGTAAATAATTGGATAATATGTTTGGTAAATAAAGGAATCATATTTACCATTTCAAGTTTACAATCTTGCAGATAAACGTTTCAAGAAATCATACTTGAGACAAACCAGCGCATGATGTTCACTCCCAAGACTATCTTCTATAAAGGTAACTCGATAGAGGGAAATTTATACTTTTTGCAACCTGAAATTCCACTAGAAATCAATGCATGCCAAAAAAAAAAAACGTGGATAATAAATTGATCGTTCAACTTGAAGACCACATACCCTTACAGCCATTTCCTCATCAGTAGTACATCGGTATCTAGTAGAACCTTCTAAAGGGAAGCTACCATTTTTGCATATAAAATTGGCATTGCAGAGAGCAGATAATTGCAACAGAACATCAGATGTCAACCCAACACTTTCACTTTTAATGGCAGAGCCATTTTCACACTGCTCTTCTTCAACCATACTCTCAACAACTGAGGTAATGCATTGAAAAATCGCTAGCAACCTCTCGAGTGGGAAGCTACCAGGTCCCTTCAATAGTATTTCTTCAGCCATTCTATCCTTTCGATCCATTGACATCTGTGAATTCCTATAAGAAAATAAGGAAAATGGAAAGAAGTTTGATAACATTAAAGCCAAGCGACCTTTTATTTGGATTTTCCATAAGGTACAAAATTGAATATGGAAGTTAAAGTCATGCAGTCAATACTTATTTCATTTCCGATTGATTAAACCTCCTGAAGAGTCAAATAAAGATGCATCGAGAGTAGCAGGATTTCTTGAAGCAATAAATGCAGAGAGGAGCAGATACTTGGCTGACATGGACATATGAAAATCCAACTCATTAGATGCCTCCTTTCTATTTGACTTCCTAATTCCCTTCTTTTGGCGATCTCCTTCTTGCTCAATTTGATGTGAAGAACGGCTCAGGACCATGAAGAAATCATTAAGTGATACAGTCAGGTATGACTGAAGGTTATCAAAAAGTTTTCTCTTCATAGCCTCATCTGGAACAACAGATTGATCAACTAAAGGTTTACAGTATTTCTGAAACAGAGGTTGAAATGCCACTGACAACTCATCAACTCGTCTGGTGACTCTAAAGAATGGCTTCAGAACCACACTGCAAAAGAATCACACTATTACATGAGTAAAGAGAATTATAGAGTATTCAAATAAAGACTTCTATCAAACCACCATACCTTAGAAAAGATGAGTAGAGCTTTGGGTTAGGTTGATTCCTCATGAATATACTATGTAGATCCTCCAATGTATAG
This sequence comes from Dendrobium officinale, assembly GCA_019514585.1. Lineage (NCBI taxonomy): Eukaryota > Viridiplantae > Streptophyta > Magnoliopsida > Asparagales > Orchidaceae > Dendrobium > Dendrobium officinale. The sequence goes on from CM033692.1 coordinate 16,603,681, forward strand.
TCAGGAAAGTAGACCGTTATCGGCTCAATTGACCCAGTACACAAATAATGTGCATCAGGAGTAGAACTACTTATATAAATTATGCCAACTTCAGGAATTTTTAAGATCTCATGGATTCGCAAAAGCAGAGGGACAATGTTAGAATTCTTGCCCCATGAGCGAAGTAGCTCAAAGTTATCAAATATCAAGTAGATCATTTCACCTCTATCAACCTCCTCAAAACCCGATTTTATATTCCTTTCCCTAAGAGCATTTATCGCCTGAACCAAAGCAGTTCTAAGTAAATCAATGAATTCTGATAGCTTTTCACATCGCTTGGTTCCACTATTTCCTTTGATGGGATTCCTCCCGTGGAGAAGCAATTGCCTCAGAACGGAATCAAAGAGTATTTGTGGGGAGTAGCATGTTCGAAAACCAGCGTAAACAAAAGGCCGATTGAGATAACGAAAAATTTGAAGAATGGAGATGGTCTTGCCATTTGATGGTCCTCCATAGATGAGGAGAGGGTACATGGGGGGAGTTCAAGGAGCCCACTAGCCGCAGAATCTCAAGAATTTGCTGCTTTCTTCCGGGAAGTGATGAGATTAGGGTTGCCAAACTGATGGGTTCTTCTGAGCAGTACAGGCAATGGATTAGTTCTTCGGATTGGGTTTGTGAAGAGAATGGACATACATTCTGGGGTGAGGGCTTGGAAGGTGATAAGTGCGATGAAGATCTAGTTTTTCTTCCAGGGGATAGTGGGATTACTCCATCTTTAGCCATCTCTTACAGATCCTTATATCGATTGGTTCAAGAAAAATGAGACAACTTATAGTACAAATGCTTGCAGGGTTTAAGAAGCAAATCTTCTGCTCGCAAAGTCAGCCTCTGTTTTTCTGAGCTCTCGATCCGCAAAGCGTTACGCTGTCTCCTATCTGTCAATAATCAACAAGGAAGGCGGGTTAGGGCTTCGAGTAACAGAAACTAGGACGCTAAAATTGGAACGAAGAAGAACAATGGAAAAATTCAGTTAAAAAATCGATAATCTATATTTTTATTATGCATAAAATATTAAAATATAAAATTTTGATTTGTAAGCCTCGTGATAACTACCTGAAGAACAAATGATAAGCAAAGATGACATAATTTGCTTGTTAGCAAATAACATTTGCACATTGTAATTAGGTTGTAATTGTAATAACTATGTCATAATTTTCTAAGCAGGCCATATTCAGATGAGTCTACATATTAATTAGGTTATATTTTTGGTTCAAGGGTTAATACAAATGAAAAATTATTATCTGCAGAGTTCGGACGTAGAGATACGTCCGAACATTCACATAAAATGTGGCATGTGGAGTGCATTTTGGTTGCACTTTTTTGTGTGTTTTACCAACGTTTTAGTTGCTCTTTGACTGTTCTTTTGTTGCACTTTTTTTTATTGCGCTTTGAATGTGTTTTACCTGCACTTTACATGTACTTTACATGCGCTTTTGATGCCCTTGGCTTTTTTTTTAGAAAGGTATGATAAAGTTTCACGAGCACTCCACGTGTCAACATTTTATTGGAATCCGGACGTATCTTTACATCCGGATTCCGCACCTAATAATTTTCCAATACATAAAGATAAACTAATTTTTTTAGCTAAAATCTACTTAATTTTCTTTTAGTTTTTTGAATATATTTTCTAAAATGAATTTACATGTAGTAGGGAAGGAAGTAATAGAAATCTATCAATTTACAAGCTATTTTCTAGACCAACCAAGCTAACAATCAAAACATATTAAGAGTTTTCTTGCAGTGTAAGATATTCTAACAAACATGAACCAGCTAACAATTGATCCAGTACGATCCAACCCATTAGAAAGATGAACATCCAATTTTTAGACTGCGCAAACCAAAAGAAGGGATTTTAATATTCAATGTTAAATAGAAAGAAATCTTCAAAGATGAGTCCAAACCAGCAAAACAAAACCGCCTATTTGCTCAAAACAGGATGCTAAGGGGACAGTGCTGTATTTGAGAAGGTTCGTTCGCAACCCTTTTAGGGGCCGCGTAGGAAATGAGGGGCTCGGGACGAACGACGTGTGGAAGGTGGAGGGGGTTCGAGCACGGTAAGGAGGACGGGTTCGGGCACCAGTTGACCTGTGTAAGAGCAAAATAGTATTAGGGCATACTGTCCGTCAAAATTATAGATAAAAAAAAGATGAGCTACGTCGTACGGTTGGATATTGTTCTTGATATTGTTAATATGACTCATTCTGATTAATCAACAGATGAATAGTTGCGTTTGATGTCCACACAATTAAATTTCCATTCGTCGCAGCGGTAGTATTAAAAATGGAAAATATATCAATTAGTAATTAAATAACTCTCAATAGTATTTAAATAATATATAAGAATATAATAATAACTAATATATAATAATAATTTCTTTTTAATTGGTAGTGTTGCGTCCAGGAGTATTCGCGGCGGTAGAGAAATATAAAGTTTATCGTCTTAGCGTTGTAAGAAAGTCTGGCACGCAATCAGATAAGAGAGAGGGTCTAGCATTTATGAGACACCAAGATTTTTTCGTGGAAAACTCCTGAAAAGGGGGAAAAACCACGGGGCCTAGCCCAGTTTGAATGAATCCACTAGTATTGCAGTCGATTACAAATGAGGCCCTTCCTTGGGAGAAGGCCTTAACTTGATGTATATTTTATAGAGTACATTACATGATATGAATACAAAGAATCACTATTGACATGTTCGTTTAGTCGGGAGGATCGTAGTCGGTGAGCGACGGAGTTCGGAGAGCTTGTAGTCGGTGGGCGACGTAAGTCAGGAGGACCGTAGTCAGCTGGCGACGGAGGTCGGAAGGACTGTAGTCGACGGGCGACTTAAGTCAGGAGGACAGTAATCAACGAGCGACAAAGGTCGAAAAGATTGTAGTCGGTGGGCGACATAAGTCAGGAGGACCGTAGTCGACGAGCGACGGAGGTCGAAAAGACTGTAGTCGGTGGGCGACGTAAGTTAGAAGGACCGTAGTCGGCTAGCAACAGAGGTCGGAAAGATTGTAGTTTGTGGGCGACATAAGTTAGGAGGATCGTAGTCGACGGGCGACGGAGGTCGAAAAGACTGTAGTCTGTGGGCGACGTAAGTCAGAAGGACCATAGTCGGCTGGCGACAGAGGTCGGAAAGATTGTAGTTGGTGGGCGACGTAAGTCAGAAGGACCGTAGTCGGCTGGCAATGGAAGTCGGAAGGGCTGTAGTCGGCGGGCGACGTAGGTCAGGAAGACCGTAGTCGGCGGGCAACAGAGGTTGGAAAGACTGTAGTAGGCGGGCAACATAAGTCAGGAGGACCGTAGTCGGAGGGCGACGGAGGTCGAAAGAACTGTATTTTGTGGGCGACATAAGTCAGGAGGACCGTAGTCGGTGGGCGACGGAGGTCGGAAAGACTGTAGTTTGACGACGAAGATCAGAAGGACAACGTCAGGTAGAAGTCCAACAATGGAAAGAAATCCATCTTCATGTGGACGTCCAGCGAAGTCCGATAACCGGTAGAAGTCCGGCATCGGGTAGAAACTTGGCGAAGAGTGAAGGTTCGACGTCGGGTAGAAGTCCGACGTTTGTTGGTGGCAGAGGAGAACTCCGGCTTTACTTGGGCGGAGTTTCGGCGTCAGGAGGGAACTCTGTTGCAATTTGGGAAGAATTTCAGCATCACGTGGAAGTTGGGCAGAATTACTGCGTTCTCCCGAATATCACGCAGAATCCCGGCGTGTTCGGGCGGCAGGACGAACTCCGGCGGTGGTCGAAGAGGAGAGGATTCTACCTTTCCCCTTTTTCTTCGTCTTTCCTTCTTCTTCTCTCTCTTCACTTGAGTCCTATTTGTGAAGAAAGAGGGCTCTATTTATAGTTTTTTTGGGATGGCGTAGCTCGTAAATAGTCTTGAGATCATGGGTGAATTGGGAGTGGTTTGAATGGACGGTCGATATCGAATCCTTTGATCATGCACCATTCGTTGGACATTTGAAGGCTTTCATGACGTTGGAATTTGGTAATCTTGGGCTCGTTGGATTTGTCTCGTCGAGCCGTTCGATTCGAGTATAAGCTTGTTAAAATCGGAGACCGTTTGGCAACTCAAATTATGGTTTGAACCTCCCAATAGCGCTTCGGGCCCTTGATTCAGACCCATTTGGGCTAGGATTGTCACGACCCGACCCGATCCGAGACGAATCCCGCTCGCACCGGGCCACGACCAAACCTTTTATCCAGGATCTGGCTTTGGAATTTGCTTACTGAACTGAATCTTCCAAATATTTCAACTCAAAAACCAACACACACACTGACACAGAGCTACTATGAATCGTCAATTGCAGCGGAACAAAACATCTATATTTTTCTTTCTTTTCCTCAAAACAATCATCTACAAATACGGTACATGGCTAACAGAAGAAATACAGAAGAAAAGCCATGACCGTACAAAAATCAAAAGTACAAAAGTACCTATCACAGATCGGACTCTGAACTCTAGTCATGGACTTCCTTCCCTTTCCCAGAACCTAAAAACCACCAGAAAACGAGAGTGAGCTCAACAGCTCAGCAAAGCAACAAACCTCCAATCAAAATTCTCAGAATCCAAAACCAAACACATCAGACAAATCCGTACAGAAATCAGAACAGCATCGGACAGATATCAAATCGGACAGATCAGAACGGAACAGATCAAATCAGACAGAACTGAACGGAACAGATATCAAAGCAAACAAAACTGTACGGAAACAGAAGTCGTATCAAATCAGAAACAGAACAGATCAGACATATCAAATCAGAAATAGAATCGTACAGAATTCAGAATTCAACTTATATGTCAGAATTGTACAGAAATCATATCATACATATCAGAATCAGATTCATATCGTACGGAAATCAGAATCAGATTTGCTTACAGAACAGATACGGAAATCAGAATCATATCAAATCAGATATCATATATTTAATTCATAGCTAAATGCCCTGACACTGATGGAATCTCTACGGATTCCGGCCCCTTATGCCTCCCTTCCCAGACACTGACTGAATCTCATAGGATTCAGGCCCCTTATGCCTCCCTTTGTGCTCACGGCACCAGAACAGATGTGCTTATAGCACCAGAATACATATATAGTGCTTATAGCACCTAAACAGATTTCCTCGGATCCGGAACAGAATATATTTCATATTGAGCTCATTTCAGATTTCCCAGACGCTAACTGAATCTCATAGGATCCAGGCCCCTTATAACTCCCTTTTTATAGCATATACATATAGCATATCAATTCAGAGAAATCCAGACAAAATCAGAAATCAGACAAAAAATCGGGGCAGCACAACGGCAGTATACGGAATTTACACAATTTTTCCTGAAAATCACAATTCACTAAATTTGCATAGAATATAGATAATAACATTTCAGAACATTTATTCTACTGCACATACAATTTTCAATTTCACAGAAAAATCCGGTCGACTAAAAACTCCGTCGAATCAAAAATACCCGGACAAAAATCTTCAAAATATATTCAAAATGTGCACACCCGGCACGTCAACGATATATAAAAAGTTACGCTGTAAAAACTGAACCAATCAAAAGATACAGACAAAAATCGCTAACGGAAACAAAATCCGGACAGAAAATACCGCCAAACTCGACGGTTCTGAAAATTGAGAAAGGCGGAATGTGTCATACCTTGCGTACAACAATTTCCTGAACAGTCTCGTCGAAAGAAAACGGCTCTGCGGCTTCCCGAAATCAACTTTTCCAAAATTCTTTTCGACTTTCTCTCTCCTCGAAAAATCAGATATTTTGTTTTTTATTTTCTCTCTCTTCAAAACGACTGATTTCAGCTTTATAAAACTCAGATCGGCCCGGCCAATCGCCATATCGTCCCAGGACGATCAGACCAAATTCGATCGTCCTGGAAGGTTCCCAGAACTATTTTCTGGCCGATATTTTCTACAGTGCCAATCGGCCTGGCCGAAGTCCTCGATCGGCCTGGACGATGCCTACAGGAAATCACCTGGAACAAATCTGTGCAAATTTTGGAGAAGATTCACTACTGATCGTCCCAGGACGATCCAGATCGTCCTAGACGATCCTAGAGCAGAAATCAGTTCTTCACAATCTCCCCAACTTCGAAAAAATGTTGTCCTCGACATTATCCAATCCAAACTCAGTCAGAACAAGTACGGGTATGACTGTATCATGTCAGACTCCTTCTCCCAAGTCGCTTCCCGTGCAGTCCGGTGCTTCCACTGGACTTTAACCATCGGAATCTGTTTACTTCTTAACTTTCGGACGTCGTATGCTAAAATCAACTCTGGCTCTTCCTTGTACGCCAGATTCTCCTGAATCTCAACTTCATCAGCAGATACCTTCTTTCCAGAGTCTGATACCCACTTCCTCAAAGTGGATACATGAAACACATTATGCACGTCAGGCATCGAATCAGAAAGCAACAGTCTGTAAGCAGATTTTCCAATCCTTTCCAGGATTTCAAAAGGGCCAACATACCTTGGACTTAGCTTGCTCACCTGACCAAATCTGCTCACACTCTTCATCGGGCTGACTTTGACATACACAAAGTCACAAACTTGAAACTCAACAAATCTGTGCTTCTGATTATAATACTTCTGCTGACGGTCCTGAGCCGCTTTCAATCTTTCCTTAATCAAACTGATCTTCTGAGCAGTTTCCTCAGCAAAAGTGGCACCCAAAGCCTGTCTATCTCCGACCTCCGTCAGAGTCAAAGGAGTACGGCGCTTCCGGCCATACAAAGCCTCATACGGTGCCATACCGATACTGGACTGGAAGCTATTGTTATAAGCAAACTCAATCAAAGGAATATGATCTTCACAGCTTCCGCCAAAGTCCAGAACACAAAGTCTCAACAGATCTTCCAGCACCTGAATGGTCCTCTCAGACTGTCCGTCGGTCTGAGGATGAAAGGCTGTACTGAAATGCAGTTTCGTACCCAAGCCTTGCTGAATACCCTTCCAAAGTCTGGAAGTAAAACGCCCATCTCGATCAGAAACAATCACTCGAGGCACACCGTGCAATCTGACTATCTCCTTCACATATATCTGTGCCAAACGATCCACCGGATTGGTCTGTCTGATCGGAAGAAAATAGGCGGACTTCGTCAAGCGATCTACAACCACCCAAATGGCGTCGTGTCCCTGCCTAGATCGCAGAAAACCCATCGCAAAGTCCATCGTTACCTCCTCCCACTTCCACTCAGGGATAGGCAACGACTGCAACAGTCCACCTGGTCGCTGATGCTCTGCCTTCACCAACTGACAGGCCTCGCATCTCGACACAAACTCCACCACATCCTTCTTCATCCCAGGCCACCAGAATAAAAGCTTCATATCAGCGTACATCTTACCACTACCTGGATGAATCGTGTAGCCTGAATGGTGAGATTCATACAGAATCTCCTGCCTCAAATTTCCAAACACAGGTACCCACAACCCGTTCTTAAAGAAAATAGCACCAGAATCAGAAATTCGAAGTTCAGGAGTCTTACCAGATCCAATCTGAGCAATCAACTTCGAATAGTCAGAATCTGACTTCTGGGCTTCTTGAATCCTTGGAGACAAGGAAGACTGAATACTCATATGAGTCAAATCTAAACTGCTGGAGGAAATCACCTCCAATTGCAAACGCTCCATGTCACGAATCAGAAAGTCATCACGAGTAAGCTGCAAACCTGATAGTCCAGAAGACTTTCTGCTTAGAGCATCCGCTACCACATTAGCCTTACCAGGCTGATACTGAATGGTCAAATTATAGTCCTTGATCAACTCGAGCCACCTTCTCTGTCTCAGATTCAGATCCTTCTGAGTAAAAATATACTTCAGGCTCTTATGATCAGTGAAAATCTCACATCTGACGCCATACAGGTAATGACGCCAAATCTTCAAAGCAAAAACAACAGCAGCTAACTCCAGATCATGTGTCGGGTAATTCTTCTCATGTGGTTTCAACTGTCTAGAGACATAAGCAATTACCCTTCCATGCTGCATCAAGACACATCCCAGTCCTTTCAGTGAAGCATCACTGAACACCTGAAAACCTTCCGTACCTGACGGAAGTGCTAACAATGGAGCTGAAGTCAGACAATCCTTCAATCTCTGAAAACTAGCTTCACACTCCGGTGTCCAAACAAAAGCTACTGACTTCTGCGTCAGTCTCGTCAGAGGAGTCGAAATCTGTGAAAATCCCTTCACAAATTTTCTATAATACCCGGCCATGCCCAGAAACTACGTACCTCAAATACCGTAGTCGGCCTTGGCCAATCAGCAACCGCCTGAATCTTTTGGGGATCAACAGAAATGCCTTCTCCGCTAATCACATGCCCCAGAAATGAAATGCTTCTCAGCCAGAATTCACACTTGGAGAACTTGGCATACAGCTGATGCCGCCTCAAAGTCTCCAATACAATCCTCAAATGTCTGGCATGATCATCCTCAGAAGCAGAATAGACCAGAATATCGTCAATGAAGACGATCACGAACTGATCCAAATACTCCCTGAATACTCGGTTCATCAGATCCATGAAAATCGCGGGCGCATTGGTTACCCCAAAAGGCATAACCAAGAACTCGTAGTGCCCGTACCTAGTACTGAAAGCTGTCTTCACCACATCAGCTTCCTTCACCTTCACCTGATAGTATCCGGATCGCAAATCAATCTTCTAAAATACTGAAGATCCAGAAAGCTGATCAAACAAGTCGTCAATCCGAGGCAAAGGATATTTGTTCTTGATAGTGACCTTGTTCAAATCTCTGTAATCCACACACATACGAAGTGTCCCGTCCTTCTTCTTCACAAACAAAACAGGTGCTGCCCAGGGCGAAACACTAGGACGGATAAAACCTCTGTCAACCAACTCCTGAAGCTGAACTTTCAACTCAGAAATCCAGACAAAATCGGGCAGCACAACGGCAGTATACGGAATTTACACAATTTTTCCTGAAAATCACAATTCACCAAATTTGCACATAATATAGATAATAACATTTCAGAACATTTATTCTACTGCACAGACAATTTTCAATTTCACAGAAAAATCCGGTCGACTAAAAACTCCGTCGAATCAAAAATACCCGGACAAAAATCTTCAAAATATATTCAAAATGTGCACACCCGGCACGTCAACGATATACAAAAAGTTACGCGGTAAAAACTGAACCAATCAAAAGATACAGACGAAAATCGCTAACGGAAACAAAATCCGGACAGAAAATACCGCCAAACTCGACGGTTCTGAAAATTGAGAAAGGCGGAATGTGCCTTACCTTGCTTACAGCAATTTCCTAAACAGTCTCGTCGAACGAAAACGGCTCCGCGGCTTCCCGGAATCAACTTTTCCAAAAAATTTTCGACTTTCTCTCTCCTCGAAAAATCAGATATTTTGTTTTTGATTTTCTCTCTCTTCAAAACGACTGATTTCAGCTTTATAAAACTCAGATCGGCCCGGCTGATCGCCATATCGTCCCAGGACGATCAGACTAAATTCGATCGTCCTGGACGGTTCCCAGAACTATTTTCCGGCTGATATTTTCTACAGTGCCAATCGGCCTGGCCGAAGTCCTCGATCGGCCTGGACGATGACTACAGGAAATCACCTGGAACAAATCTGGGCAAATTCTGGAGCAGATTCACTACTGATCGTCCCAGGACGATCCTGATCGTCCCAGGACGATCCAGATCGTCCTGGACGATCCTGGAGCAGAAATCAGATCTTCACAAGGATTGGGTTGAATTTGCTGTTGTTGGGTTCGTATTTCCGAGACACTCATTTTGAGTATAAGCTCGCTGAAAACGGAGTTCAGGTGCTCCCGGATTTAATTTTTGAAGTTTCCGGCTAGCTTTTTGCCTCGAGATTCGTGCCCGATCAAGTTAATTTATGCATGACGTATGAAGTAGACATTAAATATTTAATTAATTTTTATAATTTATTAATAAGTAATCATTATATTATTAAATTTTTTAAAAAATAGTTATTAAATTATAAAAATGTTTATATTTATATTGAATTGCTCAAAATTTTATAATGGGACTTAATAAATCTTGAAATCAAACATTAATAGAGTTATTTAACGAGCTTGCTCACAAGCTCCATATCGAACATAAAATAAGCTTCTTATCGAGCATGTTCATGAAATAAACATGATATTATTATTAACATAAACGAGCTGGACACCAGATTGTTTATGCTTGTTCATTTAATCATCGAGTATTAGAAAAATGTTCAACCTTATTTGATTACTTAAGCAAACAATTACGAACGAACTTTAACCCAGCCGAGCCATGAGCTGTGAGATCAATATCAACTAAGAAGAGTTTGTAAAATACTAATCATATATTAAATATAATAATTTTCAATTCATCGTTTAATTTATATCATTGTTGTGGGTGAGAATATATGCGGTCGTAGGGTAAATGAATAAAACGTCTTAGCAATGTATGTATATCTGACGCACCAACAGATAGTTAATAAAGAGAAAAACATCATAAGTTTTTTTTACGTGGAAATCCCGAAAAGGAAAAAATCACGGGGCTTGACCTAGATGAGAAAGTTTCACTAAGTTTGAATGAATTACAAAGATTGATTTGCTCATTTTCTTGAAGATAAAGGGATTACAAAAGATTTGAGAATCAGATAGAAGCATGGGGATGGTTGACGAATGAGCAGAGGTCGACGGTGTTCAAGAAGAACTCTGATGGGGGTCGATGAACGGGGGAAAGTTCGGTGGTTGTTGACAAATGAGTGAAGGTTCGGTGGTGTTCGAAAGAACTTTGGCTATAGTCAACGAGCGAGCAGAGGTCTGGCAATGGCCGGGAAGAACTCTGACGATGGTCAACGAATAGGTGAAAAGTATGTTGGTGGTCGAGAAGAACTCCAATGATGGTCGACGAGCGAGTCAAGATCCGGCAGTGGTCAGGAAGAACTCCGATGGTGGTCGAAGAGCGGACGAAACTGCGTCTGTGGTTTATGAGTGTGCGGAGGTCCAACGGTGGTTGGGAAAACTTCGTAGGTAGTAGACGAATGGACGAAGGTCCATCTGTGGTCGGGAAGAGCTTCAATGGTGGTCGGCAAATGGGCAGAAGTCCGGCGGTGGTCGACGAACGTGCAGTGGTTGGCCACGATTAAACTCCGGCGATCTCTTCCTTTCTTCTCGCTTCTTTTTCCTCTTCTTCCTCTCATGAGAAGAATGGGAGTTTTTTATATTTTTTTTTAGACTAACATGGCTTGTAAATAAGGGGAGGATCAAGGTCTAGATGGGAGAATTTAAATGGACAACCAATATTGATCCCTTTGTTCATGGACCGTTTATTGATCTTTTGAATATCTTAATGATATCAGAATATGGTGATCTTGGGCTGGTTAGAATTGTCTCATCGAGCCGCTCAATTTGACTATAAGCATGTCACGTATGGAATTCGTTAGGTAATCCAAATTATGTTTTGACCCTTTCAAATATGCTTTGGACTCTTGATGTGGGCTCATTTAGGCTTGGATTTGACTTATTTGGATGTCGGTGTGTTCATTTTTCCAAGACGTTTAGTTCAACTATAAATTTGCTAAAGTCGAAGTTTGAATTGTCCCAGATTAAATTTCAAAAGCTTTCAACTCAATTTTGCTCAAGATTTGTGTCTGATGAAGATAAATTTTTGATAATATATCAATCATACTAGCATATTTTTTTATACTATTTTGACCCTCTAGTAATACAAATAAAATGAATTTATAAATCAAAGTTAAAATCAATATTTTATAAATTTTAAAATATATTTTAGGTAAGTATATTAAGTCGGCTGATTTAACTATTTCTGTACGTACATGCATTAATTTCATATATAATTAATATAGGCAAACAAATACAACCTTTATAACAACAGGCCATTATTAAATTATTATCAATCCACCAAAAAAAAAATCAAAAACGTCCATGATATCCATCATTAAAATCGATGGGGCACGTGGCATCAATGTCTCCACATCTTTCCCTATCAATTTTTCTTAATTTATATTTATGATAATAAATAATGATACTGGAGATAAGAAGTTTTATATTAATTTTAATATTAATATAATATTAATTATTTATATATTATACCCATTTAAAAATATCTTAAATTTTTTTTTGATATAATAAAGACTTATAATGATCAAAATTTTGATCTGAATATTGAATTTTTTTTTTTTTTGAGGTCTTGTTTGTTTCTCCGTAATACTCACTTCTTCAAAATAACTTCTAATGAATATATGTATTTCCATCGATTTGAGAAGAAAATTTTTCTCCATTTGTTGTTATGAAAGCTCCGTTAAAAACGAAAAAATAGAGCCGAAAAATCAAACGAGGCATGAGTGTTTAAATATAGACTTATATATTGTATATAAGCTTGATGTTTTAATTAATCTATTAATTGAAACTTTAATATCTTAATTAATAAATAAAGATGGGTACATATTCCCAACGGATTTAGGAAAGTGTAGCATCAATTAATTAATTAGTTGGTAAAATTCTTTATCATCTTTGTTGAGTGCAGCAAATGCTTCTGCGTTATATTTTATTTTCGAAGCACAAGTTTTTCGAATCTCTTCTATAAATGGGCCATCCCTTTCCGTTCCCAATTTACAGTGTGAAGCAAGAAAGGCAATGGGCGCTACGAAGACAGCCGGTAAAAATCCTCCTGCAGTAAAGATTCCGACTCGGGGCTTTATATCTTCGGCGACGGAGACAGAGAAGGCGGCGGCGAAGGAAGACGAGGGGCAGCCGCTCAGCCCAGCGGCGAGGATTTTCCGGCAGCCTCAGTTCAACTGTCACATCATAGCCATTTTGGGGATGGGAAAATTCATCCGCGCCGACGACCTGAAGGCAGGCCTCGAGGCCACGCTCGTCCGCCACCCGCGCTTCTCCAGCGTCCAGGTACGCTCCCCGAAAAGTTATCTACACGTTTTCGACTTCTACATCCAGGGAATTATATGGATAACACAAAAGTTTTAAAATGTGTTAGACTGTAAGCTTCAGTAAAATTTTAAGCTTGTTAGATTATCTTCGATTCGATCCAGCTCGATCTAAGTTTGAGCTCGGGATTTGGCTGGTAAGTTGAGCTTGAGTTAAAAATGACTTGAGCTCAACTCAACTCATTTGCACCCCAAATAACATGTAATTTATATGTATGGCATAAAATTTATATGTATTTATATATCTAATGATTTCGGGCTAAAATATTAGCGGTGGTAAAATATGAAATTTTACATTTGAGTATTGAACGAGTAACCAGCTCACAAACATAGAAAGAACAGAAACGCAGAGTTTTTTACATGGAAACTCTTGAAGGGAAAAATCGCAGGGCCACACTCAGTTGAAATGAATCAACTAATGTATTAAGTAGATTACAAATAATAGATTTGTCCTCAAACTTAAAGACGATCAAAATTACAATAGTCAACTACCAAGTCGAAATCTAGCAATAAACAGTGGTTGGATAGAAGTTAGGCGATAGTCGGTGATTGAGCAAAAATCTGACGGCAACTGGTAGTCGGCAGAAGCTCGGTGATAGTCCGATGACAGTTGGTGGTCGGGCAATGGTTGAGGAATTTGGTGGCAAGAGAAATCTGATTTCTCTCTTTCTTGCTTAGGTCCCCTCAATGAAAACGAGGGATCTATTTCTAATTTTTTTTTGGGAGTGGCATGATCATTAGATAAGGAGAAGGTCAAGACATGTTGGGAGTGTTCTAAGTGGACAGTCGATATCGACTCCCTTGATTGTAAACCATTTATCGAGTATTTGAGTTTTTTCAATGACATCAGAATTTGACGATCTTCAGCTCGTTGGATTCATCTCGCTGAGTCGCTCGATTCGACTATAAGCATGTCGTGTTTGGAAATCGATTGGTCGTCCAAATTATGATTTAAACATTCCACATGTGCTTCGGGTCTTCAATTTGATCTATTTGGGCTCGGATTGGTCAAATTCAATGTCGTTGGGTTCGTCTTTTCGATATGTTTAGTTCGACTATAAGTTTGATGAAATCGGAGTTCAGATAGTCCTAGATTTGATTTCGAAAATTTTAACTCAAATTTGTCTCACGATTCGTACAAAATCAAGTTTAATCTTTGATGATGCATCACTAATATTTAAACATTTATATTTAACTAAAAATTTTAAATTATATAAAAATATTACTGATATTATTTTATTTAAAATTAAATATATTTTTATGTGCATATTTTGATGTTACATAGATATTAAAATAATATAAAAAATTAAAATATTAGATATATAGATAAAAGAAATAAATAAATAATTTATAACATTTAGTAAATCCCTTTTAATAAATTCTTTGTACATGTAATTGCCACTTTATTTTTGTTCCAACTCCTTCAAAATCTACAAATTCGCCAACAAACCTCAAGAATTGTATAATTTAAATTTAATTGAACCTTAAGAAAATTTTATTTTTTTCTTCTTTGATTTCAATTTGTAAACTATTTATAAATTATTCCATCTAAATAAAATGATTAAAAAATCGTGTCAGCACATTCTGACACAAAAATACAAAATTGCAACCGGATAAATTTAAAATTCTATTATGTGCCAAAAATTTTGAAAGATCTGTCAGCATATAATATTTTAAGAGAAAAAATCCTATTTTTTAAAACATGTGGTAGGATTTTTTTTATTTTTTTTTTTCATTTTATAGCAGGATATTATGTCATAATTTTTTCAACTATGATTAATACATCTCCGAAAAATTCAGTTTATTAATACAAATCCCTAGATAATATTAGAATTAAAGTTAAAATCACCCCAATTCTAATTTTAGCAAACTTATAATTAAATTGAACGTCTTAACGAGAAACTCGTCGACATCATAAGGGATCGAAGCTGACTTCAAATGAGCTCAAAATCAAGCTCTTGATTTGAAAGCTTATGTGCATCAATTTGCGGATCGAACGATATGAAAATCATGCATGTTTATAGTTAAAACGAGCGACTCGATGATACAAATCTAACGAGCTCAAGATCATTCAATTATGACATCATTAAGGTACTTAAATGTTTGATAAACAATCTATGATAAAGGGGATATATATGAACTATTCAATGGAACATTTGAACGTTGGCCATAACCAATATGCTCCTCTAAAAAGGCTAATAGTAGGACCTAATTTTTTTTATAGAAGTAGAAATTCGAGAGCTAAAAGAACTAAAAAAATTTGTTGCTAACAAAATCATCACCATAGACGAACACATACCACCGCCATTGTCAGACTTACCTCATATGACTATTATCACTTGACCATTAAGATATATACTATTGTTTGTCTTTAACTGCATGCTTGTGGATATTCATTTTATGTAATCTCTATAATAAGAATAATACTATTGTTTTCAATTGTGTATAATTTCATTTTCCTCGGTTACGAGAAATGAAGGATTCTTGTTTCTTCTACTATATAGTAGATTATTGCAATTGTGTGAGACCCCATAATTTTTCTTATTCTTAGGTTTTCACTTAGGGGTTGTTTGGTTTCCTAAAAAAGAAATGCATTGTAAAAGGAATGCATGTAAAAGGAATACTTTGGAGTTATTTGGATGATTATAAAAGGAATGCAGTTATTATTATTATTAATTTTTATTTGAAACAAAGTAAATGTTGTAAAAAAGTTGTGCCTAAGTGGCCGACGAGGGCGGCAGGGCGGCGTTGGCGGTCGACAGGAGGTGGCAGCAGTTGGAGGTGGCGGTGGCAACGGTCGGAGGTGAGCGATCAGCCAAAGGTGGCAGCAGGCCGGAGGTGGGTAGCGCTATAGAGCTTGTGTCTCTGTTCTATAGTAACTCTGAAATTGACATGCAGCACTGCAGCGGTGGGTAGCACTACGGAGCTAGGCCACTAACAACATTTTTCATATATATATATACCTTTTCGTTCCTCTCCCACCTCCTCACTCTCACTCTCCTTGGCCGGGAAGAAACCTAAGGGGAAGGGGAAGGGGGTGGGTGGGGGGGGGGGGGAGAGAGAGAGAGAGAGAGAGAGAGAGAGAGAGAGAGAGAGAGAGAGGAGAGGAAATTTGTCAGTGCTTTTTTGTTCGTCCTTCTTGTTAGGAAATTATTTTATTAATTGTAGGTAACTATCCTCTTACTTTTATTTTTGATGATTTTGATTTTTACGGATTTATCTCTCCTAGATCTGTTAAAACTAAATTATCTCCGAATTTTCTAAGTTTTCATTACATCACTTTCAATATGTTATAGATTTGATCATTATGAACGATTTGATATGATCTTATTATATTTTCATCAGTTAAATATGTGTTTAAAATTTTTCGGGTAAAATGTGTATAAAAAAGATCAACATACTGAAAATAGGATGAAAATGATGTATTATGATTGACATGAAAATACAAAAATTTGATATGTGATAAAATAATTGAAGTGATTAATATGTATGAAAATGATGTATTGATATGACAATGTTGTAATGATTGATATTTGATTGATGATAAGAGTATGGATAATCGTACTGATACCTCAATGATAAGATTACACATAATACTGCTAATATTGATATATATGATAAGAGTACTGTTAATATTAATATATTACAGATAATACTGCCAATATTAACATATATGACAAGAGTACTACCAATATTGATATGTTACATATAATGTTGTCAGTATTTATATATTACAGATATTACTATCAATATTAATATATATTATAAGAGTATTATATTATTAGTATTGATATATTACAGATAATACTGCTAGTATTGATATATTACAAATATGACTATCAGTATTGATATATATATATATATATATATATATATAAACACTGATATGATTGCTTATTGACAAGATAAATCGAATGATACAATTGAGATTGATCGAATATGACTAATTAGGATTCTAAGGGGCGATTGTTTGGGAGTTATAAGTGCAGAAGTAAGATATCCATAAGATATTCTCAATTGAATATTTGGTATAGAGAATATTGATTACTAATACTAATTATTATTGATTACTGACATTGATTATTGAATATAGACTGATCAGTGTTATTGCTTACCATTATTGAATTCGGATATCGTTACTAATGTATTGTATAATTGATAGACTAACGAGAATAATTGAATGAAAATTGATTGTATAATAAAGACAAAATGATTGATTGATATATGTGACAAGTATAAATTTTCTTATATGATTTAAAGCATATTTTTCTCTTATGCCTTATATTGATTTCAGTTGTATGTTTTTTGTAATTGCTGAGCTACTTACTCATTGCATTATTTAAATGATTTTAGGTAAGAAGCCTTCGATTTGAGGCTTAGTTGGGATACTAGTGTAATTTTTATTCTACCTCTCTCGTTTATATATTCTTTTGTGACCTATAAAGGCTATTATATGTAATATTTTGAACTTTTTACCGACCTAATGTAAATATTAACTACTACAGTAATGTGAACAATATTTTTTCATTATTTATATTTCTTTAATACAATTAATCAGCTATGAATGTTAAATTGATTTGGTTGTAAAGGATTATTGGTTATCATTGAAAAATAAGAAATCAATAAATGAAAAAAAAAAGAAACAAAAATTCTTTCAGTTTACACAACTAGTGCAACTAGTCATTTTTGTGTTTCTCAGCCAATCCATAATTCTCCACCTACCATTGAAGATCGTAGTCAATGGGCGAAGGAGGTTGAAGAGACCGTTGCTGGCAAGCGATGACACAAGGAGGGACTGTAGTTGGTAGACGACTTCTACTAGAGATATTGTACTTGGTGGGTGATGGCGGACTGAGGGACCATAGTTGGTGGGTGATGGAGGTCGGAGGGACAGTTGTCGACATGTGACAGTAATCGGAGGGCCCGTAGTCGGCAAGTGACGGTGGTTGGAGGTGTGACGTCTCAAGATCTAACTTGGAAAGAATTATTCAGTCAATCCTTTAAGTCAATCTTCTACCAGAGCTATCTATAGTCATCAATAAGTGATAAACAGTCTAACAAAATCTACAATTTAAAACATCATGTAAACATTTCTATTCATTCCCAAAAGTTCATTTACAATATTCAGGATCTACACATTAATCACATATAATCCATCCTGTCATGAGTACAAAAAGAATCACTATAACAAAAGGATAAAAACCTAAAGATTTCTGATCAACCTCAATCTTCTGCTCCCTTGTCCTGACCTGAAAATATTAACCACATATAATGAGCTTCAAAAAGCCCAGCAGGTCACCAAATACCTACAACTAAAATCAAAGCACGGTATGGAAGCAATATGCACGTCAATCAGTCATATCATAGCAGTGACTTACACATGATCACTGAGTCAATGCATAAACAGAAATTAATACGTAAGCAGTAATCAGTATAATAACAGGAATCAATACAGGAACGTGTGAAGCTATCAGTATCAGTGGAAGAATCAATAAACGGTATAAAAGTTTGTAAAGCTCAATGAATCATTACGTGCGTCAAATCTCTACAGTAGTAGTCGTATCAATAATATCAGTCAATTCAGTAGACAAATCTTCATATCTAAAATTTCAGTTAAATCGTTAAAGAAATCTTCGTATCGGTAATATCAATCAAATCAATCAATAATATCAATCGTATAAAAAGAATTCATCGGTTCAATAATATCAATCGGTATAAAATATCAAATCAATACTATCATTCATGACTGTTAAAATCAAATCAATGAAATAAAATCATAACATCGTTTGAAACAGTTGGAATCAATCAATGCCGTAGAATCATATCAAGATGTACACTTGCAATTCAGTTATCTATATCACGTGTTTAGTGAATTACATGTCACTTACACAGTATATCACGTGCATAATGTCAATAAAGTGAATCAGTAATATTAGTGCATGCATCAGTATTAGTAATAATCCAGTGACATGAACAGTAATGCTATAATAGTAAAATCATGCATTAATAGTAAAGTCATACAATAACGATAAATCCGTACAATAATAATAAGAACAATGATTAAACACATGTATTTCAGTAATCAATAATCATACTCACAAAATACTCAACAAGTAAAAGCCCTGGCTATTACGGTGTTTTTCAGTCTTGTATCATATATCTTGTATCTTATCCATTGGCTCAGTGAAAAGAGTCGTCACTCTTTGCCCGTCGGCACAGTAATCACCTCCTTATAACTCCCTTCAATAATCACGTGATCAGTAGAGGATAACACCAAATCGTATTTAAAGGAAAGCCCATCGGCCCACCATCCTGTACAGGTCAATCAGTCTCCAACCAACGATTTAACCAGTTCTTACTTATCTTTCACACACACAGTGGTATCACAGTAGTATCATAATAATTTCAATCATATAACCACATTTATCATTATCATCAACGCATTGCAACCAATAAATATGATTTGGCTCAATTTAGAAAACCCCTTAAAATATCGTATATTTGACAGAAGTCGTTGTAAAATACACAGATCCAGAAAATTACCAAATTACTAGAAATCTCATAAAACAACGTTTCAAAACTTTACTTGTACTGAATCAATATTTTTCAACATCCGGATAATATTTTATTCGATAAAAATCTCACAGAATTCAAAATACCCAGTGAAAATTTTCCAGAAAATACTCAAATCGTGCAAAATCATCATTTCAACAACATTCCAAAAGTTACGCTGTAAAAATTTCGTCAATACAAAGATATGCACGTTTTTCGGTAACGGAAACACAAAACGGAGCAGAAAAATACCAAAACACAAAATCTTTGAAATAAAAAACAGGATTCGGATTCCTTACTGCGCGATAAACAATTCTTCTAATAGCGGCGACGGACGAAAAGCGCTTCGCGGCATCCGAAATCAAGCCTTCCTCTTCTCTTTCCTTCTCTTTCTCTCTCCAGCTTTCTCTCTCTTCACAAAAAGATCTCAATCCATTATATACACATGCAGATCGTCCCGGACGAAGTGTATTCGCCCCGAGACGATTTTCCCTCTGGATGAATCGTCTTCAGACAAAGTGTATTCGTCCCTAGATGACTTGCTCTCTGGACAAATTTCGTCCCGACGGTTCGTACAGGTTCTCACAGACGAACCATACAGTTTTTCACAATTTTCTTCAGTTCGTCCCATACTAGTCAGTTCGTACGGACTAACAGCACTCAAAAAAATTAAAAATCTGAGGGGTTTTACATAAGGGACCATAATCGATGGGTAATGGAGGCCCGAGGGCCCATAGTCGGAGGGCGATCGAGGTCAAAGGAACCATGTCGGCGAACGACAATGGTCAAACAAAAGCTATTGATGGCTACCAGATGGAAATTCGATGATGATGGTTGGACGTCTAAGTAACGACTTGGTGGCATGGGTTCGTCAGTATTGGTGCCGGGGTAGAGCTCAAGAGATTTTTCAAGCTTTAGAACACACTTGAGTCTCTAGCTCGTGGTCTAAGCCTCCAAAAGTCTTGACTCCCTTTCATGTGGGAAGATAGGATTTATTTATAGATTTTGAGAGTAGCATTCTCCATAAATATGGATAAGATCTAGGGTAAATTTGGAGTGCTCCATCGGATGGCCCATAATGATTCCCTCGATTATGAAATATTGGTTCAGTATTTATGTGCCGTAATGATGTTAGAATTAAGCAATATTGGTTTCAATGGATTTGTCTCGTTGAACCGCTCGATATGACTATAAACATACAAACCTTGGATATCATTTGGTCATCCAATAAATATTTTGGAGCTTCCGAATATGCTTTAGGCCCTTGATTTGAGCCCATTTGGATTGAACCGACTTTGGTGTTGTTGGGTTTGTCTCATTCAGACATTCAATTTGACTATAAGTTTGCTGAAATTGGAATTCAGATGGTCCTGCATTTAATTTCAAAAATTGCCAACTAAAATATGCCTCAAAATTCTTGCACAATCAGGGTGATTTTGGGTGACATATCAATAACTAAGTTATTGGGCTATAATTATTTGTTTGTGGACATTTGATTTATATTATAAGCTCTACAACAATAATTAAACTATTGTTTTCAACTGTATAATTCCATCATTTTCAATTATGAGATGAAGCAGATTCTTATATCTTTTATTATATAGTGGATTATTGCAATTGCGTGATAATCTATTCTAAATTTTTTCTAATCATATTTTTAAATAATTTTAAAATATAAAATATATTTCATTTTTTTCTTTTAAAAATATTTGACTTCTTATCACTTTTATTTATGCATATCATATTTTTTAAATAATTCTAAAATAAAAAATATATATTTGGGCTTCATTTGGGGCGGCTTTCTTGTTTCTTTCTAAAGCAATTTTTTAGTAGAAATTTTTTATTAAAAAGCTGCTTTAGAAAGAAGCAAAAGAGCCTTCCCATTAGTCTCAAATTTTCTAGTAAACAACAATAATTATCTTTGAAAAGTGCTTTTTTTGTGGGCAAATTATTGGGTCAGGTGATCGAATACAGAGATAGGTCCGGATATTAATAAAATATTATTTTAAAATTAGCGCAAGTAAAGCGCAACTAAAGCGCAAGTAAAGCGCAAGTAAAGCGCAAGTCAAAAAGCACAACTAAAACGCAACTAAAGCGCAACCAAAGCGCAACCAAAGCGCAACTAAAGCGCAAGTCAAAAAGCGCAACTAAAGCGCAAGGTGACGCGGCAAACTTTTATTGGATGTCCGAACTTATATTTCGCCTCCGGTCACCTGACCCAATAATTTCCCTTTTTTGTGGGGTTAATATTAGCCGGAAACACTTGTTGGAAATAAAGAAAATATATAGTGGATTAATGGCTGCCGTCTCTTATATGAACTGCCGTCACCTCTAAGAAACCTTCTCGGCCATTCAACTGCTTTCTAAATTTCTTCGGCTGTCATCATGACATTGATGCATCATAGGATGCTGAATAGTGGTATACGGCTTGTCTTTTTCATCATAAATAAATGGTAAATGCGAGAAGTTGTTTGTTCAACTACTAAGATTTCATTTGAGATGATTTTTTTACTGCTTCTTAAAATTAATTTTTGTACTAAAAAGTCGTTTTTAAGAAGCATGAAAAAAATTATCCCAAACGAAACCTAAGTTCAAACTAAGATAATTACATGAATCTAAAAACACTCGTAGCTTCAAATTAAGAATCTTACAAATTAAAACCACAATTGCTAACTATATTTGCACCAAAATAGACATTCTTACGAAATCCAAATAATAGATATGTATCTTGAGATTCATGATAATGATCAAATTGAAGTTATTAGTTGATTAAGATTTCACTTGAGATAATTTTTTAATTGTTTTCTGAATTAGCTCTCTAGTAAAATTTCTAGTTTAAAAAATATTTGTGTTGAAAAGTTACTTTAGAAAATAGTAAACAAGTTAATAAACAAGTTTTTTTATCAAATGTTCTAGTTCTAGCTTATGTACGAATCTTTAATATTTTCTTGAAATGTAACTTGATTATTATTGAATTGAACATTAATTTCATCTCTCTCTCTCTCTCTCTCTCTCTCTCTCTCTCTCTCTCTCTCTCTCTCTCTCTCTCTCTATATATATATATATATATATATATATATATATATATATATATATATATATATATATATATATATATTCTCCTTCTTCCTTAATTTATCTTCCTCTTCTTATCTAACATCCCTAAGCTTAAAACCAAACCTCCTCCCTATTTAAGGCCAATCTAAAAAAATCCAAAAATTTTCTCTTTATGTAGTCATGACTCACTAATTATTGCTAATGATTATCTCTCTTTCATTGTTCTATCTAGATACCTCATCATCCACCTCATTGAATGTCTAATTTCCTCTTCGAACACCTCACATTCATCTCATCAATGTCCCATCCATAATATCATCAAGTGACTTTCACTTTTCTTTCAAGCAAATGAGAGGGAGAAGCAAGAGTTACAAGTAGATATTAGGTTTGAGTTTGGGACTTGAAATGTATAAAAATATATTTTAAGATGTGGATGGCTGCTATTTAATTATAGGAAAAAAAATGCGATTTTTGGCGAATTTTTTTGTTGGAAATCTTGCATTTTCCATCAGAAACTGCAAATTATGGCAAATTTCAGATGGAATTATTTCCATTAGTAAAACAAGCGCTGAAAAATGATTTTTGACGGATTTTCGGTATATTATTGATAAAAAATTACTATTTTGTTTAGTTATGCTTTTATAGTAAAAAATATATAGGTTGTATATTACGATTATATAACTTATGGCTATTATATATAATTTTTGGAGTATAAATATAGATGTATATTGATATTTTGACCAATAGATTCGTTCCGCTGATATTCATATTGATAAAATAAATTATATAATTGTGGTAGTCGTTGTTGTAATATTAAAAGATAAAAAGAATAATTCTTTCAAATTAGATTATGAGGAATTAGATAACGTTATCGTTATTCCACTAATAGGTATGATACACTCTATTAACAATTATATGACTTGGTTAAGTTCCCTTATTCATATCAATGTTGTGAATTATGCAAACATGAAGACTTTGGTGGAGGTTATCCGGACCGAACCTGACATATGCAAAGGAATTAGTCATGTGAATGGGGTTGGGCAAATCTAACTCACAAGATGTTTATCATTGAAGATAGATCTTTATCATTTTGCAAAGCCTCAAAATCATGTGACTCAACTAGCATAACTTCATATTTTCCAGCTTGCCAAAATAGAACACATGAAGCACTGTGAAGAGTTGGAAATCAAGAATCTAACCTATTGGAGCCCAAACAACCAAATCTCAAATAAACAAAGCTATACGATCTAGAAATCACCATAAATGATAATGTGTGACGAAGAGGCTAAGAGTTGCGTTTGGAGGAGGAAAGAACATGAGGCGGATGCAGGAAGAAATAGGACCTTTTATCGACAATTATTCCGTCGGAAACAAAGTGAAATTTCCGTAAAAAAATATGACATAATTTTGCCGGTTACACTAATTACCAATGAAAGTTCCAACGGAAATATCTCGCCAAAAATTTTATCGGTAATTGGTGAATTTCTTGCAGTGTTATCCTAAATAAGAAATGAATCGTTGTGATGTATTGCGTTATACATACTAATTTGGTTTGAGGGGAGAAAGTTTTGGATCATCCCACTCAAGAAGATGAAAAAAATTGTAAATCTTCTTTCCAACACGAGAACTAAAGAGAGACAGATTAAGAGGAATCTTCTAAATATTTCCTCGTAATGGCATGAGGTGTCCAGGTAGGTTAAAATATTACAGAGTGTTAATTTTTCATGAAAATAAACCCCAATAATTAATTGCACCTTGGGTAAGACACATTAATCAACAATAATTTGCTCATCATCATGAATTTAACATGATGGATATTTAGGAAATAATTCTAACTAAGCATCAAAATAAGGTACTTAATTGCTTGGAGCAACAAAGATTTGTAATTCACCAAAATTGTACTGTATTTTCATATTGCAATCTTTTGTTGATTAGTAGACATATGACAGCTATATAAGGGAGAAAGGAATAAGAAGATTTAAATAGATGTCATAAATTATGATGCAACAACTTAAAAAATAATTTTGGAGCCTTGCTTTATAGTTTATAATATGTGATAAAAGATAAGACAAATAAAAATCCTTTCAAAAAATTGGCAGTATTTACATATTTTGTGAATATAATTATGTGGGAAGCTTGACTTTAATATTTTAAGTTTTTTTTTCTAACTATTATGATAAAAAATTTATATCTTAATCATTTAATTTATTATAAGGATTTTTTTTGAATGAATTAGTAAAATTAATCTAAATTATTGTTGAATTATAATGAATCAACAGAAATTAATATACTTTATCAGTCCACATTAGATTTGAAAATACTCTTCAACCACCGAGCCGATATTTCAAAACTATGGGGCCTACTTGTGAACATTTATTCTCCTAAAAATAGACATGTGGCATCAATTTTATTTATTCATTTTTGCATATTAGTGTCATTTTTTACTTGAGCTTGATTAATTAATTGAATTTGAACTTGAGCTTAATTTTGAGAATTCAAGCCAAGTTACGAGCCGACTCATATATGATGAAAAAGAAAATCATCCTAATTAAAATTATTGCTATAATAAAATAATAAATGAATAAAAAATTAGAAGATAGAATAATAAGAAATCACTTCATATACAGAAATGAGATATAATTTTAAATATTTTAATAACTTTGTAGTTAAAGTACTAAATTCTAATACATTTTAAATGTATTTTATATTAATATTTTTTAATATATCGACTTGCAAGCTAAAACATATGAAGTCTTCTCGATATGTTCTTGCTCTGCTTCATATTTAGGCGATTATTCCTTAGCTAAAAATGACTATCCAAGGGAGTACAAATTGGCTTTACCCCACTCATGTTAATCTAAGCATCACCTTTTCAATTTAGTTAGATTGAGACAACTTCAGCATACATGCACTTCTATTCTTACTAATTCTCATGTGAAGAATTTTTTCGTTGGACCCAAAATTTTCATTTCAAAATCCTTTGATAACTTTCCTTCATATATCTTGTCTTCTCTATATCGACCCTAAAACTAACATGTCATCCACATATTAAAGAAGAAGGACATAACAATTATCAAAATATTATAAATAACAACAATCATCTGCCGAGCACATCATTACCTGTTATCATATTGTCTGACATAAACCTATCAAATCTCATGTATCACTATCTTGGTGTATGCTTCATCTCATAAAGACTCTTTTAAGCATACAAACCAGCTCTTTATTACATGTGATCACATATTCCTGATATTGCACTATGTACAACTCTTCTTCAAGGTCATCTTGAAGAAATTCTACCTTTATATCCATTTTATATAGGTGTAAATCCTCCATTGCTACTATGCTTAGTAAAACTCCAACTGTAGTAATCTTCACCACTAGAGAGAAAATTTCAGTGAAGTTCACTACTTCCTTTTGTTGAAAACTTTTACTACAAGCTTAACCTTATAGTGCTTGCTACCATTAAAATTTTCTTTCAGCCTATAAACCAACTTTTTATGCAATGCTTTCTTGTCATCTGGTAGCTATGTAAAATCTCATGTCTTATTCAACTCATGTGAATGCATCTCATCATCCATGACTTGCTCCCACTTCTTTAAATAATCAAATTGAATGGACTCATCATAGCACCATGGTTCACCAATATCAATCAGATATATATATATATATATATATATATATATATATATATATATATATATATATATATATATATATATATATATATATATATATATATATATAGTATAAGGAAAGAGAATACCTTTTGTATTGACTTTGAGATTATGCTTGATCTCCTAACTTCAATAGCAGGTGTATGCGAAACCTTTTATACTTCATCAATTTTGTCTTCATGATCATCAATATTTTTAACTCAATATATTTGACAGAATCTATAGGATGCTCATTCATATCCTTACCACTCCAAGCTTTCTCAAGTAACCCCTCATTTAGAGGAACTGAATGATAATGATTGATCAGATAAATAGCAATATTCATTACCTTTTTCCCATAACTGTTTGGGTAGACCTACAAGCAGCCTCATGCTCCCTACACGCTCAGGGATAGTTCTTCAATGCGCTCTATAACATCATTCTTCTATGGAGTTCTTAGAACATTGAACTCATGCATGATCTCAGTCAAAGCACAATACGCATTGAACTTTTTATCACGATATTCACTGCCATTATCTGATATAAGACACTTGAGCTTTAAACATGTCTCATTCTCAACCATGGCTTCCACTTCTTAAAATCATAAAAAAACATATGACTTGTATTTTAAGAAGTGCACTCAAATCTTTCTACTGTGATCATAAAAAAATAAAAAAAAATAAAAAACTATATAAAGACAATCCTATAGAAGAGACTAGAGTATAATCTCATATATCAATGTGCACTAACTCCAACTTCTTTAACTTCACCTTTGAACCAGTCTTTGAGAAACTCACCCTTTGTTATTTTCCATATACAAAATCTTCATAAAAATCTAGATTTATAGATTTCAAATTAGAAAGCTTTCCTCAAATAAGAAGTGAATGCAAACTTTTCTTACTCATATGGTCAAGCCTTTGATGTCAAAGACCTCCATCAACATCTAAATCAGCTACTCCAATAGTATATTATATTTTATTAGTAATATACATGGTGCATTCAATACTGTCATGAGCTATAACCATAGCCCCTTTTATCATATTCCATATATCTCCAATGAAGAATGTCATATATCCTTAGTTTATAAGTTATCTCACATAAACTAAGTTTCACTTCAGATAAGGAACATGCCTAACATCCTTGAGTCTCAAAGTTGACCCATTTGACATTCTGATATCAACATCTCCTTGTCCTAAAATGTTGTAGGGATTGTTATCTCCTAGACACACTTTGCCCATATTCACCTTCAATTTAGTTCTTAGATGCCTCCTTATTCAATTCTATATGAAATGAAGCACTTTAATCTATAATCCAAGATTCAAAATTATCTAGAGATAAAATCAAAGAATTTGACTAAAACTCTTCTACAGATACATTTACAGAAAGATTTTTATCTTGACCTCTACTACTAACATTCTTTGGAACTATGTAGTTGTTCTTAAAGTGGCCATTCTTTTCACAGCTCCAACAAACAACTTTGCATGTACTTGAATAGACTTTTTTCTCCTTAATATACATCTCCCTCTATTTGAATTTCTCTCTAAACCCTATCCTCTTGCTTCAACATGTAAAGTAGAATTTGAAGATTCACTATTCATCTTCCTGCGAACCTCTTCATACATTTCTAACCCCATAATATCCTCGAAGTTCAACTTTAAACTTCTTGAAGAGTTACTTACAACATTAACAAGCCCATCCAAACTATCATGCAGTGAGACAATAACAATGAAGCTTTCATCTCATCATAAAATTTGATGCCAACTTAACACGGACTCAACAGTGTTTAGATTATTCATGTGCTCTGCCATTGAAGTATTGTCTTACATCTTCATATTGAATAATTTCTTCATTAAGAACATTTTATTTGAGGCCGATGGCTTCTTAGTTAGTGCAACCATGAGATCGACTATAGTCTTCTTATTTATAATGTTGAAAGAAACATATGAGGAAATTGAAAGTCGAATCAAACTTAGGGTAGTCTGATCAAGAACCTCCTACTCCTCCATACTCATAAAATCTAGCTTCTTGGTTATTCCTTTCAATGGTAAATTCGACTTTTTATGATGCAACAAATATGCAATTCACATTCACATTCTCCAGAATCCGAAGTTCAAACTACTAAACTTATCAATCTTATATTTTGCTTTGTTAGTCATTACTCCCACTAGAACTAAAGAATGTGGCTCTTATACTAGTTGTTGAGGCGGAAGTAAAACTTGCAACAAAACACAACAAATATATATTTGTAGCGAAAATAAGGAACATCAGGATTTAATGTGAAAAATCTTGAAATTGGAAAAAAAGCTACAATGCCACTCCACATCAAGAAATTCGCTATGAAAATTTAGGAGAATAGTATAGATCTCTCTTCTCTATCACTCTGGCATTGCTTCTCTTTTATCTTATACGGTTCTTACGTGGATAAACAAAGAGAAAAAGCAATACAACAATCAGGGATGCACCCCATAAGAAAACAAAAGAGAAAGAAAAACTGCAGCACATTTCGCATCACTATGGCACCAAGTTTGAGCATCGCACGCTCGACACTTCTATCTATAATATATCTGACAGCACTACAACGCTATTACGCTAGGTCAATTTCACATAAAATTATAGAGCGTCAGGGTGGTCGGGTATACGACATCAAGGCATTCGGGTACATAATGTCGGAGCTCTTAAGTACACTTGATTTTGCACCCAAACCTTAGTAGGGGAAGAACCCTTTACAATTCTCTAGCACTCTTGATAAACAAAATTAAGGTGCGAAGCAACAGTGCATTCCGATTGATCAACCTAATTAGATTTCACCCAGAACTAGTAGTTATTTTTTATTTTCTTATAATTTTAAAGTAATGTATTTCATGAAAGGGTGATTAACATATATATACTACTAAAATTATAAGATTTATAATTTTAATAACCTTTAAATTTTCTTATTTAGTCATCAAACACTTAAAATTTTAAATTACATCATCATCACGACCTTCTCCTTTAGAATCACGTCACCGATGGAGTGAGAGAGATCATTAGGGACTAAAAAGACAACAAAGGTGGGGTTTTGATAAGGGATTGAGGGGTGGCGAAACTTACAAATGAATAATAAGACGATGAAGACATAACCCAAAAGCTAGAGGAATCGAATATGAGGCAACAAAAGCGGTGCATCGTAGATCTCATCACCATTCCCGATAAGATACTATGGCAACTTCTTCATCTCTTATGCATGGTGGAAACTCCTTACCCATTAAGGAGGGAACTAGTGATCTAAGCTCCTTTCCAACGAGATCCCATCATGCCTTTTTTGTATCTAATGATATTTGTTTCAACACCCTCTTAGTTATAGAAGTTTGTACTAACTTCAAAAGTGTTATATCATATAAATAATAAAATTTAAATATTAAATATATAAATTCTATAAATTTAGATTATATATATATATATATATATATATATATATATATATATATACAAAAAAATCTTAATCAATCCGTACAGTATAGACCACGTCAAGAAAATGCGCCACTAATTTTTAAGTAGACTTTAAATTGATCTCGCAAAAATATATGTGGTGACAAACAATCTATGGTATGGAGGGATTTTGGTAAAGTGGTAACTTGGTTCCTTCACGTCTTCTATAATTCGTGCAACCCTGACTGTCGAACCGAGCTCCAGAAAGGGTAGGGAAACTGCGATGAGAAATCGTCTTGCGGTGAAGATGCTGAGGCCGCCTCCTATATCTCCGATGACGGCGGCGGCGACGGCCGAGGAGGAGGGGGAGCCGCTCAGCCCGGCGGCGAGGCTTTTCCGGCAGCCTCAGTTTAACTGCCACATCGTCACGATCTTGGGATTCGGGAAATTTATAAGCGCCGACGAGATGAAATCCGGCCTTGAGGCCACGCTCGCCCGCCACCCGCGCTTCTCCAGCGTCCAGGTACGCTGGCCGGAAAGTAATCTAGAAGTTTTTACTTTTCACCGTTTACTTTCAGGGATTTTCATGGACAAAAGTCACAAAACACAAGTTTTAAACATTTATAAAATAAACATTAATATTATTTTCGTGTGAAATTCTTGTATTTATTCATGTCAGAATTAAATAATTTTTTTAAAAAATTAATATACAAATTAAAATTTTATTATGAATTTTAATATTTAAATAATTTTTTTATAAATTGAGATAAAATAAGATAGATACTTGTTGCGGGCTAGAAAATACGCGGCGATAGAGATTTAATTATGCGTCTTAGCGTTGTACGGATAACTAGCTCACACACACAGAACACAAGATTTTTTACGTGGAAAACCCTTGAAAAGGGGAAAAACCACGAGGCCTAGCCCAGTTGAAAATATTTCCACTAGACTTTGAGTTGGTTACAAAGAACTGAATCCCTTCCAAGGGTGATCAGATTACAATCAATTACTTAAGTAAGACGTCGGGTCTTTGGCAGGATGTAAGGACCGAGTGTCGGGCCTTGAACAGGATGTCGGGTCCTGAGTAGGACGTCGGGTCTTCGGCAGGATGTAGGGACCGAGTGTCGGGACTTGAACAGGACGTAAGGACCGAGTGTCGGGCCTTGAACAGGATGTCGGGTCCTGAGTAGGACGTCGGGTCTTCGACAGAACGTAGGGACCGAGTGTCAGGCCTTGAACAGAACGTCGGGTCTTCAGTAGAGCGTAGGGACTGAACGTCGGGCCTTAAGGTGGTGGTCCGGCGAGGTTCTGCGGTGGTCCGGCGGTGGTCCGGCGAGGTTCCGGCGGTGGTCCGGCGAGGTTCCTGCGGTGGTCCGGCGAGGTGTTGACGGTGGTCCGGCGGCTGTCGAGGAGGAGCTCCTTCCTTCTCTTCTCCCTTCTCTTCTCTTCTTCTCTCTCTTGCTTGGATCCCCTTTTGTGAAGAATGAGGGCTCTATTTATAGATTTTCTGGAGTGGCATGGTCCGTAAATAGGTGTGAGATCAAGGGCGAATAGGGAGTGGTCAAATGGACGGCCGATATTGAATCATACGATCGTGCACCGTTTGTTGGCCATTTGAAGGCCTTAATGATGTCGGAATTCAGCGATCTTGGGCTCGTTGGATTCGTCTCGTCGAGCCGTTCGATTCGAGTATAAGCTCGTAAAAATCGGAGACCGTTTGGTAACTCAAATTGCTGTTTGAACCTTCCAACAGTACTTTGAGCCCTTGATTCGGACCAATTTGGGCTCGGATTAGGTTGATCTTGGTGTCGTTGAGTTCGTATTTTCGAGACGCTCAGTTTGACTGTAAGCTCGCTGAAATCGGAGTTCGGATGCTCCCGGATTTAATTTTTGAAGTCTCCAACTAGTTTTTGCCTCGAGATTCGTGTCCGATCAAGATAATTTTGTGACGACGTATCAATACTATAAAATTTAAATATATCTAAAATTTAAATTTTATATTTATTTATACATTAAAATAAAATCTAAATAAAATATTATATATCTAAATAATTAAATACATAATAATTTTGTAATATTTATACAAATCCCTTTTAATTAATACATACATGTAATGCCACTTTATTTTTTCCAAACCTCCTAATTCTATAAATTCGCCAAGAAACCTCAATAATTGCAGAGTTCATCTAGTTTTACACTCTCACGCACTAGAGAAATTATTTTGTACTGATGCTGAACAGTCTAGAGGCCAATCAGAACCCGTCACATCATCAGGTACCCAGCATTATCCAACATTGATATCAAGCAAAAAAATAACGTAGCGCGTTCTAATTAGCCTCCGGATGACGTCTGATATCCCCACATAATAATTTATACACACTGAAATCTTTTCAGGGTGGGTACGATTAGGTCACCAAACCAAACCAAACGGTGCCTTAAATATGCGCTTTAAATTTAATCGAACCACTCCTAATTCTTCGGCATCTTCGTTCATGCATTGAAAATCTATTCAGAAAAGTTTATTTACATCCTAAATTTTAAGTAGAAAACCCTTTTTTTTTTACTTGATGGCAGAATGTGTAATTATGTTTGTTGAAGCAAGGTTATATTAGTCCGTAGAAAATAGTGGATTGCCGGTTGCCGTCTCTTTATTGTATTTACTTTATTCAGCTTTAAGAAGGGTTCTAGATTATTCAATTGCTTTGTAAACATCATGGAATAATGATAAGTTGTATACGCATGTCTTTTTTGTTGTTGTTATATGCTAGAAAGTTTGTGTGGGTATGTCTAAGCGTAGCATAAAAATTTAATATTCACAAATAAAAGTAGGAAAATCTTTTTTTTTCCCCTTGAAAAATCAGAAAAGAAAAAAAATTATGGGGTTTGAACTAGAATATATAAGAATCTTCCTTCCTCACGTTGTAGAAGAAGAAGACTATTTGAGAATAAAATGTCTGATTTCTCTTATAGAGGATAACAAAAATCAAGTGTTCATAAATGGAAAACTAACTACCAATAGCAAAATTAAATTTTGTCGGAATTCATGAGATGCTGATGATTAATGACGGTGAAAGTTGGCAGCAACGATGGTTGTTAGTGACAATAGTTAGTGGTGGGCATAGATGATAATAACTGAAAAATACAAGAGATATTCATCTAGTTCTTTCAATTCTTTTCCTCTCATTTAGAGAATAAGACTATATTTATAGATTTTTTGGGATAAACATTTTAATAATTTGAATAAGAATCTAAAATATTCCATTATACGGTCCATATTGATTACCTTGATCATGAAGCATTTATTCAGTATTTAATATCTTAAATATGTCAGAATTGAGTGATCTTAGGCTCGTTGGATTCATCTCATCAAGCCGTTCGATTTAACCATAAGCATGTCGAATTTGGAGATCATTTGGTCAACTAATTAATGTTTTAAGTTTCCAATTATGCTTAAAGTGTTTAATTTGTTCTTATTTTGACTCGAATTGGACTATCTCGTTGGGATTTTCTCATTAAGACGTTCATATCAACTATAAGTTTGTTGAAATTGGAGTTCGAATGATGAAGAATGTAATTTTAAAGCATTCAATTCAAAGATTGCTGTGAGATACATATAACTTAATTATATGATTTTTTTTGGAGTCACATCAGTGATAAATAATTAATAAATATCATAACTTTTTTGACTTACTAAATAATAAAAATATTAAATGCGGGATTGCATTTAATTATTTTGTTAGTATTTTTTATCAATGTAACAAGTTTTTATTTTTACTATTTTATTTATGATATGCTCAAAATTGATATGAAAATGATTATTTGATAAATTATTGCTTTTAAACTTTGGATGATGAGATTGAAAAAGTGTATGATTATAAAATATGGATTTGATGATGGTCCCATATCTTATGAATATTGTGATGATGGATTAATTAATCTTCTTATTCAACATCATTTCGAGATCAATATTGTGAGAACATTTGTTGCATGCTAGATAATTCACGATAGTAAAATGAGAGAATTTTGCATATTAGTTTTACGTGATGTTTAGGACACAAAATAGAAAAACTAAAGAGCTTGGATGACATGACACCATAGATTTTTTACGCAGAGAATCCAAAAAAAGAATAAACATGTGACTTTGCCTAGTCGAAAATATTCTGCTACATATGCATGATTTACAAATAGAGTTATTGTTATGATATATTACTTAGTGATGAATGTGAATGCATCAACGAGGCTTTGAGTGAGATCCAATGTAGAGGTTAATACTAGTTAACATCAATAGATGCTGGTGATGCATGGAGAGAGGTTTAGAGAATTATAGTACGAGAATTGTGTTTATAGAATCATAGTTGGGCAATAGTGGTTAGAGGAGGCGCATAACAGTGTAACTAATTCCTCAGTGGTCATACAACAACCAACCCATAGGTGCAGGACCACACAATTATTTTCTCCCCATTTAAGGATTCGTGTCGCATGAAAGAGGAATTAAGGATGGGCTAGGGGGTTTCCAACCATGCTCGCCCACCAACTCAGCTAAGCCTGGCGAAATAAATTTTTGATAATTGAAAATGAAATGTTCAATGAACGGATATGTGGCCATTTAATTAAAGGAGAATGTTCTTTCTCCCGAGTAATGAATTTGAATTACATACTTCAAATTTTTTTGCTTATCATGTCCAAAAAATTTCTACCATAATAAGATATTAAAAAAAATGAACACAATAATTATGTACTATTTCAATAAAAGATACTATTTTGGTGTATATTGAAACTCCACAACCAATAAATTGACTCATAGTAAGAATTAATATTCAAATTAAATTTATTTTTATTTAGATAAAATTTAATTACTTAATTATATTTATATTTTAGAGTGTAATGTTAGACAGTTCTTTTTAATGGCCCAAAATTTTTTTATATATTAATAATTGAGTTGCTCTAAAATATTATTAAACAGTTTTTTTCTACCTCTAAAACATTAATGTAATTCTCAAAAAAGATAGGAGGATATTGAAAATAATTGGTAAATTTTACCTGCTTGGTTGATTTGACTGCAGGTAACGGATTTGTCCGGGAGCGATAAACCGCGATGGGTCCCAACTAAGGTTAACCTAGACAACCACGTCATCTACCCAGATATCAGCGACGCCACCACCGCCGCCGCTGCAGATGATCCCGTTGTCGGAGACCGCTTTGTCGAGGATTACACCTCTGGTCTTTACCACTCCCCTCTCGACCCATCCCATCCGCTTTGGGATCTCCATTTCCTCCCCATCCGCACCTCCGAGGCAACTTGCGTCGGTGTCTTTCGCATTCACCACTCCCTCGGCGACGGCATCTCTCTCATGTCCCTATTCCTCGCCTGCACTCGCCGAACCTCTGACTACGAATCTCTTCCATCTCTCCCCGCTGCCCGACGCCGGTCCGCCGCCGCTGTCTCCGGCTTCGGCCCTTGGGTGCTCCTCTTCTGGATCTGGACCTTTCTTGTTTACGCTTGGAACACGCTTGTCCATGCTTTCCTCTTCGTTGCCTCCGCCTTCTTTTTAAAGGACACTAGGACGCGAATCATGGGGTCGGAGGGCGTCGAGTTCCGGCCGAAGAGATTCGTGCACCGCACCCTCAGTCTTGACGACATTAAGGATATAAAGAACGCCATGGGTTGCGTAAGCTCCTTCTAAACGCTTCTCAATTTGTCAATACACTTATGTTTTGTTCAGTGCAGGCTAACTGTTCGACTGATTTCCC
The DNA here is from genome assembly GCA_019514585.1 of Dendrobium officinale. NCBI lineage: Eukaryota > Viridiplantae > Streptophyta > Magnoliopsida > Asparagales > Orchidaceae > Dendrobium > Dendrobium officinale. The sequence continues at coordinate 16,639,085 of CM033692.1, forward strand.
CATAGACCATCAATGATGTTCTAGTGGGAGTGACGTCCGCCGCTCTGTCTCGTTATCTCAGCAGGAGCTATGACGGCTGCCTTCCCAAAAACTTACGGATTAGAACTTCGCTGCTTGTTAATATTCGGCCGACCCCGGGAATTAATGTGAGTAAACAGTTTTTTCTGTGTTTTGCTCCATTTTCATTTTCCTTTAGACATGATATTGTCTATTATATTGTGTATTGTTGGCAGGCTTTGGCCGAAATGATGAGAAAGGGCAGCGGAGCCAAATGGGGTAATCAGATGGGGTACATGCTGCTCCGTTTTCCTGTAATGGAGTGTGAGGATCCTTTGGATTATATCCGGAAGGGAATGGCAGTTGTCGAGAAGAAGAAGAAATCATGGGAGGCCATATTTACTTATATTTCGTCTTTGGTGATTGTTAAGACTTTGGGATTTAAGGTATGTTTAATATTTACTGGTTTTTTCTGTGCTTTGCTCCAGAGACAGGCATAAGTCAGCTCATAGGAAAGAAAAATTGGCACATCACAATTCACCATGTAATTGCTCATTTTACTTTTTGTTATATTTTGGTTGGGTGTTGATAAGTTGCCGGAAATAAACCACACAATGAAACAAGCAAGAAAATAAAAACAATGAAAAAGAACATGAGGATTTAATGTGGAAAAAAATCAAAACTGGGTAAAAACCATGAAGCCGTACCACACCAAGAAATCAAGTATAAAAAAATGGGAGAAATTGAACAGATATCTCTTTTCACAATCTCTCCTTATCTCTCTTTACTTCTCACAACATTCTACACTTAGAACAGGTAAAGAGATTCACTTCTATAGTTCTATTGCACCGAAGACGCAACCCTGCAGTAAAATAAGAAAACCTACTCAGCCTGACTCGCAACGCTGTGGTGTTATACAATGTTTAAAATTGCATATTCGGGTATTGAGGCGTTTTTCATTTGTGAGGCGAGGCGTAAGCCTCAAGGCGTTTTGAGGTGTAAGCCTCAAAATCAAAAGATTGCGTAAACATAAAATGATAAATTTGTTATATACTAATGAGTGAATAATATAAAACATAAAAAATCATAAGATATGCATTACCTCAAAATTTTATCTTTCCGAAATCATAATATTCTTTTTCATTAACTAATAAGTGAAATCAAAATATGAAATATAGTTCAACTCAATATTAATAATAAAAATTTATATACTAATAAGTGAAATCAAAATATTTCAATAAGACAACATGAAATATAGTTCAACTCAAAATTCTATCTTTCCGAAATCCCAATATTCTTTTCATTAACATATAATTCCGATTTCCAAAAATAAATAGCAATGACATATCACATAAGAACTCATAAGTCATCAGCACTGTCATCACTAAGGGGTTCTTCATTTGAATCATCATTATGGTGAACTGCTCTTTCCCATTCCTTCTCTCCTATAGAGTCCAATGTCGGGCATTTACTTCAAGATTTATGTAAGTTTTAATATATATAGCGTGAGGCGTAAGCCTCATGTCAGTGAGGCGAGGCGAGCCTCAAGGCGGACTTCAACCAAGTTGAGGCGCAAGCCTCATAAAAAAACTCGAGGCGTTTTTTACTGGAATTGCACAAAGGCGGGCTTCAAGGCGAGCCTCATATTGCACAATTTTAAACCATGGTGTTATACCTACAACGCCTTAGCGCTGAATTCTCTGTATCGCAGTGCCATGGTGCTGTGAACTAAAGTGCTACGACACGGAGTTTAGCACTTTAGTTCACAACATTGCGATGCTTGAACTATAGTGCTATGGTATTGTGCTCTCTTTCTCTGAGGGGTTCTGCAGAGCCTTGGCATTGGATTTTTAGCATCACGGTGTTGTAAGGACAAGAAAATTATTTCTTGGGGCTTCTCCCCCAAGAAGGGGCATGTTGCCCCCCTGCAACCCCCCAACGAGCTCATCGTTGAGCCTGACCAGCAGATTTGAGGTTTGAGTTAGCAGTACAACCTGATTGATCACCACAATCAAATTCCACCCAAAATTAACATAAATTTGGTGAGCAAAGCATTACTTTTCATTCACTTGTGGGTTGTGTTCAATCACTATTTTCTTACGACAAAAACTTCTATATCCGAAAATGGGGGGAAAATGACACGACTTCAAAAATTTTGCTTGATTGGCACGAATTTTGAGTCAATTTTGAATTGAAAACTTTTAGGATTAACTCCAGGATGAATCGACTTCTGATTTCAAGGAATTTATAGTTGAGCTGAAAGTCTTGCGAGTTGAACCTATTGACACACAAATGATTTGATCTAATTTTAATTGAGCTTCAATCAACCATATGAAATATATTTGGAAACATCTAAATATTAATTAAGAGATCAAATAGTCTTCATATATTTGTATGCTTATAGTCAAATCGAGATGTTATGTGCCCAAGATCATTCAATTATGATATCATTAAGACATTTAAATATTTGATATAACTATCTACAATCAAAAGGATTAATATGGGACTACATGAAAATATTTAGAATTATGCACAAAAATTTATCAACAACAACAACAACAACATCAAGCCTTTATCCCACTACGTGGGGTCGGCTACATGAATCCTTTTTCTCCATTGTGTCCTATTAAAGGTCAAATTCTCGTTTAAATCTAATAAAGAAAGATCATTCCTAATATTTTTCTAACCAAGTCTTTTTAGGTCTGCCTCTACCTTTCTTAACATAAGTCAAATCTAATACCTCTACTCTCCTAACCGGGTCATTGGAAGGCCGTCGTTTTATGTGACCAAACCATCTAAGACGACTCTCTCTAATCTTATCTTCTACTGGAGCTACTCCAACCTTTTCACGTATATGCTCATTTCGTATCCTATCTCTAAGGGTAAAGCCACTCATCCACCTAAGCATCCTCATCTCTGCCACACTTAACTTAGTATTATGCTTCTCTTTTAATGGCCAACATTCAGCACCATAAAGCATTGCAGGCCTCACTACCATCTTATTGAATTTTCCCTTAAGTTTGAGGGGTACTTTTCTATCACACAACAAGCCCGATGCATTCCTCCACTTCAACCATCCAACTTGAATTCTGCTGAGAATATCCCCATCTATTTCACCATCACTCTGAACAATAGATCCAAGATATCTAAAACGTGTACTCTTATTAACTACTTGATCGCCCAAAGTTACAATCCCCACACTAGGTCTATTACTACTAAAATTACACTCCATATATTCCGTTTTAGATCTACTCAAGCGAAAACCTTTAGTCTCTAATGTTGACCTCCATAATTCAAGTTTACTTTCAACTCCCTCTCTAGTTTTATCAACAAGAAGAATATCATCAGCAAAAAGCATACACCAAGGTACATCCTCTTGCAAATGTCCAGTGAGAGCATCCATGACTAAAGCAAAAAGATATGGGCTTTAAGGCTGATCCTTGATGTAACCCAACCGAAATAGGAAAATACTTGGTCAAACCACCTTGATATTTAAACAAATTTATCAAAATGTTCTTTTAAATAAGGCCTCATTCTCTACATGAAGGGGAAATTGAACATCTAGGAGTGCTAAAGAACTCTATAGAAAATTTTTCTGATCAACGCCGATGACCACATCATTAATTGCCGCAACAATTGCCATATTTTTGTCATCCGACTATTATCTCTTGACTATTAACATATAACCTGTCCATTTGTGAAAAATTGTTTGGTTTTGACTGTCCATTTGTGAAAAATTGATTTGTATAATCCCTACAATATAAATAAGATATTTTTATTCAATTGTGGATAATCTCATATTCCTCATTTATGAGGAAGGATTCTTATATCTTCTATTATATAGTGGATTATTGCAACTGCATCAGGCCTCATGATTTTTATTATTTTTTGGTTTTCCACATAAAAAATTTTTCTTGTCTTTCACAATTTTTATCTATGCATGTTGGATATTTGTATAAAACTAAGACAATAAACATACACTCTATTATCACAAATTACTAGCATGTAATAACCATAATTAATGTAACATTGTTGGTTGCATATTATATAAATATAAATTGTTGGCATAACTTATGCCAACCCTCAAACCATCAAACATACAAATCAACAATTGAGTGTCGAAGAACAATTCACACACACGCACATTTATATCAATCTTCCAATCCAAGACCATTGAGACGGAGCAATAACTCCCAACCAACAGGCCTAGGGATTGATGGCAGGCACCTAAGTGTTATCAGCTTGATCAAGCTTTTAGATTGTGGCAAGTCCTTTATGCATATTACCCAGGATCCCACCTCATATAAAGCTTCACTTTTTGAACTACCCTTAAAAAATTTATTTAGAACTGTTCAGCCATGATTGCAATGAAAGATATAGAACTAGTTTCTTATTTATTCAGATTATCAAAGACAACTGTGTATAAGACTGTAATGCAATTTTGTTTTTCTATTGTCTTTTCGACAGTTTTACTGCTGAAATGATAGCTTATGGTTCCATGACATCAAGTAATTGAGATTCCCAGAAAATTGAATTGTTGCATGCGCTAAATGCTATTCCTCTTTGTCATTACCAATAGAAAAACATTGTCTTTCATCTTGGTCTTCTTGTTTCGTTTATGGAGGCCTTCCATCTGAATAGAAAAACATCCTTTGCTGCTGGATGGTTTTAATTTGAAGGTTGAATAGCCAATGCGTTTATGGAAACCTTTAATGACTTCGGTTCAATTTGAAAACTTGAACTTCATCTAATCAGAGGGATATTTAGTGAGCTCCTCGTTACAGCTCCTTGTTACAGCTCCTGGCAAAGGGGAGGGGATAGTTTGAATTGAGTCGGAGAAGAGGTGGCAGTGCAGTTTTCTTTGAACTCTGTGTTGTAATTCATAGTTTTGCATGGCATGCTTAGACTCAGATTAACCTATATTAATATTTTTCAACTTTCAAAATTGCCATCTATATGTTTCAAATTTTGAAATTTAGAAATATTTTCTCATTGTTAATCCTATTAATTTACAACAGGTGGGGACAATTTTGTGTCACAGGATCGTCTCTAACACATCTTTATCATTCTCAAATATTGTTGGGCCAATGGAGGAAGTTGGTTTTTGTGGTTCTCCCTTGGTCTACATTGCTCCTAGTGTTTATGGACATCCACAGGTGAGTTACTTGAAAATGCTCGATGTTTTGTATCATGTCTTGCGTAGTTATCTGTTTGTTTCTTTATATCTATCTGTGAATTCTTCCCGTTACCCTATCTATGTTGTGCTTTGCATTCTTCTCTGATTAGCTCTCATCAATTGTTATTGGAATCCTAAATTCTTTTAGGAGTTTTGTAGCTCGCTCCATAATGATACACAGTGCAAAACATGATTGGTTGGTTTTGTTGGGCTTAAGATAGGGTTTGAAAACTGAATCAAGTTAGTCTACGCTATGAACATTCATCTTGAGTTGTCAAATCTTATGGTTTATCTTCTTAAAAAACCTCTTTTTATCTTTTTATTATATATAAATCAAACCTTTGCAAACAAAATAAAATTTATTTAAAACAAAGTACATGGAATCACTCCATTCTATCCAAGACAAGCTTTTTATTCCTGTACATGGAACAACTTTAATAATTAATGAACTAACTTGAACTGTCTATAACTTGGAACTCAATTATTCCTAAGTCGCCTATAAATATATCTTTGATAAGTGTTTAAGAGTTTGTTATAACTTGGTTCTCAGTATTAAGCTATTGAATTTGGTTGAAATCACCTTCTTGCCTTGATTAATTGCTTAGTGTACTCATTGAGAGCACTTCCTTGGATAGTTCATCGAGAGTTCTCACTCTCGAAATATTTCATCTCCACTGCTTGGAATTGCTTCGACTTCCAAAATGATTTTCCCATTAATACAACTAACTACAACGAGTTCAATCTATTCATTCTTCCCCTAACTGTACTAAGCTGTCAACTCTTTAGTGTCAACCTAATCTGTGCCTTTGGTTTGATCAAACTTGCTAACTCTATTTTAAAAGACAGACTCCAGAATTAAAGGTTTGACTTCACAATAAATGAACAACTTATGAAGAGCTGACTTCAAGGTAGTTCATTTTATCTTAAATGACAACAACAGAATGAAATTTGACTTCAACCAATAAGGTCAAATAGATTTAGGGGTTATTTAGTTGCCTGAAAAGAAAATGCACTGTAAAGTAAATGTAGTGCATTCCGTATACTTTGAGACTGTTTGGTTGTTTGCAAAATAAACGCAGGAGAATTGTTTCTCTTGTTTGGTTAGGTAGAACCAGAATAAAGTAAAAGCGGTTTTTTTGTAATAATTTATTTTGGCATTTCAACTAGTGTATTTATAAAAGCAGTGTAATTATAATAATTAGTATTATTTTGAATTTTTGATGTTATAATAATTACTATTATTTGGTGTTATAAAATAAATTGATTGATTAATCATCTATTGCATTTATATTAGGCAAATTCAATGATTAGAAAATTCATCCTAACTAAAATTTAGTCAGGTTATCCTAAGCCAAATTTTCTTCGTTTGACAATGAAGAATCTTGTAAGCTACACTAAAGATTATATCACAACTTGGAACTTCAAGTACAAAGTAAAATAGCCTACCAATCCAATCCATTGCATATACTCCAAAGCTGCATGCAATCAATTGAGATGTGAAATGTGCATATATTCATCATTCTAAAACTTGGTTGCTCCACTAAAATCTTATGTTTCCTCCTTTTCAAATCAAAATAACATCATATATCTTTAGATTTCGTTTGGGATAACTTCTTATTACTGTCTAAAACTGCTTTTTAGTAAAAAGCTTTCTTACTAAAAAATTAAAAATAATAAAAAATTTATCTCAAATAAAAACTTAGTGGTATATTTGTCTAGTACCAATATCATATTATTCAAATTGTTATGCATTTGATTCTCCCATTTTCAGCTTCCAATTTTTTTTCTTTTTATAAAAAGTGAGACAAAGATGATATTGTGTTACATTATAGAAATTAAAATTGCAGTTTTTCATAGCTTGAATCGGCAACAGCTGCAAGATCGACCATTTCTTCGTTCTCAACTAAGCGTCAACCTGCCCTTCGTGCTTCTCTTTCTTCCCGAACAACTTCTCCATCTCCTCCAAGATCCTCCCCTTCGTCTCCAGCAAGAAAAATAGAAGGAAAAAAAAAAAACCAATCACAGTTATCCCAACATCGAGGAAGAAAGCCCCTGATATACTTACTTCGGGGGAGTCGAAAGTCTTGGCGAGAACGGTGGTTTCTTCTTCAAGGCGGCCCTGCATCACGAGCAAGCGAGGAGACTCCGACATCACGATGAGGACGCCAGCGAAGATTAGGATTGGAGGAATTGCTCCGACAAGGAACATCATGCGCCAGCTGATGTGTTCCGGCAGACCAAAGAAAGAAAAATTGGAGATGAAGCCGGAGAGGACGCCCTGGTTGATGAATATTTCGGGGAAGGTGGTGATAAAATCGCGGGCTGAGGCAGAGGAAATTTCGGCGGTGTAGTCTGGCGCTATCATGAGAGGATAGCCGACACCGATGCCGGCGACGAAGCGGCCGCACATTAGGAAGGCATAGTTTGTGGCGAAGCCCATGAGAAATTGTGCCGCTAAATGCCGGCAACGTCCTCGATGCCAAGAACTGCGTTCCCTCCGGTCAGTGGCTCTCGCTCATAAGGCAGTATTTTGGGTGAGAGGATTTCTAACCTGCTCAATTTGAGCGGGTTTCGAAGTCGCACGAACGGTCTTCTGTAATACACCGCTGATGCATCCGAGGAATTCCTTACTTTCCGCTCAAATCGGATCGACTAAACGACATAATTTACTAAATGCGCGTAAGTAAATTACTTTACCCTCCTAATTCTGCATACCAAACAATCCCTTAATTGCTATCAACGAGAAGTAAGGTCTGAACATACATCTTAAATTCTCATAAACACAAACTAAGTAAAAGGAAAAACAAACTTTCATTTCATTTAAAATAGAATTTCTAATACATTAAGTTAAAAATAAAGACAATACACAATTATAACATTCAAACTTGTTGCGTCCTGGAATATTCGCAGCGGTAGAGATATAAAGAGGTTAATATTTTAGCTTTGAACGAAAATCCAACACAGATAATAGAGAGGGGTGCGAAAGTAATAAGAGACACCAACATTTTTACGTGGACTGAAAAGGGGAAGAACTACGAGGCCTAGCCTAGTTAAAAATGATTCCACTAGTGTTTGTAGTTGATTACAAATGATGCCATTCCTTGGGGGGAGGGCATTGGTTCAATGTAGCAAGTATACATCATATACAACGTATTACATGGTGAGAGCTGAGAAAAATACATTGATGTGAAAATTGTCTTCAAGAGAATGTTAGCCTGTCTGTTTGGTTCGTTTAACTGTAGTCGGCGGGTGACGGTGTTCGGAAGGACTGTAGTCGGCGGGCGAAGTTTATCGAAATATCCCAAATAGACTCATTTCGTAAGCGTCCAAGAACTTTCATCTCAAGTTTCTAACTTCTTGTCGACTATCCCAAATAAAGATTTCCAGGCTGCTTGACAGGACAATTAACACCAAACGAGTTCATCTCTGCATCTATTTTATCTAGGCGACTTCCAACAATTTGACCAACAACTTCTAGCCTGACAACTCATTGCTTGGCAGCCATAAATGACAGTGAGCTTGATCTTTTCAATTTTTGCAATTGACTTTTAAACTCATTTTTGTCTTCTTTAATGTGTCAATCATGGCTAGTAGTTCTTCAAAAAGATCATTACTGTTGGTTCCCTCTCACGCAACTTTCCAGCATTTCCTTCATTGTCTAATCCCTTTACCTTGTTCTTCTGCCGGAATTAGCTATGTGGTGTCTAATCCCTTTACCTTGTTCTTCTGTCGGAGGGGTTATATTCTGAACATCAGTCGCTAACCCGTCGTCTAGGGACTTCATGGATATCTTCTCCCTCATAAATAACCTTGTCAGCTTCAATAACATTCTATAAAGCTTACAGTGCCTAGTTGAGAATCCTTATTCATTTGGCTAACCTTTTTCTTTTTAAACTTCACATCATTAATGGCGGTTTCTCCACTGAAGACAACCCCTCGACTGCCAGATGAGATTTACACAGTGGCCTCTTTGCCAAATTTCTTTCAAAGTTCTTTGGGAATATATGAGCACACAGTTCTCTATAATTTTATCATCTTTGACACTAGGCAAGCTCTAATATAATTGAAGATTAATAATACCATAATTGATCCTCAAGTAATAAAGTTATAAAGAGAAGTTCAAATCTCAAATTTATAGGCATTGGCATTGATAATTGATGTGAACTACACGTGTCAAGAATTTGTGCATTATATATTGTAAATGCACTAGATCGACTCTTACATAGATTAGAATGGACTAGGTTTTTTAAGTGTTTTTTGTTCTCGAGTCCTTGACATCTTTAAAGAGACAAAAGAACCAGGCATTGGAAAGGGATTCTTATCCATCTGGGTTATATTAAGGCTTCGTTTAGGACAACTTTTTTATTACTTCTTAAAACAGCTTTCTAATAAAATATTAAAATTTTTGTACTAGAAAGTTGCTTTAAGAAGCAATAAAAGGTCATTCCAAGCGAAGCCTAATTCACATTGGGAACCTGAATCAGGTCCTAAAATCAGCTGATTATGAACAACATTGAACTACCTACAACTTGAAACCCAAGCACCCGAAGCCTCAAGTCATTCAATAACATATCTTACGCAAGTGGATGGGAAGTATCGCCATAGCCGACGGCCACAACGCCTCTCCCTTCACCCAGTCTGCACTCTGCAGAAATCCGAATTCTTCACTCATAAAACATGTTCCTACTCACCCAATAATTCTTCCTATATTCCACCACATCCCATGGAATAGAAATACCACTACTAAATCAGCCCCTACACTTCCATCTTACCCTCCAGTCAATCTAGTTAGTCTTAGGCTTCATTTGGAATGTCTTTCTTACTGCTTTTAAAAATAGCTTTCTAAAATAAAAAATTAAATTTTTTATACTAAAAAAACTGCTTTAAGAAGCAGAAGAAAGCCGATCCAAACGAAGCCTTAACCAACCTTTTAAACCATCGTAGCTCACCCTAAGTAAGCCGATTTACTCCAAATTAACCCTCCACCACCTCACTTAATCCTCAATGCTCTTAAATAATAAAGAAAATAATTTCAATCCACTCTCAAATCCATACAACCTTGGGTCCTTGACTAGCTTCATATGTGATCCAAAAGAGTTCAATCAAGTTTTTTAGTTTCCAAAGAAATTTCATAAGATTTATTTTCTCTCTTCTACTTACACCTTGGGCATGATTCCTCTCTCCACTTAGATCCTGGTTGCTCTAAAAAACTTTTGGATCAACATGATGGATCTATTTAAAATCTAAAAAATATTTAGGCTTCGTTTGGAACAGCTTTCTTGAAACAAATTTTTACTATTAAAATTTTAACTGTTTTAGAAAGTTGTCCTAATGGAAGCCTTAGGCTTCGTTTGGGACGGATTTTTTATTGTTTTTTAAAACGGAATAAATTACTCCGTTTTAAAAAATAATAAAAAAGCCGTCCCAAATGAAGCCATAATCTTACCTATTCCATATGCATTTTGACTGCTTTGCAGAGGCAATAAGAATTCCTGGATGTCAGAATTGACCCTCTTGATTACACTGAAAAATGTTGAGTGTTTCTAATTATTATTAAAGAAATCCTGCAGGCCCTGACGATTCACTTTCAAAGTTATCTAAATAAAATGAAGGTGGTGCTTGCAGTTGACGAGCTTGTGATTCCAGATCCCCACAAGCTTCTGGATGACATATCGCACTCTCTCCAAATAATCAAGGATGCAATCACGAGATTTTGAGAAGCCATTTCATCAATTCTAAATGTTCTAATCTTTAATGATCAGGTGGGTGTTACATTTTAGCAAAATTAAATTGTATCACATTTCCGCTATTTTTCTAGGGTAAAGATTATCTGTATTGTTCTTAATCACATGATTAAATCCCTAATTTTCTTTTCATATATGCTAAATGTGAGTCATTTTAAGAATTTATATGTAATGTTTTAAAAATAATTAAATTGCAGGGATTGAAATCATGTATTTTAGATTATGATTATTCTATCCGGATTTTAGAAATCGCCAAAATTAGTGGCATGGATGATCTGATTTTCTTTTTTAATTTCGTTTAATGTACAAATCAAAATGTTCTTAATGGTTAGCATTAATTGCTCGGTTAATTGATTCTGATTTTTAATAACAAAGAGTTTTTTTTTTTTAATGACATTAAGGCTTCGTTTGTGGAGAAATTATTATGTGCAGAGATTGAACGTAGAACGTCATTCGGAGACAAATCAGAATGTGTCACGTCAGCAGTACCGAGCAGTACCGAGGTGCATAACCGAGCAAGGGGTGATGTAGCGCATTCTGGTTGGTCTCCGGACAATGTTCGGCGTTGGCACATATCAGAATGTGTCACGTCTGCAATACCGAGGCGGATAACCGAGCAAGGGGTGACGTAGCGCATTTTGGTTGGTCTCCGGACAACGTTCGACGTCGACACAGAATAATAATCTTGTTTGTGACAGGTTTCCTACTCCTATCTAAAGCATATTTTTAATATAAAATTTTTTTAACTAATTTTTCTTTAAAGCTGCTTTATAAAACAGTAAGAAAGCTATTTCAAATGAATCTTAAATTGTAAAAGGACCTGCGGCTTAATAATTGAAGATTATTTTTTATGATAATGAATTTGAGTCACATATTTATGATTTATTATTTAATAATTTAAATAAAAAATATAAAATTAAATATAATAATTGTTGATGATATTTAAGAAAGTGTTTAATTGTTTCCATTATAAATAAATAGAGTTTTATATGTATTATAAATATATAATTAAATATAGTAATTATTAATTAATTTATTACATTAAAGATTAATATATTAAATAATATTCATAATTTAACAAATTAGTTTAAATTTAAAATATTTAATTTTGTAATAAGTATGAAATTCTTATAATAGTTATTTATGCTAAGATATCAATGAAGTGTTTTCATATGATTTCATCACTTCATATGAATTCTTAAAAAGTTATTTAAACAATAATAAGATAAATTTCTCAAGTGATGTTGGATTAAATAGACATGTTGAGCTTGAAAAGCTTATAACATAAACATTTCAAAACATATTTTTTAATTAATTTTTTATAATGTGAATAACATTTACTTTTAGTTAATAATTTATGTATTTATACACTATAAAAATATTTTTTTATCTATTTATTAATAATAAAATATTTTTTTATATAAATAATTTATTAATATAAATTTTGTATAACCTATAGATGTAAATTAAATCTAAGTATATAACATAAATTAATTAAAATTTAATATAAATTTATAAATTTATATTAAATATGAATCAAATTTAAAAATCTAATATATTATTTCTCAAGTGATGTTGGATTAAATAGACACCTTGAGCTTAAAAAGCTTATAACATAAACATTTCAAAACATATTTTTTAATTAATTTTTTTATAATGTGAATAACATTTATTTTTAGTTAATAATTTATGTATTTATACACTATAAAAAAATAATTTTTATCTATTTATTAATAATAAAATATTTTTTTATAAATAATTTATTAATATAACCTTGGCGGCGCTTTTTCCCGGCGCTTTCCTGGCCTTTGGCCGGGATGGTTTTAGCGCAGGACTTTCCTCCTCTTACTGGGGCCTCCATCCTTGGGACCCCTTCTCTTCCCCTTTCTTCCTCTTATGCGGCTAATCTTGCTGCTCCTTCTGGTTCTAGACCTGAGTGGCCGATGTCTTATTCTAAGCCGGCGAAAAAACTATCTTTTGCCTCTAAAGACCTTTCTGAAGGTAAATCCCTTTGGAACCTTTCTCTTGTTGGTTACTCTCTCGGACCCCGACCCTATTACGAGAGACTTCGTTTAGCCATGGAAAGAGCGTGGAAGCTTAAAGGTGACCTCTCTCTTCTATCTTTGGCGGATGATTTCTTCCTCCTTAAGTTTACTGCGGTTGAGGACTATGACATGGTTTCTGCGGGTGGACCATGGTTTTTGCTCGGAAAGCCTTTCATTTTACAGAGGTGGGATCCAAAATTTCAACCTAAAAGAGACGAGGCAGCTGCCATTCCTCTGTGGATCAAGATTCTGAACCTTCCACTTGCTCTTTGGACGCCTTCGGGTATTTCGAAAATTGCGAGTTACATTGGTATTCCTCTTTACGTTGATGCTCTTACTGCAAATAGAACTAGGTTAACTTTTGCTAGAGTATGCGTGGAGGTGAATAAAGACTCCATTTTAGCTGAAGAAATTCCTATGGAAATTGATGGAATGGATTTGACTTTGAAAGTTGTTTATGACTGGAAGCCGACTAGGTGTGAAGGTTGTGGCTCCCTCATTCATTCCTTTGCTATTTGCCCTCAGAACCCTGACCCTAAACCTGCTATTCCAATTAAGGCTCCGCCTAGAGGGAGAAGCAAGAGCAGAGCTCCTGCCTCGCGTGCTGTTAGTAAGGCTAGTATTAAAGATGCACCTCCGGTAATTTCCACTTTACCTGATCGGCCTCCTCTGCTTCTGAGTGCTGAACCGTCCTCCAGTCAACACCATCCCGAGACAGATTCGGGTAAGAGTATTATCTTACCTAATCTTAACCTCCCTCAAGCTGACTCTTCTTCAGCTAATCACTTCATTCCTAATAACTCCAAACCTAACCTCTTGTTACCTCCACAAGTCCTGTTAGCCAATAGCTTCCAAGCCCTCCCTTTAGACACTGCTGTCATTCCTGAGGATGACCCTACTGAGGATGATCAGCTGGATGAAGAAACCTCTTCTTCTTCCAAAACGGAGGTTCTCATATCTTCTAAGTCTACTTGTCAGAAAGATTCCTCCTCTTCCTCAAAAGCCAATACCCCGCCTAAAAAAATCCAAAACCACTTCCCCACCAAAAAAAAACCCAAGACCAAATCGGCCAAGAAGGCCAAAGCTCACAAATAATCCATGTCCCTCCCCCCCATGGCTGCTTGGAATGTGAGAGGGTTTAATCACCCTGTCAAAGTTAAGATGTGTAAAGATCTTATTTCCAAGTTCAAATTGAAGTTGATTTGCATTTTGGAAGCTAAAATTCAGTCTGAGGCTCTTCTGGATAACTGGTTTATTCAATCTCATTCGTTATTTGACAATGAAAATTATTGCCACAATTTCAACTGCTCTGCTCCTGGCCGCATTTGGATTAAATGGGACTCTTCTTCTCTCCTTTTCACTCCCACCTTTATTTCTTCTCAGGTTATACATGGTACCCTATTAACTCGGGCTGTCTGCCCATCATCCATTTATCTGTTATTTATGCAGCTAATTCTAGTTCAGAGAGGAAGGAATTATGGGACTCTCTTTTGGAAATTTCTGTTAATATTCATTCCCCTTGGGTCTTAATGGGGGATTTCAACTGTCATCGTTTTGATCATGAAAAAACTGGTGGCATCCCGACTTCTATTTCTAGACATGGTGAACTCAACTCCTTCTGCTTTGATGCTGGATTACAAGACCTTAAATCTGTGGGCTTGCTCTATACTTGGTTTAATCAACGACCTCATAACCCTATTCATATCAAATTGGATCGGTCGATGATTAACTCTTCCTTTCTGGATTTGTTCCCTATGGCTTATTACAAAGTGGATTCTCATTCTGGATCTGATCATGCCCCCATCATTCTTCTTACCAGCAATCTTTTTAAGGGGACTCCTAGGTTCATGTTTAAAGAGTTTTGGATTAACTTGGATGACTTCTGGACTGAACTTCTTAATGCCTTTAATAGGCCCATTGCAGCTAACCCTATTGCTTCTCTTTATGATAGCCTTATCTCCCTTAAGTTGGTGATTAAAAATAAAAATTGGTGCTCTTCCAATTTTATCTCTAATAAGATTCTGGAATTAAAAAATAAGCAAGCTATCTGTTTAGAGCACATTCAAGGGGATCCCCTGAGCTGGAATTTGAATGCTTCACTTAAGAGTATTAATGAACAATTAGCTGCTGCTCAACTGGATTGGGCTTCTTGGGTATCTCAGAGAGCTAAGGCTTTTTGGCTTTCTAAGGGTGAGGATGATCTTGGGTTCCTTTATGCCAAGATTAGAGCTACTTCTAATAGGAACATGATCAAAGAACTCAACACTCCCACGGGTCTGGTGTCCACTCATCATGCTGAGATTTCTAAGTCTCTAGTTGATCATTTTCAATCCCTTTTTAATGCTCCGGCTCCACCTTTAGCTAATTCTTTCAATATTCCTGCTGGAAATTCTGTTCCCCCTCATCTTCTGGCTGGTTTGATTGTTCCTATTACTAATGAAGAAATTAAGAAGGTGGTTTTTGAGGGGAAAGCCTCTTCTTCTCCGGGTCCTGACGGCTTCTCGTATGCTTTTTATCAGAAAACTTGGTTAATTACTGGGTTTAGACTTTGTTCAGCCATTAAGCACTTCTTCTCCACTGGGTGCATGCCTAGAGGGGCCAAATCGACTGTCATTACTCTTATTCCTAAGGGTACTCACTCCAACTCAATATCTGATTATCGTCCTATTTCATTATGCAATGTTTTTTATAAAATTGTTGCCAAGGTTCTTGCTAATAGGATGAAGCCCATTTTACCTTTTATTATTAACATCAGTCAATCTGGCTTTGTTGCTAAAAGAAGCTCCACAGACTACATTATCCTTGCTTCTGAGATTCTTAGGGACTTCAAAAGAAACAGGGATTCCTTCTGTGCCAAATTGGATGTTAAAAAAAGCTTTTGATTCTGTTTCTCGTTCCTTCTTGCTTCAAAGACTTATTCAAAAAGGTTTCCCGGATACATTTGTTCAGTGGATCAAAGGGTGTATTACTGATGTTTATTTCTCTGTCTCTGTTAATGGAGTGTTAGAGGGGTTCTTTAATTCTACTTCTGGTTTAAGGCAAGGCTGCCCTTTATCCCCTTTATTATTCTGTGTTGTTATGGATGGCCTTTCCTCTTCTTTGGAGTCCACTCAGATAGCTCAATTCCAAGGGGTTTACAATCAAAGTTGCACTTTAAGTCATTTGATGTATGCTGATGACCTTTTGGTGTTTGGGAAGGCTTCCTTGGAAAATTCTACTACTCTTATTAATACTTTGAACTACTTCTCAGAGGTCACTGGTCTTTGTATTAATCCCAGCAAAAGCATGTTGATGTTTTCTAAAAATGTTAGACATTCTCTTATTTCCTCTTTGTCTGCTTGTCTCGGTATTTCTAATATTGTGGAGGTCTTCACTTACCTGGGTTTGCCCATCACTGCTGGTAGACTTAAATTCCTGCACTTTCAGCCTTTATTGGACAAAATTATTAGAATGCTTGATGGCTGGAAGGTCAAATTCTTATCTTTTGCTGGGAGAGTGCAGTTTTTAAAATTTACTATTTGCAATACCATTGCTTACTGGATTCGTGGAAGCATTTTGCCAAAAGCTTGTTGTAAAATGATTTCTAAATTGTGTGCCAAATTCTTGTTTTTTGGTAACATCAAAGAGAAAAAACTGCACCTCATATCTTGGACTACTGTTGCTTCTCCTAAGTGTAAAGGTGGACTAGGTTTACCCAGTTTTGATGCTCTTTATCATAATTTGGCTTGCTCTTTCCTGTTTAAGATGTTTAACTCTGATAATATTCTGGGTCATTGGTTTAGGGAGAAATTTGGTTCCCCTTGGAAACCTTGCCCACCTAGTGCCTCTAAATTTTGGAAATTATGCTGCCTCAAAGCTGTTGGTATGAAAGATTCTGTTACCTTGGCTGTGAAGAACAATAGTAATCTCTCATTTTTTTGGGATCCTTGGTGCAGCAAAAAATCATTGGCTGAGCTATCTTGCCCTTTGTCCTTCTCTAGCTTGAAACTCTCTGATGTCTTTGCACTGGATAATTGGATTTTGCCTGCTGGGTTGCCTGCTGATATTGCTTCTCAAATTTTGCTGGTTAATTTTAGCTCTATGCCTAACACCATTAACTGGGATGGTGTTGTTTCTCCTTCAAGGTTTATTTTCTCTAAATCATACTTCTCTTTTATGGATGATGTTAACTGGGCAAAATTTGTTTGGACTAAGGGCTATGCTTTGAGGTACGCGTGCTATGTCTGGATGGCTTTGCAAAGCAAACTTAAAACTGCTGATCAGCTTATCTTTAGAGGAATTTCTGTTTCTGCTGCTTGCTCATTTTGTGCTTCTAATCGTGAAAGTCACTCGCACTTGTTCTTTGAATGTGACTTTAGTTTTAATATTATTACTGCTCTGTTTCCTGTTATGAAAAGTTTCTACCTCAGACCGAATTTGCTTCAGGTCTATGATTTCTTGAGTAGTATTAGAGATTTTAACAAAATTGATGTTCAGTTTTGCTTCTTGGTTATCTCTATCTTGGTTTACTGGATTTGGAGGGAGAGAAATGGCAGGAAATTCTCTTCTTTAAGAAGGAATAACATTGAGCTGTTGCGTGTGATCATTCATGCTATTAGAGCTAAGGTTATTAATTGGAAGCATTATGATAGACTCAAAGATAAATTCAAAGAGATTCTGGACTGAGGTTGGAAATTGCTGGTACTGTGGGCTTTTTGCTGTTGTTATGGTGGTTCAGTGCTGTATTTCTCTATGTACTATTGGCCCGTTGATTGGTTGCAGTCGGTCTGGCTGGACAATGATGAAGCTCCCGCTGAGTTCCTTGGATGGCCTTTGGGCAACCAGGACTCATAACAATCATATATATTATTCTCTGAGTCCAGATAGCCTCTTTTGGGAGCTCGTTTTGGTTTTGCTTTTGCAGATCTGGACTGAAGGCTGTTCATCATTTTCTTCCTGCTGCTCGTCGGATCTTCTTGCTGAAAGCTGCTTGTTTAATCTCTTCTTTACTACCATTTTGGTTCATAATGTAATTTTTTGTTATGATTGGGTGGTATAGTTGGGGTTTTTTTTTTTTACATGTCTTCTCTTCCTCATAAGAACTTTTCTTGTTGTTCTTATGTTGGATTCTTTTTCTTTTTACATGTACGAAGAAAGCCGCTTTACGAAACAGGAAGAAAGTCGTCCCGAAAGAAGCTTTAATATTGTAAATACTTTTTCATTATTGTTTATACTAAGGGTTTATTTGTGATAGCTTTTTAAAGTAGTTTTTAAGTAGAAAAATTCTCAATTCAATAAATTTTATACTAAAAGCTGTTTTATAAAGCAATAAGAAAATTGTCTCAAATGAAGTCTTAACATAATTATGAGATTTTCAAAATACGGAGAAATGTTCTTCTCATCATTAAAGTCAG
This sequence comes from Dendrobium officinale, assembly GCA_019514585.1. Taxonomy (NCBI): domain Eukaryota; kingdom Viridiplantae; phylum Streptophyta; class Magnoliopsida; order Asparagales; family Orchidaceae; genus Dendrobium; species Dendrobium officinale. Next base: position 16,657,440 of record CM033692.1, read on the forward strand.
TATATTTTCACCATGTCATTTATGTAATATATATCATCTAAATTAAATGATAAATATATATCCATCATATTTTGTATAGCATACATATTATTCTTATATAAAAAGTTATAATAATAAAATTTGTCAAAATTCTATTAAAATTCTTGAAGGGTCGTGATTTCTCATGGAACACAAAGCATGGCTTGGCTAGAACCATTTGGGGCATGAGAAGAGACATTTTTAATATGCTTTCAGCACTTGTTCGTATGGGCATTTAATCCTGTCTTTATCATCTTTATGGACCTTCACAAACCCACCAAAAAGCTCAAAATCCCCCCATAACTCTCCTTAGTGGTGCTCTTTAGATTCCCACTCAGCTCCTTTTCGGCTTTCCCCTCTTTTCTTCGCTTTACTCCGAATGATATTTTCCTTGGTGTAAAGATTCTTTCCTTTGATCTAATAAATACTACTAAAATATTGACTTGTGATGCATTATGAGAAAATTTATTTGATAAAATAGGGATCATGACATAATTATTTGAATTTGAAACTTCTATAATCAAATTCAGGATCATCTAAACTTCATTTTTAACAAACATACATATACATCGGCAAGATGAGTCTAATAAGCTCAAGATTATTCAATTTTCATATTCTTAAGGCTTCGTTTTGCATAACTTTCTTACTGTTTTCTTAAGCAGTTTTTTACTATAAAATTTATAGTTAAAGTAAATTTTGTATTAAAAAGTTGTTTTAGAAAGCAGTTTCAAAAGAAGCCTCAAGCTCTCAACTGCTCAAAAAATATTAAATAGTTAAGGGGGTCATTATATGCCTTGCGATGAAATATTTGAAAATTTGGCAAAAATAACAAAAATAACGTAGTAAATAATCTATAAATACGCCCCCTTTCTGCTCTTAAAGGAAAATTAGATAGTAAAAAATTCTAAAGTTTGAAAAATTCTGAAGCTCTTCCCACCAACCAATGATGACAGTTGTCATCACTATCTTGTCTCCGATCAACACTAGTAACTATCGACATCCATTGTTGCTCGATCAATGTAGCATATTATCAACCAATACTGATGTCTATAATCATCTATCATTAACTGACGCCACCAACTGACCAACTATTATCGCTTGACCACCTTTATCAAAGATTGATTGACACTAATTCCCGCAACTCTTAATATTCCTCCACACTAAATAAAGATCATAACATCAATCCAAACTTTATATTCCAGTATTGTGTAGTTGAGAATGACACTCTTATAAAAATCAAATTATATAGTGAATTTCTTTAGCTTGGCCAAGTTCCATTTTCTTATTTCTAAACTTTTTTTTTTTCGTAATGTTAATAAAGTATAAATATATGTAACACTAAGGTTTCATTTGAGACGGTTTTTTTACTGCTTTTTAAAGTAATTATTTAGTATAAAAATTTTATTTTTTATATTAAAAATCTTCTTTTTAGAAGCAATAAAAAAGTCATCCCAAACGAAGCCTAAATTTGACAAAATAATTCTATATTTTGAACCTAATTACAATGAATAAGCAATCTCATCAAAGTTTCTAGCACAAAGCACATGTTATGCACTTGGAAGTTAGAACCCTTTATAGGGAGTGCGATCTAGACTACACTAAATTAAGTGCACTTTTCATATATTTCTGATTTATGTAAAAGCAATGTGGGAATAGTTTAAATAGCTTAGGCTTTGTTTAGAACTATTTTTTTTACTATTTTTTAAAGCAATATTTTAGTAAAAAATTAAGAAAGTCGTCCCAAACGAAGTTTTAATATTTAAATATTTTATTTTGAAATTATTTTAAAAATTTTAATATATAAATACTCATATTACATATTTTGTAATTTAATACTGAAAAATCTTCAATATTATATATATAAATATCTAACACCTATGCCATGCCTCCAAAAGAACTATTTAAATAATTTGTTATGTGCCCTCTATGATTGAGGGTTTTAATAAGAGCATATTCAAGAGTTATGGAGGCAACTGTCATCAATTATTATTATTATTTTTGTTTCTTTTCTGCTTTCATCTCTTACCTTTATTTTAAAATAGAAAAAAAGAGTTGCATATGGAGAGAGAGAGAGAGAGAGAGACCTTTCAGCCTTCTTTCTCCTCCCTCCATCACCCTCTCTATCATTTTTGTAGGAATCTGAATCGCTTTGATGAATTGCAAGACAATATGTGCCTTCCTTTGTCTTCTTCTTTTTCCATGTAGGTCCCCATCTTTCTCTCTCTGGGGTCTGAAAACCTAATAAATTGGCAAGTGCAGTCCCTCCATTTGTTCTGAAGCAATAGTAAACTGCAACTTTAATGGCTTCTAATGTTAGTATATTGCTGATTGCTTGGAAGCTTACGCACTACGTGACGTTCTTCTTTGTAAATATTCAGTGTGGGAGCAATACTGGGCCACTGTTCCTTCAAAAACACTCTATTGGTACTGTTTAAATGTTCAGAGTGAATGCTTTGTTCTTCATAAATTTGAAGATAAATATATAAACTCACCATTGCTTAGTTTGATTGGTCGGTGAGTACAGTTTGAAACTCCTCAACCCGTGCTCGAAATTCCTCGGACAACAACGCCTCTTAAGTGGGAATCAATTAAGTGCGGGTTAGTAAGTTTCTGGGTGGGTGCATCTTCTAGGTCAGCTGAGGATTAGTCACACCGCCAAATGTCCTTTCGGAGATGAAAGCGGGTAAATAAATAAATAAATATATAAGAGAAATGGGCATATTTTAATATTCAATGTACTTAGCTATTATATATATACATTATGTATTGATTTGATGTTGAAATTTTGGACGAGTGAAGTATATATTACTCTAAATGGCATAGCTAGAGGTTGAAGTTGATAAGATGACAGCTAAGTAATTTTGTTTTTTATTTGAATGATGTTCACAGTATGTTTTGGTACTTTGCCTGAGATTAATTTGGAAAAAAGTTGCAGCATGAGCTCATGATACAATTTTTATATTCAGAATGCAACAAAATTGATCAAAATAGAAAGGTATTTGAATAAAAAAATAAAATGAGTTGAGCTTGGATAAACTCAAGTTTTATTTTACTTGGCTTATTATGTAAATGTGCCAAAAATAAATTTTTATTTGCATTCTACTTGTTAACGTATTGAGCCAAATACGAATTATCACTACAGAAAAATCGTTCATTGCATGAAGCAATTTCTAGCTATTTAACTAAATTCTCCTGCGATTTAACAACCGCTGTAATAAACCCAGTAGAAAATGAAAATCAGAGGCATATTTTAGGCAATAATATTTTCCGGCGGTTTTTCAGCGGCTACAACAATCAAAACCTAATGGACCCAAAATCGTAGGTAAAACATCGGAAGATTCCAGCGCAAGCACAGCCGGCGACCGTCGTTTTTTACCCCCCGAAGACCAAATAGCAGGTTTTTACCGACGACAAAACAAAAAACCGGCTTATTCATGACTATAAAGTCTACTTAAAAGTTATATAAAATTTATAGGTCATTGTATATATAAATATATCATACAAAGATAAATATATGGATGTTAGCATACTAATAGAATAAAAGGATGCTTATTCTAAGCTCTTTCAAAGAGAGGTCTATTATTACAACTTTTATCCTAATACCATTTGTGTTAGCATACTAGCATTTTTCCAAATCTCATTTTTTATTAGATGTAATGTATATAATGTATTTTTAGAATTAGTAAGAAATCATTTGCAAAATTTTAATACCAAATTTTTGATCTTTTGTACAAATGTGAGAATGGTCAACCAAAATCAATATCTATTTTTTTTCTAGAATTAATGAATAATTAGAAAGCATGACAATTATGTTACATAGAAGAAACCTAACCATTACTTTGAGCCTAACATCAATGAGTACTTAATAAAATGTTAATTCTCAAATATACATTCATATAATAATATTTGATTAATCGAGATTTAATACATTTAAATTTTGTGTGACATGAACATAGTCATTTAAAATATTGACTTAATTTGATTCATCTTGATGAAAATGCATTATATCACATAACCATATTTTAGAATAAAATTAAATCTCCTATTTTAGAGAAAAATCTCCAAGAGATTATCAAAGTTGTTGAAAATAGCAATATAAAGGAAGTGTGGTAGTTGACAAAAATTTATAAATAGATGATATATACTGAACAGTCGTTCAATTGTGTGATAAGCAACAAAATATGAATGAGGGAGAGATGAGGTGAGAGGGAGAGGTGGTTGATAGTGAAAGAATTAATGGGAGAAGGGAAGACAATAGGAGAAATGAAGAGGTTTTTGACGGTCTGCGAAGGGCAAAGGGTGAGAGAGGATATGATGTTGAGAACCTCCATCAAAGACACAAAGAAGTTAAGAAAAAATGATGTATAATACAAGAAACATATTATAAAAGAAAAAGTATGAGAGTACTTTTGATTCCCGTTCATTAATACTGAACAATGATATGTTTATAATAGTTTGGTAAAGCATTTGTTGTCACAACAACAAAAATGATTAATAAATAGAAGCTAAGCTTAAACAGTACTATATAAATGAATGACAAAGGCCAACTAGCTAGCAGAATTAGCTGAATTGTAATCACTCTGAGAAGATCATGATGTATTAGCTAGGATGGCTCATTATCACCTTCTGGCAACATTATGGCTTATTCTTGTATTACAAGAAAATCGTCTATTACTGACATATAGATTGTTAGATTATCTTGAAGAAATATAAATCTAGGAATTGAGAGAGCTTAGCGAAGATGTCAGCTTGTTAATCCTAGGTGACTATTTGATGAATTGAAATTATATTGAATTTGATGCAATCTCTCATAAAGTTATAATTCATTTTGATATTTTTTTGTCCTAGCATGAAATACGGACAAGTGCAAGAGTAGAGATATTATCACAAAATAATAGATAAATAATTGTCAGTGGCAGATGTGAATGAATAAAAAAATTATATAATTCCCCCCCAAAAAAATTATAAGATAATTTAGGGACATGAAAAAGAGGAGGCAATTTAAGTTCAATTTAAGTTCACCTTGTGGAATTGGACGAAGTACTTGTTTTATGTGAGCAATAGGTAAAGTTTGTCCATTACCGTCAAAAAATTTGTGGAGAGCCATTCTATGGCGAGCTTGATTTAACTGATACAGACAAGTTGTCAGATGGGAGGTGGTTCCAAAATCTAAGTACCACTCAACTATGCATGAAGAACATTGGAGATGCAGTCTCATAGTTAGATTCATTGCGTTACCAATATTTTAGAGTAGAAAAATTAATTTTTTTTTATATTTTGTGAAACCTCTTAAGTAAAATAAGATAAACTATTAAATATCAAGACGCATTCTGGTGTAATCATTGAAATTTCATTAAGAAACTCCGTTGTTAAATGTGCTCGTCCCGGAGATGGGATAAGTGACCTAAGAAGCTACACCAACTGAACAAAACTGTGAGACCTTAGGCTAAAATAGATAATATCTCGATAGTTAAGAACTTGGACTGTTTAAAATGATATTAGAGCAATACACTAGTTGGAAGATGGGAACTAAGTGTCATATAAGACCAAGTGCTACGTCATAGGAGCCACATCTTAAACCATACATGAGACAAAATGCTACGTGGCGGGAGTCACCACTTGAACTTGTAAGACCACCTTTAGAATCCTATCTTCTTAGTGGATGATTCGATCTGGAATCCTATCTTCTTGGTGGATGATTGATAAGGATACTGAGAAGGATGTCTATTACTTAAGTTCTGGAGAAGATTGTTAAACCCTTTAAGTAACAAAAGCTAAACTCTTAAATATCGAGGTGCATTTTGGTGTAATAGTTAAAATTTTATTAAGAAATTCCATAGTTAAGCGTTCTAATTCCGGAGAAATTTTGGAATGTGTGACCTCCAGGAAAGTTACACCAATAAGACAAAAATTATGAGACCCTTAGGCCGAAGCAGATAATATCTCGATAGTTAGAGTTTGAGTTGTTATATATATATATATATATATATATATATATATATATATATATATGGTAATTAATAGGTGTAAAAAATAGTCTACCACCATGCTGAGAGAGATTGCAGAACGTCCTGAAATGAGGAGAATTTTGAGAGAACTTTCTACGAGCATAACTCATTTAGGATGATCGAGCACGGCTGCGGCACCGATCATAACCTCTTAACATAGAAATTCTTTTCTTGTTTTAGCAGCTATGTTTCACTATTTACTACATGATAATGAATATAAATCATCTAAATTGAGAGGCAAGAGATTTATATGAATAGTAGTCTTGAATGCTTGGAATACAAATGACAATACATTAAGAGTGTATTGAATAATATCCTCTTTAACAAGAGGAAACCCAATGACAACAAGAATGCCAATTTTGGCTTTAATGTTAGAAAGATATTGGGTTATAGTTAGATTTCCAATTGTTATATGACAAAGATCAATTTTTTAGTTGAGGAAACCTAAGGTAAAACTGTAAAAGCAAAGTGTAAACGGTAGAATATAACTATTTAGTAAGTTTTTGATCAACGAGAAATTAAGGCATCATTTGAGACGATTTTTTTATTGCTTCTTAAAATAATTTGTATAAAAATTTTAATTTCATACTAAAAAGTTGCTTTAAGAAGCAATAAAAAAATCGTCCCAAATGATGGCTTTCTTATTGCTTCTTAAAGCAGTTTTTAGTACAAAAATTTTAATTTTTGTACTAAAAAGATACAGTAAGAAAGCTGCCCCAAATAAAGGCTAAGGTTTCATTTGGGGCAGCTTTCTTACTGCTTTTTAAAACTGCTTTTTAGTACAAAAATTTCAAATTCAAGAAATTTTTGTAATAAAAAACTATTTTAGAAAGCAATAAGAAAACCGTCCCAAACAAAGCCTAAGTGTGATATTCTGAGTTTGGGATGACCATTCCATAGCCATTGATTAGTAGATGTTTGGCTGGTCGAGTTGTAGAATCACGAAGATAACCAACAAAGTCCTTGCCGGAGAATATCTTGAGGATTTGTGGCCTCCTGTGTGAGAATTCTCATAAGAGAGCTAAAATTTAGCAATCTTTTTTATATTTGTTGTAAAATATTTATGATAATAAGGAATATGACCATTCTCGAGTGTGGGCATAGTTCCATCCCCATTGCATGGCTAGTTGGTCATGGAAGATATTGCAAATTCAAGCATGTAATTAAGAAAGATGAAAGAACAGTAATGCAATGAGACAATGCTCTGATATCAACTTGAAGGTCTCCATTGAAGACCTATAGAAGTTAAGAACAGTATATGTATAATAGAAGAAGAACATGAGAGAGTAAGTTATGAGAATAGTTTTAGCTTTAGCCAAATACTTTGGAGGAGATCTCTCGTCCGCAATGGGGCTTAATAGAGCAACAAGTTCGCCAACGCTGAAACTTGCTCTAATTTGTGTAATTCTTTCTTTTAAAAATTATTTATTAATCAAGAGAATCCACCAACATCTTTTCTGGACACCTAAAAAATATCAATAGTTCGTTTTCTCCTTTGCTCCTCTCTTGTGACTCATGACCTTGAGCACGGCTTTCGTTTTCCCTTTCGCTCATCTCTCGCCCCCAAACGAAGACCGCCTGTGATAGATGTTTATGTCTTCTATGCTCTAAGGGTCATGTTATTTGCATTCTTAATTTTGATCTTACAGCTCTCTTGACTTCTATAATGAGGCGGCAAACAAAACTATTTTAATATATTCTAACATGGCAAACAAAACTATTTTAATTTAGCTCCCTGAATAAAATTTTTTTACTCTGCCACTACACTATATATATAATCTAATATTTTTAAATTCTGTCTTCTATTGTAATTAATTAAAATTTTTATATATTTTTTGTCATTAAAGCTAATCAAATTACTTCTTAAAAAAATTAAGCAATTTTTATTTCCAATATATGGACCTGTCAAGACAAATTAACAGTAGGCAAAGCCATCATTTTTCGCTTATACTTCAAGCTATCCAACTTATTCCTCTGAGGCTCTCCTCTGGTATCCAAATTAGTATTTTTTATTTTTTTTATTAAATAAATCAAGATATATTATTCAGAAAAATTTTGGGTCACCAAATTTTGATTAGGATTTGACCGAGTTATAGAATTTGTTTTCAAATGAGTGTGATTCATTGAAAATTTATCAAAATAAATATTTTGAGGGAAGTTTTCATTATTGTGCATACAGAAGGAAAGAAATACTTTTTTTTACTAAAATTTAATTCAGATAAAATTTGAATTTATTTAAAAAAAAGAGCAATATAAGACTTTATTGATTGTTCATTTCAAAATAAATATAAAATAAATTTAAATGTTTTAAAATTTATTCTTATTTTAATCAAAATATCTTGAGTGATAAGTTTCTCTTTGATATTAAAATTTGATTGTATTTCTCAAAACTTAACTAAATCTAACCAAACAAATTTAAATCTAGGAGTTATTTGGAAAAAAAAACATTTTTATTTTATTATAAAATTTTTTTAAACAATAATTTTTATATTGAAATGTTACTTTAGAAAGGTGTAAAAAAATTATCCCAAATAAAAAACTTTAATTAAAAAACTTATATCGTAACATTCTTAAATATTTTTTCTTAAAATGGGCTATTTTTATTATTTATTTTCCTAATTTCATATATGAAGTATTAATGATTTTTAATATAACTAAACTATTAGATGACACAAAATTATTAGACATTTAAAAATATATAATCATGACATAAAAAATAATAGAAAATATCTAATAATATTTAATGTATATTATATATAATAATTTTGGTATATTGGAAATAATATAATGCATAAAATTAATATAAATATAACAAAATTAATAGATTCTTAGCAAAATCTATGGGACTTTCTGCTTGATTTTTTTTAGTTACAATAAATTATCTTAATACAAATCTTATTAAAATATCATAAATAATTATTAAATTAACTTTATATATATATCATTTATTTTAAAATAATTAAATGAATGTAACAATTTTTTTCTCGAATAAAAAAAAATATTTTTGCCCACCGTAGGTCCGTAGGTCTAAAATGAAAAGCACGCTCGGATCACCTCTCACGCCGTCGCTCGCTTCCAGCATAAATAGGCCAGCGGCGCCTCCTCCCTTTCCTTTCTATGTTAGCCTTTGTTCCTTCCACTTCCAAGTTCAGACTACGAAGGAAGAGAGAGAGAGAGAGAGAGAGAGAGAGAGAGATGTATGCAGAGCCGGGCCTTCTACTGCCCTACTTAGAGGGGTTCTCGCTGATGCCTTCGCCGCCAGCGCCAGTTGCGCAGCTGCAAGAGCACCAGCTAAGTTTGTCGCTTACAGGCGATCTACTGGGAGTTTCTGCTCCAATGGTATGCTTCTTTCCTCAAGAATCTCCAAATTTTCACCCGAGGGTGGTTGTGATTCCTCCACTTCTTCTACTTCCTCTGCTTTCTCTGTTTGTGTTGTTCTTTCCAGTAAGGTTAGCATGGGGTAATTGGGAGGATGTTGAGGGCAGCCGTAAGTGGCGTTTCTAAGTGTGCTGTGAAGCTGGATTGATACTTTGGTTTGGCCGGTCCCATGAATCGGTCTTCCCAGTTTTTTTGAAAGGTCAAAATGACTGAATTGTTCATATTCTAGCTTAATTTATTGAAGCGTCCTTTCTTTTTCTTGTGTATCTTTCTTCTTATGCGAGTTAAGATTTTTTTTTCTCTGCTTATTGGGATTGTTGAAGATTTTTGTCGTAGCATCTTCTTAAACTTGTTAAGACTTGAGAGTTTTGAATCTATTTTTTTTTTTTTTTTTTTTTTTTTTAAAGATAACATCTACTTAAATCGCTAATGGCAAGTTAAAAACAGTTTGAGTTGGTTTATCTTTGTTCGATTGTGACATATTTGAACCGCTGGCGAGATTTTTTCTTTTCGGTTGTGCTCGGAGTATCCGGCCTGATTGTTTAGCTTAGTTTTCTTAATTTGTTCATTGGACTATTAGCGGAACCAGCCCTTTGTTTGAGTGATATTGTCATCCCTGTCCAAATGAAGAGGGTAGAGGTTCAAATCTCACCCCAAAAATTTGTTCAAAGGGTGCACTGTAACAGGACATTCTGAAGATGTTTTGTATGAGGAGGGATTTCATGTCATGACTTCCTTTTTCTTATTCCTTTCCCACCTTGACAATCATGTGAGGGAGAGAATGAGGGAGGAATTGCTGAGGATGACATGAAATTTAAACCTACTCAGTTAAAACATCCTCAGGACATCTTTAGGGAGTCCTTATTCTTTGGTTTTTGAGAATGATCAAGTAGGCGGAGTAAATATTACGGGGAACTTGTAGAATCTGGATATTTGAGTAATTGAAAAATTAGCTGGAACCAAATAATTAGTATTCCAATCTGTCTCATTTGGAAGACCAAGAAGATCTCTGTTATTTTGGGGAAGATTAACCAAATAATCGCTACAAATAGTGAAGTGCATGTAATAATATTTGCATGAATAGTTATGATTTCATAACATGCTAGTTTGCACCATTCCTTTGAAAACATTTAGGATCATCCATAGAAAATGTCTTAGCTTACTTTATTGATAGATTTCCACCTAAATCAATTTTTATGCTGTTTTACCGACATCAGATGAAAGAGTTTTTATTGAGAAGTTTTCTTCCTTCATTTTGTCTTGAACACTTTGAGACAAATATTTCTTACACCTTTTTCAAGTTCTTTAAGTCATTTTAGTAACCCATGTTATGCCGCTCTGCAGGGAAATCTAGTGCAGCCATCCACCATATTTGAATATGATCTTGGAGGTGAAGGAGATCTATTCAAAGCTCCTGAGCCAATCCTAGAAGAACCATTACTTGCAATAGATCCTATGTGTGCTGCCATTTCCATAATCTCCGGTGGAGATGATGTGATCAACGATACAATCAAGGTTGCAGACATACAGACAATCCAAAATGAGATCCAAAATAATCATCTCTTGATTGATGCCTTCTATGAGTGCAAGAAAGATCTAGAAAAATATGCTATCAGTGATTCAGTTGTTGAGCCAGCTGCTCTTCAGATTCCAGCAATGCTGACTGACGAAGCTCTTAGTCTGGAAAACAGCAGGATAGTTGCAGAAGGACCTCTAAACAAAAGCTTTAGTGCTGGGTCTTTAAGCATTGCAGAGTGGAGTAATAGTGTAGGAAGACCAAACTTTCTTGAGTTCAAGGACTTGGATTTTGAAGCTGCCTATGGAATGAGGAGGGCATACAGTGAAGGTGACATTCAGGTCAGTAATTTCCGGCTTTGCATGCCTTATATTTGGCATTCGTTCTGCCTTCTGCTATTAGCACCAAATTGCCAAGGACATAACCTTGAGTGAGAAAAGGAAATTCTAAGTTTGTAAAATCTTTAATCTTGAGAGATTAAACAACTTGAATTCTCATACAAAATTTATATGAGACAAGATCAAAATTGTCCCTCAACTCTTTTTGAGGGATCAAATTTATCCCATTTTAAAGAGTTGAGGTACCAAATTGATCCCTCAAAAAAGTTGGGATCATTTTGTCTCTCACAAAGAGTTGAGGGACTATTTTGATCTTTTTTTTCAAATTCATATCAATTATTCTCAGTTTGTTCCACAGAACAATATGTTATAAGAAAAAAGTTTTTTCTAACAATCAAATGCTCAACAGCTTATATCATTTTTCATTTAGTGGTGAGTATGGCTTGCAAAAATTGAATAGTCTGTATTTGTTGAAAGCAGACTAGTTTATGCGTTATGTAGTAGTAGTTTCCATGATGTATATGTGCTTATCAGAATTAGGCTTTGGTGTGATAGTTTGTCCTGTACTTATTCTTGCATTAATTGTTCATATCAATTTGCATCTAGCTTTCCTTTTCTTCTGAACTTATTCTGTAGCTTATGCTGACTTTGAAAAGTTGACTATCCTAAGAATTTGAGGTTAGAGAAAGAATAATGGTCAGCATAATTGACTTTGTTTCGATATTTCTGGTTTATGTTATTCTGAAAAATAGTATTTTTTTTTTACAAAGAAAACTTCTGTAGAGCTTAAAGCCATACTGTTCTATGCTATGTATTTGCAGTTGAAGTCTTGAATGCTGAACTTGACCGTGGGTGGGGAGTGGTAACCTTTTTTGCCACTTTTAATTTTCAATTTTTTTTAACAAGCAATATTTTTAAGGATTCATAGATGTATGGAGAAGCCATGACCCTAAAGCATTGTTATAAATAGTTCATTTGAAAGCATATGAACATTATTAGTGGCAAAATAAAACAATTTTCTACATAACGTAAGGATTACTTCACCTGATATCACATATTTAAAATATATCTAGATGGTATAAACCTGTTTTATATTTGGTGCTTCTTGGACAGAAACTTGGAAATTCTAATGTAAACTTTGGAGGCACAAATGCTGTCCGCTCTTCCCTTGAGCAGCTAATAGCCATGGGTGACTTCAAGTCCGAGGATCGCAGGCAGAAACTCTCGAGATACATGAAGAAAAAAACGAGAAGAAATTTTGGCAGGACAATTAAGGTATATCTTATACTCTTCATTGTTTACTTTTATCACACGCAAACAGTTCAACTTATGCTCCATAAACTGGATATCCAGAGTTTTTATAAACCTAAAATAAATTGATGGGGAGCTGGCTGGACAAATGATGTAAAACAAACATGCGATGGAGGAGTTACTTTAAGAAATTAAAGAGATCAATTGTAACATAATAACCCAAAATAAAATTATCACTTATAGCCAAAAGATTGATCATTGGAATTCGTGGTTTTTAACTTGGTTAGGCAAGGTAGAGCAAGATCAATCAACCAAACAATTCAAGAAACACAAAGGATAATTGTAAAGTTACGACGATAAACAAGAATCCACGAGTTAATAAAGAGAACTTTCACCTTTGGAGCCCGTACGCTCAACTAATCTAGGCTTTAGCGGAAGAAGAGTCTCCACCTTAGAATCGAGGTCGCTCCGAGGAAGAAGGAACCTTGGATCGTCGTTCTTGGATAGGTGGCCGAGTATGGGATTCTTGCCAGTAATTTCTTGAAGGGGTATTCGGCGGCCCGGGAGAAGCACGCGAGCTTTGGCGGGCTTGGGAGAATTCGGCCAAGGGAGAGACCATGAGTTGGGTGCAGGAATTTCTATTTTGGTAGAGGTGGGAGGGAAGTAATTTGAGGGATTCAAATTAATTCAAATGGTATTAATGGGGCGGTGAAAGGGGAAGAATTTTGGGCAGATTTTGTGGTGTTCTTATTGTCAAATTGGAAGGAGAGAAGAGCCCATCAATGGGCCGGCCACATGGAGGAGAGAAGGCTTAGGTGTTTAATCAAATGGGGCCCACATAAATACATAACAGATTTTACATAAATCCTGTAATAAAATCAGGATTCACTAAAAAGGAAAGTTTCCTTTCATAGATGTACACAATAAGCAACCTCGTTTTGAAATTCAAATTGAAATCCAAGGCTAGTGATTATTTGTTCAATTAACGTTGGTTGAATGAGCCAATTAATCAGGCCTTGAATGCTTGATTTCACGGGCTGACAACATGGAGTCACGGGACGTGACAGGGAATTCGGTGGGTGGAAGAGGCGGGACAGGCCAGGCCTTTGGATCCAGCCACCTGGACGTGCGGCCAATCCTGGACGGTGGAGCAGACCTGGCGGTGTCCAAGGGGCGGCTGTGGGGATTCCGTCAGAGGCCTGGGAGGGCAAGGGGGAGGTGGCGACAAGTCTGCTGGCCGACTGGAGGCGGGGCAGCTGCGGATCGGTGGGTGGCTGGATTGCGGATCGGTGGGCGGCTGGACTGCCTGGAAGGGGCGGCGGCAGAGCACAGGGAAGAGAGAATTAATAGAAAACAAAATATTGGGGAACTCCGACGGGAATTCCAAACTCCACAAATGCTTTGATCCACATTTCCACGCTAACGAAATAAACAAAGAACTAACGAAAGTAGTAGAACAAGAATATCTAGAACTCACTAAGAGATCTAGTTTCCCCCTACGAACTCACTAAGAGATTGAGGAAGATGAACTCACACAGAGAACATAAGTGGCAAATTCAATTTCATCCAAAAACTGCCATTACAATACATGAGGCCTGATATAAATAGGCCAAAATGAAAAAAACAAGAAATGACACAAATGCCCTTCCGGGCTACATAAGCGACTAAATGCCCATAAGGGCAAAAGCGGAAAAACATCAAAATAAAATACGCTACTACATAAAATGACAAAATACAAGTCATGCTCGTGGCCGTCGATCTCCGGCGTCAAAATGTTGACGATGTCCTCATCAAGCAAACCACATAATTCTCTATAAATTTTCTTAAGATATTTTGCTGAGCTCTGTACACACACTGTTAGTTTCCCGTGCAATAGATCTAGGGTTTTAAGCGAGGCACTGACATTGAGGGAGGTGTATAAATTAATGATCTCTTCATAAAAATTAAAAAACATGGATGCTAAGTATTTATTCGAACCCACCGCGGGATGGCCTGGTGGTGGAGACTTGGTTGGCCAAAGGCCAGGTCCCAAGTTCGAATCCCCTCGGCGCTTCGTGACAGCCTTAAGTGTCGGCCCTGTAAATTGGTGTGAGTTGCATGCTAGGTCGACCAGGGAGATTAGTGGCCGAAGGCCGACACTCCCTACCCCCCCCCCCCCCCCCAAAAAAAAAAAGTATTTATTCGAAAACAATAAATGATTATGATTTATCATCATATGAGACAAAATATTAAAAAAAGATGGTTATTTATCTATAACTCCCCCTAGTTTGGTCTTATTGCTAAGTTTTGAAAATAAGAATAGTAGTTTATCATATTTTGCAAATCAGGACAGCTAACTTTGGCATACATGTTATGATTTATTAAAAAATAGCATGTATGCCTGACAGTTTATCTTATTTGGATTTCTTTGGGACATTTTTCTTATCGATTTCTAAAATAATATTTTAGTGCAAAAATTTCTAGTTCGAAAAACTTTTGTATTAAAAAACTGTTTTCAAAAACAGTAAAAAAATTATCTCAAGCGAAGCCTTAGTATATCAAGTTTCATAGAGAACTTTAGTATTAATATCCCTATATCAGGATTTCGATACTTTTTCTAGGGTTTTAAGTAACCCTGACACATGCTATTTCAAATAGGATAAACTATTGTTTTTATTTCTAAATTTTTAAAATCGGTCCATTTCTGTAAAAAATTAAATTATAGATAGTTTTATACAAATAACCCAATAAAATTATAGTGAAACTGAAACATATATTTTTTCACTCAATTATAAATTAAGATTCATTGCTCTTTTCTCAAGGATAGAACAAAATAAAATTAATTAATAATAAATAATTTCAACTTTCAAACGAGAATCAAATGGAAAGAGGAAAAGAAAGATTGAAATAGTTTATAGCAAAAACCCAAATAAGAAACATCCTCTTATCAGAATCTGGAAAATCACAAAATTACAATCTAAAACAATGAACAGACAGAAATCGCATCTAGTGAGCTGTAACGCAAGTAGTGGATGTTCGATGCAAATTGCTGCCTTTTCCTAACCGTCCCAATCACTCACTTGCAGCTGCCATCAATGCCACTCACTATAGCACAAAGATGCATCAACTTTTTCACATCCAGTTCACATCTGATTTAGGACCACCTACTTTGTTTTGCAAATGAAAAATGCCCGTCTTGAGAATTTTTTTTTCATCTAATTGGCTAGCTGTGTAAAAGCTGCTCAAATTAGGGGTGTCAATTCGGGTCAATGGGTCAGGTTCGGGTCGAACCTGACTTTGAGTCGGCCGCAAATGGGTTGACACTAACCCGACCCGGTTTTGCAAACGGGTTAGGTTTGTCAACCCGGACCCGACCCATGCGGGGCGACCTAACCCGACCCGCGAACAGCTGCGGAGCGAAGCGTGTCCGCCGAGTCTGAACCTCAAAGCGGGTAGAGTAGAGGCATCGGAAGCAACAACGAGTGCGCTGTGTGAGACGAACGACAGTGACGGTAGCTCGGCAAGCAGCGGTAGAGGTAGCAGAAGGGCGGGTCGCATGGCTGTGCGGGTTGGATCGACGGCGGCGACACTTGACGCAGACGCGACCCGACGCGACGCAAGTGAGACATGAGTCCTGACGCGTGGGATGACGAAACGGGTCAATTCGGGTTGACCCGTTTTTCAAATTGGTCAGAAATTCGAACATGGACCCGACCCATTTCACAAACGGGTTGACTCGAACCCAGATTTTTCCGGCTCGGTCCGGATCAGGTTTCGGGTTGTGTCAACTTTTGACACCCCTAGCTCAAATGGCATGGTAGGATCCGAATCACAAAAATATTCTACCAAGTGGAATTGCCATGGCTGATTGGTTAAAGAAGAATTTTATTTCTCTAAGATTATTGGTTTAAACCCATAAACTTTACACGCGCGCGCACACACTCAACTGGTAAAAGATTTCTATGATTCATATGTTGCCCCATGCTATTGGACTAATCTTTTTGGCCAACCAGTCTTCGATTATGGAGTAATGCTCAGCTGTTCTTATTGGTTATCTATGAGTTAAACCTACAGTATATCTGTTGATCTATGTAACAGTGAGAAGGTAATTAATGAGAAGTCTATATTCGGCAGTACGCTTGCAGGAAGGCATTAGCAGATTGCCAGCCCAGGGTGCGAGGAAGATTTGCAAGGACTGGAGACCATGAGATTTCTAAGCAGCGGAAATGAAGAATGATGGATTCCAGCAGCCAATAGAGGGGAAATTATTCTGTGCGGAGTCCGAACGTAGAGGATCTTTCAGATTACTACGTATCCTATGCTTAAGCTCTGCTTACGCTCTGTGTATTTATAGCATCAAATATTTAGTTGTAAGAATTTGCTGCTTATTTGTTGTGTATCTACAAATACGCAGAGTGTAAGTAGAGTGTACGCAGCAGTGTAAGTAGAGTGTAGTTAGAGTGTACGCAGTTCATCCAGTAATCTGAATGCATTTCTACATCCGGTGTCTGCATCTAATAATTTCCCCCAATGGAGAGGAAGAAATTAGCATGAAAACCCTGGAGTTTCCTTTGACGGAATGTTACCTCAGCAAGACCAAGTTTGGGACTTCTGGTTCTTTTCTTGCTTATTCCACCTTATTATTCTCTGTAATAATGATCTTTATTTAGAATCATGGAGGTCGTGTTGTAAAAATGTTTCAAATAAAATGAGATCTTCCGTCCCATGTTGCTCTTATTGTGATCGCTGTTGTTTATTTTTTTTAATCTAATGGGTTGGATACCAAAATTGACCAGTCAGAGTGCGACAGGCTTTCTTTGATTCTTGATGAGGATTCTACAAAGTATGATGCTGCCATGTGGTCAGTTTAGTGAAATTATTAATTGCGATCATTGGATGCCGTTCGGAGGTGAATTAAGATGTGTCACATCATCATTTTGTTATGTATCACGGTTGTGTATCGCTCTGTATTGGGTGATGTGGCGCATCCTGATTCATCTCCAGACAATCCGGTGACCGCATGTAATAATTTCTCGTCAGTTTAAGGCTTTGTTTGGAACAATTTTTATTACTATTTTATCATTGCTTGAAAAATAAAAAAAAATTATTGCTGTAAAAAGAAACAAGAAAATTGTCTCAGATGAAGCCCGAATCTTAGGCTGAAACTTCTAATTAAGAATTCGTCTGAGATAACTTCCTTACTGTTTCTTGAATCAATTTTAGTACAAAATTTTTTTTTTACTTTTCAGATTACAATTATAATTTTTATTTGACTATTATTTTTTTCATCATTTTTGCAAAATTTTTATGCTACAAAATAGCTTTTCATAACAACTTTTGAAAATTTTATTTTTATAATAATTTTATAACTATTTTTATAAAAAGTTACAGCCAGCCATCCAAATAGCTCTTAAATTATATGAGGGGCACTATACAATTCTCATCATTTTTTTTATTTTTTATTTTTTATTTTATATATATTTTTTATATATATATATATATATATATATATATATATATATATATATATATATATATATATATATATATATATATATATATATATATATTAGCTTTAGGAAAGTCAAGTAAGCAACTTTATCGTAATTTGTCCTTTCAAGACTGCAATTATAATCTTGTTTGTCAATCATGTTATTGTTGCTTTTTAAAGAAAAATTTACAGCGGAATATTTTTATAACAAAATTTATTTTAAAAGTGAGAGTTATGCTGCTGTTCAAATTTTCGTATGCAAATAATTTTATTTTATTTCTTATGTGAATAATATTATTTTACACACCTCAATTTGATTTGTTGGTTAGAAACTTTAGCTACCAACTAAAATTATGTATTTAATTTGTGTTAATTTATCTTGATTAATCTAAATATTCTAAAAATAATAATATTATTATTATTTTCAATTGGATAAGGGATAAGTCATGGAGACAAGATACCTCCAGTACATCAATTAATTGTTACTAGATAAATTTTTATAGATTATACTAAATTATTTTGCCAGAAACTATTTATATTAATGCAGCGACCATTGAATCCCTCTTTTAATAGAGCTCAAAATCCATTTTAAGCGTTTTTCTAGGAAGCCACTTTGCAGCCAAGAAGACTTGGAAATTTCTGATAATATTTTTCTTAAGACCAAAATTCAATAAAATATAGTCAATTTACCTTAACCTAACATTAGGAAATTTATTGTTTGTAACCACTAACCAAAGTTGTCACATTTGGTATGGTCTCGAAGAACTGGACAATTTATTAACAAATAAATAAAGGGCAATCACTCTCCATTATTATTCTCAATATACATGTTAGGCTTCAGCTCTCCACTATGTTTGTTCCCTTATTTCATCATAATAATGATGAGTTCTCATTAAGGTTCATGCTTGTCTTATCACAATGATTGCATGAACCTTGGAATATCACAATCAAAATGATGCTGATAATCTCCTATTTTAAGGCCTTAAAAAATTACACAACTAACGATGTTTAGCTTAATTGATGGACGAGTACGGTTGATAACTCCTAACTCATGCTCTATTCTCCTTGAGCATCAACCCCTCTTAAGTGGGGCACAATCAAATACGGGCCAGACGGTTTCTGGGGTGGGTGCCTATTCTAGGTCAGCTAAGAATTAGTCACACCACCAAGCGTCTTCCAAAGGTGGCAGCAGATGAATACCCCATTTAAAAAAAAAAAAAAAAAACTCGACTTTCACATTAGAAATATCATTATTTCATTGCCCCCTTGATGTAGGCAGTCAACCTAATACCTTTTGATGTGATCTGAAGGCACAAAAGGTTGAGATGCTAATCAATTAACCCCCTTGTTCACATAGCTTAAGCATAAACTGGTAAATGAAATAAGAAGGAAAACAAATGTTAAAGGGTGGTTGGATGATAATTTTAAACCATAAATTACATGGTGAAGGAAACTGTTCCAGCACAGATCAGCATGATCAACACTCGTAGTCAGATGATCTTCAACCCTAATAATACTCATTACAACAACTAATTATGGTGAATGCAACATTCCACAATGGTGTTTCACAAGTAGAATTCTGTGAAGTTTAGGGTTATTTTGCCTCTTCATTTTGAGTGTTATAAGGACAAGTGATCATTCAGGGCTTATTAAATCAAACGTTACATAAGCCAACTGCCTGAAAGAACAAATTCATGGTGGCAGCTGCTTCTCGAAAAGACAGGACTTATTCATCATTATTACCCTTTATCATGTGGATTTTCCACAATCAGAAATAGTTAGTAGGAATGCAAATTTTGCATATTTTGGCTATTAAGTACGGCCAAAGAATTTAAATAGAAATTATTTGAGATGCTAATCAATTAACTCCATAGATCCACTTCTCCGCATTGTTGGCGTAAGAAATAAGTTCGGTAGGTGAAAACCAGAGGGCAATCTCATCTTTAGCCGTTTCAGGTCCGTCACTTCCATGGATTATGTTTCTGCAACCAAATTTGCATCCAACTTCAAGAACTCAATCAAAATGGGAAGTAAAAGCACTATAGAATAGAACGAATTAACTGATTTTAAATTCCAACAGGCAAATTTATTTCACTGGAAGCATTTAAGGTTTGGGCTGAATTCACATTGTTGAAACTTGAAACTAAGAAATCACTTTTTAAGGTTTTTATTTTAGTTTTGACCAAGTATTTTCCTGTTTCAGTTGGATTACATTAAGGATCAGTCTTAAGCCCATATCATTTTGATTTAGTCATGATGTTTCTCACTGGACATTTGCAAGAGGTTATACCCTGGTGTATACTTTTTGCTAATGATATTCTTCTAGTTGATAAGACTAGAGAGGGAGTGTATGGTAAACTTGAATTATGAAGGTCAACCTTGGAGTCTAATGGCTTTCGTTTGAGTAGATCTAAAACTGAATTATGGAGTATAGTTTTAGTAATAATTGATCTGGTGGGGGGATTGTGACTTTGGTTGATCAAGTCATTAATAAGAGTACTCGTTTTCGATATCTTGGGTCTATTGTTCACAATGATGATGAAATAGATGAGAATATTATTAAAAGAATTCAAGTTGGATGGTTGAAGTGGAGGAATGCATTGGGCTTATTGTGTGATAGAAAAATCCCCCTCGAACTTAAGGAAAAATTCTGTAAGATGGTGGTTAGACCAACAATGCTTTATCGTTCAGAATGTTGGTCATTAAAAGAGAAGCATAATATTAAGTTAAGTGTTGAAGAGATGAGGATGCTCAGGTAGATGAGTGGCTTTACTTTTAGAGACACGACACGAAATGAGCATATATGTGAAAAGGTTGAAATAGCTCTAGTGGAAAATAAGATTGGAGAGAGTCACCTTAGATAGTTTGGTCACATAAAACGATGGCCTTCCGACGACTCCGTTAGAAAAGTAGATGTGCTAGATTTGACTTATGTTAAGAAAGGTAGATGTAGATCTTAAAAGACTTGGTTAGAAAAATATTAGAAATGACATTTTTTTTATTAGATTTAAATGAGAATTAAACTCTTAATAATACACAATGAAGAACAAGGATTCATTATAGCCAACCCCATATAATGGGAAAACGGCTTGATGTTATTGTTGATGTTATACTATAAAATAAGATTAAATAATAGAATAGTGTGTTAGAATATAACATTTACTTTTAATAATAATATAGAAATAAAAACCACTGCAAAACTAAACAAATGTTGAATGAAATATCAACACAAAGGCTGTTCTTTTGAAAACATAATATTTCGTTCTTCAAAGATAGCAATACCAAAAAATGCAAGCACTAAAACAAAATCGCTTAAAAGAATAAATTGTGGAAAGTTAGTACCTTCCAACAACAACCGCAAGATCACCTCGGATGGTTCCCGGCTCTGATTTTTGTGGGTCTGTTGCACCAATAAGTTTTCTACCATACTTTATAACTCCCTCCCCTTCCCAAACCTAGTTAAACAAACATATGAACAGACAAAAGCACAGGCCATTTACAAACCTCAACAATAGCATATTACATATTGGTGAAACAAAAAAACCACCATACGCTCACTTACCATGGCAAGTACAGGACCCGAGCTCAGAAAGTCACATAAGCCACTAAAGAAAGGCCTCTCCTTGAGATCATGGTAATGCTGCTGAGCAAACTCATTGGAAGGAACCACCAATTTTATAGCTACCAGCTTATAGCCTTTGCGTTCAAAACGTGAAATTATCTCTGCTATCTGAACAAACGGACGTCATTTACTATATTAAAGTAGAAAATTCCCTGGTACAAAAATTTAGAGTGCAAAAAGTGCAATTTTTTCCTTTTATGCTTCGTTTGGGACGGCTTTCTTCATGCTTCTTAAAACGACTTTCTAGTACAAAAATTAAAATTTGTACTAAAAAGCCGCTTTAAGCAGGAAGAAAGTCGTCCCAAACGGAGCCTTAATCTGATCACACAGAAAACTTTCATGGAGAACATGCACCATCATAGAGGAATACTCACAAATGGAAATTGAAATTCTATATTATAATTTGGGTATTTGCATGCTTTTCAACGTGGGCAACCATATAGATGTAATTAACCAACTCTTGACATAAAATTTTGGGGGGTAACGACACAGTAAGGGTTAGGTATACAGTATCTGTTTGCACACCAAAATAACCATACATATTGGTTTCTCTCAGAAAATCTGCTATATGGAGAATACACTAGCTACTTGACCTAAGCAAACGAAAAAGGAAATTATTGACATCGTTTGGATATCTTACCAGGCCTCTTTGGACTCCATCTGGCTTTATTGCGATAAAAGTCCTTTCTAACTGAAAAAAGAAAAGGAAGTCCAGTGAAAATTTATATAGCATGTTCTTTTTGTAGAAATGGAATTAGGCACTTTGCAGTTCAATCTGATAATACCTCAGCTGCATGAACCTCCTCCTGAAGCATGTACACTAATCAAAGAAAAAGTATACATCGCAAGACTTAGAATGCAGTAAAAAAAATTTTAATTTTCAGTGAGTGAAAACTTCGCAATCATCCAAATACAGAAAAAAAAAAAATTATTATCAAATGGTGCCTTTTAACCAGTGCCTAGGTCAATGATCTTATTTTACAAACAACTTTGTAATTATGACATATAGGAGATTGCATATATTCTCAAGTAAAGATGATCTTTAGTGAATAAAATGTGGCCAAATAACCAACAACTAAACCTACTAATTAAAAATATAATTTTGTGATTGCATGTAAACATATAAATATTGATTGATCATGTTAAATCAAAATTGTAAAGAAGAAATGGTTGAACAATTGATAAAATGAAATAAAAAACAGATTATTAGGAAAACAAATTGAATAATAAGAAAACCCACCTTTGTCCACATGGGTGGTGATTATCATTGGATGAATACAATTGAAGTATTGATGACAAATGTTAGAAAGAAAATTTGAATATTTGTTCAATTGAGAAACCCCTTATAAATAATAGATTGACCAGAAATTAAAACTATATGCATGACATGGTTTCCTAAAATATTAAAGTCCCACATTAACACTCCCACTCAAGTTGGAGTGCATATATCATTAAGTTTTAACTTGTTACAAATTTAGGAAAACTGAATAGATCCTAAAGCCAAAGCAAACACATCAAGTTCTTTTGAATTGAGAATATTGAAAATAGTAATCTTTTGGGATAACATACGCATGATGAATTAAGTGATAATATATATTATGGATAATTTCAATATGTTTTGTTCTTTTGTAGAAAGCTAGATTTCTAACAATGCAAATAACTTGGTTAACACAATTTAAGATCAAATATTCTGTGGTGTATAAATCAAATTTTCTTAATAGTATTTCTACCCACATTTCATGTAAACTGAGTTGTGGCCCTGTACTCTATTTTGGCACCTTGATCTAGCCACTAAATTTTGCTTATTGTTTTTCTAAGTGACTAAGTTGCCCCAAACAAAAATATAATATGCAATAATGGATTTTCTATCATCAATAAATATAGCATAATCAACATTAGAAGGCTTCTATGTCAAGGTGCCCATTTTTTTGTATGGAAGACCTTTTCTAAGGGATTTTTGATACATCTAAGGATAAGATGGATGTATTCACAATATTTCTACATAGGAGATTGCATTTTTAACTCACAATAAGTACAATAATTTTTTTGTATTCATGTAATTATATGATAAATTAATTTCTCAATCAATCTTCAATAATGGGAGGCATCTTCTACTATATTTTCTTCTTCATTGGAGGTCTTTTGAATATCAATAGAAGTGTCAATATGTTTGCATCCTAAAAATATAGTTTATTCTAGACGATTCAGCATATGTCCTTTAAGGTCAATAAACCCCAATCTTGTTGAAAGCAAATTTGATCCCCAAAATTTATGAAGGACAACCAAGTTTCTTCGTCATAAAACACTTTTGTTAGTGTCCACTTTTAGCACTTTCTAAAAATAGAATATCATCAACATAGACAGCTGATGTAATAAAGACAGATCACTTGTGTCTTGTAAAGATTGAATCATTTGTAAAACAAGTCCAGAGGCCTAAACCAGTCAGAACCTTTCAAAATTTATTGAATCAAACAAATAATCTTTGTTTCAAAACATCAATGGATTTGTTGAGTTTACATACTCTAGTCTCCCCCTGAGCAATATAGACAAGTGGCTATTCCATATAAATAGTCTCAATGAGATCTTGATATTAAATAAGCGTTACATCCATCTACAGAAACGGCCACTCTTAATTGATAGCAATTAACAATAGAATGTGAATGGCATTAATTTTGGCAACAAGATAGTATGAATCAATATAAACCCATAAACCTGAGTTAAGACAATGGCCAACGATCAATAGAAACATCAAAATTAAATTTTATATTGTAAACCTAGCAACATAGAGCTGGTTTACTCCCAGAAGAAAATAGAACAAGATCCCAAGTATGAATATTCATTAAGGCATTCATCTACATGGCCTATGTCCATAAAGGACCCGTAGAGCTTCCCAATATATCCTAGGCATAAAAATTGAAAATAGAGAGTGCAAAATTTTGAAAGCAAACAAATAGATTATTAAGTTTTGTATAAGATTTGAATAAAAATAGTCATTACTCATCCAAAGAGCCATGAGCAAATGAAGTTTAGAGAATTCTTAATAAGCGGATTCTCAACTAGTGGACAATGTTGATGAAGATGTTGCTACATTAGGAGAGCAAGGTTGTATGGTGCCTAATAAAAGTGAAGGGGTAGAAAGACCATAAAAGTTAGAGGGGTGGAGGCAGAGGAAGAAAATAGAGAGACGTTTCATGGACTGTAGCATCTGATGAAGTATAGAGGCAACTAATAGTTGAAGGATCGATAACTTTTTTAGTACAAGAACACCCAAAGAAGATTAACGGAATAGCAACAACAACAACAACATCAAGCCTTTATCCCACTACGTGGGGTCGGCTACATGACTCCTTTTTCTCCATTGTGCCCTATTAAAGGTCAAATTCTCGTTTAAATCTAATAAAGAAAGGTCATTCCTAATATTTTCTAACCAAGTCTTTTTAGGTCTGCCTCTACCATTCTTAACATAAGTCAAATCTACTACCTCTACTCTCCTAATTGGGTCATTGGAAGGCCGCCGTTTTATGTGACCAAACCATCTAAGGCGACTCTCTCTAATCTTATCTTCTACTGGAGCTACTCCAACCTTTTCACGTATATGCTCATTTCGTATCCTATCTCTAAGGGTAAAGCCACTCATCCACCTGAGCATCCTCATCCCTGCCACACTTAACTTAGTATTATGCTTATCTTTTAATGTCCAACATTCAGCACCATAAAGCATTGCAGACCTCACTACCACATCTTATAGAATTTTCCCTTAAGTTTGAGGGGTACTTTTCTATCACACAACAAGCCCGATGCATTCCTCCACTTCAACCATCCAACTTGAATTCTGCTAATAATATCCCCATCTATTTCACCATCACTCTGAACAATAGATCAAAGATATCTAAAATGTGTACTCTTATTAATGACTTGATCGCCCAAAGTCACAATCCCCTCAATAGGTCTATTACTACTAAAATTTCACTCCATATATTCCGTTTTAGATCTACTCAAGTGAAAACCTTTAGTCTCTAATGTTGACCTTCATAATTCAAGTTTACTTTCAACTCTCTCTCTAGTCTTATCAAAAAGAAGAATATCATCAGCAAAAAGCATACACCAAGTTACATCCTCTTGCAAATGTCTAGTGAGAACATTTATGACTAAAGCAAAAAAGATATGGCTTAAGGCTGATCCTTGATGTAACACAACCGAAATAGGAAAATACGTGGTCAAACCACATTGTGTTTGAACACAAGTAATAGCTCCTGCATACATATCTTTAATGATTTGAATATAAGCATTATTAACTCCTTTCTTTTCAAGAACTCTCCATAACACTTCTCTTAAAACTTTATCATATGCTTTTTCTAAATCAATAAATATCATATGTAGATCCTCCTTATTTTCTCTATATTTCTCCATCAAACCTCTTAATAAATGTATGGCTTCCATAGTCGACCTACCCGGCATGAATCCAAATTGATTTTGAGAAACATTAGTATCACGCCGCAACTTATGCTCCATAACTCGCTCCCATAGTTTTAAAGTATGACACATTAAATTAATTCCTCTATAATTCGCACAATCTTGTGCATCACCTTTATTCTTAAAAATAGGAATTAACACACTCATTCTCCACTCATATGTCATCTTTTTAGTCTTCAAAATAGTATTAAAAAGTTTAGTAAGCTAAGAAATTCCTTCATCTCCTAAGCATTTCCACACCTCTATTGGAATATCATCAGGTCCAACAGCTTTACCACCCTTCATTTTTTTAAAGCCTCTCTAACTTCGGTTTTATTAATACGCCAATAAAAACAAAAATCTTTATTTTCATTTAGGGTGCTAAGGTCACTATAGTCAATCTTATTTTCACTATTTTCATTAAAAAGTTTAGCAAAATATCTCATCCACCTTTGTTGAATATCATCTTCTTAAAAAAATATTTTTTGATCTTCATCCTTAATACACTTCACTTGAACTAAACCTTACTACTCCTATCTCCTTACTTGGCTAACTTATACATATATCTTTCTCCCTCCTTAGTATCTAATCTATTATATAAATCACTAAAAGCTAAGGTCTTTGCATCGCATATTATTTTTTTTAGATTCCTTACGAGCCTTTTATATCTTTCCCAATTATCAGAATATTTTTTAAAAGAATGAACAAAACATGTGCATCAAAACTCGATGTATGAAGGAATGGTGATTGTCTGAGATAAAAAATGAAAGAAGGGGAGACTTCACCTAGAACAAGAATGGGGTGTAGTTAATAAGGTAAAACTACATTACCCATAAACAATGATGAACATTCATATGCATCATTAAATTTCAAGCAACATTAACTAAATGATGATATTTCTTTTGAACAAAACTACTTTACTGAAATATAGAAGGGCATGAGGCTTGATGAATAGTGTTAATATCAGCACAAAAAGAGAAAAATTAGGACTGCGTGCTTTCCAATAGCGTTATCAGTGAGAAGAGTTTTAATTAAAATAAAAATTGAATTTTTATTTCTTGATAAAAAAAATTTAAAATACAAACAAAACTTCTAATTTAAATTTGACCAAATATACTTATGTAATATGAGAATAATTATCAATAAAGGTGACCAAAAATTTAAAACCATGGCAGGTTAAAACAAGACTCCACCCAGATATCAGAATGAAACAAGTAAAAAAAAAAAAAGCACTACGTGGTGGCATAAAAGGAAATGAACACCTAATGATGTTTACCTAATTCACAAGCATTATATTCAATATTAGGTTAAGAGAATTATTAGGTTAAGAGAAATAGAAGAATTATTGTAGCTGATATGGCGGTGGATGACCCAGACAATAATGTCACTGAAAGGAGTGATGCTTATAGAGAAAGTATAGGAGCCCGCATATATTAAGTAATAAACTCCGGTACCTACAAAATTTCTACCATTTGTTTTCCTTATACGAAAATATTAAAAAATATAATGAGACAATTAATAAGTTTCTCAAGCATTTATGATTTTTAGTTAAGCAATGAATGAAAGCAAGTAATTAGAAAATATTAGAACAAAAAAGGGAGAGAAGAGTAGAGATACAAACACAAAGTCTTTCTCAAAACAAGAGAGTAGGATCCATTTTCAACAAGAACTGGGGGAAGGTGACACAACTTAAGAGAAGAAAATAACTAAAAACTACATGTCATATGTGAGGATGCACTAGAATATAGTATTCAAGACATATTAGATGAAAAAAAAAAGTAAATGCTATGAAAAACATAATTGGACACTTAGGAGTGTTGAATAAAGCGATCATGATACTAAGATCCTGGAAAATGCAACGAGAAAAGTAGAAAGTTATCAAGCATTTATGACTTTTGACTAAGCAATGAATCAAAAGTTAATTAGAAATAATGGAACAAAAATTAGAGAATATACGGAAGATGGAGAGACAAAGCTTTTTATAAAAAAATGAGTGGGATCCATCTACAACAAAAAATTGGTAAAAGAGGGGGCAAATTAAGAGAAGAGAACTAAAGATTACACATCATATGTGAGAAAGTACCAGAATTCAGTATCAAGGATGTACTAGATAAAATAGCAGCAACATAACAAAAAGAATACATGTTAAGGGAAACAAACTAGAATACCTAAGAGTGTTGAATAAAGTGATCATAATACACTTAGAAAGAGGAAACATAGCTAGAAGAGGTGTTGGAAGCATGAGAGCTAATAGTAGTAACCGAATATCCAGAGGCAAGTTAAATCATGAAAGTTTAGTTGGAATTAGTCTAATAGCAATATGAAGGATAATTAGTTTGTTAACAATGACGACACAAAGAAAAATATTTTCCTACATGACCACCATAATATCATGTGACAATGACAAATCAGTTGAAGATTGGTGGGGATGGAATTGAAAGCTCAGTGAACCTTTAAACACGAGAGAGTAGTTTTGATGTCAGAAATAGTGGAATCAATCATCAAATGTAAACGCACGCACTGAAGAGATGGGTTTAAAATTTTAAAAAAATGGCAATATGAAATGCTACATTTTGTCTTTTGTAAAACTATAGAATCAATTATGAAGGGCCAATATTAAAGAAGATCAACCCACTCACTACATTGTGTCATATAGTATTCCTAAATTAGATGATAATTTTGTTGTCAAAAAAATTCTTCAGAGAAAAAAAGTATATGCCGATTTATTGCTTTCTTGAAAGTAAGAAAGCAGAAAATTACATTTTCTTGGTTATTTCTTAAAACATGATAATGTAAGTAATGGAAGGTTCGAAATTGTCATGCTTACGAGGGAAAACAGTATAATCTGAAGCATGCCAAGTAGAAATTTTGACTGCATCATGATGAGGTGGAAAAGAAACATCTTAATTGATGAGTTTGTCGGCAGAAACCAACAAGAAATCCAAAAGCCATCAACAACAAAAGATGGTTGGTAAAATAATACTTTATATGGAAGCCGTTTTTGAGTGGGGACGAGAAGTCTAATAAGCCATGCAACTGCGGAGAAGAGGAAACTAGAGAAGTTAAGACGAGAGAATGAGGTGTGATGACCAAGTGTCATGAAATGCAGACAAACAAGGGAAAATATGGAAGAAAGAATATGATTAAATGAGGTGTTGACCCGTAAAAACAAAAAAAAATAATAAAAAAAAAAATCAAATCTCGGCGCCATACCTCGCACGTCGCTAGCTCGTCTCGACGTCCCCTCTCCCACGATCGCCCACGACCTCGTGTCGTTAAAGAGCCAAGGAAAAGAGGCTGAAGGCCTCTTTCTCTCCCCCCGACATCACTCTCCCTCTGTCACTCTCACTCCTCCCTGTAGGATCGGAAGTTACGAATTTTGATCGGAAGCAGGAAACGGAGTTCGTTTCTTCGGCTCCCGTCGCTGCTGTTCGACACTGCCTCCGACG
This sequence comes from Dendrobium officinale, assembly GCA_019514585.1. Classification (NCBI taxonomy): domain Eukaryota; kingdom Viridiplantae; phylum Streptophyta; class Magnoliopsida; order Asparagales; family Orchidaceae; genus Dendrobium; species Dendrobium officinale. The sequence continues at coordinate 16,686,942 of CM033692.1, forward strand.
ACCTTCCCTTCCTGTTGAGTCGGAAGTCACGACATTTTGTTCGGAAGTAACTACGGGCGCTCGCTTGCTGGGACGGTAACTTTCTCCCTACCGCGTGCTTCTTCGACTCCCAGTGGCTGTGCGACTTCGCTCCCATCGACGACCTTCCCTTCTGTTTGGATCGGAAGTCACAACATTTTGTTCGGAAGCAACGGGCAGGAGCTCGATGGCTGTGTAGACAACTTTCTCCCCTTCGCACACTCCTCCGACCCCGCCGTGGCTGTTTGACGCCGTCCCTCCGTCGACTTTCCCTTCCTATTAGGATCGGAAGTTACAACATTTTGCTCGGAACCAACAAGGGAGCTCGCTCTCTGTGAAGGAGCTCACCGGCTGTGGAGTTAACTTTCTCCCTCACGCGCACTTCCACAGCCAAATCCCGTGATCGGCCAAACCAGAGATGAGAAAAGAAAGGGAGGATTAAGTTTTTTTTTATTATTAATCTTAATTCTAATTAATTTTATTTAATTATAATTAGTGTTAATTATGACCAAATTAATTAATTATGTTATATTTATTTCTTTTAAATTATTATTAATTAATTAATTATAATTAATTTAAGTTAATTAATATTAATTAATTATGATTAATGAAAGTTAATCATAATTAATTGTATTGATTAATGATATTAATTATAATTAATAATTATAATTAATTATAATTGATTGAAATAAATATAGTTAATTAAATAAATACGATTATAATTATAATTAATTATAATTACTTAATATAATTATAATTAGTCGTATTAAGTAAAAAAAAATGCTCCTCCCGCCTCGATTTTTGTGCCCTCCACCGCCAGTTCGCCAGACTTCAAGGTAAAATTTCTGACTTAAACCCCGCCCTCGACGTTGTAGCGGACCAGGGAACCACCTATACGCGCTCTTATAGCACGGTAGGAGGGAGCCGGTGCGAAGCATACGACGAGGCGGGTAAGCCCTATACACGCTCTTGTAGCGTGGTGGGGACGGTCCTCGACCTCGACACCGACTCCGCCGACGACTGCTACGAAAGGTACGATGTTCCAAAATCCCATTCTCGACGTTTGCAGCGGACCGGAGAACCACCTATACGCGCTCTTGTAGCACGGTAGGAGGGAGCCCGGTGCGAAGCATACGACGAGGTGGGAGAGCCCTATACACGCTCTTGTAGCGTGGTGGGGAGTCACTGCTGTTCTGGTATGTCATTGCTGTTCCGCTGTACGGGTACTACTGAAGGCCCCATACACGCTCTTGTAGCGTGGTGGGATGCAATTTTGTACGGCCGCGGTGTCCAAGGACACCTACCATACACGCTCTAGTAGCGTGGTGGGAAGGCCCAGCTCCCCAATTTTCCCCCAAACGGGGGATATGCCGGGGTGCTGCCGAAATTTTCACTGAAATGCACAAAGAACTTGAACAATATAAAGACCTTCTTGAGCAACAATGTAGAAGACATGTACTTGAACAGAAATGTACGGAACTTGAACCAAATGAGCAGAGGACTTGTACGACGAGCAGAGAACAAAGATTTGAATTTGAACAAATTCAAATGATTTCTAAAGACCAAAATCCAAATAAAATGAAATCATATTTGAACCAAAATCAAATCATTTGAATATGAAAAGACTTCAGAAGACTCTGAACAAGCGCTTGAACTTGTTCTTGGAACTCGAACTGTGCAACATCAGGGGATCCGAACACAGAACTCAAACTCAAATGAATCCTAACATGAATTGAGTAAGATCACTCAAGCTCACTACTTGAACTCAAAACTGGAATGAGATGTGGAGAGCGAGGAACACAAACTGAACTCAAGCTGGATCCGAAATAGGGACTTGAGTTTGAATGGGATGCCAAGAGTTAAACCCATAACGACATACAAGACTCAAACATGGGCTGGACCTTGAACTCGGGTCTAATGAAATATATAGGACCAGGACTTTGGATGAATGAACAAATCAAGATCCAAGTGCACAGTCGTCCAAGCTAACAAGTTGCAAGTAGGAGATGAAATCTCAATGCACGCGAAAGATGAATGCAACGAACTCCTACGACAATCCCTATAATGGCTGTTGATTGAGAAGGTAATATGGGAGACCAGTGATGGAGGATCCGCCTTCCTACAAGCAAATGCAACCCAACAAACACAATCAAACCCACCTGAGATTGGTGACAGGTGGGAATGATGTAGGCAACAATGGGTCTCCTACGAATACTACTATGAGGTCGTAGCGGATACAACTGATCTCCAGCAAATGATTACTTGTGGACAACAACAGCGGGTACTTCATAAGGACAACGAACCACTGTGGGCACAAGTACAGGTATCTCCTACGACGATCCCTATGAGGTCAAATAAGTACAATCAAACCACCCGAGAATGGTGAAAGGGTGGATATGACGCAGAAAGAATGAATCTCCTACAAACATTTTCTAAAATCTTGTAGTGGAGACAGCGGTCCCCTACAAATGCATATGAATACTTGTGGATAACAACAGTGTGTTGCAAGTACGATGAATCACTGTGGGCACAAGTACGGATCCCTTACAAATGCAAATGACCACAAACCACTTGTGGATAACAACAGTGAGAATCTCGTAAGCATAGCGAACCACTGTGGACACAAGTATTGGTATCACCTACGACAGTGGTGATCAAGTTCTACAAGTGCGTTGAGTTCGAGGGCGACTCTATGTACGAAAAGGACACCCCTGGCAAAGGGGAGGAAATGTTTGAACAAATTAGAACCAAACTTTCTGGTGTTCCAAAGTTTCTCCCTTATCCCATTCTTAGGGAGAAAACAGCTCTGGTATCCAAAAACATCGAAAATAACAGGTCTGCTACACGGAAGATCCTAAAAGGAGTTCTCCCCAAATCAACAGTCTTTGACTCCAAACTCCAGAAAATCCATCCCCGGTGATTGTGAAAGGGGAGTCAGTGTCGAGATGAGGAAATACCTCATGACATCCAAATAACGACGCCACCAGATTTGCAACATCTATGAAAGCAGACAGAAGGCGTCTACAACCTACAATGCAACGCCACCGGATCTGCAACACTCCTACTAGCAGACAGAAGGCGTCTACAACCAAATAACGACGCCACCGGATCTGCAACACTCCTACTAGCAGACAGAAGGCGTCTACAACCAAATAACGACGCCACCGGATCTGCAACACTCCTACTAGCAGACAGAAGGCGTCTACAACCTACAATGCGACGCCACTGGATCTGCAACGCTCCTACTAGCAGACAGAAGGCGTCTACAATCTACAACGTCGCGCCACCGGATCTGCAACGCTTATGAAAGCAGACAGAAGACGTGTATAAGCTTTTCAAAGAAATGATGTGCATTCAAATGACAAATACATGCACAACTACAAATATTTCAAAATACTCCTACACGTGCACCGTAGATTGTATACACATAGGTACACAAGGGGTAAATACAATCTCAACCCGCATGGGCCCTGGCGAGCGTGTTATTGGTACACGTGACGCCTATGGATGCTACGCGGATTGATAAGTGAATTCAAGTTCGAATCCGATCATTCTATACGGATCAATAGAAGTCGACAAGATTCGAACTACCTAACAAAATACACGGTTGTAGCGACCGGTGTATTTGTTTAAATACATTCTTTTTAGACCTTCAAGGCCTAAAATCAAGAAAATTCATAAACAAAGGCACAAAGCCTACGAGAAACCCGATCCCCTATCGTTAAGTTGATAGGGTCGATAAGGTTCAATCAAATGGAAATAACCCCCAAACACCCCGATGATGGCCGTGTTGATTGCTTATCTCAACCGGAGGGGTCCATAAAATATTTCAAAATGCCCTCAAACTTCTACAAAATTCAGATATTTTTCAAGTGACCTCGAGGTCACCCCGATGATGGCCGTGTTGAACGCTAATCTCGACCGGAGGGGTTCACAAATACTTTTAAATGTCTCCCAAAAATCCATTCAAAATCCAAGCTCTACCCAAAAACCCAAAATTCAACATATCCCAAAATTCAGATATTTAAATTCGAAATCAAATCATTAGTATCTTAAAGCAAAATCCATCCACCCTCCGCAACAGTTTGCCGAGGTGGACAAATCAAAATTTACTTTTGCTCACAAAAGAGCTAAAATGCCTAGTCGAAAATATCACTAGGATTCATTCTCAAACAATCTCCTGCCAGTAAGGACGTGGTACGGGTCCTTTGACCGGCGGTTTGCCGCCAAATGGCCACCGCAGGATAAACGGTTACGACGACCCGGGGCCCTCTGAACCGCGTGGTTTCGCCGCCAAATGGCACCACGATATACCGGTTATGGCCAGAGCCAATACGCTCCTTATTGGCATCAAATCCTTGAGATATGAATCAATAGGATATGATCGATAGGGCACAAAGCCCTCTGTAAGCTAAGGTGGATTCAAATTTGTCCACTTAAGCAAACATCCAACCCAGGTCTACAAGGTCCCCTTGGACGAAGCAACCCATGGCTGCCGACAAGGATCCTTCTGTCAGGTTGGGTCGACTACCTCCTCTGACTAAGTAGACCAGCGACCACGATGGCCCGGGACGACGGAACCATGGGATCTTGATCGGGCCCATCATCCATTCCCCCACCATCCGCTTTAAGTGAAAGATGGTGCAATTCCTATTTTAAATATTAAATCTTTCAATCCAAAATCCAAAAACCCAACTCTTCAATTTCCAAATCCAATTTCTACCAATATCCTAAACTCATGCTGCTACTATATGCCAGATACACGTATTTATATACGAATCTGATTAACGACTAGCCTTAATCGAAAGTTCTCTCTCGTGATCGGGAGGGGTAATTAACTATAGGGGCTTGCGCCTATAGGAAACCAGAACTCAGATCATAAAGTCCTCATAAAATGAGGGCGAAATCTCTGGGTAGTGTCTTATCTACAAACCCATCTGCCTTCCAAAATTTACTCCGGAACTTAGTTCGTTAAAACTCCCTCGCCGAATAAGAAAAGCGAGTGGAGGCCGAGGCCGAATTTTCGGAGCCCACATGAGGATACAACCAAAGGTCGTTGAAATAGGAGGTGGAGTCGGTCTCATTGACGTAATTGGAGGCAAATGACGAATCAACCAATAGTGCAAGTGTTTTATAAGATGGGTGGTAGGAGGTGAGCATGAGCAATAAGGTGGGAAGAGATCGAGATCGAACCATGGTAGAAGGGGGTTGCGATCAGGATTGGCAAGTACGTGATGAGATCATGTGCCAGACAAGGGTGACAGCACAAGCGGAGATTATGAGGCGATGATTTCAAGCATTTGGCGCAAAAAGTAAGCTCAAATGCTTGGGAAAATAAAGGGTATTCAAAGCAAAGGATTCAAAAGTAGTTAAGGATACTAATCCCACTTTGATATCATTATGAGAGGGAGAGCATTATTGTATTTTATTCAATTAATAACACCCATAAATAGTAGATAGATGAATAATGTTCCAAAGAGTCACTAACTAAAGTAATTAACACTAATCATGTATGATATGATTTCCTAAAATATCGTCTACTACGTTAACAGAAGCATTTCATTGGGTATGTTATAAGCAATTATGGTGTTAGCAACATGATGGAGCAGTGGTAAGCAAGCACCAAAGTGGCAGGCTTACAAAGATTTAATGGCTACTCTACTTAATTACAGTTTAACAAACTTTTCCATCAAGCCAGATCATGAAGAGCTTCATATTAATTAATGTCCAAATGAAAATATTATTTTTTGAGATGACTTGAGTTTATATTAAATTTCATGATGAAATTGTACGTTACATCTAATAAAAAGTATGATTTTAGCTTATACATTGTGAAATGCTAAAATCTTATTTCAGTCAAATTAACGGTTCAATAATCTGCATACAAATAAATTCCAATTTACCTCAGGCATCTGAGTTTTGCAACTAATTTCATGTCTTCTGTTGCGTCCTGGAGTATTCGCGGCGATAGAGAAATATATAGTTTATCGTCTTAGCATTGTACGAAGATCCAGCACACAATCAGATAAGAGAGAGGGTGTAGCATTCATAAGAGACACCAGCGTTTTTACGTGGAAACCCATGAAAAAAGGGGAAAAAACCATGGGGCCGAGTTTGAAAGAATCCACTAGTATTTGAAGTCGATTACAAATGAGGCCCTTCTTAGGGAGAAGGCCTTGGCTTGATGGTACAAATGTACATCATATAGAGCGCATTACATGTTCGGAGTTACAATAATCAACATAGAAATGTTTGTTTAGTTGGAAGGACCATAGTTGGCATGAGACAGGGGTCCGAAAAACTGTAGTAGGCAGAAAACCGGGGTCAGAAAGACTGTTGTCTATTGATGGAGGTCGGAAGGACCATAGTCGGTAGGAGACATGGGTCTGAAAGACCATAGTTGGCAGGAGACCAGGGTCCGAAAGACCATTGCCTGAAGATGGAGGTTAGAATGACCATAGTAGGCGACGGAGGTCGAAGGACCGTAGTCGACAGGAGACTAGGGTCTGAAAGACAGTTGTCTGGTGATGGAGATCAGAATGATCATAGTAGGCGATGAAGGTCGGAAGGACCATAGTCGGTAGGAGACTGGGGTCTGAAAGACCATAGTTGATAGGATATCAGGTCTGAAAGACCATTGTATAGTGATGGAGCTCGGAATAACCATAGTAGGCGACGGAGGTCGTAAGTACTGTAGTCGGTAGGAGACAAGGGTCTAAAAGACCGTAGTAGAAGGACGGTATCCGAGAGAACTCTAGGCATCAGGTGCTGGCTCGACAGAAGTCCGGGCCTCAGGTGATGGTCCAGCAGAAGTCTAGGCCTCAGGTGGTGGTCCGGCATAAGTTTGGCCGTCAAGTGGTGATCTGGCAGAAGTCCGAGCCTCAGGTAGTGGACCGGGGGAGCAGCGACATCAGGTGGTGGTCCGGTGGAGGTGAAGGCCTCAAATGGTGGTCCAGCAGAGCTCAGAGCCTCAGGTAGTGGTCTGGCGGAGCAACGACGTCAGGTGATAGTCCGGCGGAGCTCAGGGCCTCAGATGGTGGTCCGGCCGAGAAACGATGTCAGACGGTGGTCCGGCGGAGCTGAGGGCCTCAGGTGGTGGTCTGGCGGAGCAAAGACGTCAGGCGGTGGTCCGGCGGAGGTGATGGCCTCAAGTGGTGGTCCGGTGGAGCTCAGGACCTCAGGTAGTGGTTTGGAGGAGGAGAGGGCCTCAAGTGGTGGTCCAGCGGAGCTCAGGGCCTCAGGTGGTGATTCGACGGAGGAGAGGGCCTTAAGTGGTGGTCCGACGAGACTCCGGCGGTGGTCAAAGAGGAGCTTCTTCCTTCCCTTCCTTCCCTTCTCTTCTTGCTTCGATCCCCCTCTCAAGAGAAATGAGGGCTCTATTTATAGATTTATGAGTGGCATGTCCCATAAATAGGTGAGAAATCAAAGGTAAATGGGGAGTGGTTGAATGGACGACCGATATTGAATCCCTAGATCATGTATCGTTCATCAGTCATTTGAAGATCTTAATGATGTCGGAATTCAGCAATCTTGGGCTCGTTGGATTCGTCTCGTCGAGCCGCTCGATTCGACTATAAGCACGTCATGTTTGGAAACTGTTTGGTAACCCAAATTGTGGTTCGAACCCTCCAACGGTGCTTCAGTCCATTATTTGGACTCATTTGGGCTCGGATTGAGTCGAGTTTGGTGTAGTTGGGTTCATATTTTCGAGACGTTCAGTTTGACTATAAGTTTGCTGAAATCAGAGTTCGGATGGTCCCAATTTTAATTTCGGAAGCTTCCAACTTGATTTTGCATTGAGATTCGTGCATGATCAAGATAATTTTTTCATGACGTATCAACTTCCATAACTAAAATTCTATTAGACCAGTCCAACGAACTGGTCCAGCCGGTCCACACGGGACCGGCTCAGGCGGACAGAGGCGGATCTCGCGGACATAGGCGGAAGAGTTCCGCCTCCCTGTATGCACCGACCGAACTGCTTCAGCCAATATAGTATTTTAGGAAGGATTTTTCAAGGAGTTAGGAGGGAAATTTGAATGTAGGGACTGTTTAGAGATTTTCTTTTGGATTGTATTCATTAAATAATTTATTTTTCTAGGGTTAGGACATCTGGAATTTGGCTGAAATTTGAGATCTTGTAGTTTCTTAGGGCTCTAGCAGCGTCTAGAGATTTGGGAGAGAAAGATCCTCCTCTTAAATAGAGGATCAATTGCATATTGGTATTTTTCGTCCATATCTTTGATTATTGCAATAAAAACTACTATTTTTCTGATTTTCATTTTGTTCGGAAGAGTTTTTCTTGCTATTTTTCCAAAATTGATAGGAATTACTTTAAAACATCAAGTGTTTCCTATCAAATTCACAATCATAAATAAAGTTCATGAATATCAGAAGGTATATCCACAATAAAGCTATGAAATTTCTCCTCACTAAGAGTTGATTAGCTGAATAGGCAGGATTTTTCACTTACCGTACCATAAGTATATTTTACATGCAACGATAAAAACTAAGGCATAAAAAAGTAAAATCAGAAGCACGATTAGCCAGTTAATAGAGCATTAACACTAAGATTATTAATAAAAAAATAAATGAAAAAACTACGAACTTCAGGAGAACAAAAACAGATAAAATAAAAGCAATTTAAAAGTCATGATTAGATCGATAGTTTTTATCAATAGAGAAAAATAAATAAATAAAAATGTTAGTGGTTCGATATTTGTTGAATTTAGTGGATAAAACATGCTTGGACTTGGATTCAGTCAAGGCATATCCTCAAGCTTAGAAAACAGTCCACGCCTGTTCTACCACTCCCAATACAAAAGAATGAATGTTTTTTGAACGGGTTGTTCAAGCCACAATGAGCCCAACAAAGGTATTACTATAGTACACAGTTCACCTCTGAAAAACTTTGAATTAAGTGAAGATAAAATAATTAAAATATAATGGCATACACAAACAATCTCCGATCAATGAAAAAACTCAAGTCAAATCATCCAAACACAATTCATCTGAAACAATGGAAAAGGAATAGACAAATATCAGAATCTAAAATTTTTCTCATTGAAGTTAATGTCACCAAAATTGATTGAAAAAATTTCCTTTTATAAGAAATTCAAAGAGGAAAAATTACATACGATGATTGATAAATTTGTGGAAAATATTGTGTTGATTCCATTGAGATAATGGTATAAGAGAATTTGACTTGTTTAGAAGTGTATTTTATTTACAAAAGAGAAGGTTGTTGAAAGATTTAAAATTTCAACTACACACCTGCAGCTGGAAGAGCCAGAGCAGCAGGTAACCATCCACCATATGTACTCTTGTAACTGGCACCCACATAAAGTGAGGACAAAGTAGAATACCTTCCTCTTGATTTGTTTACTGTAGTTGCTGCAATAGCTCGTCCCTCTAATCCACCCAAGGAAAGAATAAATATAAAATTAAGATATAATGGAGCAAACAATAATAATTTTCAGTTTGTGTCTCCAACAGAAAATGAATGAGCGGAGAAAATGCACATCATTTAAAAAGCATGAAGGTATTTACAGTAAACAATGGCAAAAGATCTATCAGCTATAGGCCTCATTTGGTAATGCCTTTCAGCTGCCTTTTTAAAAACATAACATATAGCAAGTAAAATAACTATATAGCAATATATTTACAAGGCCGTTTGTCTATCTTTATGAAAAGAGAGCTAAATTTCATTCTTATCAAACAATACATCACAGGAAATTCACAAAGTACAATTGCGACAACACAACATTGACCAAAACCCAGAACTCAAAGTGGTAAGCTATATGCTTGAATGTTTTCAAAGCGAGTGAAAGAAATTTATGTGATGGTTCATCAAAATCAGATTCCATATCTATAGAGTGATAAAAACATCAAGTAATAGTTCAATAAATTCAGCTTCCAAGACAATTTTAAAAAAGAACAGCATAAAGAATGTGCATCCCTACTTCAAAAGAAAATAACCAGCAAAAAAAGTAGCTTAGGTAGAGAAAGAAAATGTGTGGCATATATTCTGTTAGATCGGTATGGACCGGCTCACGTGTAACAGAGGCAGAAGTGTTCTGCCTCTCCTGTATGCACCAATCGCACCGCGTACACGCCAATCATACCGCCCAGGCCAGGAGAGCAATTTAGGAAGGATTTTTGAAGGAGTTAGGAGGGAAATTTGAATGTAGGACTGTTTATGGATTTCCTTTTGGATTGTACGCATTAAATAGTTTGTTTTCCTAGGGTTAGGGCATATGGAATTTGACTGAAATTTGAGATCTCTTAGGTTTAGGTTTCCTTTGGGCTCTAGCGGCGTCTAGAGAATTGAGAGCGATCAATCCTCCTCTCGAATTGAGGATCACTTGTATCTTGTTTGTTTTTCTTCCGTTAGTTGATTTTTATCAATAAAGTTGGCTGTTTTTCTTTGATTTTTCCTCTGCTTGTAGATTATTCTCATTGATTTTGTCAAGATCTTTAGGTTTCACATGAGATCTTCAAGTGTTTCCTATCAAATTGGTATCGGAGCAATTCCTAGACCCTTGTGGGCTATTTTTTCTGGAATTTCAGCAGGGGATCCTTGTCCGGTGGAGGAAATTCTAGCTGATTTTTGGATCAAAATTCAGAAATTTTGATGGCGGCCAAGAAGGTAGATGCGTTAGAATAATGTTTTGAAGGAGAGATGAGCCAAATAAAAATCACGGTGGATGATCGAATTTCATCCGTGGAAGACATGGTTTCATCCTTGGAAGACAGTTTCTGATCTTCATTTTATGGTGAAGAAGTTATTGGCAAATCAAATCCAAACGATGGCATCGGAGGCGAAGGGACCAATGGAAAGAACTACAAATTCTGATTTTTGTAGGAGGGAAAACGATACAGAAATTATTGAGGAGAAAGGGGATGGTATGTAGAGAAACGTGGAAATAGGGAACAAAGAGTAAGGGGTGCTGGTTGGGAGATATAGGAGGGAATTAATGGTAGGAGGGGTGCTGATTTTGGAGAAAAGAGGGAAGAAACTAAAGAGGAGTTTGAAGATGAACATGTAAGGAAAGATCCGGAGATGTGGGGAGAGAAAAGCACTTGGGAGAGGGGAAAGTATAGAGAAACATGGGGAAACGGGGGAGAGCCAAAGGTAAGGAAGCTGAGAATGTCAATTTTTGAAGGGGAGGACGCTTATGGATGGATTTATAAGGTGGAGAGATACTTCGCTGTCAATGGGGTGACAAATGAGGAGAAACTGACAGCAACAGACTTATGTTTGGAGGGGAAGGCATTGTCGTGGTTCCAGTGTAGGGGCCAAAGGAGATCTATACGGAGATCGAGAGCATTCAAGGACTGCTTATTAGAATGTTTCCAAACCAACAGGGAAGTGGACTTCTATGAACAATTTTTTGCACTGGTGTAGGATGGATCAGTGGCAGACTATTGTGAACGGTTCGAGCACCTAGCAAGTCGAGTGGAGCGATTATCAGAGACTGCATTGGAGAGAAACTTCATGAAGGGGCTCAAGGCAAAGATCAGAGCGGCTGTGAAATTCATGATGCCTCGTGACTTGGGAGAGGCCATTAAGTTGGCACAACTGGTAGAAAATTAAAAAAAATCAAGAGAGGGGAGCAAGGAGCAGTATTTCAGGAGGCTCTTACATAATGACAACCACTCTTTTAGCATCCAAGGGGTATGTATCAGACAACATTCATGAGACTCCCAAGTAGAATCCAGTAGGAGGAGGAAGTGGGGGGAACGTCAAAAGACTGACGAAGAGGGAGATGCAGGAGAAGATGGCGAAGGGACTATGCTTCATATGTGATGAGAAGTATACTCCAGGGCACAAGTGTAGGGATCAAACTCTTCAGATTCTCACCATCTGTGATGACGAGGAACCTGAGGAGGGAGGTGAGAGTATGTGTGTGTGTGTGTGTGAGAGAGAGAGAGAGAGGTGGAGGGCAAGCTGCATCTGGACGTGATGGAGGTCTCCCTAAATTCAGTGTTGGGATTCACACCGAATCATACCATGAAGGTGAAAGAGGAAATAGCAGACATAAAGATGGTGGTATTGATTGACAGTGAGGCTACTCATTATTTTATCTCCAACCAGGTCGTGAACCAAACAAGGGGTGAAATTGGTGGATACAGGATGTTATGGAGTGATGATGGGTATAGGGAAGGTGGGGACGGATCAAGGGATATGTAGGGGAGTAGTGTTGACCATGCAAGGGGTTCATGTAAGGGGTAATTTTCTCCCATTAGAGTTAGGGAGCACTGATGTCATCCGGGGGATGAAGTGGCTACAGACCTTGGGGGACACTAAGATCAACTAACGATGGAGCTGATGGTGGAAGGGAGAAGGGTAGTGATCAGGTGAGATGCAGGGATCACTAAAGCTAAGATATCACTTAAAACCAAGGTGATGAGCATACAGGAGGTGGGGGGAGGTTATCTGATGAAACTACATAGGTTGGAGGGGATTAGATTGGAGGAGGGCGGGAACATTCCTCTTTTAGTACAGCCATTGATTCAGTAGTTCAGTGAGATTTTTCAACCGCCTCAAGGGTTGCCATGGGGGAAGGTTAGGGAGATGCTAGAAGCAAGGATCATTCAACCTAGTGTCAGTCCATTTTTCAGCCCAGTGGCGTTAGTCAAGTGCTTCAACAACATTTTTGTTTGTTCCACCTTGAGGACAAGGTGACAATTTGGGAGAAAAGTATTGTTAGACCGGTAGTGGATCGGTCCAGATGGACCGACTCATACGTAATAGAGGCAAAAGTGTTCTTCCTCTCCTGTACGCGCCGATCGCACCGCCCAGGCTAGGAGAGTAGTTAGGAAAGATTTTTGAGGAAATTAGGAGGGAAATTTGAATGTAGAGATTGTTTAGGGATTTCCTTTTGGGTTTTATTCATTAAATAGTTTGTTTTCCTAGGATTAGGGCATCTGGAATTTGGCTGAAATTTTAGATCTCTTAGGTTTAGGTTTCCTCCAAGCTCTAGTGGCATCTATAGAATAGGGAGAGATCAATCCTCCTCTCGAATTGAGAATCACTTGTATCTTGTTTCTTTTTCTTCCATTAGTTGATTTTTATCAATAAAGTGAGCTGTTTTTTTTTTTTCCTCTATTGTCGAGTATTCTCGTTGATTTTGTCAAGATCTGTAGGTTTCACTTGAGATCTTCAAGTGTTTCCTATCATATTCTTGCTCTCTAATCTTAGGAATATTGAAGAGAGATGTAAAGAATAACCAATTCCTTGATCACAAATCCTCTATTCAGGGTAACATGAAGAAACTATTAATGAAATTATCATAAAAATTCATTCCAATATCTTTAGAGATTTTAAGAATTATAAGCCAACTCAAGCTTATTATTAACTAGGTATTTACTGATATAAAACCAAAACTGAAAAGCGGCCCTCCAAAACATAGCGATGAAAGCACCACAAGAATTAAAATGATGGTTATACTTTCTCATGAAGTAAGAATAAAATAATAGTTTTTAATCCTTGCTCAGAAATCCTTAGCGGCATTGCAGAAAGATCAAACAAACGATTGAATCCCTCACTATTCAGCTATAAGTTTAGATTCATCCTAGCAATTAATGAAACCAAGAAGAAAGCAAAGTCACCAACTGTTAATTAAATTGAATCAAATATTAGAAGTTTTTTTGTTTTTTTAATAATTTGCACTAGCAATTTTTTTACTTCTAAATACCTGCTTTTATTGCTAACAAAGTTTGGTTTCTTGTGTAGCCTTATATGTATCTTTACTTGTAGCCTTTTCTCTTTGCTTGCTTTAAAATAACAGGTGAGACAAAAGCAAGAGAAGGGAGAGTGATCCAAAGGCTAGGCATCAAGCGTTAGAAAGGAGGCCAAACCCAAAAGCAGGAGTTGGTGAAATCGAGAGGTTTCAAACCTCATCATCTGTGATCATCGGTGAAATCCAGGAGGAAGATGTTAGACCGGTCCAGTGGACCGGTCCAGCCGGTCCACGCGGGACCGGCCGAGACACGAAACGGCGGAAACCTTCCGCCTGGGCGAAGGCCGCGCGAGCCGCTCAGCTTGCGGGAGCGTTTCAGGAAGAAAATTTGAGGAAGTTTATGAGGGAAATTGATTGCAGGGATTGTTTAGGGAATTCCTTTTGAATTGTATGCATTAAATAGTGGATTTTTCTAGGGTTTGAGTATCTGGAATTTGGCGGAGATTTGAGATCTCTTAGATTTAGGTTTTCTTTGGGCTCTAGCGGCGTCTAGAGATTTGGGAGAGATCGATCCTCCTCTCGAATTGAGGATCAATTGTATCTTTGCTATTTTATTCATTATCTAGTGGAATTCAAGTTTCTTCTTGAGAAGATGAGCATGGGAAATGATCGTCAAGGTGCTGATTTTCAGCGTCGAGGTGCTGATTTTCAGCGTCGAGGTGCTGATTTTCAGCGTCGAGGTGCTGATTTTCAGCGTCAAGGTGCTGATTTTGAAGGCAGGAGAGGGGAATATGAGGGAAGTGCAGATTTTGGCGAAAGAAGAGAAGAATATCAGCGTCGAGGTGCTGATTTTGAAAGGGGAAGAGGGGAATATGACGACGGATTCGGATACCAACGTCGGAGGGAGGATCGGGACACTTGGGGAGCACCTCCTCTTCGAGGAATGGGAGGTTATGGAGAGTACCAGGGTAACAGAAGAGTTGCAAGATAAATTCAAGGGAGGGAGAGAGAGATAAGGTTCTTATGCTTCATTGTCTCAAATTGGATACCCAGGATAGGATGGCATAAAAAGAAACTCCTTGGATACTACTACCAAGACTAACACCCTCCTTTCTAGCCTTAGGCCCTAGAAACTCTTCCTAGACTGCTGGGACTAGATGCCTTTAGCACTCGTATACAAGCTAGCCCTCTTATTAGATTAGGCATGTTAGGCCCATCTTATCTTACCATGTAATCTGCCCTATTATGGCAATCTTGTTAGCCCCACGAGAGAATCTTATCAAAACTATCGCCTTTCACTTGTCTAAGTTCAACTATCGCCTTTTTCTTTCCACTAGCTCTTTCTCTAGTCAAAGTATGATATCTGAAAGGAGTCGAGTATCGGTAGGCACAGAGAATTGGTATTGGATGTATCATTAGGTTGTGTCGAGTCAAATCTGCTCCTTTTTTTTCCGTTGCAGAAAAGAGATCCCTTCCCCCCGCTTTCAAAAATGATGAATATGAAGTCGGCTGCAGGTACTATGGATCCTCTGACTCCCAATCGGGTTGCCTTCCCGGGTCTCGCCGGTGTTGCCTGTAGGTCGTGATGTGCCTCGAGATGGCCGTCTCCTGTCCCCTGCTGGTGGGGAATCCGCTCCCGGGGTTGCGTCTGGCCCGTCCTCTAAGTATGGGAACTTATCTTCCCTGTCCCAAGCATATGATAATACTACTTGAAATCAAGTATTTCCTATCAGAAGAGTTGCAAGATAAATTCAAGGGAGGGAGAGAGAGAGAGAGAGCTAAGGTTCTTATGCTTCATTGTCTCAAATTGGAGCTTCTTGCAAGCCACGACGACGGCAAAACTGATCTAAGGCATCAGTTGGGTTAGCGTTTTAGCAAGAAATTGAGTAAGAAGAAAGGATCTAGAGCTACATCAAGGTTGAGGTATATCAGAGAACTATTCTTTCTTCCTTATAATAAGATCATATTCAAGATTATCAGGTGATATTGTTTCTTTTTTTGTTTATATATTTCATTAGCTTCATTCATGATAGTTTCTGATCTATATGGTAAATGCTATGCTCTTGTAATATGTAAAAGTTAATAAAAAGTATAGCCCCTCTCTTTCTTCCCATGGATGAAGGCACAAATGTGCCGAATCACATAAATCTCTTGTGTTTGTGTTTCTTTCGCTGCATTTCTCATTCTCTTTCTTTATAGGTTTGCTGCAAGTTTATAGATTAGTTTTTGGTTAATCTTTGAATCTAGGTTTGCCAGTCAAAAGAATTGCAAAGAGATTTTAATAGTTAGCAAGAACCTGTTACTGCTCATTGTAGATTATTTAGTACAAATTATTTAGCTAATTAATTAGTTTTCTGTTTTAAATTATCATTAAAAATTTTCTTAGGTATCTTTAAAGATATCATAATCTTGATTGAACTAAACGATATCATTTGTTTTTAATTGAAGAATAATATTTTGTTGGCAATAATTTTTTTTGTTTTTAGGTCTTTCATATAAGTGGTTTGTGAGCTTGGTTTAAAATTGCGCAATATGAGGCTCGCCTTGAGGCCCGCCTTTGCGCAATTCCAGTAAAAAACGCCTCGATGCTTACGCCTCGAGTTTTTTTTATGAGGCTTCCGCCTCAACTTGGTTGAGGCCCGCCTTGAAGCCCACCTCGCCTCACTGGCATGAGGCTTACGCCTCACACTATATATATTAAAACTTGCATAAATCTTGAAGTAAATGTCCGACATTGGACTATATAAGAGAGGAGGAAGGAGAGATAGCAGTTCACCATAATGATGATTCAAATGAAGAACCCCTTAGTGATTATAGTGCTGATGACTTATGAGTTCTTATGTGATATGTCATTGCTATTTATTTTTGGAAATTAGAATTATATGTTAATGAAAAAAATACTGGGATTTGAGAAAGATAGAATTTTGAGTTAAACTATATTTCATGTTCTCTTATTATTGAGATATTTTGATTTCACTTCATATCTTATGCTTTTTTATGTTTTATATTATTCACTCATTAGTATATAAAAAATTATCATTTTATGTTTACGCAATCTTTTGATTTTGAGGCTTACGCCTCAAAACGCCTTGAGGCTTACGCCTCGCCTCACGAATGAAAAACGCCTCAATACCCGAATACGCAATTTTAAACATTGTTTGTGAGTGCGTATTTATAACCTTAAAATAACGGGTTCTTCAATGTGACCCGAACCTTTAGTTGAATTTCTTAGTTTGATTCATTTGGAAAGATCCTGTATCAGTCAGGTTGTTAGTCATAACACCTACATAGTATCAAAATTTTGTTTGGCAGGGTAAGAGACTTTAAGGGTGGATGAGGCACAACAATCAAATTCACTTAGAAAAAATAGTAGAGTATCCAATAAAGCAATTTAATATGGCCAGTTTATAATCCCATGTGATAAAGAAAGAAATTTCGTTTGTGTACAATTCTAAACATATCAATGATACCACCCTTATCTTGAATATTATTGATATACGGCTCCAAAATAGTAATTTTTCCAAAAATGATGTCTTCGTTTATATTAATTTTATAAAAACACAACTCATAAGTCATAAGCTTGTCTTAATTATGAAATCAACCCTCACCAAAAGACTAGTTTAGACGGGAAAATTTTCCTAAAGATCAAAACCAACACCATAAGCGCAATTAAACAGGGCAGGGATATGTCAAGTTAAGAGCTTCCGGGACACAAACACTACCAGAATCCAATTATTCACTAAGCTGGGTGTTCAAGTGGGTCAAATCCTATCATCTGATTAGGTTAGTTATCACATCAAATGTTAAATTCTTATAATAAAAGTTGAATAAGTGGCATATTATTTTAAAAGCATAGATTAAAACGAAAGACCTTGTCACCTTCAAGAAGGTTTAAGTGGCCAATTTAATATGATTACTGCTGGACATGCCATCGCTTGAAATGCAGAAATGGAAAACAGCTATTGTATCCAGCCGATGAGGTCCACCAATCAGGTGGACAAGGATCTGATCCCGTCATTTTTAACATGGAGAGGCGAGGGATCGCCCGCACCATTTGGCTGAAGACCTTTCTTTCAAATACAACCCAGTAAACCCAAAAAATAGTTATTTTCTAATCTATGTCAATCCTTAGTCCTTACAGCACATAATCTAGAAATAATCTGGCATAACTCGCCCTTCCTCAATCATTGTTAGAGCCTAGGCTAGAAAAAGGAGTTCCGTACGCTTCATCAATCACAGACAATCTAACCATCCATGGCACCATACCCCACCCTTTCACTTTAATTGTACAAGCACAGGCACACGTAGAACAGAACGACCATAACAAAGAGAAATAAGATCGCTATCAAAGATCAGTCAAATACATAGACATTAAAGTCAGTTGGCGCAGTACATTTTTTTACCAAAAGAAGAAGAAATTAATTCTTTTTTATGTTTTGGGTAATGTGAGGGAGAAACTAATTCTACTCACTAGAAAGAAACAAAAACAGATCAGTGCAACAGAGCACTCACCAAAGAGGATCGGCGAGCTCTTAGAAGCCGAGAGGAGGGACCTCACAGCCCTCGAAGCCGACCTGCAGATCTGGTAGCTCATCTTCGAATCAAATCAGCGGCGCAGAAACAGGGACTTTGGGAGACTGGTGCGCACTTTGACTTCTTCGGTTGTGGCTGGTTTTATAGTAGGCGCAGGATTTTGTGGATCGGGTACCTCGTGAGGGCCACGGAAGGGATAGAAGTATTTTCGCGTATTTACCCTCGTATGTCAACGGAAACTACGAGGTCGTAAGCGTGCGTGTGGAAGAAATTTAGGGGCATCGAAGTCAGTTAATGATCAATTCAGTCTCTATTATTCGTTTGCCGGCCAGCAAGGAATCGATCCCGGAGGTGCAGGGGCCGAGGTTCCACTAATAGAAGCGTGCTTATGGAGGATTGGCATAGCTCCGGGAGGTTGGCAAAGTATACTCCCGTAGTCATTGATGAGGAGAAACGTTTAGGTAATTAAATGTGGATTATTAGAGTTTATTCATTATACATTTAATTAGGTGGATTTTAATCATTTTATTATACAGTATTTAAAATTATATTATTTATATACTTAATATATATTTTGTATTATTTATATAAACATAGCACTCAAAATATTTTAAAAAAAAGTAAAATAAAATCATCCATTTCAATTCATCACAACCTCTCATCATCATGCATGCTAGTGCTATCGGTCTTCACCAAGGAAATCACATCATCCTTCGCTCATCGATCACTTTGCCCCATCATAAACCTAAATTCTACTATCACACTGTTAGTTTCGTTGCCATTTATACGTCAGTGATTGACTATTGTATTTATGGTGTTATGCGGGTTTGTGTGAAGTATTGGAGAAAGGGGTGAGAGTAGTGATCTCCTTTATATTTTAAAATTTTTTAATATATTTATAAACCCTATTTAATTACAAAAATGCTAACCCTCTAAACTTAATCTCTTCTTATTTGAAATATTTGTCCCACCATAGGGCCTCTATCATAGCTCCTCCATTATAATTTCTCCTTCCTCGTTTTCAATTTGTCTCTTTGGTTATTTTATGGCTCCATCTTCAATATTGTATCATCTAGTTTAAGATGTTGGCATATATCCCTACTCGTGAAATTCTCCATCCAATGTGCCGCCAATCTTTGTGGCAAGTCCCTATAATCGGCTGCAACCTAATCTCTTCACAAGTTTATCTCATTAGGCTCTTTAAAGCTTCATATTAACTCCATGAGCCAAATGTTTTCTCATACCCAAATAGTATTTTATGTGTTGGCTCTTTAAACCTTAATTTCTTTCCTCTAATCTCCACATCCAGTTGGAGCCTTGATACCTTTAAGAAATAAAAGGCTCATTTCTATTCAACTCTTTTGATCAATAATTTTGTCGATCAATTTTATTCTATATCCTTCATAGCTATTGTATAGCTCATATTTTGATCAAGTCAAAAAATATTTCAGGAGTTATTATAAGTTTACTTTATAAATTATCTTTGTCATAATATAAATAGTATTGTGCTCTAATTATATTAATTTTCTCTTAATATTTTGGATAGTATAGATATGAAAATAATAAGTATTGAAAATTCTTAAGAAATTGATATGTATCTGTACAAGTGGGTTGTCTGGGACCGTTAGGTGTATGTTCTACAATCTGATTTTACTAGTCTTCTAGATATACTAACTTGTTTTATCAATATTTTTTTCATAATTTCTGAATCTTTGAATTCGAAGATATAAAAAAATTTATAGATACTTTATGCAAAAAATAGAATAATTTGCATAATTATATTTATATCCAAAGATTATTTTATTCTAAATATCTATTTTCATTAACATAAATTTACATAAGCTATATCATATTTCTCATTTAGTTTAACAGAGAGCAGAATAGATAATTTGAGAAGAAAAAAGAGGAGAGAAGAGAGAGAATAGGGTTTGAAGGTCATAGAACAATTTTTTAAGTCGATCCGGTTGGAAAATGTGTTTGTCTCAAGGTAAGCTACAAGGTAGACTATCTTTATCCTACCTCTAATTTTAATGATTTTATATATTTTGTGTTTTATAAATTTTAATTTGATCAAAACTCACAAAAGTTGCAATATCTTGATTTTTAGCAATTTTTCAGCATATAATTTTTAGTATGTTATAATTTTATTCATTATGCACACATACTGACAGTAATATATTAAATTTTCACAAGATATCTTTATATTTTGTAGGAAATTTTCTAATTTTGAAATTTTATATAAATACAAAAATTAGATAAATGATTGTCAAAACCTCATAATATAAGTGTTTGATATGCATGCTTACATAATTCATCTATTATAATTACATACATGTGAAAATGAGTATACTAATTTTTCTTATGAATACTACTAGTTATGACTTATGATTCATATATATATTATGATGCTGAGCTGAAAACATATGCTATATTATTTTTAGTTATGAAATCATATATATATATATATATATATATATATATATATATATATATATATATATATATATATATATATATATATATATTGCATATGCTATATAATTTTTGATCAAATTTCTCAACCTCCTTTTGTTGTTGGAACCCAATGGAGATATTGAAGATTATTTGTAAAATTTATACCCTATTAGCAAAGGATTCTATTATTGCTAATAAATCCAAATGAATTTTCGCTTGTGTTTATGTTCAAGTCTCAAACTTTAATTCTCTCTCAAACAAATTTCAACCAAAGATTATGGAAAAAACATATTGTAAAGTTTCTTTATGACAAAAAAATGTAAAACATTTGGCTTAATCACTTATTCCTCGATCCACTCTTCTTTAGCACCCAAGGAACTCCCTACCTACAACATGAGATCATGGGTAGAATTTAAAGGCTTCGTTTGGGATTGCTTTCTTACTGCTTCGTAAAGCAACTTTTAAGTGCAAAAATTTAATTTTTGTTCTAAAAAGCTACTTTAAGAAGCAGCAATAAAGCCGTCCCAAACGAAACCAAAATCTTATGCCTAGAAGTCCATATTGCCCCTCCACTTTTGTCTCCCCTATAACTCAATCCCACCCTCCCATATAAAAGACAATATCAATCAAGGACTACCATTCAATCTTACTCCTCTTACTCTTTAAATCTATGTTCCTCCTAATGATAATTTACCTAAACTTAAATCTCTATTAAATTTCTAAAAACACTACAACTAATATAGTCCAGCTATGCATTATTTAGCTATTTTACTAATATTAATTTTCACTTACCTCAATCTTCTCTTAATCCTAAAATCCAATTAGAGTCATTCATAATTGTTTGAAATGTAAGGGGCATCAATAGAATATATATATAGTGTGTAAGTGTCAAAATTTGGAGTTCTCCTCCAATCTTAACATCATATTCAATATAGAGGATAAATACATGCATATCGTTCTTCAAAATTTTAGTTTAATAATGGTCATATGATTTTTGATAATAAAGTTAGTTGTAATAATAACCCCCCTCTATAATAGTGGCACGAACTAGGTTAAATGGGATGTAATAATCTGTATTTTGATTTTGTCAAATTTTTTCTAGATTCAATATAACTTTAAATCGCAATCCACCTTCGTCATAGTATTTTGATAGTAGTATGTTACTTACATGAATATTTTCATAATTTTTGGACACCAGTGAAAGTCCGTAAAAATTGGTACTTGCTAGTACAAGTGATGATTTCAAGACCGTCAGGTGTCCGTTTTACAAACTGATTTCATTGATAATTTTAAAATAATATATTTTATTTTATGCATATTTTTATGTAATTTTTAATGCCCTAAAATAATTTATTTGAATTTTATATTAAAAAATGATTAAATAAATTATATAATAAACATATTATTTTATTATTAATATCTAAAGTCACTTATATGATTTTGTATGACTTTGTTAAATCCCTTTTTTCCTCATTTCGGCTAACAGAGTCGTTTGAGAGAGAGATAGAAATGAGAGGAGAGAGATAGAAATGAGAGGAGAGAGAAAGAAATGCTTGAGATTTGAAGGTCGCTTAGCGATTTTCGTTAGTCAGGCTAGTTGGGATATTTGCTCGTCTCGCTGTAAGGAACATTTATCCTATTTCTGATTTTAAATATTTTGTGTTTTTAATATTTTTTTTTTAATTAAATTTGCATTTTTGTTATCGAAAAATGTGAATAATTTTGTATTGGTAAAACTTTCACTCCGTAACTTTTTGTATGTTGTAGAGATCATAATTATGAGCATTTTTAGTATTTATTTGAGATTTTTCACCGGGTGATTTTGAAAATACACTAATTTTTGTCTACCAAAAAATTTATTTTGATGTCAAAAAATAGTGATGTAGTACAATAAAAGTCTTAAAACGTTATTTTACATAATTCTTGATATTTTAATAATTTTCTAAAAATGTGCATTTTTGCCTAATTGGATTCTTTGTTGTATACCGTTATGACATTTTGAGATCTTCTTAATTAAGTTCAATTATGTATTATTTGCTGCTATCCATTAAAATTAAAATGGATGTGGATATGTGATTGAGTAACAGCTAGTGTTATAATATTATGATAATAATATGCGTGTGTGAAACAAACAAATAAAGACTGGTTGACCCATTGGTTGGAGACTAATTGATCTGTACATGATTGTGGGCTGACGGGCTTTCATTTAAATATTATGGTTTGATATTATCCTCTACTAATTCACGTGATACACTAGATAGGAGTTATAAGGAGATTATTATTGTGCCGACGGACAAAGAGTAACAACTCTATTTACTGAGCCAACAGTTTCTTAACACTAATACTAACACTGAAAAACACCGTGATAGCCATGACTTCATACTTGTTTAGCATAACTACTGAAATGTGTTCGTGGGGCATTTTTCTTAATATTATATGGATTTATTTTTATTGCACGGATTTGCTATTATTGCATTATTCTACTGCTCCTATCACTGGATTGTTACTGTTACTGTATAGATACTGATATTATTTGATACTACTGATTCAATGTACTTATATTAAGCATGTGATATACTGAGCACATAATATGGAATGCATGTATAACATGTATACATTCATATATGATGTTATTACATTAATTTAATTTCAACAATCTTTACCGATGCTTTGATTTGATGCTTTATATGATTTCTGTATTGATTGGCATTATTGATATGACAATTGCTTTATAAATTTGACACTCGTACTGATTTACTTCTTTACTAACTTTCGTACTATAATGTTTTACTTGTTAAATATTCTACTACTATTGTATATGAATTTTACTATTTATGCATTGATTCAATGATCATATGAATATAATTGCTATGATTTGACTACTGATATGCATTTTGCTCATTTATCGTGCTTTGAATTCAGTTATATATTTTAATGACCTACTGGGCTTTTTAAACTTATTATATGTGGTTAAATGATTTCAGGTTAGAGCATGAAAGCAGGAGTATGAGACAGGTCATGATTCTTTAAGTTCTGTTTCTTTTTTTTTTTTCTAGTTATTCTTTTATACTCATGATAGGATATATATGTTATGATTATATAGTCCTGAGTGTATATAATTTTTGAGAATGAATATATATATATATATATATATATATTGATATTTTAAATAATAGAATCTATTTTATTATTTATTACTGATATATGACATTAAATAGCTCTGTTTATTGTTATTTATTAAAAGATTAAAAGAATAATTCTTCCAATTTAAATTCTGAGACATCACCTAAGATTCCTAAACATTTTTTTTACACATACATATTCAAGATTAGGCCACACTCTGCCATTTCTATCACTAGTATACAGGAATTAGCTAAATTAGGCCACACTCTGCCATTTTTTTTTTTCTTTACGAAATGTTCACATAGAAACTCAAGTCTATTCCATTATTCTACTTTATCTATATGTGGGTTGGATCCACATGCAAAATTAAGATGTAAAACCCACTTTCTATTACAATGAATTTTCTAGTGTACGCGCACAGCCGCACACATACATACTATATATATAAATCGTGCTAATCAGCATGACAAGGTGTAACTAGAACCTGTAAAATAGTCTGGAATGAACAAATATGTAAATGTTCAAACTCATTGTTCACAACATTATGTACATTTACACTGTCAAAAACGGAAAAGGTATGTACAATCAGTCAAGCAAGTGAAGTGCCAAATTGATCCCTGAAGCTATACATTCAACAGAAATAAGTCTAATGCCTCATAAAATGATGCAATTTGTTCTATATTTTAAGTCTATAAAAAATGGTTATCGATTAGTCCAACATGGAGTTATTTAGCAGCGTAAAGAAATATTTAGATGGAAGAGTGATCATCCACATACTCCAAATCAAATGGGTCCTTCAGAGGCGCCAGCTTACAAACATTTTGTATGGTTGCCAGCCATGAATCCACCTGCAAAAAGGGATGAGAGATTCAGGAAGAATATAGTTGATTCGGATGTGCAAGTTATTCTGTTTGATATATTTTTTTACTTGGGAGACTTCAAAATGAAACCAAACGATCACAGAAAAGAAGAAGAAGAAGAAGAAGAAAGATTGAAAATGTACAAACCTGCATTTTCGAGGCACTTGAACATTCAAATCTTAACCCAAGGGTTGTTAAAATGTAAAATGCATATCTTCTTTGTTCATCTTCGTGTAAAAAACTTGCGAGAGGCCCAGCTTCAACAATGTCGACCAACATTGTAGTATCCTGAGGACTCAAATCTATATCAAGTGTCTTTATCTCAACACCGTGAGGGAAATAGAAAATCTACCGCAAAGGAACAAATAAAGGGAAGTGCATACGATTTTCTCAAGATCTACACTATTATAGACCTGGTTAGCAACAAAATAAAACATAAAAGTGAACAAATAAATGGCAGTGAATAAGATTTTGCTAAAGATATGACATTATTATAGACCAGGTTAGCAACAAAAGAAACTGAGGGTGGAGTCATTTTTTCGCTGAAGTAGTTAAATAACAAGGATTCTACAGCAACCTGGCAAGTTTGTCCAATCAGATATTGAATTTCTGCAAGCATCAGCTGGTCAAACAAAGCAATTGCATCCTGAACTAATGGAATTAGAAGAACTTGATTAAGTAGCACTGACATCAAACCGTAAATATCCATCCATTTCTTTCTCTCCAACAATACCTATATTCTGATTTCAGCAGCATTCTGTAACGAAAATTGGAAATAGATTCTGCTGTGCCATTTTGACTCGTTTTGTGATAGTATTTTAATGTTAAAGAACTTGTGAACATTTTCGAAATCAATGTGCAGCTAGGCAAATGAGAGTATGTTAAACTTTCTTAAAATCTGATGAAGCATTAAGCCAAAGTATAGTGCAATGTAAAATGAGTCAAAAATAGCTAGAAACTATGATCAATATCTCACCCTGCTGGCGGATTTACTGTGAGGAGTTCACATTTTTTCCACTTATGCACTTTCTTCCAACATTACTCGTTATTAGTGGCATTGTCATTTATTGTGTTATCCATATCTTGTTCGACTTCAAGAATTTGTCACTCCCTTCCAAATTTGGATACTTTCTTTGTGAATTGGGCAAACATCATCGTATCATATCCATCATCCACTACTAGTTGTCTCCTTCCTTTAGAGTTAAATTGGGGTTCGATTCCTATTTTGAACAATCAGGATTTTGTCTTTTTTTTTTAACTATATTAATTATTATTCTCAAGTTGCACACGGCTATATTAATTAAAATTTTGGTCAAAAGTTTTTGATACTTTCTTTAGAAGTTTTATCCAAAAACTAACGTTCAGTTTTCTACTTCATCAGAAGTTTTGCACGTTAATAATGCTTCAAAATACAAGCAAAGCTGATTTTATAATTTTTGTTTTGAAATGGCATTTTCCATCAAAACAGATGCCATATATCTCTCAACAAAATGGAGTAACAAAATGTAAAAATCATCATAGCCTCAACGCCGTCGAACACCTATGTTTCACATGAATGCCAACCAATTTTAGAGATATATAGTCCTTACTGCAAGCTATTTTATTAATTGTATTCCCAAAACACTTCTCAACAATCAATCATCCATAATCATTTTTTCTTAATATGCCTATTTTTTCTCTTACTCTATAGGTGTTTAATTTTACTTGTGCCCATTTATTCTTTGGGTACTATCAAACTCAAAAAAGAATCTATATATTATAAACCCCCTTAATAAAAAATTGTACACTTCAGCTGATATAACATTTAATTAGAGCACCTCTTAATAAACTTCTATGGTTGAAGGCCTGACGCTCACCAATCATTGACACTAGTCTTCTGGTCGCTTGAACTCCCCTCTATCTTGAAGAATGATTAAGTCAACCACTCACTATCACCTGACCTCCACTATCCCTCGTGTACTATCACCCGAAGCTTGTTAACTGTCTTTCAATGCTCACTAGAGAGCCAACTTCAATACCTCCAGACTCCTACAAGTATCGTAAAAGACGACTCACAATTTAATTATATTACATTGTATAACACCTTCGCCTACAAGAAAAAGCTTCCCTTTTTACTCCATGATTTACACCAGTGGAACCATTCAATTGGGCTATGCCTATATTTTTTCCTTCTCCCGAGTTTTTCATGCCAAAGAAATCATATATATGTAATGTGCTAATTTAACTTCTGTGTGTGTGAATTTTCATATAATCTTGAAATGTTTAAATCACATCTAACTCCATGAAAATTCCAATACTTAACAACCACCACTATCCTCTAACTACAACTCCCACTTTACTTCCATGAGAACAAGAAAAGGATAAAGGGTACAATAAGCCACATTAACATTTAAATGATGTAAATATAACTATAGATGATGGAATAGACCTATCTGTTACATTCAAAAAAGTTAGGACGTATTTTTGCCTATATACTTGCATACTTTTATATTGCAAGCCTTGATTCATAAACCCGTAGTCCAAACCTTGAGGACCTAGAAGTAATTATCTACAACAGATTTATATCTTGGATGTAAGTTATGCATTCGAGATATATCCTTTACATTTTTTTTTCTCTTTCTTATGATGGTGGGGTGGTGCAGCAGTAGAGAATGTTTTCCGAGTGATGTACCATTACAGAGTGCTTGTTTCAAGTTTCAAGCTGACTCTGTGTCGGACCAGTGTGGTGCTCCTAATTACTAAAATAGGTCGAAGTTAAACTTGACCAACAATATGATAGGAAACACTTGCGTTCGCAAGTAACCTAACCAAAATCGGCGAACATTCAACAGCAAAACTGCTGTCCGCAGCAGAAAACAGCATAAATCTGCTGTTTACAGCAGAAAAAACAGCAAATTCCACAAGGAAATCTGAGAGAAAACTCAAAGAAAAGCTTGTATTCCACTCGTCGATGAATAAAATAGCAAAGATACAATTGATCCTCAATTCGAGAGGAGGATCGATCTCTCCCAAATCTCTAGACGCCGCTAGAGCCCAAAGAAAACCTAAATCTAAGATATCTCAAATTTCAGCCAAATTCAAGATGCCCAAACCCTAGGAAAAACATATATTTAATGCAAACAAATCAAAAGGAATTCCCTAAACAGTCCCTACATTCAAATTTCCCTCTTAACTCCCCAAAATTCCTTTCCTATTTGGCTCCCGCACGCCGTGCGGCTCGCTCGGCATTCCAGCGGGCGGAAATTTCTTCCGCCCTGTTCGTGCCTGAGCCGGTCCCGCCTGGACCGGCTGGACCGGTCCAGTGGACCGGTCTAACAATACTCCCCTTCCAAAAATCCACCTTGTCCTCAAGGTGGAGATATGCTCGTGTTCCGGTGGAGGTGGCCATCCTTGAGATGACTGAAAATCCTTACTGTACTGCTGAACCAAGGGCTGCACGGAAGGAGGAACATCCCCTCCCTCTTCCAATCTGATCGCATCCAGCCTGTGTAGTCCCACCATATAATCTTCCCCCACCTCTTGTATGTCCCTAACCATGGTCTTAAGTGATTTCATGGCTTTGGATAGCCCCGCATCTCCCCTTATAACCACCTTTCTCCCATCCACCATTAATTCCATCGTGAGTGCTCCCCAATTGTCCTTGGTTTCCCCCAAGGTCTGCAGCCACTTCATCCCCAGGATGACATCAGTGCTTCCTAACTCTAGTGGGAGAAAGTCCTCCTTTACTTGAATTTCCTGGATGGTCAACACCACTCCTCTACAGATCCCCTGGCCTTTCTCCACCTTCCCTGTACCCATCATCACTCCATAGCAACTGGTGTCCACCAACTTCACTCCTAATTGGTCAACTACCTCAGTGGAAATGAAATTGTGGGTAGCCCCACTATCAATTAGCACAACCACCTCACGGTTAGCTATCTCTCCTTTCACTTTCATAGTGTGACTCGGAGTGAATCCCACTACTGAGTTCAGAGAGACTTCTGCCACATCCAGGTGCAACTTCTCCTCCTCCTCTCCAGGTCTTCTCCCACCTCCCTCCTCGTCTTCCTCGTCTTCACAGACAAGGAGAACCTGAAGAGTTCGGTCCTTGCACCTATGCCCTGGCATGTACTTCTCATCACATCTGAAGCACAACCCCTTTGTCCTCTTATCTTGGACCTCCTTCTCTGTCAGCCTCTTGAAATTTTCCCCACTCCCTCCTCCTACTGGCTTCTCCCGGGTGGTCTCATTACTGTTGCCTGATGCAGGCCCCTTGGGTGCTAGAAGAGTGGTCGTCATCCTGTAAGAGCCTCCTGAGCAGTTTCCTCGAGCCCCCCTTTCTGCTTTCTTTTGATCTTCTACCAACTGCGCCAGCTCCATAGCCTTTCCCAGGTTCCTCGGCTCCAGTACCCTGACTGCTGTTCGGATCTCTGGTTTCAACCCCTTCATGAAGTTCCCTTCTAAGGCTGACTCTGAAATATGATCCATTCTGCTAGCTAAGTACTCAAACCGATCCCGATAATCTGCCACAGTTCCTTCTTGAGTCAAGGCAAAGAATTGCTCATAGAAGTCTCCTCCCCCGTCGGTTTGGAAACGCTCTAATAAGCAATCCTTGAACTCTCTCCAATTCCGGATGGGCTCCCTCCTGTCACGCCACTGATACCATGCCAATGCCTTCCCTTCCAGACACAAACCTGCCGCCGTTAGCTTCTCATCATCTGTCAACCCGTTGACTGCAAAGTAACGCTCCACCTTATAGATCCAGCCATGGCCATCTTCGCCCTCAAAGATGGGCATCTTCAATTTCCTCACCTTCGGATCCCTTCCATTGCCCCGATACTCTCCATAACCTCCCATTCCTCGAAGATGAGGTGCTCCCCAAGTGTCCCGGTCCTCCCTCCAATGCTGGTATCCGAGTTCGTCGTCATAATCCCCCCTTCCTCTTTCAAAATCAGCACCTCGACGCTGATACTCTTCTCTCCTTTCTCCAAAATTTGCACTACCTTCATATTCCCCCCGCCTTCCTCCGAAATCAACACCTCGACGCTGAAAATCAGCACCTCGACGCTGAAAATCAGCACATCGACGCTGAAAATCAACACCTCGACGGTCATTTCCCATGCTCATCTCCTCTCTAGAGAGTGGCTCTAGAGGTGGCATGTCGTCGTCCCTTTCAAGAATCTCCACCTCCGGATTCCTCCTCCCCCGGATTGGGTTTGGATTTCCTCCTATGCCATGGCCGTCAGTAGTCTCTCTCACTTCCGATGTCTCCGGATTGGTCTTCATCTCCAATAGTTTTTTCATCATTTCTTCCATAGCCGCAAACCTCCCTTCCAACCTGTCATTGTTGGTGGAGATTTCCATGAACTTTCCCTCCAGATCTGTCTTAAGTTGTCCGAACTCGCCTTCTAATGCTTCCACCTTTTTTCCGGCCATCTTTCTTCTAACGGATCCCAAAAAAATTCTTCTTCCGGAAAAGAAACTTGCTGAAATTTCAGAATTTCAGCTGCCGGTGGTCCCAAATCGACGCTCTGATACCAATTTGATAGGAAACACTTGCGTTCGCAAGTAACCTAACCAAAATCGGCAAACATTCAACAGCAAAACTGCTGTCCGCAGTAGAAAACAGCATAAATCTGCTGTTTACAGCAGAAAAAACAGCAAATTCCACAAGGAAATCTGAGAGAAAACTCAAAAAAAAGCTTGTATTCCACTCGTCGATGAATAAAATAGCAAAGATACAATTGATCCTCAATTCGAGAGGAGGATCGATCTCTCCCAAATCTCTAGACGCCGCTAGAGCCCAAAGAAAACCTAAATCTAAGAGATCTCAAATTTCAGCCAAATTCAAGATGCCCAAACCCTAGGAAAAACATATATTTAATGCAAACAAATCAAAAGGAATTCCCTAAACAGTCCCTACATTCAAATTTCCCTCTTAACTCCCCAAAATTCCTTTCCTATTTGGCTCCCGCACGCCGTGCGGCTCGCTCGGCATTCCAGCGGGCGGAAATTTCTTCTGCCCTGTTCGTGCCTGAGCCGGTCCCGCCTGGACCGGCTGGACCGGTCCAGTGGACCGGTCTAACACAATACTTGACTGATTATGATTAGCAGAGGGCATATTGGAAAAGATCCCATCCGCCTAGTCAGTTATGAAATTTCATCCTTCGGTTATGGAGCCAATTCCAAAATAATTGAGATTGTAGAAATGCAGAGAAATTAATAACTAATCAACAAAGAGGATTTTAAATCATTGAAAACAAGTTTTAAGTTTTGTTTGGGATGGCTTTTTTATTGCTTCTTAAAGCAGCTTTCAAGCACAAAAAAAATTTAACTTTTATACTAGAAAGTTGTTCCAAATGAAGCCTTAGAAAGCTAAGTCCCCAAGCAACTTTCTATAAGGGACACCAACTATAACAAAAGGCATTGTGAGACTTCAAACTAGAAACTACGCCATCAATCATGCTTAGCATTTACCAGTACAATACGCTGCCCAAATTTTATGAAACCTGCCAACCGCACACAATCGTATCCTTAAGAAATTTCTATCAATGGCATTGAATTTAAAATAAAGGACGTCATAATCATCATCATTAACCTTTACTCAACATCTGAAGGAAGATTACTTAATCCTCAATTTTCAATTCATTTATGTTGTATGCCACATTAGATGCTCACTGAGTCATAAGAGTTATTACCAGTAGATTTAAGGTAATAGAAGATGCATTGTCCATGAAGCACAACAAATCGAGGCAGCCAATCATTAACTTCTTCATCATCTAAGATAGGTGGTTCCCCGGGAAGTTCCGGCCATCTCTAGATGTAGAAATCAAATTATCTGGACATTAGCAAACGGTATAGACAAAACCTGTAAATTAAAAATAAATAACTACGAAAGAGATTATACAGTTCTAATATGCAGATATCCCGAAAGTTGTGCAACTTTCAATAGTTCATCTATATGTTCCAACCTACATCAAACAAACAAAATATCTCATTAGATGTTTTTCAATGCAATTTTTCCTTTCAACCACAAACACGAAGGAATGGAGAGGAAAATGTTTTGCGGAACCATTGACGAGGGTAAGGGGCCTATTTCTATTTCATGCCTCCACTTGAAAACTTCCATTTGAATTATCCAAGTAAATCCAAACTTCTATTACTAAAATAATTTGAAAATAGATGAAAGAAAAAGAACTATCAAATACTATAACTATCACAAAATTGGAATGTAGCTAGTACTGGAAGATTGAAAAATATGAAATCATGAAGGGCTGAACCATAATAGTAATCGAACCAGAGATCAAAAGGTGGAGGCCGATTAAGCAGATACTCAAATATGAAACCAAACTAAACATAGATTCAAATACATAATAGTCCTCAAACTAAACATAGTAGGTAATACCAGTTGTATTAAAGCCCATAACAATTACTTGCACAAGAAAACTGTACGAGCAGGAGTGAATAAGAATGTGTTCACCCTCAAGAAAATAGGTGCAAACCACACTCTTATAAGCTTAAGGTCCTTATTTTTTTGAGGTAGATTGAATTTTAAATTAACCAGATTTCTCCTGAGAGTTATTTCATGGCTTATTTAGATCTAGGCCATACTTCCTATGAGCGCAAGCCCTCATAGTTAATTACCCCTTCTAACACGTAGAAGAGCACTCTCGATTAAAAATGAAATTATATTTAGTCTGTACATGAAGTGTAGATATATGTGCAATAGTGTGTGAATGTTTTAAACTCTGGTTGTGGGAGATGAAGGTAGACCCGATCAAGATCCCATGATTCCGTGATCCCGAGAATACCGTATGGTTCAATCTACCAACACCAGCGACCATTGAACGTAGTGTCCAGGGAATATGATTAGCAGCCATGGGTTACCTCTTTTCAGAGATCCCGAGTAAACTGAAGTGGTTAAATGTGGGTTTTATATTGGTTATGGTTTGGAGCTCATGTATATTAGATTGTCCATTAATTTGTTTAGTTTAGCGCTTATGGCCTATCGTTTGAGGTTATCAACATCATTATCCATGCATTGTCGTCCTTTTTATTTTGAGTCCTTTGTATGAGGATATTTATAACCTTATGTTCTTCTTCTAAAGTTAATGAATAACTACAATTGAAATTCCAGCTTTTGTGTTTCTTGGTGAGTTTGTGAGTTTTGGAGAAGAGCCTTGGAGAGGCTAAGCGTATTACCCAACAACCACCCTCGGGTGAGTTCTTGGTTCTCTAACCTTTCCCCCACTTTTCTCTCCTTTGTACCCATCGGCTAAGGATCACCACCAAAACCCCACCAGCTACCTCTTAGCCGCCACTTCCCCAACCCACCGCCGACCAAATAAGAGCCTCCCCTCCCCCCCAAACGCACCACTTTCCCCGCACATCCACCCGCCGTCCTCCTCCCTCCACCCTCACCTGCCGGTCGCCCCCTCCCCCTAAGCCTCTCCCTACTTTGTTTTCTTATTTCCTAATATAGATTTAATATAATTAGGATTAATTTTGAATTCAAATCCAAGTAATTTGAAATTCAAAATCTTTCCTAAAATATGAAATCTATTTTAGGAAGGTCTTTAAACCTCATTCAAATCAATCCTCAATTGAATGAGATTTAATTTATCTTCCCTAATTTAAGTTTCCTTATTAAAGCAAGCAATAAACACTTGCCATAAACACCTTCCCCTCCTTATTGCCGTCGGCCCCCCATATTAAATCCCATTGGGATTTATTTCCAATTCTCCCAAAACTCTCTTGGAAATAATTCCTAATTCCCCTCCACCACTCTTGGCTGAAATTTCTTAATCCTCTACACCCCTTCTTTCCAAAAGCAAGCATTGAGATTTGGAAACAAATCCCCTAAACCCCTCTCATACCCGCCGCCCCTACCTTCCCTCTCTACTCTTTAATTAATTCCACTCCTAAGGATTAATTAGAGGATTGCTTGACACCTTTCCCTCCACTTTAATTTCCCAAAATCTGAACCTAGTTCCCCCAATCCACTCCCCCTTGGCCGGCCAATCTCTCTTGCTTTATCCTACTTGAATTCTTGAGAGAAATCTCTCTTTTTCAAAGGAGAAACGACAAGGACAGCAAAGGGAATTTTCCTCCAACTCTTTCGACGCAACGAGATCGATGCATGGCCGATCCCGATCTTGATTACGGCCTTGCCTACGACGAGCAATGCTTCGTGCACATCCTTCACTCGACTCTCGACTTTCTTTGACGTCAATCCAAATATTGACAACACCGTCGAGGAATACGTGGAGCGCACTAGATACGCTCGTGGAAGCCATAGAGGAGCAACTTGGCACCATTTAGTGGAGGATTACAACCCAACCGTGATAAAGGTTTACCAATCTTCCTTCTCTCGTATTTTCATTTCTAACTTGCTCTTGTGGTTTGATTGATTCATGAAGATCATGTTCATCTATTTCTGCCAAGCCTAGTAATCGTAGGACTTGAGTTTGATATATATGCTTCTAATCTCATTGTTAGCGTAGGGATTTTGTTTGAATGCTACTTAATTTGCATGTTATTGATATTCTACATTATTTTGATGAATCAAGCATGTGGCAAGCGGCTTAGCCTAAATGTAGGCACCCCTTTCTTGTTTTATTTTATCGTTTTAGATTGCTAACAGCTTTAATCATAATTATTTTTATCAAGGAATCATGCAAATTCTTATTACATCCATTTAAAAGTATCCTAGTCCTGCATCAATTAGGAGGGGAAATAAGAAGAAAATTAATTAGGAAAAGATTTTCTAATAGAATTCAATTAGGAGAGGGAAACTATTAAGGAAAGAATGTTGCTTTGGGGGGAATTAGGAGAGTTATGGTTGATCCTAGGGTTTATTTTAATTATGTATGTTTTTTTCCTTAGAGAGTTTGTATAGGTCTTGTGGGAGAGCCGATCTACCTCTCTAATTATAAATCACATGTATCTTGTTTTCGCATTAAAACAATAATACAAAATCAACCACCATTTGGGATTTCCTGTAGTTTTCCTAGTGATTGTTTGTTGTTTTTACATTGGAGACGTATCAGATTGGCCAGGGATTAACATGATTTACTACTAGGATAAGAACTTTGAGATTTTAATTGAATCATAAATTAAGTTGATTTTTGCGCCAACCATATCCACTAGCATAGATGCGGAGTTTATAAATAATTGTCTTAAGGCGTGTTATTCCTTCGATCTTGTGAGTACAAGTTGGATGTATAATTCCTTCAATCATGATAAAGTGCGACTAGCTAATTATGGAAAAAGTCATCATTTTGTACCAACGTGAGACCTAATTTTTGTTATTTTGATATTATATTCATTCTATTTCACCTACATAATTTGATATTAAATTGTTTAGTGCTTTCAAAATTTATCAAAAATTAATATGTAGGAATTCCAATTTGTGGCAATTAAAATCAATTTATTGCAAAATGTATTTGTTTCTCATTGATATTCTCATATTATTTTGATCGTATTATTATCAATTGGGTTATATTTTTGAATTAATTGGTGGCTTGTAATATAGGAAACTTTAATTTTCTCTGCATGAAATAATACCACAAATTTATTAGAGTAAACCATGAGTTATCCTGCATTTCATTTCTTAATGATCCTGCCACTGCATTTTACTCAATAAACCTATTCACTTTTTGAGCATGCAAGATGAAAGAATAGGGATTCAATTATGTAAATGCCCTCTAAATGGAATTTTGAAGGTAATTGATGTAGAAAAGCTAGAGAAGGGATTGCGAAAGGGTAGATTTCTGGGTAGTGCCGACAAAGGAGGGATGATTAAAAATAAAGAAAGAAGATAATGTACCAAAATTGGTTGGGTGCAATTCCAACAGTTTCTTCAACCATAGGAAGGAGGCAAGAACTTTCCATCCAGGAAAGAAGATCAATCATCAATATACCACTTTCCTAAATAATTGTTATACAAGTTTACTTTTTGGTATTACATGACTGCAATGTGACTAGATTCAAGAAATCTATAGCATATTAAAATATAAGAAAAGGAAGATAATATCATAATATGATTCTAATTGTTTTCCTTGCCAAACAAGAAATATTAAAATATAAATATCATGCGTAAAGATGAATGAGAAACATATAAAAACGTATTGGAGAAAAAAAATCTGATAAATGCTGCCTTGTTTAACTTGGGCTAGTTATTTATATGCGTATATATTGACTTCGTGCAACTTAGCAGGAACATGGATTACGCAATACAGCCTAGCTTCTTTTAGAGTAACCCTGTTTATTGTTGACACACAGAAACTACTCGCAAAAACTAGAAGAGGTAAATGAGAATCTAACAATCTGGTTTTACAGCATAAACCAATTCATTGTTTGACTTTGCACCATGAGAAATTTATACATTGAGTCTAGAGAATACAAATATCTTTCTTAAAAAAATCATCCAATTCAATTTTTTTAACTTCACCTAAAATCCATCCATCTTTCCCAACTAACTTTTCTTCTATCCATCTTTGGAGACTTAAGGAAACCAATCAGTATGGCAGATGTATTATGGATTCCAGTAAACTACCCTATAGGCTTATATGTACTGTGCCATGCATTCTAGTAAGCCATAAACAACAGATATTTCCATTTAATAAACTTAATATGCAAACATTTTTTCTCTTAAAGAACTTGTTAGATTTTTTTGCATTAAAAAACTCTTACATTTTGAAATTAAGAGAAATTCAGTTATAGAGATTGGAGAATATCAAACAAAAGCCGTTCATCTAATGATTCATATATCTCATCAGGACTTATACTTTCCAGTGTGGAACCTTCTAGGATTAACCCAATCAAGTTGTCTGTAACCTTTTTGCTCATCATACAAATAAAGAATATCATCATCAAATCTTATCACGACCAGTTTAAAGTTAATTTCCTAGAAAATGAAAAAGAGGGTATTTCTTTCAGCAGAGGCTTATCATTTGTAACAGGATTCAAGCAGAAAAAATTAAAAGAGGATATAAGGAAAGTTTCAATCAGCTCATATGTTTGTGTTTATCTTCATGAGCATTGGATTTTAAAACTTAAATTACCATCTATTAATCTCTTACCACAATTTCTAGGGTAATAAACTTACATATTGTACGCTAAACCAACAAATATATCATAATTAATATTTCCCATTAACCACTTATAGATAAATTTTCATTTTGCCATATCATTTCTGTAAAATAACAAGCAATGAATTGTTAATCATCATGTATTATCTCCACCGTTAGATTATTATCTTGTAATATAAGCCGTTAATATTGTATAGCTTAGGTCTATATACACCCATGTAAACAGTAATATCAGGAGATAATAATATAGCTTTTCATAGCATCTTCTTCTTCCTGTTCTGCGTCTTCTTGATACTGTCTTCATGGTATCAGAGCAAACCAGATAATCTCCTTCATTCTTCTTCTTCAATGGCAGCGCAAGAAAATTCCTCTACCTCCTCTGCTATTCCACCGTCCTCATCCTCATCCACATCCACGGACATTTCTATTCCCGCTCAACTCAAATTCTTGATGTCCAATGTTAAAACTATTTTGAATGTTCAGCTTACTACCAATAATTACCACATTTGGAGATCTCAAATTTTAAAACTCTTCTCTGCCAACAATTTTTTTGGATATCTTGATGGTTCATTCTAAAACCTCCAAAACAACTCATTCTTGATGATCATACCGTTACAGTTAATTCCCACTATCATTCTTGGAAGCTCATCGATCAAAATTTGGCATCCGCCCTATTTTCTACCATTTCATCCTCGCTCTTACAATATGTCCTAAATCTTGATTCATGTATGAATATTTGGTTCACTTTAAAGCGACGCTTACAATCATCCAATCACTCGCGCATCTTGCAACTCAAGAACAAACTTCATCAGATACAAATGCGTGATCGCACTATGGTGCAATATCTCTCAAAAATAAAACAACAAGTTGACGCCATTACTGCAGCCGGTTCACATATTGAACCTGAAGACATTATATTCTATACGCTTAATGGTCTTCCTTCTTCTTACAACACCTTCAAGACTTCAATCCGGACTAAACTACATCCAATTCATCTGGACGAGCTATATGTGTTATTATGTAGCGAAGAAACCAACATTGCAGTCGAAAATCGTTATGAAAGCTCTGAGCATAACTCAACGGGATAATCTTTTGCTCTTACAACATCTCAAGGTCGTTCGAGAGGCAGATCCCGTAGACATTCCTCGACTCAGTGAGGTGGTCGATCTCAGTTTCTGATCGTCGGCCCACTCTCTCTATTGAATGTCAAATTTGTGAACATTTTGGCCATTCAACTGCGAATTGTTGGCACCGCACAAATCTTTCCTATAAAACTTCTACACATTAGGTGTTCTTAGCTCATGATGAATCCCCTCTGGTTGATTAGTTTCTTGATTCAGGTGCAAGTACTCATCTTACCTCAGACGCTTCTCAGATACAATCTATGCAACCATATGCTGGCAATTCTCAAGTCCAAGTTGGAAATGGAACTCAGCTTCCCATCGCTCATTTGGGTCAAGGCATTCTGTCTACACCCGCTCATAAGCTTCAACTTTCTCATCTCCTTCGTGCTCCACATCTTACTCATAACTTTCTTTATGTTCACCGATTAATTAAAGACAATAACTTCTATATTATTTTTCATTCTAATGGTTTTACCATTAAGGATTCTCGGACTCATCATCCCCTTCTCCGGGGTACCAGCCGTCACGGACTATATCTTATCGAGCTACCTGTTGCTGCAGCCTCTGCCTCCCTTGCTCCCTATCCCACCTCCCTTCTTACAGTTTCTACCAATACTTTTGTCTGGCATTGAAGACTTGGACATCCTGCTGCTGACGTTCTTCATGTTGCTTCAAGTTCTCTTAGTCTACAAAAGCACAGTTTTCATTGTGATTCTTGTGCTGGTGCAAAAAGTCACCGCTTACCATTTTCTTCAACTGTTTCTAAAACTACTAAATGTTTAGAAATACTATATACTAATGTATGAGAACCTTTCCCAATTTCTTCTACTCAACATTACAAATACTACATTTTGTTTGTTGATGATTATACTTATTATAGTTCGATGTTTCCCCTCAAACATAAATCTGATGCTCTTCAAACTTTTCTACATTTTAAGCATTTGGTTGAAAATCAATTTCAAACGACCATAAAAGATCATCATTTTGATCGTGGTGGTGAATGTATCAATAAATAATTTGACAAATGCTTGCAAAATTTCGACATTGCTCACAGACTTACTTGTCCTTATACCCCGCAACAAAACGGAATTGCTGAAAGGAAACACAAGCATTTGCTTGAAACAATGTGTGAGTTATTATTTGAAGCTAATATCCCTACCTCCTACTAGGTTGATACATTATTAACTGATGCTTATCTTATAAATCACTTACCATAAAGTCTAAAAACAACCTGTCCCCTTATCAATGCATATTCAATCAAGCACCTTCCTATAACCATCTTTGGGTGTTTGGTTGCCTATGTTATCCTTGGTTATCGCCAATTCAATAACAAAAACTTCAGCCAAGAGCAATTTCCTGTGTCTTTCTAGGTTATGCAGCTCATTCTGCTAGATATAAATGCTTGGATCTTCTCACAAATGGTGTGTATATATGTGTATATATATATATGTGTATATATATATATACACATATATATATATATATATATATATATATATATATATATATATATATATATATATATATATATATATATGTGTATATATATATATATATATATAATATATATATGTGTATATATATATATATATATATATGTGTATATATATATATATATATATATATATATATATATGTGTATATATATATATATCGCCATGTCAGATTTGTTGAAGATATATTTCCATTTCGGTCAGCTACTTCTCAGACTACTCAAACTCATTCCACTACAATCCCTCCATCAACTGTGTTGATTCCTCCTCTTACTCTGATTCCCACTTTCGTTTCCTCTGGGAATCCCTCTTACTCTTCTACCACAACTCATCTACAACATATAAATACCTCTCATCAAACTTCATCAACCACTGCCACTCCTTATGTGAATCCTTCATCAGAGTCCACAACGCCATATGAAACTCCCTCCACTTCAAATTCAACCACTTATCTTCCACCTCCAATTCAGCCACCTTCATCATCAGCTCTTATACCTTGTCACCCTATGATTATGAGGCGGCAAACCGGCTCTCTTAAACCAAAATAGGTGTTAGATCTTCAACACACTATTTTTCCCCTTTCTCCCACTTCTTTCTCTAAAGCTAATAAATTTATAGTTTGGCGTTCAACTATGTCCATTGAATTTCAGGCCTTACAAGCTCAGGGTACTTGGTCTCTTGTTCCTACTTGACCTGATCAAAATATTCTTGGGTGCAAATGGTTGTTCAAGACGAAGTTTAATTCCGACATAACCATTGCCCATCAAAAGGCTTGTCTCGTTGTACAAGGATTTAAACAAGAATATGGCTTTGATTATACGAAAACTTTTAGTCTCATTGCTAAGTTTCCAACTATCAGATTACTTCTTATTGTTGCTACTACATTCTAATGGCCAGTTTATCATTTGGATGTATCGAATGTGTTCCTTCATGGAACTTTATCTGATCAAGTCTACATGAAGCAACCGGCTGAGTTTATTGATCCTCAATACCCCAATCATGTTTGTCGTCTTCATAAGGCTATATTTGGCCTAAAGCAGTCTCCTAGACAACGGTTCTCCACTATATCGTCTTTGATTGCTTCAGTTCGGTTTTAAAGCAAGTCAAACAGACCTATCACTTCTAATATTTCACAAAGGTTTAATTGAGATGTATCTCCTCATTTATGTTGATTATTTTTTTCTTACTGGAAATAATTCAAAAGAACTTCAACGCTTCCTTCCGACATTACATACGGTTTTTAGCTTACGTAACTTGGGTCAAGTCACCTATTTTCTGGGAATTAAGATCACAACTACCTCTATAGGTCTACAGTTGTCTCAAAAATGGTATATCACAGATCTTTTGAATAAAAATGGCATGCTTCATTGTAAACCTGTTACCAGCCCGCTACCATCCAAACTTCCGCCACTCTCTGAGTCTGTTGAGCTGTTCGATCAACCCAAATTATGCAAACAATTGATATGATCACTTTAGTATATTACTATCACTCGACCTGATATTGCATTCACTGTCAACTATCTTTGTCAGCATATGCAAAAACCGTATAAGTCACACTTCCAGCTCCTCAAACGAGTATCTAGATATCTTACCGGCATTGTTGATTATGGTATGCCAATCCTACCTTATACATTTCAGCTTCAAGCATTTGCAGACTCCGACTGGGTAGCAAATCCCACTGACCGTCGCTCGATCTCCGGATATTGTGAATTCTTAGGAGATAATCTTCTCTCATGGTCTGTCAAGAAACAACCGACTGTTGCTTGATCATCTACCGAGGTGGAATATCGTGTTCTCACCATAGCGGCCAGTGATGTTTTGTGGATAAGGTGTTTTCTCTCCGACTTCAAAATTTTGTGCTCTACTCCTACGCCTGTCTATTGTGACAATGTTTCTTCCTTAGCCCTTGCAAACAATCCAGTGTTTCATGCAAGAACAAAACATATTGAAGTCAATTATCACTTTATTCATGACTGCATCAAAAATGGGCACATTTCAGCTCATCATATTGCATCCTTAGATCAGTCAGCTGATATTTTCACAAAAATAATGCCTTATACTAGATTTTTGCAACTTAGAAACAAGTTAACAATTCACTATTAACTTGAGGGGGATGTTAACCATCATGTATTATCTCCACCATTATATTATTATCATGTAATATGAGTCGTTAATATTATATAGCTTAGGTTTATATATACCCATGTAAACAGTAATATCAGGATATAATAATATAGCTTTTCATAACATCTTCTTCTTCCTATTCTGCGTCTTCTTGATACCGTCTTCATGAACTAAGTTATACTAAGGCTTCATTTGGGACAGCTTTTTTACTATTTTCCAAAGCAGCTTTCTAGTATAAAAATTTTTAGAACTATAAATTTTTATACTAAAAAGCTACTTTAGAAACTAGTAAGAAAGCTGTCCCAAACGAAGCCTAAGACAATAATAACACCATATGTATACTATCAAAATTAAAGAACAAGGGCCACAAATTTGAGCCACCACACAGACAAGCAAAATGTTAGGACAAATACCACAAAAAAAAAAGGAACAAAGAAACAAAATGACCCACGTGGATCCTACACTTTCATAAGAATGAGATACTAGATAAGTTTCAAGTATCATACTGTGCTTTCAAATGAGCTTCCCTTTCTTCAGCATATGCAATTTCAGAGCGAAGAGATTCTACTTCTGCAACACTTAGCTCGACCTGCCCATTCAACAACTCATCTCAATCAAAACATAAAAAAAAGACATGTTACCAAGAGAGATAAGCACTCGAGTTTAATTTAAACAATGGATATAGTAAGCAATATTATTAACAATAATTCATTATCACTGCTTAAGCACACCTTATCATTATCACAAGAGTCAGATGACCATGGAAAACGTGACAGGCGAAACAAGTTCAACATTGAAGCAGAATCTATCACTTTCCTTACCACCCACGAATGACTGCGATATCTGCATTAAAAAAAAAAGCATTAGAACCATTAAAGGTAAATGAAATTTAAATATATTTATGCAATGAAGAAGAAAATTAAGCACCTTAACGAAGAACCATTTCTTTTCCTTGATTGCAGGACATCATCAGATTCTTCACTCTCTTGGAAGTGATCAGGGTAAACCTCTACTTTGGCATAAATATCATCCATTAAGCTGCAATTTTAGGTTAAGTAACACTTTTAAAGTTAGTTGAGCTAATCATAATTGTCTCTCTTTTTTAGAAACACGGCATAATTAAAAAACATGACTTGTAAACTATACTTTTCACTCACATGAAAACTGATTCTCACAATAAAACATAATGAATGCTGTAGGTAACTAAATGATCAAAGCCACAATAATTACCGAGTACTTAACTCCTGTAGCAAACAAAGAATACATCAATGGTTATATCAATTGCCCGATTTGTAACAGAAAATTTTGATATTATTTCCTTGAGAAACACAATATATAACACAATAAAACCATCCAACAAAAGGCCACTGGCCTTTCTGACCAGAAGATTTCTAATTGGAAAGTAAATAAAGTGGCTAAATAGATTAAGATGAACACAATCTAATATCTCATTAGAACAGAGACCCCTTAAGTTAATTATTCTGAAAATTTAGAAGTTCTTTTAAACTCCTCCAAATCCTCAGCTGTGATAAAAAGTTTATTGAAATTAAACAACTTAACTTTCTCAAAAATAAATACATAAATTGATCGAAATATTAGATATATTTATAAGCTTATATTAAACGGATTAATTAGTTCTAATGCATGAATTAATCTGCCTTCTGAGAAATAACTCCAGACAAAACAGAACAGGACTAATTACAACTCCAAGTCAACTCTCCACTTGGATCACGCGGTTCCATAAGCGGCTTGAAGATTTTTCCCTGTTATGAAGCGATCCAAATCTGTGAAAGGTGAACCGTCTAACCTAATCCTGACTTCAGAACCAAGTAAGCTCATGCTAAACCCAATATTGCCAGAAAGATAAAAAATAATATACAAGCTATGCTGGACAAGGTGGAATTATGTAAACTCAAGAAGGGATAAATCGGAGAGCAGAGTTTCAAACCTCAAAAATTACTTTGCTTTGCAGCGATCATCGAAGCTGTCCGGTTTCGTGGAGAGGCCATTCACGACAGGGAAAATAGACTCCTCAACGTAGAAGAGAATGCACGAGATAAAAATGACGATTATAGCCCTCCTCCCGCCACAATGGAGTAAACGCCTAGAAGGTTCTTTTGGCCGGGGTAAACTGGTAAGTGACTCCGTTGTCGAGCAGCGACCCGAAAACTAAATGCCATCGGATAAAGGTAGACCCACTCAGCGACCAACTCAACCCGATAACAAGGCTTTCTCTCAACAGCTTTTTTACTTTTCTTAGTACAATTTTTTTAAAACTTAAAATTTTGTATTAAAATTTTGATTCATAAAATAATAAAAAATTTGTCTCAAATAACGTCTAAGGTTTTGTTTGGGACAACTTTTTTGTCGCTTCTTAAAGCAGCTTTTTAGTACAAAAAAATCATCCCAAATGAAGCTTAAGTTTTCGTTTGAGACAGCTTTCTTACTGCTTTCTAAGGCTTTATTTGGGATGACTTTCTTTATGCTTCTTAAAGCAGATTCCTAGTACAAAAATTAAACTTTTTGTACCATGAATATGCTTTAAGAAGCAATAAGAAAGCCGTCCCGAACGATGCCTAAAATAATTTTTTAGTATAAAAGTTTTTAGTTAAAGAAAATTTTTATTAGAAATCTACTTTAAAAAGCAGTAAGAAAGCCGTCCCAAACGAAACCTAAGTCTCAACTATCATTTTAGATAATTAAATTTATAACAATTAAAACTGATTAGTATTATAAAAATAGTCAAATATTATCTCTTAGCTGCTTTAAATTTTAATTAATCAACAAATTGAATAAAAACTGAAAGATATATAATGAAAAAAAGTTATATTTAAATGAGGGGTCTAGTAATCATTGAATTTACTATGAGATAAGTACAACATTTTAAAAATCAATCAAAATTTATATTACAACATCTAAGATAAATTTTAGATTTTTGAGGTTCATTATGAATAAAATTCTGACTACCATACATGATAATCTTGAAGTGTTAGGTTT
Source organism: Dendrobium officinale (assembly GCA_019514585.1). Classification (NCBI taxonomy): domain Eukaryota; kingdom Viridiplantae; phylum Streptophyta; class Magnoliopsida; order Asparagales; family Orchidaceae; genus Dendrobium; species Dendrobium officinale. The sequence goes on from CM033692.1 coordinate 16,731,424, forward strand.
GGCACTATAGCATAGTAAAATTATCCTTTGTAACTATTGGGCCATGAATAATTTCACTTATGATATCCATCTTTCTCTTTGTCTCTTTTTATCTATATAATCATTCACAAGAGACTGAATTCATAATTAAAGGGGAACTACTTATATTAATATTTAAGGGAGTGGTTGTGCACTAAAATTTCCTTGATGTTATGATTGTGGGTCTCAACTTCTTGAAGATTCAAAGTAATTCTGAATTTTTAGATTCTCGTATTCAAAATAGAGAAAAAATTAATACATCGTTAAAGCGGGCGTGTCTTAAAATTTCCTCAAAATTAGGACAATTAATTTTTTTTTTGAGATCATAAGTGTTTTTATTACTTTTAGATTGTGACATAAAAAGGTGATAACTCATTTTTTAAATTATTCATCTAATTAAATAGGAATTTTATCATAATTTTCAAATTGTAAAGGACTCAATTATTTGGCCAAAAACTCCATAATTGATTATGAATTCATTGAAATGTTATTTTCAATAAACTTCTAATCAAAGTAATTTGTGTGACAGCCAAAACTTTTAACTATCAAAATATTTTCCGCTTTGACATAAGGGCTTCATAATTTTGTCCTATTTGTGTAACTTTTGAGGAGGTTACATAAACTAGGATTTCTCTAGGATGAGTATACATAACGATGTGAAGTTTCTTATGAAATTATAATCGTTACACCAAAAGGTGCATCGATGTTTAAAAGTTTAGCTTATTTTACTTAAAGCGGTTTTACAATCTTCTCCACTTAAATAATTTTCATACTCATCAATATTTCTATCCCAAAATCATCCTCTATGCAGAAAGGATTCTAAAGGTAGCCCATACAAGTTCAAGTGATGACTTCCATCACGTAGCATTTTATCTCATATAGTACTTTGTCTTGTATGACATAATGACACTTAGTTATCATATTTCTGCTGATGTATTGCTCTGATATCATTTAAAATAACCCAAAATTTTAACTATTGAGATATTATTCATGTTGCCCTAAGGGATAAAGTGCTACGTGATAGGATTCATCCCTTGAACTTGTAGGGGCCATCTCTAGAATCCTATATGTACAGTGGATGATTTTGGGATAAGGATATTAATGAGGACGTCAGTTACTTAAGTGGAGGAGAGTGGAACAAGAATAACTTTGCTTGTTCATCATAGTCTATTATTGACCAATATTAACATCCACCATTGCCCATCATACATCATTAGATGCCTATTGTCACTTCAATCCATTAATAGTAGCACATCATCCTTTGACATCAACATCTATTTTTGGCCGATCAACATTATTAGCCGTCCACTGAAAACTTATACGATCTTTCCATCAGCTACCCTCCAACACCACCACTTCTTAACAAACTCAACCTATTATAAATCTACATACTCAAATAATATAATCTAAATTAGACCATGATTTTTCCTTTTTTAAACTCACACAAAAAAAATATTATATATATCTCTATTTGCGCAAAATTTGTATATAATTATAATACAATAAAGTCCTCTTTTCCCATCATAATTATTCTAGCCTGTAGCAATACTATCATTTATTTTAGAGATTTTTAAATACATAACACCTAAAACTATATTTAACAATTAAACATATATATTTATTAATATAACACTTAAAACCCCTCTTGTAATCAATTAAAACATTCCATTTAAACCCTCGGTCAAAAATCACTATCAGCGACTGTCTTTCCCATCAATGGCATCCTTTCACGGTGAATAAAAGCATCTCATCGCTTTGATGGCATCATTTCACTGTTTGAGCTCGAGCAATGGAACCACTGGCGGCAAACAGCAACGCTGAAGCCAAGAAGCTCATATACTTCAACCCCAACCCCTCTAACGCAACCGTGGCTCTGGTCCCGGGCCCCAACCGTAGTCTTCATTCCTAATCTTAAGAGTAAGCTGCTCATTTTCCATGTAGAAATTTTAATGCCAACACAAATTCTTTGGTGCCGTCATTTGGGTGAGAAATTCACTGTCGATGATGAGTTGCTTTGAGCTATTCCAATTTGCCGATGATGGAGGGCATGAGAAATTCACCCTTTTTTTTCTTTTATTTTGCAGCATTCCTTCTGCTTCCTAGTCGTTGGTGTCGCCATTTGGGTGTATTCTTGGGCTAGTAAACTTACCTTTATCTATTATCAAAGGAATTTCCTACTCCTCATCTTCTTCCTGGCGGCCATAGCACGTATTTTAGCTGTAAGCATTGTCTTCCCCGCTAACATAAATGAGGCGCTTTCCTTGAACCCAATGGTCTAGAACATCACCTGAGCGTAAAGCAGGGAGAAGGGAAGCCATGACTATGCGGGGACGATAGTTTCGTCGAACAAGTCTGCGTAGGGGATGTCTGATGCAGCGCGGGAGGCATTGGCGACTGCAAACATCAGGCTATTGAGTTCATCGTGGACGTTAGCAATGCCAATACACCTTCCTTCGTGAGAACAAACGAAAGACGACACAAGAATAAACAGAATGGTAGAATAGAAGGAAAGGAAAATTTTAAGTGGTACATTAATAAATATAATAATTCGAATGTTGAATATGTATTTTCAATAATTTTAAATGTTATGTACGTAAAAATCTTTTTTAAAAAATGAATGAGGCATATGATTATAAAGACCTATTATACATATTTATTTAAAACTAAATAAAAATTGTTAATACCATACATTTGTAGCCCGTTCAAACTTATTAATGAATATATATTATATACATAAGATAATTATTTAATCTTAAAAAAAATACAAGATCAAGCTGGGCGTCATTAGTTGAATCATTAAGCAGAATAAGACACCAATCACCTCTCCTCAAAACTTGCAAGAAAGGAGAAGAAAAAGAAAAGAAAAAAAAAAAAAAAAAAAAAGACAAGTTGCATGCGACCCTGCTCCAAAGCCATGGCTTTCAGCTTTCAGATCCAACTTCAATTTAATTCTTACTGCTCCACCTTCACATATACTACATAGCATCACAATCCAAGTAGGCATTATTCATTCATTCCTTTCCTTCATGGATTAATAAGCTTGCTGAGGTGCGAGGCAAGAACACACCTTATCCTCTCCCCAACCTTATCCGCCTTCCCCTCAAACGCCGGGAACCCATCCGCCACCTCCTTTTCCATATCGCTTTCGTCGGGCACAGGCTCACTACACTTGATCAGATAGTTGTGAAGAAGACAAGCAGAGACAATGACAAAGGGCAGGGCTTCGGCGCACTCCTCCTTCCACCCACCGCGCAGTAACTGCCACCTCGCCCGGAGCCTCACAAAAGCCTTGTGAACAAGCTTCATTCCTCGGGCATGCACGGCATTATAAACGGCGGCGGCCCCCGCTGGGTTCGTCTGCACCGCTGAAAGGTGTAAGCAGCCATGGAAGCAGTGGGCAGCAGGAGCCGCCGAGGAAGTACCGTGGAACGGATGAACCGACCCCCGTTGAGCTGGAGAGGCGGGCCGCAGGCGAGGACGATGGCTTGTGAGGAGTGGAGCTTGGTACGGGGAATGATCTCAGCCGGAGGCATGGAGGCTCGCCATCCGGCGGAGACGTCGAGGAACCTTCCCTCGGAGTCGACCAGAGCCTGTGCGATTACGGACGAGCAGAAGCGAGAGAAGCCGAGGGCGCCGCAGCAGTTGGGGAGAGACATCCAGTGGAATCCTTGGAGGACGCGGGTGAGATCCGAGGAGAGCTCGAAGAGGTGACCGAGTTGGTCGGCGACGGCTTTACAGACTTTCGTAGAAGGCGCGGCAGGCGAGGGTCCGGGGAAGGGAGGCCAAATCGGCGGGCGACGGCCCGGAAAGAGGCGCCGTGGGCAAGGCGGAAGAGGGCGGCGCCAAGCTTGTGTTCCGGAGGGATAGCGATGACGCCAGAGGAGGCGGCGGATGGGGAGGAATTTAGGGAAGGGGAGAGGGTTTGGAGGAGTAGATAAAATGAGGGTTTTGACATTCGGAAGTTTTCGGGCCATCGCGGGTCGCCTAGGGAGGGGGACGAGGAGAGGAGGCGGAGGAACCAGGACTGTCGGGGAGTGGGTGGAGGTGCGGGAGAGGGGGAATTTAGGGTTAGGCTTTGGGGGGAGCGGCGGAGGAGGGTGAGGATGCGAGCGAGGGACATGGCGGCCGACTGGACCGAGGAGTCTAGCTTTAGGGTTTGGGAGGGGAGGAGGAGTAGATCGCCACCTAAACCTCCGCGGCCGCCATCGGAAAGGAACCGGAGTGAGAGGGAGATGGCGGAGGCCGCCAGGGAGAGGGCTGGGGTGAGATCATCGTCGGAGATCTGGTCTCGTTCTTCTTCCTCTTCCTGCGTTGGATTTCTTGAATTGGCGGTGCAGGTGGTGCAAGAGGACGAGAGCTTCGTGCCGGCCATTACGGAGGCCATCGCCGGCCCTGAATGTATCCACAGAGTAGATGGGAAATGCTTCTGTACCAAACCAGAAAAATTGCGCTAACCCCCAACGATTCTTTGACCCCTTACCTCTAAAACAAATTTAAAACGCTAATTGTAATTATAAATATTCCGTCGTAAAATCATGCGTTACCCTGTTTTAGTCCGTAATAGTGGTAATACTTCACGCCGCATTGAGGGTTTGTTGGAGGAATTATGTTTTTGGAGGCTGGAAGACGAAAGAATGCTTAGGAAGGTCAATTCAGACGAATCACATCATCTAATGTATTATATATTGGATTGATTTCTGGACACCGTACCTAATAACTTTTCATCTTGGAGATAGGGCTGCAAGCGAATCAAATGTTCGACGAGCTACTCGTTGTTTGGTTCGATTAAAGCTCGTTTGTGATCGTTTAATTAACTTAACAAACAAACTTGAACAATATTTTAAATACTCGATTCTTAAATAAACAAACTTGAACACTAGTGCGTTCGGCTCATTTATGTTCGCGAACAGCATCATTTGAAGTTCGTGAACAAGCTCGACATTAAGCTCGATAAGAAGCTCGATAAAAGCTCGATTCGTGTTCGATTTTGAACTCGTGAATAAGCTCAATAAAAATAATTAATATTTGACTATATAATTAATAAATATAAATAATCATTACCTTTGTTACATAGACAATTGCTTTTATTATAAATGTGTTTGTTCATAGATATGTTCATAAACTTGTTTGTTTGATAATAAAAAAAATTCGTTAAATATGTTCGCGAACAAGCTTGATAAGCACTAAACGAACGAACATGAACTGAACATGAACCGAACATGAACACTCATTAATTTAAATGAACCAAACATGAACACAAACAATAAAGCTCGAACAAACATGAACCAAACTTGAACAAGCTGATATTAAATGAACACAAACATAAACACACATATACTCGGCTCGGCTCGGTTCGTTTGCAGCCCTACTTGGGGACATAAAAACAAAAGGTCTCCAAAGATAAATTGGCAAGGTTAGGAAATGAGTTGATGATGGGGGCGCGATGTTGAGTGTATTTACAATCTTGAGAGGTGGGGTATGATGGAGGAGAGACTATCACGTACGGAGTGTAGATATAATTTTTCATCTAGACTCGAATAAGGTGAAGCCACGTAGGTATCTGAGTAGAGTCCAGACAAAATCCAGATTCCGCACGTAATAAGTTTTCATGATGAAGTGGAGAAGGGTAGTGAATTATAATACACTAAAAATCTATAATGAAGACACACGCAATATTGAGTATATATATGACGCATGCACTTATTTTATGTGTATTTGATATGTGATATATTATTTATATATCCAATTAAAAAAAATAAAAAATTAATGGATGTCTATGTTTGGAACAAATGCTCTAAATAATTAATTTAAACTTTTAAGTATATGACAATAATAAATTAAAAATTAAGCCACATCTTCTCTTGTATTTTAAAGCATATTACTTAAATAATTTAATGGCCATTCAACATTAGTTTTATTTTTCTCATTCAGCTCTTTTTTATTTTTTTAATATTATTAATTATTTTTAACAAAAGAATTAATTTTTCCAACTTAAGCTAATAATATAGTATCATATAACTATTTCATCTTTAAATGATTTCAGGATATTTCATTAATTTTGTTACATGCTAGACTATTTGCGAAGTAAATAGATAATTTAACTTCTTAGATTTGCTTGAAAGTGCACATACAAATAAAAGAAATTCATACAAGTCACTATAATTTTTTACATATAAAACTAAAAAAATCAGGACTAGCCCTAATGAAATAGCCCAAAGTGAGGTTATAGATGTCAACTCTTCCCTTAAACAATACATTTCAATCAATTACATCATCAGTCACAGTATCACTAACAGTCAAAAGTATTAATGTCAATAACAATATTAATATCATGATTAATAACATTAAATTATATTAATGATAATAAACAATATTAGTGTCAGTCATAATATTAGTACAATGTTCGTAGTAGTGTAGGTATCTATAAGATATTTAACGAGTGTATCTTAAAGGTATCTTGCTAATGCACTTATGACTCTCAATCAGTCGCCTCTTATAACACTCAATAAATGTACTCCTTATAACTCCCACTGAATCTCATGAATCAGTCGCCTGACTCCTTATAATTCTCAATCAATCTCCAGCTCCTTTTGACTGATAGTCATTGAATCACGTACATTAGTGGGATAACATGTAGAGTATCATATCATTCATTGTTTCATTTAAAATGCAATAAAATCATATCAAATTATTCAGAATGATTAAATCTATAACATATCTAAACATGCTTGGTAAAATCTTATAAAAATTAAAATATAATGCATTACAGATTTAGGACAGATAAAATTCATAGAAATTAAAATCATTTAAAACATAAGTACGAGATTAGTCACTTACAACGAATAAAAAAAAATCTATAACTGATAAATATAATCTATATATCTTCTTCTTCTCTTTCAATTTCTTGATGGCTAAGCAACAAAGTGAGGGAGTCGGTGAGGTGAGGCGAGAATGTATATATATATATAGTTCATCGCCTAGCGCTGTAGAGCTTACCAAATTAGCGTCGAAGCGCTCTACTTCAGATTTTTCATATTTTTCAAATAAATTTATTTCACATGTTTGAGTGGTTATATTAATGCTTCACGATTCATTTCGCATGAAACGAATGGTATGGGAGGTGCGACTTCGATCGCAAGTTTGTTCGAGTAAGGTGGATAGGATGTCTAATGCAGGGTTCGTAACAGGAAGGCAGGCCCTCGCCCAGCAGAATCGATGGTGGAGTCAGGTAACATTTGAAGTCAGGGATTGCGAGTAAGGATGCGTGAGGCACATGATCAGATTAGAGTGCAGAAACATGTATGGGCATATGCACGGGATAACGCCAGCTACAAGGGCAAGCAAATGCATGCGAACGAGAATGCAGGGTTTGGACTAGCAGGTGCTGTGCAGGCATGTGGGAACTGTGAAACGAGAGGGCGTGTGGTCCGTGTAGGATTACGTGGGGTAAGAGGCTCGGACAAGCCATTCATGTTCACGTTCGTGTTTTGAGCAAATTCCAGAGCAGCAGGTGATTGGACGAGTCGTGAGATGCATTCAAGATCGAGCTACCAAACTGTGCGAGTCTGGGTTGCATGAAAACGTACGCAGTGTACGAAATGAAATCGTGGGTCAACAAAAAGGCAGGGTGTAGACATGCGCGTGTAGGGTATTGAAGCTTGGTTGGAGCGCATATGAACGTGTGAACAATGGAGATGAAAGTAAGTGGAGGATTCTTTGTGGGTTCAAGAATCATTGGTTTCTCAAGCAAATGGGTTGGTGTGGAGTTCAAGTAAAATTTTGAGTTTCTCATGCTAGGTGGAGGCAGTCACGCGCAAGAAGTCGGGCTTAGGATTGGGTGGGTAGCTCGTGCGAAGTCGTAGGTTAGAGCACACATGGGTACCCGGGGAAGATGGTCAAGCCACGGGGTGCTCGATGCTGGAGCATAAGCATTCCACACATAAGTTGGAGATGCATAAGGTATGTGCGTAAGGATCGCGGGAGAAACAATAATAGGTACAAACACACGTAGTTTAAAACTCACAAGAGCGTAAGTTGTAGTGGTGGATCAAAATGCACAATGGAGACCGAACGCTAGTGGGATTGAGCTAGGTTCGATGAGCTTGCTCGTCAAATTAGTGCAGGGAGCAGTCAGATTACAACAAGCATTGGTTCATAGAAATAGGTGGAGGAGAAACATCCTGTTTGGTGGAGACTTTTCTTAAGATGTTCATTATGAACAATAAGTGTTTTCTAAGATTTGTAAAATCTGGACTAATGTTGAGATTGTTAGGTATTAGTATAGTTTTAGGCTAGTGATGTTCCACAAGACAAAAAAGGTTATCAATAGCTATTTATAGATCATATATGTTAATGTATGGGACCGCCCCCCCCCCCCCCCCCCCCCCCCCCCCCCGAATGAAATAGTATCTATAAAGCTGTAATATCAAAATCTGCTCCAGGATCGTCCAGGACGATCTGGGATCATCCTGGGACGATCTGTTGAGAATATGTTCCAGAATTTGCCTAGATTTGCTCCAGGTGATTTTCTGTATGCATCGTCCAGGCCGATTGAGGCTTCGGCCAGGCCGACTGGCACTGTTCAAAATATCGGCCTGAAACTAGTTCTGGGAACCGTCCAGAACGATCCAATTTGGTCTGATCGTCCTGGGACGATCTGGCGATCGGCCGGGCCGATCTGTGTATTATAAAGCAGAAATCAGTCGTTTTGAAGAGAGAGAAAATCAAAAAAATAAAATATCTGATTTTGAGGAGAGAGAAAGTCGAGGGCATTTTTGGAAAAGTTGATTTTCGGGCGACGCGGAGCCATTTTTGTCCGACGAGATTGTTCAGGAAATTGTTGTAAGCAAGGTAAGGCACATTCCGCCTTTCTCAATTTTCAGAACCGTCGTGTTTGGCGGTATTTTCTGTCCGGATTTTATTTCCGTTAGCGATTTTCGTCTGTATCTTTTGATTGGTTCAGTTTTTACCGCGTAACTTTTTGTATATTGTTGCCGTGCCGAGTGCGCACGTTTTGACTATATTTTAAAGATTTTTGTCCGGGTATTTTTGATTCGACGGGGTTTTATTTTGACTGGATTTTTCTGTTTAGTCGAAAATTGTCTGTGCAGTAGAATAAATGTTCTGAAATGTTGATATCTATATTCTGTGCAAATTTGGTATTTTGTGATTTTCAGGAAAATTTGTGTAAATTCCGTATACTGCCGTTGTGCTGCCTGATTTTGGTCTGATTTCTTCTGAATTGATATGCTATATATATATGCTATAAAAAGGGAGCTATAAGGGGCCTGGATCCTATGAGATTCAGTTAGTGTCTGGGAAAACTTAGATGAGCTCAAGTTGGAGAAATATCGGTTATATTCCGGATCCGATGAATTCTATTATTCTGGTGCCGTGAGCACATTTAGCTTAGCTATTAATTATTCAGCGAATTTCTGGTGCCGTGAGCACAAGGGAGACATAAGGGTCAGAATCCGTAGTAATTCTGTTTAGTTTAGTTTAGCTATTAATTAAATATCTGATATCTGATTTCTGATATGATTCTGATTTCCGTATCTGTTCTGTAAGCAAATCTAATTCTGATTTCCGTATCTGTTCTGTAAGCAAATCTGATTCTGATTTCCGTGTCTGTTCTGTAAGCAAATCTGATTCTGATTTCCGTACGATATGAATCTGATTCCGATCTGTATACTATGATTCTGATATGATTCGGATACGATTCTGTTCTGTTCCGATATGATCTGAACTTCTGATTTCTGTATGATTCCGTTTCTGATTTGATATGACTTCTGTTTCCGTTCAGTTCTGTCTGATTTGATCTGTTTCGTTCTGATCTGTCCGATTTGATATTTGTCCGATTCTGTTCCGATTTCTGATTGGATTTTGGATCTGATGTGTTTGGTTTTGGATTCTGAGAATTTTGATTGGAGGTTTGTTGCTTTGCTGAGCTGTTGAGCTCACTCTTGTTTTCTGGTGGTTTTCAGGTTCTGGGAAAGGGAAGGAAGTCCAGGAATAGATTTCGGAGTCTGATCCGTAGGTATTGTTTTGTACTTTTGATTTTTTGTACAGTCATGACTTTTCTGTTCTGTCTTTCCTTTCTATCTAAAAGTCATGTACTGTATTTGTAGATGATTGTTTTGAGGAAAAGAAAAAGATAGATGTTTTATTCCGCTGTGTTTGATGATTCATAGTAGCTCTGGTCTGTTCTGTGTTTGTGTGTCTGTTTGAGTTAAATTATTTGGAAGATTCAGTTTCGAACCAAATTCCATAACCAGATCCTGGTCAGTCTGTTCGTTCCGTGTCGCGACCCGGTGCGAGCGGGATCCGTCCCAGATCGGGTCGGGTCGTGACAAACTTTAGTGGTATCAGAGCATTGGTTTTGGAATTTGGTTGGATTGTACAACAAAGCTATAGGAAGTGATCTGTAGTGAGTCAGTTTGGGGTAGTTTTGGTTTGTTTGGCTTTTTATTGTGTTATTTTTGTGATAATTTTCCGGCTTTTTCTGGATTTTCTGTATGGATCAGTCCGACCTAGACATGACAGACGGGCAGAGTGCCAGTCAGGCAGCACCAGTGGGGAGTACAGCCCCAGTGGCCGGTACAGATACATTATCTCAGTTCCGAACCAACCGGATCGGGTCGGGTCGTGACAAAAGCTCTCTCCCATATATATATATATATATATATATATATATATATACGCCGCAAAGTTCACCAAATTAGTTCCAAAGGCCCAAAGCACTCTACTCCAAAATTTTCATACTTCTCAAATAAGTTTATTTCACATATTTGAGTGGTTACAGTCATGCATCACGATTCATTTTGCGTGAGACGAATGGGATGAGAGGTGTGATTTTGATCACGAGTTTGTTCGAGTAAGGTGGATGGGATGTCTAGTGCAAGGTTCGTATAACGAAGGCAGGGCCTGGGCCAACATAATTGCTTGTGGAGTCATGTATCGTTTGAAGGCAAGGATTGTGAGTAAGGACGCGTAAGGTGCATGATCAAACTAGAGTGGAGAAAAACATACGTGTGGGGTTTTCACGAACACATACGCAGGACGAAGAAACGTGCGTAGGTAGATGTGCGGGCTAACGCCCACTCACAAGGGCAGCCAGATGTGTGCGAACGAGAATGCGGGGCTCGGGAAAACATGCGTGTGGGGTTTGGACTGGCGGGAGCTATGCAGGCAGATGGGAACCGTAACGTGGGAGGGCGTGTAGTCCATGTAGGATCACATGGGGTAGGAGGCTCAGACTGGACATTCATGTTCGCGTTTGTGTTCTGAGAGGATGCCGGAGCAGTGGGTGATTAGACGAGTCGTGAGATGCATGCATGGTCGAGCTACCAAAATATGCAAGTCTGGGTTGCCCGAAAATGCATGCAGGGTACGAAATGAAATAGCATGTCCACAGAAAAGCACGATGTCGACATGCACGTGTAGGGGATTGAAACTTGGTTGGAGCGCATACGAGCGCGTGAACAATGGAGATGAAAACATGTGGAGGATTCTTCGTGGGTTCAAGAATCATTGGTTTCTCACGCATATGGACTGGTGCGGAGTTCAAGCAAAATTTTGAATTTCTCATGTTAGGTGGAGGCAACCGCACGCAAGAAGCGGGCGTAGGGCTTAGGATCGAGTGGGTGTCTCGTGCGAAGTCATAGGTCGGAACACACAAGGGTACCCGAGGAATACGGGCAAGCCACGGGGTGCTCGGTGTTGGAGTGTGGGTGTGCCACGCATAAGCTTGCGATGCACAAGGCACGTGCGCAAGGATCATGGGAGAAACAACAATATGTACAATCGCACATAGTTTTAGAACTCACAAGAGCGAAAGCTGTAGCCGTGGATCGAAACGCACAATGGAGGTCGGCCACGAGTGGGATTGGGCTCGATTCAGTGAGCTTGCTCGTATTATTAGTGCAAGGAGCCAGTTAGATTTCAGTAAGCGTCAGTTCATGGAAATAGTTGGAGTAGAAATATGTCATCTGGTGGAGACTTTTCTTAGGTTATTCGTTGTGAACAACATATGCTTTCTCAGCTTTGTAAAATATGGACTAATGTGGAAATTGTTAGGCATTAGTCTAACACTTAACACAGATAAGACTAAAGTCTAACAACACTCAGACTTACCTTATCTTGATTTGGTTTAAGATTAGCCACATTCAAACAGGTAATCTAAAGATCTGAATGAATAACCTGGCCATCTGCTAACTTAACCAAAATGGATTAACACACAACAAACCTCGAGGAAATCCTGCAGCAACACATTCAATTCTGTTCTCCACTTGAGCTAACAGAGAGAACCTTTCTTGAAATTGACGTATCAACGAATTGGTTAGTTCATATCCATCACATCTGTGAGCTGTAGACGACAAACTATAGTTCGGAAGTCACCTTCCAGAGCATAACTGTCTTGAAAGCAAGGCGACTCTTTCAAATACCTTATTGCTTAAATTCTTGAAGGTAGCAAGACAACTACTACAGTAGATATCGAGAAAGATTTAACTTTATAAGGCCAAAATTATTTTTTAATAAAACCTCAAGATTTTGACCAGAAGAGAATTGCTTATTCTCAGTGATAGCAAGAGTTTGGAGCTTGCCTTTTCTTTCAGAAAAGCACATTAAAAAAATGAGGAATGAATGACAGTTGGTAGAGTTGTGAAGGAAGAATGTCAGGTAGAGGAGAAATTATTTTGTGGGATCTCCGAACGGTCTGGAGGCGAATCAGGACACGCCACATCATACGGTACACATCGGTATATAGTATCAATACATAGCTAAAAAATGATGTGGCGCGTCCTAATTCGTCTTCAGACGACATCCTTTAACTGCACAGAATAATTTCACCGGATAAAGGTTGGAGTAAATTGTTCCTAGCAAAAAATAAGCAGCTGAGGAACATGTTGAAGATGGATTTGCCCGTAGGGAGGATTTTTATTTTTATTTTTTATTTTATTTTTATTTCTTGAGATAGGGAGTATCGGCCTTCGGCCACTGATCTCCCCGATCGACCTAGCCGTCCACCCACCCCACGCTTAAAGGCTTTTCGTGGCCACCCAAGGGGAGTAAGTTTTATTTACATTGTGGAATTAATGATAGGACGAGTATTTAAGGCTAATAAAGAATGAAAGGAAGGGCATTGTTTACGTTGTAATCATATCTTGCTTGTAGAGAAGTGTCAAAACAAACTTTTCAAGCCGGATAGCATGTGCTATGAAAAGGTTAAAGGGCTATATGTTTGGACCTATTATAGAGTATTTTAAATAAGACATAAAGCAAACTCAATGTATTTAAATTTTAAAGTAAGTTATTCTGGTCAGTTGAAAACTACATTAGGAGTTTTTTTATTAGCTAAAAATAAAATAAAATGCTCTATGCCAGGCAAGGTAGCCCGATGACGAGAGATTATTATGTGTGGACATCAGACACAACTTACCTTTCAGAGGCGAATCAGGTGCAACCACGTCATCCAATACTGAGCAGTACCAAGCTCGGTACCGAGTAGGAGGTGGCGTGACATTTTTATTGGACTCTGGACGGCATCCAGTGTCCGCACCTACTAATTTTTTCCCGATGACAATGTGGATGACAAGGCCAACAACAGGCTATGGGGTCGACAAGATCAGGGCTAGGGTCTCATGTCGCATGCGTGTTTGATCCAGTTGCAAGCTTGCATCGCTTGCATTCTTATTTGGGTTGCGGGATGGTGTCATGTGCACGAAAAATTATTATGTGTTGTCATTGAACCGTTTGGAGGCAAATCAGGATGAGCTACATCACCCGATACACAGTAAAATAGTGACATAAAGCGTCCTGATTCGCCTTCAAATAACATCCGATGACCGCACGTAATAATTTCTCCACGTGCAGAGACCATTGCAGGTAGCATGACAGCGTTGTGTGCCGTGTGCCACATGCGAGCCATTTCCAAATTCCTAAGAATTGAACTATGAAGCGTATTCAAAGCCCCTTAAAAAATACTTTGAACTTTACTTCAAGCTAAAACACCCTAAAAATTATAATGCATATGTTCTAAATGCAACACCCTCAAAACCACTTAAAATAAATAACCTCTAAAAGTTTCATCCCTACCCACCAAAGGAGATAGATGAAAGAAAAAGGAAAAAAAAAATTACTTCTGGCATCATAGCAGCATAAATTCTGCTCATAACTTGAGAACTAAAGCTCCGTATTGTAATTTAGCTATAAAACGATGCAACTGATGAAGTTCTACAGTACAGCAGCTTGGTTAGCATCCGTGTGAAGAGTTGCTAAGAAAAAGAGAATAGCACCAGAATTGTTTACATCTTACTATAGTTATAGCGATATGATTCTGATTTTAAGGATATTTATTTAACTTCACAAGGAAAATTAAGATATAATAATTTCACAATTTATAATTGAACGAATTTGCAACATGAACAAGTAGTTTTACAACTGCTAAAGTCTCATTTGACAAGCTTATATGCTCATATATAATTAATAATGGCCAAGAACAAGTAATATAACCTTTACATGCCACCTTTTCTGTAGAGAGAATTTGAGTAAGTGAAAAAAACGTATGATAAAGCAAAGCAAATATAAATGAAATATCAGATGTTCTTTAATATTCATCTATATAGCTGTACAGCATCTCATCCTTCCTTGATCTGCGCCTACTGAGCAGAGTTTTTAGGAAGCTTTTGCTTTTGCTTGGAAGCCGCTCAATCTCCTTATTGTCATTCCTCTCAGAATGCAATTTCATTGAGACTGATTTATGAGCCTCCACAGGAAGCTGAATCAGAAAGGAAAATAAATAAATAAAACTTGATAATAAGCATAGAATATCTAAGAATCATGGTATCACGGTTCTACATGAAGCAAGCAATACTCTTCATATATCAGATTCCCACCAGCATCCTACAAACGTTGTTAGTTCTATCCAAAATCTAATTGTGTCAATCAATCGGATTGTACAGCTCACTCGGACTTCAATTCAGTCAGTCAAGCTAGCCAGAGTTTGCAAGGGGTCCTTACCCCTGAAAGTTCTTTTTTACCGTACAACCGTACATCAATGCAGCACTATACACTCGTGCTGACTTGGAGATAGATAGCAAAGTGCCGCGGCGCTCCAAACTAGGGCCGCGGCACTGCCAATTAGGTTGGAGACAGAGCAGAGAGCCGCGGTGCTGTGAGTTGGGCTGAACGGTTCTCTTTCTTATTTTTCAAGTTTAACTTAAAGGGCTCTATCCCTTGGGGAGGTTAATATGTCTCTTTGTCAGTTTGTATGAGAACAATGTAAGAGTTAAGAGAGTCAAGAAGAGAGATGAAGAAAGTGATATGAACAATTTCTCCTAATTTTCATAGTAATTTCTTGTTTTAGTGTGATTCCGTGATTTTTTTTCCGATTCTGAGTTTTTCCACATTAAATACTGGTTTTCTTTCTTTTCCACGGCATTTTCTCTTTCTTGTTTGTGTTCGCTGCCTGATTTTATTTCTCCAACAAACGCGCAAAATTCTAAGAAGACCAACCTTTTTGTAACAAGCGTGACAGAAACCGTTTACATGTCTCAGACTTGTTAGAGCTGTTTGGTATCCTATTTAATGAAGGATAAGCAAGATAAAGCTTAAATCCTGCCAAACAGAATTTTGGAGACCTTAAATTTTACTAGTTCAACCCTGTTATCAGTTAAACAGAGGGTTAGTTCAATCCCACCATTCATAAGATTTAAAAGAGTTAAGGATTTCTCCCTTCTTAAATCTTAAATCCTTAAATAAATATCAAAACAATTTATCAATATTTAACAAGATCTAAAAGTAAATATTTAACAAGATCTAAAAGTAGTCATGCAAAATAATTTTCAAGTTTTAACCCTCCCAAGCTTTACTGAATCTGGTTTTTGCTAAATCCTACTCAAGTTAAATCCAATTGTTTTTGCTACAAGGTTGATGTAACATTAGAGTTGCATTTAACTAATTTTCCTGTATTTGGTTCATGTTGACGATCCATTCCCTTTAGACATTTGCTAAAGTAAATAGGACCAAATCACTCAAATTAATAGCACTCTAAGTAAGGTTTGCTTGCTCTTGCTAATTACCATTTATTTAAGGTGAATAATTCAGAATAAAATTCAAATAACAATGCTACACAGTTGTTGAGGCATACCTGTCGTGCACTATTTGATGAGTTTAGAACAGCTGGCCTGACTGAAAATGAACCAGAGCGTGCAAGTGGATTTGTAGTTGGCAAAGGTGAGATTGCTCTTTTATCTGTTTAGAAAGAACAGCAAGCATTATATAATCCACAAAGTATATACAATAGAGCATTAGCTGATAAAAAACAGATGTTACCAGTCGTCCATTTTCCAGGCCGTGGGGAAGGTGATGGTGATCTCCCTTTCCGAGGCGAAGCAGAGCGAGCACGCATGGTTGGGGAAGGCGAGAGTGAACGCATTTTTCTGCTTGCAGTTTCCAATCACATCAAACACCAAGAATTTCAAAAGAACACAAGGAAAGAAAGATTTTCAGCACTTCATATCATTACCTGAATGAAGGAGGTCTGTCTCTCAGACTGGAGCTAAAATCTGCAAGGAAATAATTAGAATGAATGGAAACTAAGCATTTTACATATCTTCAAACTCAAAATCACGAGAAATATATGATTAAGTCAAGTAACATCACCAGCGCGAAACTGTTGCGATTCCATATCCTCCTTGGGTCGGAACAATCGCTCTTGATTCACAGCTGTAGCTTTCCTACCTGATTCAGGCAATGGTTCATCTACTGAAAAGATGAAAACAAAAGAATTATCAGACTTGCAACAGCATATGAAAGATCACTCAAGAAATACTGTGGGAACTTCTAATAATTATTAAAAGAAAAAGCATCAAAGCCAGCTAATTTATAAATGATACATAATAAGAAGAAAAACTTGCCTGGTATTATGTACCGTTTATGGAATTTAGGAGCAGCAATTACTAAAGACTGTTGAGCACGCCCTTCCCGATCGATGTGCTCCTGGCATGTTCGAATTCTCTACGAATGCAACATACAGAAAGCTCAAAATTCAACTACTGCATAGGTGAACATGCTAAATATTGTACAAACGAAGTTTCTTAATTTGTAATGTAAATTCTAGTCCCTCAACTGATTTCAGCTTTCAAACATTCCAAATCATTTAAAACTTGAGCACTATGGAAGTAAGTTACAATGAACATGATAACTGGCATTATGGAGGTAAGAAATTATCAAAAGAAATACCTGTTCAATGCATGATACTCGAAGTTCTGCACCCGACACCTCGTCGACCTTTTCATCAATAAGGCCATTGACCTTATAAGATACTGAGCCCAAGTGATCCACAGTATTTACAAGAGCCTTAACAGCATAATCTTTCAAGGTATTCATTACTCTACATATAAAGCATGTTATGTTTCAAGTTAGAAACAAAAGAAAATTACTGCAATTGGGCCCTCCTTTTGATGTTGTAAAATCATTACAGGATTCACATACATCTGTTTTTGCTCATCTTTACTGTATGATAATTCAAAGTATTCTGCTGCTGAGTATAACTGTGACCTCAAGTTCTTTAAATCCTGGAAATCAACCAGTAAAAGTAGCACGAACGATCACATATGCATTTCCTAAACTTAAGAATAGTTATGAATAAAATCAAGGAATACAAACTAACTGGCACAATGAAAGGTGTATGATATTCATACTATAAATCTTCTGAAATTCTGGAAAAGGGAATTATGTTTATCATTATAAATTTGAATTTGTGTTATTAAAAATAAATGCAAACATCAATAAAGTCATCTAAATGAACACTGATAACCAAAGGAAGGAGGAGGACATATGGAGGGAGAAATTATTACGTGCGGTCACCAGAAGTCATCCGGAGGCGAATCAAGATGCACCACATCACCATTTTGCTATCTATCAAGTGACGTGGAGCATCTTGATGCGCCTTCAGATGGTCTGGTGACCGCACGCTATAATTTTTCGTAGGGAGGACTAGGTTGTAAAAAAAGAGTAATTAAGTAAAGCCATGATGAAGAAGTTAAGATGATATTTTCCTTCAAGGACTGGAACATACAAATCATAAAAATATATTTTTGTTCCTGTTACAATTAAGTCAAAGCACGGTTATCACATCCATCTATTCAATTTCAATCATCCATAAACTTCATTTGTATCTAACGATTTAAATTCATCAATAATTTATAATTTATACTTGCTAGCTTCCCCAAGGCTATTTTTGGATGCTGGAAAATGGGAGTTTGAGTAAAAGTAAAAGGAAAATAAGTTCTGAAAAGGTCAAATCAATGTCTGTATATTCATAATCAATGAATAAATTTTAAGAATTTCATTTCATTTTCTACACTTACCTTCAATACATGCAAAGCCTAATAGAAGTCTCGACAAATCAAAGAGAGTCAAAAACAAAAGCAGATTGAACTAGATTAACTATCAAAGGAAAAGCTTCTTCATCGCCTATCTCAATATGTAGCATCAATGGAAGCAATTTGGTTCAGCTACCTTGAGGCTGTCCGTGAAGAGCAAGCTTTGCTGCATAGAGAACTCATCAAAGGTGACCGACTCCCGGCGAGCTGAAATAGAAGAAGACGACGGAGACAGAGTCTCCATAGCCGCTGCACCTTATCTTTGTTTATGCCCTAACCCTGCAACCAAAGCAATAACCCCCCTTTTTAATTCCCTTGACTGGACCAACTGAAAGCAAAACAAAAATAAAACAAAACGGACGCAGAACAATCTTCTTCCCGAAAAAGCGAACCCCAATGTTTTTTCACCCCATTTTCTTCCAAAAATCAAATGTCTAGTATGAAAACTCTATCGTCTGCCCCCTCTGAGTCAAAACAATGAATACCAGGTTCCTACACTGACTAATAACACTGAAAACACAACTCTTATCAAAGTGCTAAGTTATCTCAAGAGTAAACCATGGAATTCAAAATGGAAGCTTTCAGTAATCAGATCTATTACCTGGACACAGAAAGCCCCCTCTTGCAGATGAAGTCTTGAAGATAAGAAACAGAGGAAAGGAAGGAGCCGTTCTCTGTCCTGTTTCCAATTTCCAAATCCAATTTCAAGGACCACGAAGCATTTACCATTAAAAAGCTAAAGAGGGTGACATTATGTTTTCTTAAAGAGACGTGCTTCGCACCATTAAGAGTGTAATTAATGATCTCGAGTACAAAATTCTACCAAGGTGAAAACCCTAAATTGACAATTCACCCAATGTAACTTCGGATTATCTGTATCTTTGTTTAAAGTGGCGCCAACAGATTATTAAATTGGGGATCTGTCTTCAAATAGTTTGTAATCAACTTCAGCTTAGTTTGGTTGGTCGGTGAGTACAGTTGGGAACCTCCTAATTCGTACTTGATTCCCCTCGAGCGGCAGCACCACTTAAGTGAGGCCCAATCAAGTGCGGGTTAGGTGGTTTCTAGGGTGGGTGTCCCTTTTAGGTCAGCCGAGGATTAGTCACGACTCCAAACACCTTTTCGGAGGTGGCACCGGATGGATACCCTGTTCAAAAAAAAAATCAGCTAGGTTGATTCGGCCCGCATTCACTTCAATTTTTTTATATGGGAATGGAGATTTTCTTGCCAACTTGGAATAGAATTTTAATTGGGCTAGGTGAGTTGTCTTGCTCAACACAAGTTTAATAGTGACTTATAATGCCATGTTAATTTTATATGAATTTCTTATGTCTCTAATTGTTGACATTTATAATATTTATGTTATGTGCAGGACATTTAGTTGGTAGTGTGAGGATTGATCTCTATTATTTTAGTTTTTTTTTTCAATCTTATAATGCAAATAGGTAAATGAAATAGAGAAAGGAAAAATAGACTTTTTTTACTTGGAAGATTGAAAAGGAAAAAAATTGTAAAGTCTTATCTACTTGAATAAATTTTATTATTTTAAAATAAAATATTATTTTAATCATTATTTTTCTCAAGAAATTACAAAGTAGAAATGAATAGGATGGCGACAAACGACTAAAACAATTGTCAAATATAGGATCCACATTGATAATAGTGGACACTGCAATAATCATGAAAGGTTCAACTACATTATAAATTCATTTTTGTATGTTTTTGTTCAATGTTTATACCTATTTAATTTCGATTAAAACTGATGAGATAAATTTAGACCCCAATATAAATATAATTCACTCAAATGAGGCTGATTGAGTTGTGGACAAGCTGAAATAAAATGGGTCAATTGGATATCAAAACAAAGCTAGATGGACCTAGAAAATTCAATTGGATTTAATCAAAACTGGATAAAACGCAATAGATGGACTTTTATCCATGATTCCATCTAAATGATGCACATTCTATTGGCTGGAAAACCATATGACAACAAAGTCACCGATTAGAAAGATTCGTACATGAGAGACATTAAAGGAGGAAAAATATTACCTTTAAGAAGATTGTGATTGTATGTTTAAAAATTCTTGGAGGATTCGTTAATGATTCAGATAAAAAACGATGGGTGAAGAGTGGATGAGTGAGTTGGAGCTGGTGGCACATGTATATGTTAGAGATGTTAGTGCATGCATGGATATAGGCACTTAGTGGAAAGAATCATGATGAAATATGTGCAATCAACAAGAGTTTGAATGACAACAAGAATCAAGCATACAGACTTGTAACAGAGTAAAAGGAGATTAGGTCATAAGTTTGTGATAAAAAATGATAAGCCTGTTACTCTTATAGAGGGTATGAGACTATGAGAGACGTTATTTAATGCATTTCAATAACTTAGAAGGCGATGATAAGGACAGTTGGTGGGCACTAAAAAGAAAAGGTTGTCTCCCTTACAAGCATCAAAGTGCCGGAGTGTAGAAAGAATAAGGATGTTAAGAGGAACTGAGAGTGTTAGTGTCACACCTCGTCATCGGACCTGGAAGAAATAACAAGAACCCAATCGTAGGGTGTGAGCAGAACAAAATTTATAAAATAATTTCAACTCAATGGTTATAAAAGACTTCAATAATTTGTATCCACTAATAAATTATCAAAGCATCTAAACCCAAACACATACTAAACGTCCACCAAACATAAATAAATTTCATTACACAATTAAATACATTAAATAACTCTAACCTTAATTATCTATCCTAGATGAAACTGATGCATGAACCTAGAAGTTTCTTCAAAAGCTGCCCAACTACCAATCTGAAATTATGAAGTATTAGGTGTCAGTTTGCAAGAACAAACTTAGTAGGTAAAACCCTACTAAATAAAACATAAAAGGCAAGATATGGAGCATAAATATGAGCAAAGAGAGAAACATAAATGAAAGATAAACACTTAAATAAAAGAACATGAAATAATGTATAAAGTAGTATATTTTGAATGTACATACTTCATTTATTGTAGCTTCTTATATAGTAGAAGTGTAGAACTCGCGAAGAATTATTTGAGCGAACTAATAATCATACATTAAAATGCAGATACATTCGCTTGCAAGCATTTAATATTTATACATCTATTAATGACTAATTATTATTTTCCTCTTTATACATATATTCATATTTGGTTTACTATAATACCCTACTTGAAAAGCTAGACACCTATCTCAAGAAAATCTAATGATTTCATATAGAGTTGCCACTCTGACAACCCGTCGATCTGGCTAGCCAATATGTAATAGGGTTAAATGCCGACATTTACAAGCATCAAACACACAACACACAAGCTTGTATTGTATACAAATTGTATTTGAGTAATAGTGCTTAATAAGGGTTATAACATAATTAAGCTCAATTATTAGACAATAGTTATTCATAGTGATGGGAATAAAGAACATGAATTATTTAGGAAACTCAGCAGCATTAAACATGACAATACTTAATATCATATCATGTCAAAATGATAACTTGAAATGCTGTGAATAAATTGGCGCATTGTATCATATCTTATCAACAAATAATAAGTAGCAAGGGATGAATCCCTAACAATGAAGGATATATTTATCCCTTACTCAATAAAGAGTTACCTACCAATTAGAGTCTATAAATAGTTAAAATTTCCAATCAAGATGAGGCTCCTTCCACTCGAATATGTGGTACTTTCACAAATCCTAAATTCACAGAAGTCTAGATGAATCATATATTCAATATATCACACACCAAAACATAAAATAATGTAACAACCACTCAAACATCTTTTTGAAATAAAGTATTCCACCAAACACCCTAAGTTATTTTTCATGATAATCTCAAATATTATTAATAAATCAAGATGATTATATTTTAAATGTATAACTAATGTGAGAATAAATAGATTTATTGTATTCTAAAGTGGAACATGAGAATTCAAATCTTAAACTCATATATACAATCGTTAAAGGCAATCCTTATAATTTTTACTATTAACATTTATAAAGGTTCCTAAATTTTAATCACCATGGAAATATAAGAATTACTAATTATTAGCAAGGGGAAATAAGGCTAGGAGCTAGGATTTACACTTCATCTAAATGAAGAAGAGGAAAAAGAAGAACTTCATGAGACATCATTATGATTCCCTCCTCACAATTAATTAAATATCCTTCTTCCTTATAAACAATCAAGCAATTGCCTCTTTCAAATTTCTAACCCTAAAGGAAAGAAATTAATGGTGTTGCAAGAAGAAATGGAAATAAGAGAAGAAATAACTCCATCGACTACTTTATTTACATCATCGAAGCCATGAAAACACAACCACCGAATGATGAAATAACCCACACAACCACCTATCTTTCTTGTTTGCACATTGTGCACCATGTTGAGATTGTTGCAATTTAATTTTCTGATTGTTGAGATTCTTGCAACATGTGTATTTTTGATGATTTCAAATATTATTATTTTACTTACTATTTCTCCTAACATATATTGGATATATTATTTTTATTATTTGTGTGTACTAACATTTCAGAAAAATCATACTCCAGACTGTTAAAAACTTCAAGGGAGAATATATTAGGATTTATTGTAAATAGAGTCTGTAATTTTCACTTTTATTAAGTTTGAGAGAGTGTGAATGTAATTGAGTAACCGTGCACACACACACACTGGGGGAGTGTTTAAAATTTGTAATTTTTTAAACTAATTGTACTGTACGCTTTTTGTTTGTACAGGACGATTTGGTTAGTTTATTTTCTCCAGCAAGCAGTTAATTAAAATTTGGGCGAAAATTTTTTCTAAGTACTGTTCATAGTGTACGAAGTTGGCTTCGTGCAGACGGCGTCCAGAGTACGAAAATGTGGGGAATATTTTCGTGCAGACGAACATGTTAATTTTTTGAACTGTTTGTCCGGGACGATATAGCTTTCGTACAGACGACATCCAGAGTATGAAAATGTGGGAAACATTTTCGTCCAAACGAACATGTAAATGTTTTAAACTGTTCATCTGAAACGATCTGGAGTTCGAACATATGACTTCCAGAGTACAAAATTATTGATAACATTTTCGTCCAAACGAATGAAATTTTTTTTATAACTGTTTGTACTATACAATATACATATTGTATGATATGATATGCTTGTACAAAAAATATTTTGTACAGGATCGTACCTGACAATTTTGAATTGTTCGTCCAGGATGAACATCGATTGTGTTGTATGCTCGTGTACGCTCAAAATGGCAATTTTCAATTTTCTGGATGATTTTTTGTGTCTTCATATAAAAAGTTCATTGAAATTGACGTGAAAAGTGTAGTTCTTCGTGATTTTTCGAGAACAAGTGAAAGAGTGTTTGTAGGAGAGTGTTTGAGAGAGAGTTCTTGCAAGTGGAGTGTGAAGGGATCACAATGTTACTCAAAGATAAGAATCTCTTTTGATTTTTGGTTATTACTCTTTCTTTCTTCTTTCTATATGCTCGAGAGAAGATCTTTGAAGAAGATATGGTACTCTGCCAACACTTGAAAGGTGTAAATAGATGATGATACTCTGCCAACACTTGGAGGGTGTGAACAAACGATGGTACTCTGCCGACACTTGGAAGGTGTGAACAGATGACAGTACTCTGCTAACACTTAGAGGGTGTGAAATGATGATGGTACTATGCCGCACTGAGGATAGGTGGAAGAGAGGAAAATTGTAAAGGCTTCTCCACCTTGCTGAGGGGCAAAATGAGAGTCACTTTTATAAATAGTGCAATATCTAAAGAGGGAGCCTTCAAGGAGTGGACGTAGGTCTTGTTGGATCGAACCACCATAAATCTTTGTGTTTTTTTTTAATTTATGCATTTTAATTTTCAGCATTTAATCTTTGTGGTTGAAAAGCTTATTTCAAAAATATAATCAAATTTGGAAAATTATTAAATCAATTTTTTATTAAAAATCCAAGAGAATTCTTAAATTACCAATTCACCCCCCCCCCTCCCTCTTGGTTAGCTGTGGGACAATTGCGTAGGTTTAACAACATATAAGGATTTTAACACACCATAGGAGGACGACACCGATTACCACTCCTGTGATTTCCAGCTTGCACAATGAATTGTTGCCTTTCCTTGCACGCTCTCCCTGTGATGCCCCAGATATCAATAGTGAAAGGATTCGTCTGACATTCTGATCGAACTCCATTCCAGTTGCCTTGCTCGGACCTGAAAATTTTAACCACATATAATGAGCTTACAAAGCCCAACATGTCACCAAAGCCTACAACTGAAATCAAAGCACGGCGATGCTATCAATATGCAGGTCAATCAAATCAAGTCAATCAATGGTCAATGAGTCTATGCAAATGCGGAAATCCATAGTCAATGAAATTAAGTCTGTACAGCGGAAATCAAATCAGTAGTCAATGCAGTACGGAAATCAATAGTCAATAATCAATACAGCGGAAAAAACATCGATAAATCAATACGCCTCAGCAATCAAATCAGTAAGTGATTGGAAGCCAATATCTATCCATCGTAGCAGTGTCTATCAATCAATACTATCAGTTCAATCAATCGTGTCGTCTAATCAATTCATTGTATCTATATCATCTGTCCAATCAATAGAATATTTGTGTCAATTAATAGCAATCAATAGCATCAATTAATTCAATAAGGGACTCGTGTCAGAACGTACACTTGCAAATCAGTCAATCCAATTATTCAATACGATTTACTCGACATCAATATACAATATTCAATGACACTACGGCAGCGAGTATGATTCAATAATGACGACGTACGATGCTACAATAGGGAAATCATCTCAATCAATAGAGCACTTTCCAATCAATTATATCTCTCAGCAGGGAAATCCATAAAACGATCGAATCAACTCAATAAATCAACCTAGCAATTGAAAACAAATCCAATGAAATCATCAGGTCAATTGAAATCAATACAATCAGCTCCATAAAGAAATCTATTCTACGATAAATCAAATCCATACGGCAACAATCCATTCAATCAATCAAGCGATAATCAGTACGACGAATCAATGTATCAGTGCATCAATAGCATGTCAGGATCTGTCGTATCAATAAAATCCATATGTCAATATCATATCTATATCACTGTCGATGTCGGTATCTATCAATCGCTATAATCTATATCAATATCGGTGTCAATATCTATGAATCAATACACAGAATCCATATCAATATCGGTGTCGGTATCTATGAATCGATAACGTACAATCGAAATGATAAATCCGTAAATCCATAAATACGTCATTAAATCCGTTCAATAATAAATCCATTCAAAACAATAAATCTGTTAAATCAATCAATCAATCAAATTCAGTCTATACTATCAAGTCGATAAAATCAATCGGAAAAGCAATACGATAAATCTCAATCTATCATATCAATAAATCAATTGTAGCAATCAATACAATGCAGAATCAATAGTATCAATGAATCTATACAACATCAATAAATCTATGCTGTCCATGTCTATATCAATGTCAATAATCAATAATCAATAGTATCCATGCTCAATGATCAATCAATGAAATCAATGAATCCGTACGATACAGTAAATCCATAAATCCGATCAGATCAATAAAGCAGAAATCGATAAAACAATAAATCCATACAATGGTCTTACTCGACAAGCACAAACACTGGCTATGATCAATAGTGCTGTTGTAGAATCCATATTGCTGTTGTAGATATCCATACGTTGGTTTCAATCAATAAGAGTCGTCACTCTTTTGCCCGTCGGCCGCCCGTCGGCATATAAAACTTCTTATGACTCCCAATCGTTATATCAATAATCAATGGTTTAAAGGAGAGCCCGTCGGCCCACCATCCTATACAGGTCAATATCAATCTCCAACCAACGTTCAACCAGGTTCCCACTTGTCTTTCAGTATCAATCAATTCAATCAATAGTCAATGTAATAATTGATGCAATAAGCATATTAAAGAAATCTAGAACAATCATATCAATAGTCATACGCATATCAATTCAATCTATCAATTTCGGGAAAATCAGAAATCATACGAAAATCGGGCAGAGTAACGGCAGTCTGTCAAATTTACACAAAAATCCTGCAAAAAGCACAAATTCCAAATTTCTCCAAATTACAGTAGAGTATCCACGACATCAATACAAGACTATTTTTCTATAGAATCCAAATCAAATCACGTCCTGATATTTTTCTATTCAATTAAAATCGTGTAGAATCAATTCCGACCGGTAAAATCATCGCAGAAAATACTCAAATCGTGTACAATAGTCATGTCTATAACATACTAAAAGTTGTGCGGTGAAAGTTGTGTCAAATCAAAATCATGTCCAAAATTCGACTACTAAAACACAAAACAATGCACAACTCGGTCAAAACACAATATCTCTGAAAACAGAAATAGGATTCGGAGTCCTTACCATGAGATCTACACTTTTCCCAACAACGGCGTCGGACGAAAAGCGCTCCGCGGCCTCCGAAACCAAGCTTTTCCTCTTTTCCCTTTCTCTTTCTCTCTCCTCAAATCAGATATTTTGTTTTAAAATGATTTTCTCTCTCCTCAAAACGAGCTGATTTTCTTATATCGTTAGGCTGATCGGCCAGGCCGATCTCAAGATCGTCCCGGGACGATCAGACCAAAATCATCGGCCTGGACGGTTCCCAGAACTATTTTCAGGACGGTATTTTGAACAGTACAGATCGTCCTGGACGATCTCAATATCGTCCCGGACGATCCTGGGAGGAAAATCCAAGTCAGAGAGGAACAATAAGGGAACGAGGTCTCACACCCCCTCTCTCTTACGATTCCCTCCAATTTAAAGGCCTCGATAAGGGATTTCTGAAAAGTATAAGGCGATAGTGCTTAGAGGCGGCTAGAAGAAGTAGAGGTGAACCGTTCTAGTCCGATCCAAACAAGAAAAAAAATGGGGTTATTACAGTTAGGAACTGAAATTGTGAAACATAGTGGAAGACATTCAAAGGATTTATACCGAGGGAACCTAGAAACTAGGAATTTTAAGGGGTAAAAGCAAATATCCTTTCTTGTTAGCTCATTAAAGGTTGTGCAAAGGCTTCACCAGGAGAGGGATACTAGAAATTATTTGCCCTCATGCGTCCAAAAATGACAAAGCAGCATGGTAGAGCTTTAAAACTTCTTTCATATTGCATGAAATCAAAATGATTTAAAGAGAAAATATAATGATATGATGGGGCTAACAACGAGTTGATGGGTGTCGACAAGTAAGTTGAAGATGGCACGATGACATAAAATGAATGGCCTAGGGTTAAAAAGTTGGTTAAGAGGTTGGACGGGGTTAATAAGTCAACAAACAATACGGAGTAAGTGCATTATGAAGGTTTGTGAGAGTGGCAACATGTTGTGTGCCAATAGATTGAATATGTGGCGATATATTGTATTTCAATCGGTTGAGTGTGTTACGACATGTTGTGTATGCCAATGAATTGAGTGGCTACCAACAACTAATAAGTGACACATATGGAACATGTGCATGCTAACAACTGAATGAGTGGGCAAACAATCAGGTATGGATTGATGTGTGATCAAGTTATCGAGCAAAAGGCGCCAGTGTGCTAGAGGCATAATGCGAGCTTGAAGTATTTGTTGATCAATCGAACAAGGACACCAATAGATTGTAGGCTTGTCATTGGGTCAGAGGAGGTTGGAGGGTTGAGATAATGGATAAATGTTCAAAAGAGAGAGCTTTCATTCTATAATATTATATAAATTTATATTGTCAAAACAATTTAAAATAAAACAAACTAATTTCAAAGAACTCTAAAGGGGAGGCCAACATAGGTCACAATGCTAATATATTTGTATTTTAATAATATGATAGACTCGTCGTCATTGGTCGATTAAAAAAATTTATTTTTACTGTCATAAATTTTGGTAGCAATTAGAAAAATTGGGAAATTTAAGAGAATTTTTTTTTTTTTAGAAAAAAAAAATAGAAACCATTGGGTAAAAAAACTTTGACAATCAATTAATGCTTCTTATAATGGGCCCACTGACAGCCTAATCTTGGACTTATCGTAACGCGGCTTTTAGCCATTTGAGTCAATACATAAAATGTAGATAAAATTTAAATTCAACATTTTGATAAAAAATTTTAATTTTTTTATCACCTAAATGAAAATTTATTATGTGCGGACACCGAATATCATCCATATCGAAACTAATAAAAATATATTACGTCATTTTTTTACTGTATCGCGACTCAGTACTGCTCAGTATCGAGGCTCGATACCGAGATTCAATACCGCTCGATATCGAAGCTCGATACTAATCGATACCATCTCCACCTAAATAGCTTAACCGGAGCCTGAATTGTAAGTAGGGTACAAACATTCAGAAATTGCTTGGTCTCTGACAGAAATATAAATTATTGATTTGCAAGCAGAATGTGTAAACCCGTGACTTAATTTAATTTTGTAATTTTATATTTGCAGATAGAATCACCAATCATGGTACTTGATTGGCTTCTTCACGGGCATGTCAAGCTTTCATTCCAGCTCGTGATGCTTGCTGATGATGACCGAGCACGTCTGATAAAAAATATGATAAATTATTTATAATTTGCAGTTGATAATGAAATTATTTTTTTTAATTATAATTATTTTAATTTCAGAATATAAAATTAATTTAATTTAATTATTCGATTATAAAAAATTAATTCAAATTTTTTTACATTAAAGTTTTATTTGAAACGTTTTCCTTATTGCTTTGTAAAATAGCTTAAAATTTTTTTAAAAAGTAGTACGAAAGTCGTCCCAAATGAAGCATGAGATAATTTTCTTACTAATTCTTAAAGGAATTTTTTAGTGCAAAAATTTTCCAAACAAAACATAAATTGAGATTAATTTTGTAAAACCGATGAACTAAATTGGGATTAATTTTATATCACAAATATAATATAATAAATTATTTTAGATCAATTTTATATAATCAGTGGACTATTTGAGACAACATAATAGTTTGATATTCTATTGGTCATACTTGCACAATAATCTGGGGACTGTTTTGAAAATTTTTAGTAGCTTATTATAGTTTGTTGGTTATTACTTATTAGTAGTACTACTTAGTATATTTGATGAATTTTATTATTGTTATTTTAAATATGATTATTAAAATAATAAACATAATTACCTGATTTAATTATAAGTAAAGGGTAATTTTTAATATTTAAATTTTGAGTGTTTATATTTCAAAATAGAGTGTGTTAACATTCTAATTTTGAGTAATAAATTTTATTAGATTTGTAAATGCATTCATAATAACAGTAATCACATTTGCTATTTTAATATTTTGTATAATTTAGAAAATAGTACATTGATTAAAACAAATTCATGATCATGCACATGATTACATTAAGTCCTAGAAAGAACATTCATCAAAAGATTAAGGCTTCACTTGGAATGAGTTTTTTATTGTTTTTTAAAATAGTCTGTGCACAAAAATTTTAATTTTTATACTAAAAAATTGCTTTAAGAAGCAGTAATAAAGATGTCTCAAACAAAACATAAAAAAAGAAATTGTTGTTCATTACACGTTGTTAGCAAAACTAATGGATTTTAATATAATCAGAGGACATATTTGTTGACATATTCCTATCAACAAGTCTCATACCCTAAAGATTGATCTATTTGAGTCAACGAGCCTCTATATCCTTTTTAGGATCCTTCGAGGACAAGCACATTCATGACACTCAAATATTTTCTAAGAGTCATCATTAACTCATCATACCTTATGAGGTTTCGAAAACATCCTAATTCATGAAAAATAATAGCTCTAAGAGGTGCTATCTCATCATAATTTATAGCCACGTCCTCTTTAATTGTAAGTTTCTATAGGATGGTCCTACACAACATCCATAACACTTTTTGCATAGCATTGGTATTTATTTGAATTCAACATCTAAATATTTCAAAGTCTAAAAAATTCAACTAATCTATCATTTTGAGTGTTTACACTTGTATACAATTTGGAACATGGGGAAACTATAATCACAATTTTTTTTTTTTTTGGTGCACAGTTCAATGCATACATGTAGCAGACAATTATCATGATCAAAACCCTCAAGGAAATCATTCAAATATAATACCTTCAGATTGGTTAAAATGATAATTTTACTAGGGGTAACTCTCAAAAAGGTATCATCCAACTCTAAAGACTATGAGCCTGAAAGTATGCTTATTAGCCACCACCTTCCAAAGCTTTCACCCAAAATTCTTCAAGCTGAAAAGAACAACTAACATATGGAATAATTAACAATTTGTCTAGGTATAATGGCCTACCCAAGGTCACTCAACAACACATCCAAGTCGACCTCATTGACAATATTATCCTCTCAACATCTTTTCTAAGAATTTGTATTCCATATTTTTTTTAAGCAACTCAAAAACTTTTCTTGTGAAGCTTGAGAACTTAAACCTCTAAGCAACCTATTTGAGAGTTAGAAAAACACATGTAACTAATTAACTCTTCTAGATGATTGTAATTTCACCTCTATTACAACTTAACCAACTAATGACTTCTCCCAAGTTATTCCTTCAAGTAACTCGATCAAGCCACTAACATTTCGCCATCTTGTACAACGACTACATAGGTGCCATGTACTTAGCATATCATAATAACTCTCTACCATGCCCTTTACATCACCATCAACATGCAATTTTCATCACACATGTCATTTCTCCATACCTCACATATTGCTTAAGGACCCAATGTTCAGTTAAGCATTAATTCTAAAAAAAAAAGCATTAATTGTCCATCAATAGACACTGAAAATTGATTTCCCTTAGGGAAAATATGTGAATCTTAACCTCTATCATTATCAATACCACCTTAATCTTGAAGTTGTTTAGAAATATCAATTTTCTTCCATCAAGAAGGATCTTTCTGACTGATTAAAAAGGAATTTCATTATGAAGTTAAAAAATGATGATTTGTCCTCTCTCCTTCTCCTATGCTCCTTACCTACTGGTGTCAACTAGAAACACAAGAAAAATTAATTTTTCCCTATATCATATACTTATATATTTCATAATGAACTCATCCTTCTCTCTACATTTTAGACTTAAGAGACATAACTAAGCCACTTACAAGTTGGTATTTTCATGCCTTTTTTATTTTATTTTATTATCTTCCTCCATTATAGAAATGAGAAAACACACTCCCATGTTCTTCTCTTGTAAAGCTCATACGGACATCTCTTAGAGTCTTTTTTTTTTTTTTTTTGCTTCAACCTCCTTGTTAAATATCTCTCATTTGAGTCTTTTTTCTTGCCATTTCCCAAAGCCAAAAAGTATCGATGGATAGAAGATCACTCATTTTCTTCATGGTGTCACACACCTCTATCTCTGCATTGGATTACTTTTTTATGAAGTTAGAAAGATGGAAGTATACTAGAAGGGATTTTAGAATTGGACATATTACTAAAATTCTTTATGAAATATATGTTTAAAATGTAAGTAGAAATATAATAAATAGTTATATATATTAAGGAGGTATTTGGATTTTCATCCTAAATTATAGTCTAATCTTTCTTAATATTTTCAACAATGAATGCACCAGATTGTCATCTAACTTGAACATGAAGTGATTGAATGATCTTGCACCTAGGTTTGCGAAGGATTTGATTGGGTTGAGTAGACGACTAGCAAATGATAATTGGAGTAATTAGTGATTTGACTGTGAAATATTTGATTTGTGAACTTAGTATTAAATGATAAATGAGGTGGTTTGCCATTTATAAGGGGCATCCAAGTAATATATGTTAATAATAATGTACATTGTTATGTTGCCAACCTTCACTAATTTTTACTCTTAGTCAATAATGATGTCATGTGCAATAACTTACTCTATTAGTAACCTCTAAAAGATGTTAAAGAAGTTTCTTCACTAATCACATGTATTTATGTGGTTTCATTGCAAGGATCTCAACCAACAATATTGCTTACACTTTTCATGCAATTTTTTACAATCATATATATACTCTTTTTAATGTAACTTTGATGCTCATTTCTCAACCAACAAAGGATTCTACACCTCTTCATGTAGCTTAATTTTATGCGTCTTAAATGGCATGTCAAATGCACCAAATAATGTGGTTTCATCACTAAATCCTTAATCAACCCTGTTGTTTGTATTATGTAGCTTTGTTTCCTACCACACAATAACATCAATGCATCTTAGTCTTGCAATCCATTTTCCCCTACATCAATAAAATAATATCATCATATATAAGGACCACAGAAAAAAGGTATTTGCTATAAATGCTTAAGTGTTAAGAAGATCTTAGAAGGTTCTAGTTTCTTAAGAAATTGAAGAAAGCATTAAAATTTCAAGATCCCCCCATAAAGGATTGAGAGGAAATGACAACAGTTTTATCTCACTTTTTTAAAATCTCCACTCTATTTAATGAAATAATCAAAAGAATAATCTTATATTGAATGCTCTTCAAAGTTCTATGTTAGGTTGTGGTCACCTAGTCATTACTTCGTACTTAAACCCCAAGCAAACTCCTTCATTAAATTCTAGGCAAGGTTTTGTTGATTGATGCATAAGTCCATGTTAAAAAACAAACTAATTAATTTAATACAATGTTAGGTTGTGAACAACTAAGCATAAGTCGACATTGTAGCCTTAAGCAATTCTTAATACATTTCTAAATGAGGCTCTAAATGTTAAGCCATTAGCCTAGATCATATATAGGCTTAAATAAACTCCTTAATTCAGTCTAAGGTAAGAAGATTATGATTGTTAAGGCATAAGCATAGGCCAGGACTCATCCATTCGGCTTAATATGATGTTGTGTGGTTGAGGCATAAGCTAACACTATAGATGCAAGCAATCTTCTCAACTTGGTCCAATTATATGTTATAATCATTAAGGGCATAAGGTTGATAAGGCATTAACCCATCCTATAGCACAAAACAAACTTAATAATTTGAACCTATGTGAGGTTGTAGCCAGTAGGAGGGAATAAGCCTAATCCATAACCCCAAGTAGAATCTATAAGTTGTAATGAAGCAAGGTTTTAGCTAGGGAGTTTATAATTTTGGAAGAATCAAAATTAATATACAATCATGTAAAAACTTTGTAATCACCATTAGTAAAATATTTGAAGCAAAAAGTAGGAATTAAGTATTTTTTGAATCTTTTAAAAGCAAATCTAAAAGTAGAGGGCAATTGAAATGATGCTAAAAATTGCTCATACATGATTGTAACATTCAAATTAATGAAAATTATATGAAGATGAATCTTTTAGATCTTAAATTACTGAATTACAATAAGATATACATTGACCCACTCATTGACCCTAATAATATCTCAAGGGCAACAATTTTGAACTTCAAATCCCTAAATCTACACATTCTTCCCAATTTTGCATCTCTCTCTCTCTCTCTCTCTCTCTCTCTCTCTCTCTCTCTCTCTCTCTCTCACACACACACACATCTAGAATTCTCCTCTTAAAGGGCCATTTGGTTGAAAGTATTTAAAATTTTAAGTATATATTAAGTGCAATGTAAAGTAAACTAAATGCATTTGACGTTTTTTTTTTTAGTTAGTTATGTAATAATTTTAAGAGATTGCTTTGAGAAGTTGCACAAGGTCGTGGTGTTCTCATAGATCTCAAAGATCATGGTGGCTTCATGACAAGTGGAGTCATGGATGTCAAAGAGGATGACAACCCACATATTTCAATCCAATTCTTTTTACTCGACATATTTAGAGTACACAAAAAATGATATATGTGGAGCTTCAAATTCCCCAAAGAATTACTTCTAGGCTATTTTAATCTTAGTCAAATATTTAAAAACTTATAAACACGCTACACTTGAAATATTCGCTGGCTGATTCATTATTTTGTCAAGAAATATATCCATATAATATTGTTATTTGGCAACATTTGAAGTGATTGACGATTTTTCTTAAATTTCATATGATTTTCTTTATCTAAAAATAACTAATAGAAGATTTAGACTTCATTTGGGACAACTTTAGACCACTATTTTTTTTTTTCCTACTTTTTATAATTTTTTGTATTTAATAATAACTTTACAAAACAGTAAAAAAAACTATCCGCATTTTGATCTTAGCCATATTAGCAGCATGCTTTCATTCATTTCATTATCATCAACAACTTTGAAATGACTAACATGTCCTCATTCAGGTTGTTTTACTTTTAAGCCATGCTTTAAATCTTTATGTCCTCACATGGAAATTTTGCATCTGCATTATTCATTGAAATCTGACAAGTTAATTTCACAATCTACTCTACCATTCTTTTTTTATATATAAATTGGGATTTTTCATTCACTGATATGTACAATAATATTCTATTTTCATTTTTTTTTAATATTTGATTTATTAAGATCTTTAAATAATCCTTTGATAAGCGTAAATTTAATAACTTGAATGTTGATCAAATTTGTAAAAAAAAATGTTGAAATTTATGAAATTTATAGTCTGATTGAATAAAATTGGATATTAATATTAATTTCAAATTTCGCAAAAGTACTCAAACCACTCTCAAAAGTGATAGTTTCTCATTAACTAAATAATAAATTAAAAATCTATATTTTTATTGGAATTTATGTGCAATTCCTTTTATCATTTACAGTTATATGTTTCCAATTCATTTACTTGCTTGCAATTCCTTCAAACTAAACTGAGATTAACTTATCACATTCTAAAACTTATTTTCTATTTGCAACTAACAAAATGAGCCCTAAACAACATCTAAATTTCATTTTGGAAAAATTTAGATTTTATTTGGGACAGCTTTCTTACTGCTTTGTTTATCATATTGCAGCCGTAATTTTTATTTGGCAACTATTTTTTCGATGCTTTCCAAAAAATTTATACAAAAAAATTGATTTCTAATACAATTTTAAAAAGTTATTTTCTCTACAGTAGTTTTAAAAGCAACAAAAAGGTTGTCTCAAATGAAACCTTTTATACAACAACAACAACAATATCAAGCCTTTATCCCACTACGTGGGGTCGGCTACATGAATCCTTTTTCTCCATTGTGTTCTATTAAAAGACAAATTCTCGTTTAAATCTAATAAAGAAAGGTCATTCCTAATATTTTCTAAGCAAGTCTTTTTAGGTCTACCCCTATCTTTCTTAACATAAGTCAAATCTAATACCTCTACTCTCCTAACAGGGTCATCAGAAGTCCATCGTTTTATGTGACCAAACAATCTAAGGAGACTCTCTCTAATCTTATCTTCTACTGGAGCTACTCCAACCTTTTCACGTATATGCTCATTTCGTATCCTATCTCTAAGGGTAAAGCCACTCATCCACCTGAGCATCCTCATCTCTGCCACACTTAACTTAGTATTATGCATCTCTTTTAATGGCCAACATTCAGCACCATAATGCATTGCAGGCCTCACTACCATCTTTATAGAATTTTCCCTTAAGTACAATCAAATTAAAGTTCCATTTGGGACAGCTTTTTTGTTGATTTCTAAAAAAGTTATTTAGTACATAAAATTTTGAATTAAAATTTTTGTATTAATTAAAAGCCTTCTTAGAAAGCAATAAAAAAGCTGTCTCAAGTCTAAATTGCAATTATTTTCTATTTTTATGTGCATTGGCTCCACTTCTATGTTCATTCAATGCTTATAGTATCTACTTTGTATATACATTTTATATTCACATGTACACATTTTTGTACGTATTTTCATGACAATCAATATAAAAATAAGATGAATATCAGAAACAAATCATAAGTAATTTGTGTTAAGGGATTTATATTAGAAACAAATCATAAGCAATTTGTGTTAAGGGGTTTATTTTAAAGCTCGAAGATATAGATAAGTTTTGAAAAATGATTTTTTTTTAATATATAATTTGATTGGATGTTTTTAGGCACTGATATATTATAAAAATGTGGGTTTTATTTTATGATGAATAAACATCAGCTTAAGCGAGCATGATGAACATAAAATAATTAAAAAATAATCAAGCAACATATTCAACTTATTTAAGCCTACATTCACAAGAGAGGGGAGGCATCAAATTAGACCTGTCAATATTGGACCCGACTCGGAATTTTCTGGTTTGGGTTGACCCGAAGCGGGTCGGGTTCGGGTTGTCCCGACGGGTTGCTGAGTCAACCCGAAAACCCGTTTAATTTAAAAAATTTTGATTCTCGCCCGCTGCCCTTTGCTCCCCCCCCCCCCCCCCCCAAAACCCCCGCGCTGCCCGCTGCCCCCGCCTGCGCTGCCCAAGCCTCGCGTCCGCTGCCCGGCGACTGCCCAGCCTGCGCTGGTGCCCCGGCCCGCATCCGCTGCCCGGCGGCTGCCCCACCCCGCGTTTGCTTCCCCCGCCCGCACTGCTGCCCCGCGTTTGCTTCCCCCGCTGCAGGCTGCCGCGTCCGCTGCACGGCGTGCACGCTACCAACGCAGGTCGGGTTGACCTGAACCCGAAGCGAGTTGGGTTCCGGTCCGAAAAATCGACCCATTTGCAAAAACGGGTCGGGTTGACCCAAACCCGAATAGTGTCGGATCAGTTCCGGATTCGACCCGTGACCTGAAATTGATAGGTCTACATCAAATACAATAGCCATAAAGAGACCATGGAAATGTATAATAAAAATAGGCGCTAATTTATTGATCCTAAAATTTGAGTAAATCATCATTCAATAAAGAAAAGATAAACGTCTTAAGACAAATATGAGAAAAATAATTTATGAGAGAGATTAAAAAAAAGATGATTAAATAAATACTAAAAATTTACTCACTCCAACTATTTCTAAGACAAATTATATTGAACCAATGCCCAACATAACATTATTTCGAAACTCTATAAATCTTTTCAAATAGAGCCCTCTCTAAACTCTTTAAATCTTTGCAAACATTATACTTTTCATACAATGATGGTTAAATCGAGTAGGAACTCCAAATTCCAAACCAATAAAAGTGCTTTATTTCCTGATAGAGGTCTCTCTAACATTAAAAAAAGGATTTATTTTATTTATAAAAAAAAATGTTTTTGTTTAAAATGTCATAAATATGAAAGTCAAATCACCCCCATAAATATATTTAATTCGTAACCTACGTTATATCTTATATGTTATATCCTATTTTAATTAATTAAATACATTAAGTCATAATAACATAGAATGCTCAACAAATTAACTAATCGCAAATTAAAAAGCAAACTAAGGTTTCATTTGGAACGGTTTTTTTATTGTTTTATAAGGTTTTGTTTGGAATAGCTTTCTTATTGTTTCTTAAAGTAGCTTTATAGTATAAAAATTTTAATTTTCGTATTAAAAAGCTAAAGCATTAAAAAAGTCATCCCAAACGAAGCCTAAATCAACTTTCTTATATAAAAATTTTTAGTTTATAAAACTTTTCTGCTAAAAAATTGTTTTAAAAAATAGTTAAAAAGTTGTTCCAAAAAAAAGCCTAAGATCTACTTTTTTTCTTTTTCTTTTTTTTTAAGCCTAAGATCTACTTAATAAATAAATCTTTTCATCATATTTTTTGTATCAATATTTGTCCCAAAAATATATTATTTTCACCTATTATTGAACAAATACTATTCATGCATAACTAAATAAGGAAGTTTTTTTATAAAATCAGAATATTAAAAATCAAAACATAATATTCATATATGATCTAAATTCTTATTTAAATTCACAACCTCTAAAATTAGGGCCTAAATATTAACCATTAAGCTTGTTTGCTTCAAAACAAACTACAAAAATGGAGGAGAATGGATAGGACGGTCGGTTACCCAACAACTAACTTGTGGTAGCTAATTAGGCTGAAGTTTAGGCCTGCTTACGGATATTTTAGCCCAAATGTGTAGGCCCAATAATTTATGGACTGAGCCCATCTGTGATTTTACCAAACAAAGATAAAATATTTTCTAACCTTCGTAAGAAGAGTGGTGGTGCTCATAAGTCATAACACCCGCTTGATTGAAGATCAACGGATGAGAGATTCAATAAGACTAAGGTTTTATTTGTAATAATTTTTTACTGTTTTTTAAAATAATTTTTTTAAAAAGTTGCTTCAGAAAACTATTTCAAACAAAACCTAACTTTTTAATGAAGATTTCATAATCTGTAAATAAGATTTTCAGGATCAAATTATGTAAAGGGCTATATTATTAGGTATTGAGACTCCATATTTATAGGCGAAATATCAAGCTAATTATTACAAGGTTTGTCATGAATTGAAAGCCATGATTTATTGTAATATTTTGTGGACATATACAACTAATTTTATGATGATATAGGTGTGGGCATCTCTATTCAAATATCAAACTACATTTAAGCAGTCTTTTATAAACATTTTAAGCTACTACATATCGAGCATCCTCATGATCTTAGATGACAAGTTACAGTACTAGAGATGTCAACTAGAGACAGACATAAGTTGCTAAGGTTTTATTTGGGACGGCTTTCTTACTGGTTCTTAAAAAGATTTTTTTAGTGCAAAAGTTAAACTTTTTGTATTCTAAAGCTGTTTTAAGAAGCAGAAAAAAGCTGTCTCAAACAAAGTCTAAGTTAGACATTTTAAGGTGTCTCTTCATTTGGCAACTTCGTGTTGAGCTCATTCTTATTCTAATGGCAGTTTCAAGTTCATCTTATGCGGTCATAAATCATACTTGGGTCCTAGATATCTGATCAAATCTTAGGCTTCGTTTGGGATGACTTTCTTACAGCTTCTTGAAGCAACTTTTTAGTATAAAAATTTTAATTTTTAAATTAGAAAGTTGTTTTAAGTAACAATAAAAAAAGTCGTCCCAAACGAAACCTTAGGACGGCTTTCTTTTTGTTTCTTAAAGCATCTTTCTAGTTCAAAATTTTTAATTTTTGAACTAGAAAGCTACTTTAAGAATCAACAAGAAAGTTGTCCCAAACGAAGGTTTCGTTTGGGACAGCTTTCTTGTTGCTTTCAAAAATGGCTTTCTAGTACAAAATTTTGTTGTATTTGAAAGTTGTTTTAGAAAACAACAAAAAAACTATCCCAAACGAACCCTTAGTCATTGATTGGAAGCTTTGACTACTAATCAAAATGTCTTGGATTTGATTCTTGTATATAAAATATTTGTATGAGTTTAACTTAATTGATCTAAATGTCCCAAAAAAATCTTTAACGTATTACTGTCGTTAACATTTAATTGCCATGCTATCTGCTACTAATATTAAAAAAATACGATCATTAATAATTAAAATAGTATTAAGGGGCAGCAGATCCACATAAATTGTTGGTAATAGGCCTTGGATTGAAGCAACAGACAAGAGGAGTTTAAGTGAAGCAATACACTTGCAAACTTATTGACTTTTTTGGAAGTGTTCAGATAAGCTATTAAAATCAAAATTATGAGATTGAAGATAAAAATTATGTTAGAAAAACAATGGAGAATATTTTTGAATGCTGGACAGTTAAGGATTCTTTTATTTCAACATAGTTTTTACAAGCTGGTAGATGCATTATTGTTACGGGCTAGAATATAAGCGGTGATAGAGTGAGTGAGTTTTTCGTTTTAGCATTGCACTAGTATGTTGAATATTCGTGCAACGCTAAGATGAAAAAACTCTCTTGCTCTATCGCCTCGTATATTTTAGCCTACAACAATCATATTTTAATATATTATCAGATTAATTTTTATAAAAAAAATTCCTGAAGAAAATGCTATTTGCTAAAATTGTTTTTCAAAGAAGTTTTAAGATAGCAACTTCACAATCTATTTTGTGGCCTTAAGTAAAGGAAAAATTATTCTTTGCGGACACTGAATGATATTCAAAGACCAATAAAAATGCATCGCGTCACTCTTTTATTGTACCACAGCTCAGTACTGCTTGGTACTCGGCACCGACGCTCGTTACAGCTCAGTACCACGGCATCCGGACGTAGAGTTGCGTCCAACGTCCGTAGAGAATAATTTTAGTTGGACATATATTTCGATGAAATGTTGGTCAAGAGATGAATGTCAAAAATAATAAAATTATTTTAGGATCGATGTGTATTATATATTAAACTTATATTATATTTATCTCAAAATAAAATTAATAATTTAAAATGAATTCTAATACAATTTTTATTTAGAATATCCGGAATCAATATATTTTTTTTTAAATCATAAGATACACATATAAAAAAATTTCAAAATATTATTAATAAAGATGTAGCAATAAAAAAAATGAATTAATAAAATGATTTATTTTGCAAGAGTTGCGTGATATTTTTATTTTTATTATTATTATTTTTTCTACAAATTTTCGAATTATTTTCTTAAGAACCTAAACGTACCCATCACATAGCCTTCAATCATTTTCTTATGAGTTAAAAGTTAAAACAGCACGTGAAAATAATATTACACTGAAATTGTATTTGTAAATCGAAGCTAAAACACAGCAACCGATTTGGAAGTTTGCAGTGGTTGGAGGAGAACTTTCATATTTAAATAATTAATTTAGATAGTCCAAAATGGAATTGTTCCATCTATTTTTAAACCATACGGCTCTGTTTGGTTGGAGGAAATTGGAAGAAATCAATTTTATGTTTTATGTTTTTGTTTTTTTAGAGATGATATGTGAATAATGTGAGTCTTATATTAATTTTATAACTTTTTTGCACATTTGCTAAAATTGAAAAAAAATGTATATATTTGTGCACAATATCAATATAAATTATATTGGGACCAAATAATAAATATAAAATTACAAAATAAAATAGATTTATATTACATCTAATATCTTTAAAAAAATGTCTATCAATAGTAGTGCCGCTAGTTATAAATGATATAAAAAGGAAAGCAAAGATAGTAGTGCTATGTAGGGTTGTGAACAAAAAATTATACTCCCCCCCCCCCCTCCCCCCCAAAAAAAAAAAAAATCCTCTAAGCTTAGTTCTTCAATCACAGGCTCGCTGCTCTCCGCATCCCTCAGTTCTTCTATCCAAAGGCAAACAGTCGTCGGCGAAGATTGGTCACTGGCGATACTCTTCCAGTAACTGATGTTGAAATCGCTGGTGATGAGATCAATTTCCCTTAAGATTGGCAGCGACACCACTCGATTCTGGTGTGCTACCTTGTGCTTATCTGCTCTCTACCTTATTATTCTCGCATCTATCTTCACTACCAACCTCTTCACCCTATATGCCTTCACCTATTCACTAAAACCCTCCACCTACGCCATTTTCCATACGTTAAGAATCTCTGTGTGATCTCCGAGCACACGCAGCTGCAGCTGCAACAGTGAAAATTATCAGGAACCCCCCCCCCCCCCCCCCAAGAACTTTTTGGCTTCGCCACTGATTTCAATTGATGAATAACTTGATACTTAATCAAATCATACTAGTTTATGTTTGTTTATTTACATAGTTGAATAAGTTTGAATAAAATTTTAAAAATTCTTTATATAAATGAAAAAATTTGAATACTAACTCACTTGTAAATTTATACTCATGAACATTCTTATTTGTTGTTTAACGGCCATTAAAAATATGATAAATTGTTCATCAACCTAGTTACCAACTGCCTACCTTGGGAGGAATTATTATGTGCGGTCACCGAATAGTTTAGAGGTAAGTCAAAATGCGCAACGTCACTCAGCACTGAGCGGTACACATCAAAAAAATAACGTAATGC
This sequence comes from Dendrobium officinale, assembly GCA_019514585.1. NCBI lineage: Eukaryota > Viridiplantae > Streptophyta > Magnoliopsida > Asparagales > Orchidaceae > Dendrobium > Dendrobium officinale. The sequence goes on from CM033692.1 coordinate 16,773,505, forward strand.
ATTCTCATTCATCTTTAGATTCCGTTCGGTGTCCGCACATAATAATTTTTCCTACCTTGAGCCTTCTTTATTAGCCTAATTTTTATAGACATTCTTGTAGGCTATGATGCACATGCATGGACACGGCGACACAACACGGACACGATATTTTTTAAAAATATAGGACACAGGTGCAGCGTGGACACGACATAATAATTTTTTAATATAATATATAGAAATTAAGATAACATTATATTAAAAATGACAAGTAATAATAAATCAAAGTCATGATAACTTATTTAGCTTATAACATAAAGATGTTTAGTACAAAAATGTATAGTACAACCACAAAAATATAAGTAAAAAACTATTTAGTACAACATAAAGGTCCAACTACTCAATAGAGGGAATGATAGAATTAGATTTAGAGGTTGGTCTTTGGACTTCAATATCAACATCATTGATATCATTGCTTCCAACTCTGGTTCATCTAGATAAAGATTTATAACCTCTAATAACCCCATATCATCAAGGCACTAAAACCCATCTCCAGCAACATCCCATATCTTGTTATCACCCGTCATATAAAATGGAATTTTCCTTAATAGAAGACAAAGATTTGTATGCACATAAACTAAATCTTTAGCCCGCTATGAAGTTATTTGATTCCTTTTCATTGATTGAATAAATGAGTATGTGCTCCAATTTCTCTCACAACAGGAAGAGGATGATACTTGACCAAGAAGTTTTATTGCTATGGTTTGAAGAAGCGATGTTAAAGCTCCATGAATCAACCACCACATTTTTGGATCCATCTTCCATATATCAACCAAAGATTCTTGATCACCAAAATCCTCTAAATATTCAAAGAACTTTGCAAGTTCTATATTAATTTTTTTTTCTTCCTCTCATTTGGAAAATATCATTTCATGCATATATTTCTCATATTTGACACTTTTGATACACGTTGGGGGCCTTCTTGAAGCTATTCTTTACTAGAATACCTTTAAATAATACAAAGCATATACAATAATTTAATCATTCACCAAGAAATTTAAAATTAATTTAAAAGATGAATACATATGTACCTTGGATTTAATAAATGGGCCAAACAATACAGAGGTGTGTTGCTTTTGGTCTACCTATCCTCAAGAATGATATAGACAATGCTCCAAAACCTTGTGTCTTTATTATGTCTCTTTCTTTCATTGGGCAATTCTCTATAAAGGCCATAAAATTAATGAGTTATTTTCTTTGAGAATCAATCCAACTATCACACATCAAAGTGACTCCTTTTTTTCACATACCTTTTATTGGTTCAAGCAATATTTTAATATGTGCTCTTTCCCTTTTCAATAATTTTGATCTTAATATATTATAGCCAGGTGAAATATAACCTACATGATTGTTATTACATGCAAAAGTGAATCTATTTTTATAATGAGGATTTCTTGCAAGGTTAAAAGGAAGTCCAGCTGAAAAAAACATCCTTGTAATTTCACTATCAAATTCCACTCGCTACTGCAGGTTAAAAGTCTTATCTAAAGCACTACTAACAACTTCTTTTCTTCTCTTTGAATCATATCATTCACTTCTATATTATAATGAATGATCAACTCTAATAAATAAGGAAGAAGTGTGGGAGGAATCATGGGTAGATGGCAAAGATATCTCTTTATGAAGTGCCCTTTTGATCCAACATTCAGCTTCATCAACTTGTCTATTCAATTCAATCAACTATGACGTAGTAATATTAAGACACATTTTAATTACATGACCATAAATCTTAAGTAGATGTGTTTTCATCCTAGAATAAGATTCTTTGTAGGTGCCACCATAATAATTGCATTTGAATGACATATTTTCTTCTCCTTCAAAAGTTTTTCCTAACTTTGTAATATGAATCTTTAATGTCTTATCAGTTTTTACAGATGGCTCTTTTGAACCACTCACACCAGCACCAGAGCTCATTTTTTTTAAAATTCACTGGTAAAGTAGAAGAAATAAAGACTTATTATAAAACAATTTAAAATTGCCAAACAAAGTTACAAAAGAATTAAAGAATTATTGCATCATGCATTATGATTATCTGACTAAAAAATAATTAAAATTGTGTAATTATGTAGGGGGTCCAAGGGGGTGCTGCAACCTGGCGGGGTTCAACCTGCCCGGTCAGGTCACGGGGTCAAAGGGCAGAGCTCCTGTGGGGGTTTCTGGGGGCAGTGCCCCAGAACAAATTTTTATTATAAGAGTGAAAGCGTAGTGAATGCACAACAAAAGCGCGGTGAAAGCGTAGCAAAAGCACAACAAAAGCGTTTTGAAAGCGCAGCAAAAGCACAACAAAAACACAGTAAAAACGCACTTAAAACGCAGTGAAAGCGCAACAAAAGCGCACTTATAGCATAGTGAAAGCGTAACAAAAGCGCAGTTAAAACACATTAAATAAATAAATTTTTATTGTAAGAATAATTTTAATCCAAAACAAATAAAATACTTTAAAAAAACATGTGATCTTCTAATCACAAATCTACATAATCATTGATAAATGAAGAGAAATGGCGAATGGAGAAAAAAATGACGAAATCAACCTATAGGTTTGAAAATTTTTTTGCGGTTTGTCGTCGGCTTCCCTTGGTTGCGCCCAGAAATTAAGGAGGATGGCTTGTTGCTTACGGCCAGAAGGGAAGACAAAGGGTGCAATCTCCAGCCGACCGCTACTCACCTCAATCGCTCGAGAAGACCACAAATATGAATAGGAATACTGAGTTAAGGAGAAGATGAAGACTCGAGCACACGTGTCCAGTTTAATTTTTTTTTAAATGGGACACACTAGTGACGTGTCGGACGCGTGTCCGTGTCCGACACTGCATACCCTCTTAAAATGAAGTGTCGGTGCATCAGAGCTTGTAGGTAAGTGATATGGTTGAAGCTTATTCATCAAAGAAAAAAAAAAGTTATTAGGTTGAAGCTTCTAAGACCATTAAAATTTATTACTAGCTTATTATCTACTATATATCTATTAGATCATATATGGCATAAAAGAAATGATAGGAAATATTATGACCATTATAGTAAGCTTATCATCCGTTATATATAAGACACACAAGGGCTATAAAATAAAAAAATAAATAAATAAAACTGAATGGAAAAAATTATCATGAAATTTGTTCATTTCTTGAGTTGGATGTTCCTTTCCCGATCTTTCTACTAGATAATGCTCTAACAGTCTAACCCTTCTCTTAAAATATTGTAATCTTCTCGATTTTTTAGCCAGCAAATGTATGCTCGTTTTTTATTTTATATGCAAATTGCTTTGTGTATTTTTGAAATATTTTTCAATGATACATCTCTTCAAGAATTTCTCAGCAGGATATTGTTAAGAGAGCTACCCCACACTTGATCTTCTCCATATTTATTAGTCATGTCGCTCCCAAAAAATTATAAATAGATCCCTTATTCTTCATAAAAGGGGAAGGAAGAGATGCAAAATGAAGGATCTCTCTTACTTTCTTAAGCTTGCACCACCTAGACGCCTACCGTAGTTGGACTTCCAACTGGTTTTCAAATTTTGTTATTTTATTCACCTTTTATAACCTTATGCAAATCTTTTTCTCTCTCTTATCCTTGTAACCTTTTTTTTATCAAATGAAATAGGACCTACTAGACTACGATCACAACTTCTCAAAAAAAAAAAAAAAATACTAAACTTATCTTGATTTGTTGATTGAAAGTTTTGAGTAATAATTAATAAAAATATAGTGTTAAAATGTTATATATGATATATAAAAAATACCTTATATATATATATATATATATATATATATATATATATATATATATATATATATATATATATATATATATATATGAATTTATTTTTATGATCTCAAATATCTAAAAAAAAAAAAAAATCCTTCTAGCTATAGCTGCTTTACTCTAGTCGCCCTAGAACCGACAACTGTACCCATACGGAACCATACAATTCCCGGAAGCCCGCATCATATCTTGTATGCGGGTGCTGAGAGTTTAAGGTTAGCAAATTTGATTGAGAACGAAAAATCCAAGAGAGAAAAAGCCCAAAAGCATAAGACGAGAAGGTCCAAACAGACAAAGACCTGTTTGAATCCACAACTTATAGTATGTACCATGACGCAATGAATAAAGCTTGATTGACTTTCTTCCATGGATTCGGGCACTTAATGGACGCTTCACCTTCTAAGGCCACATCAAGCCAACCATGGTGTCCCTACCATGTACTATTGTGGGTCCCATCACCATAGCGAATTTTAGACGCACCTTACATCGATCACCCAGAGGAAAAAATATTGTGCAGTCATCAGATAATGTCCGTAGAAGAATTAGAGTGCGCCACATCACTTTATTATGCATCACAGTGCATTGAGTGACTTGGCTCGCTCTGATTTATCTCAGGACGATCTAGTGACCGCACAAATAATTTTTTCACCTGGAGGCACTCACCTTAGCACTTTATTTCACAACTTTTCATTACTTTTTTAATATATGTACTTTTTAATTATTAAAGAAAAAAATAATTTTATTATATCTTTTTTTATAACTTCATAATAATCATGCTGATTCTCACTTATTTTACCATCTTTTTAAAATTTACAAATATTTAATAATTTAATAATATTTATTTATCATTATGTAGATAACTAGAAATTTCATTTCTTATTTATCTCATATTTTTATTACAATTATATTTGATAATATCTAATCATTTAATTATATTATTAATAAGTAATGTAACATATTAAATTAATAATAAATATGATAAAATCAATCTTCTATTCTCATATAAATATATTTGGCGTTAAGTAATTTAGACTTTATTTATTTGGGATGATAAAAGCAACTATAAAACTATTTTGAAAAAAATAATTTTTTTAAAAGCTATATTAAAAAAAAAACTTCTCATTACAAAAATTTATTGAAAGTAATAAAAAAATAATAGTCAAATATAAATTATGTTTATATTATGAAAAATAAAGTAATAAAAAAGTTGTCTCAACAAGAAATAATTTTTAACCATTATTTTTATTATTTATTTTTTAAAAACTATTAAAATTTATTAAAAAAATCACAAATTACATTTTGAAGAAATATTTTGGGATGCGTATGAGCCGCCGTGGGCATTATGTGGCCTTGACCTATTTAAAAAATATTTATATTTTCCCCCCAAAAAAATTTAAAAGAATAGAAAAATATAAGTCGCTCAAAAGAAATAAATAATTACTGCGAGTCACGTGTTTCTCCGTCATCACGTGCTCATCGTCGTCAATATCAACAAACGCGGCATCTACCGACATGTGTCACAATCGAAGACCGCCGAGCGCCTGGCGTGTAACGCGTGAGCTTTTAATTTGCAGGCGATCGGTTGTCCCGCAGGATCATAAATGTTTGCATTTTTGGGTCGGAAAGATCTTCTAATCTTGAATATTGACGGTCAAGATTCACGTGCTGAAGCTGGCGTAATTTCCTTCGCAGTCTAAATGAAATAGTTTCACGAGGATTGTTTGGGGAAAAACGATAAAGGAATTTACGATAATGGACGGTCTGCTTTTAGTCGGAATTTATCCATTGTTTAATCTTCGGATATATTTCCCAAAAAAATATTCGGATATTTTATTTTAGAAAATGCAAAACCTGATCACGTGGACAATGCCCTTAATGTTATATGATAATAGACTAATAGTCACATGTTGCTTAAAAAAAGAAGTAAAAAACATATATATTTTTAAATAATTAATATAAATTAATCTTCAAAAATATTTCCAAAAAAAAAAGTTTGGATATTAATAAATATATATTTTCTATGAATTTTTTATTACCAGCTAGCTAAGTTCATTGATTTTATGAAAATTCCATGTTAAATAATGTTATGTAATTTGTTAAAAAATATAATTTTTAAATGAAGGTTTAGATGATTATTTTGACACGTTTAGTTATTTGTTCAAATATTAAACTTTTAGCAAATTAATAGAAATTATTGATCTTATCATTTTGCTTCTTTTTTCTCTTTTAGCATTTCTTTATTTTTTGAGTCGTGATTATCAATATGTTACTCATGAGCAAAGTTGAATCCAACAAATTTATTTCATGAATCAAGTAATTATAAGTAATTCATTGACTAGCCACAACTACTATTTAACACATGTTATTATCTGTGTAATTCTAGTTCCACGAAAAATGCACGTGTCATATCAAGAAATAAAGTGATGAGCAAAATATCATTCTCATGAGGATATCAATTACACTAAGTTCATTTTAGTACAGTTTATGTGAATCACAAATTTATTTTATCAACAAAGTATTAAGATTGTGCTAATGAAATCCATCATCATGATACATGACCAAAACTCATATTGATTTGACACGAATCTTGAGAAATATTCTTGTTAAAAACTTCAAACATCAAATTCAAGATTGTTAGAACACTGATTTCAACAAACTTACTGTCAAAATGAACCCAACGAAACCCAAATTAGTCAACCTGAGCCCAAATGGGTCTAAATAAAGGAGCCAAAGCATAATTGAAAGCGTAAAACCATTAATTAAATAATCAAATGATCTTCAAATATGATATGTTTACAACCAAATTGATCGGCTCAAAGAGTCGAATCCATGATCCCAATATCACTTTATTCTAACGTCATTAAGCCACTTAAATCTTGATAAACAATCCTTGATCAAGAGAGTTAATATCGACCGTCCATTATAACACTCCCAACTTGACATTGATAATCTTCATATTTACTATCCATGTCACTCTTAAAAATTATAAATAAATACTCATTCTTTTTAACCACATGAGGGGAGGAAGGAAAAGAAGATAAAAGAATGAAAAGATTTGAGAGCTCTCTTGTCGCCAATCAGCACCGTAGTTCTTAGTTTAAGTTTGATAAAATCTTCAACATATTATGTTATCCATGTATTAGAATTTAGGAACATATTGATCTTTGTATTTCATTTGAACAATAATGAAATCTTTTTAACTAGGTGAGACTCCGTGATATTTTTTTTTCCACTTTTTAGAATTTTCTATATAAAAACTCTGGTGTCTTTATGTCTCCTCAAATTTATATTTGTATGTTGAATTTTCATGCATAGCTGGAACATAAAATCTTTGTACTTCACCACCACGATTTTCTCAGTCCACAATAGTTTGACACCATCTATGAGAATACTTTTCTAATATTCTTCTCCAATGGATAATCAAATTAACTAAAAACAAAGTTTCTTATTCCTCTCACTAAGCTAGGAACCTATCTTGCAAGCATGGATGTCATAATCTGGGGGGAGGGGTGCCCAGATCTTTAACTTTCAAAACTAGAATTTGAATGATGGAAGAACATAAAGAAAAAATTTTATAACTCTTGGAAGAGGATTGACAACAAAGGGTTTCATCATAGAATAATGGAGTTCATTCCCCATAATATCATCACACAATATGGGTAGACAATTTGAAGATACTCATGAAGAACACCCTCATTAGTATGCTGGTGTTTCTCCTTACAATCAAATCCAGAAGTTGATGAAGCTGCAAGTTCAACCTATCCTCCTCACAGAGCTCACTAAATGTAAAAATCCTCCACCTGCTCTATTAGAGTTGACTCGACCTCGACTCATAGACACTGCTCGTGATGTTATACGAGAAGAGATACGATGTCTTTTCCAAGAAGAAGAATTCCCAATAAGGGATAAAAATTTGGTGTCATTCTGTCTCCTCAGGTTCTTATTTGTATATTGAATTTTCATGCATAACTAGGACGTAAAATCCTTCACTCTACTATAACAATTATCTCAACCCACAATACAACTAAGTATTGAAATTTAAAATCCTATTTTTAAATGATTATGAACATATAATAGTTATACTTAATGAATACAAAAATTAGATTTCTCTTTACGTTATTGTGAATCATAACATTAGTACTCATCATCTTTGCGAGCTTGTTGAGGTGTCCGGCTGAGATTTTTCTCAACTATCACTACAGGAAAAACAGTGAAAACCGGCGGTTTGAACCGGCGGTTTAGAGGCCGTCGGTATTACCGACGGCTAAACCGGCGGTTACGCCGTCGGACGATAACGACGGCTTAATCGACGGCTTAGCTACGATAAACCGTCGGTAATACCGACGGTGTCTGAACCGCCGGTAAACCGCCGGATATAGACGCGAACCGTCGGTTTTCCGGCGGTTTTAGTCGACGGTGATAAGTGATTTTTTACCGGCGGTTTAAACCGCCGGAAAACCGCCGGTAAAAGCCCTAATACGAGCCCCCTCGCTCCGCTCATTTCATTTTCCCTGTTTCCTTCTCTCTCTCTCGGCCCGCTCGCTCATATCGCTCCTCCGCTCGTCCGATCAGCCCCCGACGAAGGAACTCCGGCCTCCGACCCCATTCCGACCGCCGCCGACCCCTGTCCGACCGCCGCCATCCCCAGTCCGACCGCCGCCGACCCCTTTACTCCGACGCCCGACCGCCGACCGTTTCCGACCCCAAACAAACCGATTTCTCTTTTAAGGTTAATTTTAATGGTTTTTCTTTGATTATTTGTTGATATTATCTTGTTAGTTAATGTTTTATACTTTAAAAATGTGGGAGAGAGTTATGGTGCATATGTGAAAAGTTTAGTTAATGTTTTATATAACCTGTAAATGCTTTCAAATGGAATTTTAAGTTAATCTAAAGCCAATTTAGGCTTCATTTACCCTAAACCCTAAAGTCTTTAAACCGTCGGTAATACCGACGGCTATAACCGCCGTCAACCGCCGGTAAGTTACCGGCGGTCTAACGGCGCCGTCCGGCGGTCTAATGAACCAGACGACGCAAGGTTTAACCGCCGGAACACCGCCGGTAATCTGACCGACGGTTTTCCGGCGGTTACATTACCGGCGGCCAAACCGCCGACAGACCGACGGTTGAAATTCCGGTTATCACCGGCGGTATAGGCCGCCGGAAAACCGCCGCAAAAATAAACCGCCGGTAAAAGGCCGTCGGAATTTGTTTCCTACGCCGTTTTTACCGGCGGTCACTAAACCGCCGTTAGACCGCCGGTATTTTGTAAAACCGCCGGTAATCTTACACTAACCGCCGGAAAAAACCGCCGGTTTTCATTGTTTTTCCTGTAGTGTATGGTGATTATATCTCCTTATGATTCTAAGACTCTATTTACCATGTGTTTATACATGGTAGAATTTTGTTTTAAATCACATAATTGTTTCACTAATCCTATTTCAAGGCTATGTATCATACTATGTTTTTAGTTTATACAAGACCTATATATAAACTAAATTAAGTATGAAGGATTTAAAAATAACATTAAAAAATTTATATAATTCAAATATAATTCAAAACAAATATAGTTTTTAACATATCATAAGCACAAATATGTGATTTCGCTAACCATAGAAATTAAAATAAATAAAACACTATTCATTTCTAATAAAATAAAATTATATTAAGCATATTAATGAAAGATATTACAAATAAGTTCTTTTTGAAAAGCTTATATATTCTCTTTTAGTAGACTGTAGACAATAATCTACTATCGCAACCCTCCCTCACCTAGAGCAACACTTTCCCCCAACAACAACGAATCACCAAAAGAGATAAAATTAATTATTTATAATTTTTACAAAAAACTGAATAGGCGCCGCAAAACTTACCCGAGTAACACTTTGGTGCTATTAGATCAACGTGTCGGTTCACCAGTCATAGCATCGATTTGCTGATTCAACAATCAGTAACTATCAACCGTTGCGACGCTTGTTAATTTGATCGTATGATGCTTGATTTGATGTTGCGGCTCTTTTTCCTCGGGCAACACTGCCTTTTATGCTCCTTTACACTTTTTATAATTGCAATGAGGTTTGATGTCCTTTTATTTTACTCTTGAGTCAATTAAATTAAACTTATACACATAAATTTTAAACTCGAAATTTTTTAGATGAGCCAAAATTTACGACTAATAAACCAAGATGAACTGCATCTTCTAGGTTCACTCACGTTCCCACAAACTACGCACTCCCAAGGCGTAATTTGCTGCGGCCGAATGGGTCCACGCCCAGTCCCTGGATACTGAGTCCGCCGGATCGCCGTTCGATCTCCACCACGTGTTCCTCTCACGTAAATCCCGGCTCCACTACTTATCTAACCTGACCATCCTGACCCCCGGCGAGCGACCCGGCTTGGCCAACAATGGCTAAGCCTTTCTTAACTGCCGTCGAAGGGTGATCGACACGACCTCCAAAGCATTCAGGTTCCGCAAGTAAGGATAGTGAACAAAGCTAACCCTAGTTGGATTTGTTGCCTGTAGCAAATTAGGAAGCGGACGAGGAAGAGGGGAGGGACTTCAGTCTCTCATTTCTCTTAACAGGTTTCTTGTTGCTTTCAGCTCTGCATGCAGCTCTCCCACTTTGGGGGGATTCAGATCTGAAAAAGGATAATACCAATTAAAGACCCATGCGCATCTTTGTGTGGTTGGTTCGTCAGTTTTTCCAAAATGGGAATTGTTGTCTCGTGAGGAGCGGCGAGATCTATAGAGACCCTTGATTTCGTGGCCGGGTTTATTTCGGTTCTGAAACGTTTATCTCGTTTTTGGAAATCGGGAGCGATGAAAAAGGATATTGTCAGAAGGGCCTTCTGGTCGGAAGAGGATCGTGCGATGGCAGTCGCCGTCCTTGGGCCCCAAGCTTTCGACTACCTCACTAAAAGTCATCCCTCGTCCGACGGACTCATCACTGTAATTGGCAACGACGCTAATCTCCAGAACAAGCTCGTCGACCTCGTGGAAGGTCCCAGCGGCGCCGGCTGGTCCTTCGCCATCTTCTGGCAGATCTCGCGGTCAAAATCTGGTGACGTCGTCCTCTGCTGGGGTGATGGGCACCTCCGTGAGCCCCACGAAGGCGAGGAGGAGCTCGAAGCTTATGCTTCCCCTGCCCAAGTGGCACACCAGAAGAAGATGAAGCGCGTGCTGGAGAAACTCCATCTGGTCTACGGAGGCTCCGATGATGAGAATTATGCTGTCAGGCTTGACCGAGTTACTGACGCTGAGATGTTTTTTCTTGCTTCCATGTACTTCGCGTTTCCCCGAGGAGAGGGTGCACCTGGCCGCGTGCTGCTTGCCGGAAATCCTGCATGGGCATCGGCTACTAATTACTGTGTTAGGGCATTTCTCGCGAGGGCGGCTGGATTCCAGACCATCGTTCTTGTGCCCTTCGCAACTGGGGTTCTCGAATTAGGGTCTGTGAATGTCATCCAGGAGAGCTTCGAACAGTTGCGGATTATAAGATCCTTGTTTTTTGAGGGATCTACTTCTGGTGGAGTGGAAAATAAAGTTGGAAGGCCCCAATTTCCCCATTTTGGATTCATTGGGAGATCTGAACAGTCGCCAATTATATTCGGAAATGACTTGAATATTGGACGATCGGAATTCTCCACTGGGAAGATTGAGGAGAGGCCATTGGTGATCCGTCAGAGCAGCACTGGTCTTGTTGGCAACAGAAAGGCTCTGACTTGGAGTATGGGGCGTAGCTTTGGTTCTCAGCAACACAAATTTGGCAATGCGGCTATCATGGTGGGAGGTGCAGATCAGGCTAGTGGAATCAAGGATGACCATCGGCTGCCTCAAATCCAGCCTCAGAAGCCACTACCACCACCCACAAGGCAGATTGATTTCTCTGGTGGTGGGAGCTCTTCTGTTGGCCGACCTGGGGCATTGGATTCAGAGCTTTCTGATACGGAGGCTTCTTGTAAGGAAGAAAAGCCCTCCATAATTGATAAACGGAGGCCAAGGAAGAGGGGCAGGAAGCCAGCAAATGGAAGGGAGGAGCCTCTCAACCATGTCGAGGCTGAGCGGCAACGGAGGGAGAAGCTGAACCAGAGGTTCTATGCACTAAGAGCTGTAGTGCCTAACATCTCCAAAATGGATAAAGCCTCGTTGCTTGGTGATGCAATTGCCTACATCACTGAGCTCCAGAATAAGCTAAAGGAGATTGACTCTGAAAAGGAGCCCTCTTTGATCGATCATAAGAAGTGGACTCTCCAGATGTTGAGGTGGAAACTTCACATGAAGAGGTAATTGTAAGAGTTAGCTGTCCTATAGACGCTCACCCTGTTTCCAGGGTCATTCAAGCATTAAAGGAATCTCAAGTTAGTGTCATGGAGTCCAAGGTGTCCACTGTGGATGACAAAGTCTTGCACACCTTTGTTGTGAAATCCCTGGCAGGTGCTGAGCAGGAAATGAAGGAGAAGCTGATGACAGCAATTTCTCAACAAATGAGCTCATCTTGACTGTATAATTGATCTTTATTGTCACCTAGTTACAGCTAAAGAATAGAAGCAGTTTATAGTTCAAATGAATGTTTTTTGTCTATAATATTTTATAAAGAACTCATGATGTATACATGCGTGGCAAAACTAATCTGTAAGTGTTTTAGAGTGTAATTGCTTCAATATTACAGAGCTTCTATTATGTAGCTAATTATTTTTGAACGAATGCAGTATAGAACTTCCATTTTACTCGCAAATCCCGAGGACAAGGCAGTTTTCCTGTTTATTTGTTCGCATTCCCCAATTTGTGGATATATTACTTTCCCTGAGATCAAGAAGCTTATTCACAGGCTCTCTTTTCTGTAGATAATTTATTACTAGTCACATGTTGAGCGTTGTATGTTCCTGTTTGATGCAGAAGCTATGAACAAAGTTCATCTTCAATTCAGGGTCTGCCATGGAGAATTGTGAGGTAACTTATAAAATTTGATCATATCACAATCACTTGCATCTTTATGAATTTCAGTTTAATTATCTTTTCCACTTCAGTAGCAGATTGCTTTGTGTTGTTTAAAACACTTTTTCTGTTCTTTTTTTTTTTTTGAAAAAAATGGAAATACTAAGTACTGCATTCAATTTAATCCTGTAGCTAATCTTTTTTATGGAAATTTAAGGATGTTACATTGGTGGAGCCATTAAAGAGATTAAGGAACTTTGATTTCTTTCATTTAAATTATTTAAACAGTCAAATTGTATACTGGAAATCTTTTAGAACAGAGCAGCATAATATATCTTCAGCTTGTATGCCAGAAATCTTCTTGTTTTTAATACTGATGAGTCCAACTTGTCTTTCAGAATTAAGTAGGACGTACTACATATTACATACTGCATAAATTGCTTGCCCAAATAAAATCTTATCCCTTTTCACACTTGAAATTCAGTTGTAGAAGAAGAAGAAAAAAAAAAAAAAATAGCAAGATACAGTTGATCCTCTATTCGAGAGGAGGATCGATCTCTCCCAAATCTTTAGAGGCCGCTAAAGCCCAAAGGAAACCTAAATCTAAGAGATCCCAAATTCAACCAAATTCAAGATCCCATAACCATAGGAAAACAAATTATTTACTGCATACAAATCAAAAGGAAATCCCTAAACAGCTCCTACATTCAAATTTCCCTCTCAAATTCCTTTCAAAAATGCTCTTTGGAACAAGTCGGCTTGTGCGGCTTGTACAGGAGATGGAACATCCGCCTCAGTTCGCACGGGACCGGCTGGACCGGTCTAACACAAGGCTGACAACATTGAGAATAGACAGTGTTTCGTGTAAATTAGACATCCCTTCTTCGAAGGTCGTTTACACGTTGAGGACTATTTGGATGGGGAGTGAGCTGTTGAAAATTTCTTTGAATATGTGAAAATTGAACCTGAGAAGCAAGTTAAGTATGTGGCCTATTGTTTAAAGGGGGGTGTTGGTGCTTGGTGGCTATAATTTCTACAGAACAAGGGACATGTTTGTAGTAGGTTCAGAATGATACAACTTGATGGGGACATCAGATTTCGACACGTGTACCATCGCTGACGGCGCAGATCGGCGGCTACGATCCAGAGTCTCTACTTGTGATTTATTTGCTGCTTATGTCATGTGTATTTTCTTTAGTTTTCTTGGTTTGCCCCTGAGGGCATTAGTTTCGTTTATGTAGCCCACAGGGCGTTCCTGGCTTTTCAGTTTTATTATTTTGGGCCTCCTTATATGAGGCATGATGTATTGTAAAAGTTTTAGTTTTTGTTGAAATGAAAAATATTCTCCTTTGTTCTCTTTGTGAGTGCACTCCCATTTGATCTCTCAGTGAGTTTAAAAGGGAGAACTAGATATCTTCGTGAGTTCTAGATTTAGTCCAAGATTATTGTGTGGAGGTAGAGTTTTGACGAGATTTGAGGTGAGGAAGTCAAAGCAAGAAGAATTTTTTCAGATTTTCTTTATGTTTTTCCTCCTCTCACCCTAGTGCCGCCGCCCCCTTTGGAGCCAGCCAGGTCGCCGGCTTACACAGCCCACCCGCCGGCCTGCAAAGCTCCTCCCGCCGGCCCATCCTCCGCCTAGCAGCCGCCGGCCAGCTCCAGCCCTCCGGTCCCCTCCCACCTTGCCGCCGCCTTCCTCTCCCCCGCCTCTTTCAATTTTCAAATATGAAATTTAGGAGTTTCATTGGCCATTAAATGTTTCCTAAATTGTCCCCTTAATTCATGCAATCAAAATAAATTGAAATTGAATTTTGAATTCAAAATTCAAATTCAATCCAATTGATTGTGTTAATTTAGGAACCTCCCTCCATTATTAAAACTGAAATTTTAATTTCAGATTTTTGTAAAATTCTGAAATTAAGCTTGTGGTCCCCACTTGCTTAAAACCCCCTCCTCCCTTTTCTCTCTCTCTTTGGCCGGCCCCTTCATTGGGCTCCTCTCTCTCTCCTAATCACCCTATTAACTCCACAAAATCAGCCCCCAATTCCCCTCTCTTGGCCGCCCCTTCTTCTTGATTTAATTTGAATTTCAAATTAAATCACCCCCATTAAACCCTCCAAAATCTGAAATTACTTCAGAATTCCTGCACCCCACCATTGGATTCCCACCTTTGCCGACTCCCTCTAGCCCACTTAAACCGTGACCTCCTCTCTCCCCAAACTCTCGGCCCACTCTCCCGCTCCCCTCTCATGCTCTCTCTACTCAACCTTACCATGAATGGCGGATCCGGAGTTAGAATGGGGGCTTGTGTTCGACGCTCACGGCAACCTCGACATCCAACGATCGCCGTTCTTCAACGCGGGATTTGATTCCGACGACGATATCGTTGGAGCCTACTTGGATCGAATCCTACTGACTCTCATAATCGTCATCGACAAACAACGTCCTGACTCCGAGTGGATCATTGACGGCTGCCCACCCGCTCCTCCAAATCCGGCTTCTTTCCCGGCGACGAGTCCTCTCAAGATCACTTGTCTACTAGTAGCATCGCTAAGCCTACTTACGATTCTCCTCCGCTAGCCACCACTTTCAAAACGAGTGACGGACCTCAAGGTGAATGATCTAGATTTTAAATTTGAGGCTTTGTTATCATTAGCTATTTGTATTACTTAAATGTTTAGTTGTTATTTTGCAAGTTACCGTAATCTTTACATGTGATCTATTGCCATTGCTATATCTTCAAACATTAAATTCTTAACTCAATCTTGATCAAGCAAAGGGCTATTTATTAGCAAGATAAATTTCATCACTTTCATTAATTTCGCCAAGGCAATTCTTGTTCTTTGCATGTTGCATCACATCACCACTCCTATGAAGATAATTCTTACCAACATATTTCAAGCAAATGCTGTATTTACAGTATCAACAGCTTCCAAGGACTGCGGACTGTTGGAGAGTACACTGAAGAGTTCTATCGTTTAAGTGCTTACAACAATCTCAATAAATATGAGAATAAGTTGGTCGCTCGCTACATTGGAGGGTTAAAGGATGTAATACAATATAAATTGGAGCTCAATTCAGTGTGGACTCTATCCCAAGCAGTCAATTTTGCTCTGAAAGCAGAAAATCAATTGCAACGACATTCCTGTAGTTATCAAAGCCGTCGTCAATTCAGTGAGCAATCTACTGCCAACATTTTGAAAACTCAGCCTGCTTCAACTCCCCCACCTAACACCGCTCCAGCGGATAATAAAGTTCAAGGTAAATTCAAGATCAATACCAAAGATAATCCCTATACCAAGCCCATCCCATTGAAATGCTTTAGATGCCTACAGCCGGGACATAAGTCCAATGAATGACCCAACAGGCCTCAACTACTGATGTTAGGAGGTAATTTTGAAGAAGAACAATTTACGGCAGAACAAGAAGTTGATCCAGGAATTGAGAATTTACACGGTGACGAGGGAGAACCGCTTGTTTGCATCCATACAAAATTACTTCTCACTCCTCGTCAACTACTTCTCTCTCAACAGAATGCCCTGCTCAGAACTCGTTGTACTATCAACGGAATGGTTTGTGACTTAGTCATTGATAGCGGCTGCACTGAGAACATCATTTCTCGATATGTTGTACAAGCCTTACAACTCAAAACGATAAGAAATCCTCATCCTTACAAGATAAGCTAGATAAAAAAGGGCATTGAAATTTTAGTTTCAGATATGTGTTGTGTCACATTTTCGATTGTGAAACATTATGTATGCGAAGTTAGCAGTGATGTGTTGGATATGGATGTGTGCCACATCATCTTGGGATGCCCTTGCCAATTTTATGATCGTGCCACTCACGAATGGATGTCTAATACGTATTTTTGTTTGCCTGGAAGGGGCGTCAATTCAGATTGCTACCCGACAGATGGAGCCAATTTTTCAGATTGGCGAAGAAAACAGTGTTGCATGCATAGTATCGGTCTGGCCTTTCTTGCAGTCCAGAATGAATTGCAGCTCCGTTTTAGCTTTTGTAGTTGCTGACAGTCATAAAATTTCAGATTCTGCATTAATTTCTACAGAAGTACAGCAATTGTTGAGTGAATTTTCTGATGTTTGTGATGTGATACAACAAACGAATTGCAGGATTTTATTAAGAAATTCGTTGCCGCAATGAAATTATAGCATTAATGATTCACTAAGTTAGGATTTTCAATTTTCGTAGTTATTGACTTGCTTCTAGCATGCGATTACACATTAGATTAACAGAGCGATCCGAAATAATGACAAGAAAATAGTAAACAAATATGCAATTAACAATAATCCACGACTTAACAATTAGAACTTTCACCTTAGAGTTTCCCTCTCGATCGTTCTTTGGAAGTAGGTTTAGTGGAGGACAAAAGTTAGCAAGCCCAGTGATGCCACTGCAAGACAGAGGATGCCAGAGGCTTTGATCAACGGAGAGTTGGCCGAAGTTGGAGAGACGGGTGGTCATCCTGCGATCTTTCACGATCCTGTAGGTTGTTGCTCTTCGATGACGTCCGCCAAAGTAAAGAGAATACGTTCCACGTATTCTTCGACGGTGCCTTCGGACCCAAATCCGGGATCGAAGAACGGTGATTGAATGATGTCGACTTCCTCTTGAGAATCGTAAACGAATCCGTGATCAACTTCTGGGTCCACCATGCATCCTTGTCTGAAGATGAAGGAGCACCGATGGAGACAAGTGGGAGAGGAGAGGTGGAAGTGGCGGTTTGGGGCGGGGAGGGGCTTGGCCGTGAGCTAGAAGGAGAGGGATGAGGTAGCCGTGTGGATGGCTTGGTCTAATTAGATTTTGGATGGATTATAAGGAAAAATTGAAACTAATTTTAGTTTAAGGGAAATTGGTGGGAAAACTGTTTGATTTGAAATTCACATATCAAGTGGGGATGGGGAGAATTAAATTGAAAAATCAATTTAATCCCATAATAGGGCCGGCGGTTTGTGAGTAATTAAGGGGAATTAATGAGGGGCAATTAATTCAATTTGAAAGAGAGAAGCCCAAGGAAGGGGGGGGGGTGGGCGGCCACATGTATTGGAGAGAGGGGTTTGGGTTTTAATTAAGTGGGGCCCACACACTAATCAAAGATTTAAAGAAAATCTAAATTAAATTTCAGATTTTTTTATGAAGGGGAAGTTTCCAAATTTAAGGCAATTAATTGGAATCTGTTTGAATTTCAAATTTGATTTGAAATTCAATTATGAAGATTGCCTAAAATCATGGAGTTATTTAAGGAAAGTCATCAATGCCCTTGGGAAAATTTGAATTTCAAAATTGTGACCCCAAGAGGGGCCAGCGGCTAGAGACGTGGAGAGGGGAGGATGGGGGAGGGAGGTCGGTAGTTGGGTGGTTGGCGGATGGGGGCCGGCGGCTTGGGCGGCCCAAGGAGGGGCGGCGGCAAGGGCGGTTATGGGGAGGGGAAAATCACTTCTAGGAAAATAAGAGAAGAAATTTGAAGAGCTAGGGAGCTAATCACCTCAAGTACCACATATACTAGAACTCACAAAAAGATCCACAATACTACCTCCCCAAGAACTCACAAAGAGATCTTGAGAAATTTCACGAACTCACAAAGAGATCAACAAGGCGAAATTTTCATTCATCCACATTTCAAAATAATACAAAGACTAGGCCTTCATATATAGGCCTCCAAAGCACAAAATGTAAAAGACACAAATGCCCTCAGGCTATAACATGACACAAATCCCTCATAGGGGTGAAATTAGAAAACTGAAAATTAAATAAAAGAAATGCACTAAAACACATAAATAAAAACTATGAATCGTAGCCATCGATCTACGATCCTGCCGATGTTGAAATGTACGGTGGATGTCCTCATCAGTTTGTCCATCTGAGTTATCACCCCAGCTAACTCCTCTGCGGAATATCCAGCACAATATTGAACTAGTTACAGTGGCTGTGCTGCCTAACCTACTTTACTGTTGCATGAGTCCGAGGGAACATGACATACTTAAAGAAATTATTGAATACCTGTTGAGAAAACAAATGATTCAACCCAGCTTAAGCCCTTGCGCAGTACCTGCATTAATCGTCCCCAGAAAGGATGAGCAATGACGTATGTGTATAGATAGCTGAGCTATCAATAAGATCACTGTCAAATATCGTTTCTCAATACCTCGCATTTCAAATGTATTAGACAGGCTTGCTGGACTTGCAGTATTTTCAAAGTTAAACTTGCGAAATGGCTACCATCAAATACGTATAAGACTAGGAGATGAGTGGAAGAAAACTTTCAAATCTCGGGAAGGTTTGTATGAATGGAAAGGGGCTTTGTAATGTTCCCTCAACATTTATGAGACTAATAAAGTACTTAAATCATTTACGGGTAAATTCTGCATTGTTTATTTTGATGATTTTCTTATATTAAGTCCTTCTTAGGATCACGTTCACCATTTAAAGCAGATTTTGGAAAGCCTTCGGGTTCATCAGTTATACCTAAATCTGTCTGAATTTGATTTCTCCACCAACAGTGTATTTCCTAAGTTTTCTTCTATCCCCAAATTGTGTTAGTATGGATCCTCGTAAAGTCTCCACCATTCAGGATTGGCCTTCACCGAAATCTATTTTTGATGTTAGAAGCTTCCATGGGTTGGCAAACTTCTATAAGCTATTCATTAGAGGATTCAGTGTTATCATGGTCTGATTACTGTCTGCTTAAAGTCGTAGACATTCAGTAGGTCTACAACCCAACAACATAGCTTTGATACTATCAAATTAGGTCTTAGTACTGCTCCAGTGTTGGCTTTGCTGGATTTTAATAAATCATTCCAGTTTGATATTGATGCCTCATCTGTGGGAATTGTGGTTGTATTGTCACAAGGGGACATATTTGTTGAATATTTTAGTGAAAAATAAAGTTGCCCGCGACAAAAATGGTCAGTCTATGAGCAAGAGCTGTATGCAGTCGTTCAGACATTGAAACAATGGGAGCATTACTTACTCCAACAGAATTTTGTACTCTGTAGTGACCATTAAACTTTGCAATATCTTAATAATAATAAAAAATTAACTGAATGCATGCACGGTGGATTGTTTTCTTGCAAAAATTTAGCTTCGTAGTTAGACATAAAGCTGGAAAATTGAATCGAGTAGTTGATGCTCTAAGTTGTCGTGCTGCCTTGCGCACGCAACTACAAACAAAAGTTACTGTTTTGCGGGAGATGAAAGAGTTATACCAAACTGATGTGGACTTTTTTGAACCGTGGGCTCTCTATTCCACTATATCCCCAACCGCAAACTTCAATATCTTCATGGATTTTTATTTAAAGGTATCTCTTTTTGTATTCCTCAATCCTCATGGAGACAACAACTCATCAAAGAAGTGCATTGTGGTGGACTATCCGCTCATGTCGATAGAGATAAGTCTTTAACCCATCTCCAATATCATTTTTATTAGCCTCATATGCATGGTGATGTTTATCGAATTGTTGAACGATGTTCGGTTTGTCAAACCTATAAGGGAAATGCTCAAAATACCAACCTTTACATGCCCCTACCCATTCCCGATTCCATTTGGGAGGACATTAGCAATGATTTCATATTGGGTTTGCTGAGATCCAAAAGAGGCACTAACTCTATAATGGTTGTAGTTGATAAATTTTCAAAAATGACCCACTTAATCCCATGCAAGAAAATCGTTGATGCTCTACATATAGCTCATTCGTTCTTTAAATAAATTGTTCGTTTACATGGACTACCTTGTAGTATTACGTCTGATCGCGATGTTCAATTTGTCAGTCATTTTTGAGAGAATTGTAGAAAAGACTTAAAACTGATATTAAACTTAGTTCTGCATATCAACCCCAAACGAATAGCCAAACTGAAGTAGTTAATCGCACTTTGGGAATTATGCTTCGCTGTTTGGCGCAGCAACATCCTAAACAATGGGAAGAATTACTATGTCAGGCTGAATTTGCTTTCAATGTTATGCCAAATTGTTCAACTGGTTGGAGCTTATTCAATGTTGTATATACTAAAATGCCAAATCAGCTAGTGGACATAGCAGTTTTACCAAAATGCAAAATTACCACAGCTACCCATACTGTGGAACACTTTTTAGATATGCTAAATACCATCCAATCCAAACTAGCTGAAACCAATTCCAAATACAAACAGCAGGCGGACATTCCGAGATGAGTCCTTCGGAAGCAGGAGAGACCTGATGTGGATTACAACAACCAAGAGACAACCGAGAGACACGTTATCGCTGGGCTACTTCCAATTACCTTTGTTAACTATTTTTATTCTTTTTCTATTTTAACAGTACTGCAATTTACATTTACTTTTACTCTATTTACCAAATATAATTACATGGTTTACTTAGTGTTTACATATATAGTGATGGCATGATAACGAAATACAGTTTTTCCCATTAATACAATGTCAAGATTACAGTATCTCTGATTGTTTTCTCTTCCTGTCTGAGTCTTTCAGGTTTATAGAAGTTGCTGCACCACCATAACTGACAGAGTTGGAGAATCCGACAATTGACATCATAAGCTGATCCCAATTATTAACCTCAGCGCTTGATCTGAAATGAGACTCGGGATGGCCTTAAATATTATAACCTCAGCCAAATATGGCAAAAATTCTTTCTAGTGAGGTGGTCATTCTGAACTTTTTGCAGGTGTGATCTTCTTACATTTTCACTTCGCAACTAATAACGACCCATGCTTGTATTCTGGTATTCTTTTACTGGGAAAAATTGTTTTTTGTTTGACATATAGCTTCGTTGAATGAATTTGGTGTTTTATTATGTTCTATCTAGCATTTTCAATTTTAAACTTTTTTAACATTATTGTAATCGCTCTCTGATACACTGTGCTTGTCCCGTTTGGATCCACTTAGCCCTTTCTCTTCACCTTAGTGTGCATCATCATGAGGGGAAATTATTCCGTGCGGAGTTCGGACGGGCTGTTCCTGTCCGGACTGTGAGTGTACACACTATGTACATTGAGTGTAATTTTTGTACACAATTGTGTACATCTATGTACAAACAGTGTGTACAGTCACAATTCTAAAGGGAACTTCCTGTCCAATCTCCACACGGAATAATTTCTCCATCATGAGAGGGTTTGACACATGAAGATTAACATCATGAATTTTTTTGGGGGTCTTTTTAAAGTGTTTGAGCTCTTATCTGCTGCACATCTTGTACATTTAGGAATGCAATTCGTGCAAGTTTTGTTAAACCACCAAATGTTTGTATTATTTCTCAAAAGTAATTATGAGCACATGCTTTTATCTCATATTGGATGCCAGAGAAAATTTTTTGTTGAGAACATGGTCTCTTTTTGATTAATTGTTTAGAATTATGAGTGCATTGAGTGGTTTCAATGATTTTTTATCTCATTAATATCACTAAGGATGAGTGGAAGTTAGAAAGGGAGATGAGAGACAAATAATGCTAGAACAGGTAATATTTAAATGATATACATGCAGCAGAAGTACGATTAATTTCTTATTGTTACACAAGTTATGAAGCTACATGCTCCATAAATTTAGAGTATCCTATTTGGTTTTGGTTTTTGCCCATTAACAATTAAGATCCCACAGTCCACAGAAGTCCAGAGAAGGTATTTCTCGCTCTATAAGGAGAAATCTTTTCTTAGAAAAGCTTGAATTGCGTATTACTACTTTGAAACATTTTAGGAGATTGGATGTGAAGGTTGAGAATGGAGCCATTGAGTTTTTTTTTTTATGTCAATTCATTGTGCAAAAAATTATCAGTTATTTTCTCTGTGTTGATCCATGTTTATGCGTAATAGTACTAATTAGTTATATTTCATTACTATCAGTTAATTAAGTTGATAAATATCTTATAAGTTACTGCCAAAATGTTAAAATTTATCACTCCTACATCAAGAAGACAATGTTCAGATAATTCTCTCAAATAGATTTAGCCTGAAAATGGGGAACTTATTATGTGCAGAGTCCGGACGGGAAGAACCGTCCAGATTGTTACGTATTTATTGAGTATTTATAACTACTCCGTAAATACTCAGTAAATACTTGGCAATATTCACAACTGAGTGTTTACAAATACGCGGCGAATCTGGACGGTCTCATCGGAATTCTGCACATAATAATTTCTCCTGAAAATGACATATTATTAAGAGATGACTAGCTGAAAAGCTGCATGGCAAAACATCCTGAGTTGGCTTTGATTATTAATTTTGGAGATTGATCAGGTATTCTTCTTCATAGAAGAGTAAATAGTAAATACTTGATTCTTTAATCTTCTGCTGAGCAAAATGTGCATTGGTTCTATTTATTCCCTCATTGAATAAAATTTGGTGTATTGCCCTCTCTTATATTCTGCATATTTACTATGCACATTCTGCTACATTATTGAACATTGAACCTGCGGCTAATGCAGTGATCGAAGGTAAAGATTTGTTTGATATAGCAAAAGAAAAAAGAGAATGTAAGTTGTCCTTTGTTGAGATGGCAAAATTTTATATGATGGAATAACATTTTTTACATAATGAATAAATTTGAAAGCACTTAGGCAGGCTGAATCAATTTCTCCATCATTATAGAGAAATTATTCTGTGCGGAGATCGGACGCAGAACCCCATCTAGAGACCAACCAGAATGTGACACGTCAGCAATATCGAGCTACGATATCGAGTGGTATCGAGCAAGAGGTGATGTGACACATTCTTGTTGATCTCTGGACGACGATTGGCATCCGGACAGAATAATTAATCCTCATTATGTGATGGCCCAGCATGTGATTGCAAATCCTATGGGGACCAGCACGTTCGGTTCACCAATTAATTAGGCAGCAATCAGCTCTTTTTGCAATATTTTTCAGATGTTCAATCGCTCTAAGGTATAATCTTTTGCATGTAGCTCAATTAACAATATATGGTCATCATGGAGTTTTTTGTGATTTATACATGCCTGTGTTTTTGTAAGATATTAGTTATAAATTATTGCTCTTAAGAAAATAAATATTTTTATAAAAAATTGTAAGATGTCATTGTCATTTTTTTGATAGATTTAAATTTGATCCATCAATTCTTTTCTTGATCTATCTAATAATTCAAATTTTAGTTAACCAACTATATTGAATTCATAACACTGGGATTTATAAGGGGATATATTTTATTAGCTAGTCAAAGATACTTTTAAAGCTTGAAGAAGCCTCATATTAAGGAGAAATTATTCTATGCGGATCCAGAAGGCGTCCGAAGATCAACCAGAATACGCCACGTTATCTGGTACCGAGCAGTACCGAGCACCGGTATGAGCTAAAAAGTGACGTGACATGTTTTGATTGGTCTCCAAATACGTCCGGGTTCCGCACAAAATAATTTTTTCATATTAAGGAAAATATTGAGGAAGCATAAGATTTTTTTAAGTTAAAAGCTTTTCAAAATTTGAATAAACTTAGAGCTAATTGTTGTCATGATATGAATTCTAAAAAAATGAAGAATATTTGTAATTTATTATAGTAATTTTATAAAATTATTATACTATAGAAATTTAAGATAATTTTGGGTCTTTCAACTAAGCAGTTTTTTTATCTTTTAACTATTTTAAATATTTGCATTTTTTCATGTAAAGCAATCATAAGCTCTTTCTCTATTTGTGCGTGCCCTCCTATCTCTTTCTCAAATAAGAATAATAAGATATAAAATATTTATATAAGATTATATTTTATATCGTGCTTGAGGAGATAATATATTATTAAAACATTTATTAATATAACTAGGAATTAGAAGTAAAATTTATTGAAATATTTATATCATGTTGTAAAATTGTTTGAAAATGTAACCCAGAATTATAATTATCATCAATAAATTATAATTACAAAAAGAATATAATTAGAAAATAATTTAATTTTGAAATAATTTATTAATTTTAATTTTGATTCTATTTTAATTACTAATTTTAACTATTATTACTAACTAATCATTATAACTAATATAATTAGAATAATTAATTTAAGTAATTATTAATTAATTAATCAAATATATTCATAATTAATTTTAATTAATATGCTATATACTTCTCTCTGTTCTGTGCTGCCTTTCTGTAGCCGCTGATTTGCTAGGTTTGCTTTTTTCACTTCTCCACTGTCCGTTGCTCGCCTCCTTCGCCTGACAGGTAGAGTTTTGAACGAGTGGCTGAATAATTGGAATCCTTCGACGACGTTCCATCCTGTCGGATCCGAAATCCACTCCTCCTCGCCGTTCGTCTGTTCGATCGGAGGTAACGACGACGACGGGAGCTTGCTCTTTGCGAAGGTAGACATCTTTCTTTCCTTCGCGCGCTTATTCGGCCAATCCCATAAATCCGCCGAACTCCGGGATTTGGTAAATCGGGATTTAGGGCAAAAAGAATATTATATTTATTCAAAGTCCTGTTTAACTCGCTGTGAGATTCAATGGTTCCCTAAATCCTTTTTGGCAGGATTTAGCATAAATCCTGCATAAATCCTGTATCCAAGCAGCAAATCGGAGTAGGAGGAACAAAGAAAAGGAGACAGGATGAGGATTATGATAAAAGGAGGGGTATGGAAGAACACTGAGGATGAAATTCTTAAGGCAGCGGTTATGAAATATGGGAAGAACCAATGGGCTCGGATATCTTCGCTTCTTGTGCGCAAGTCAGCAAAACAATGCAAGGCCCGTTGGTACGAGTGGCTTGACCCCTCCATTAAGAAGGTAACACATGCTTTACACCTTCACCTTCATAGTGCCTTTATCCTTTTTTTTTTTTTTGGGATTTTTACTTTTAGTTTGAATTGATTTTCTGATAAAGTGGCTGAACTGGTCTTTTGGAGATATGGCAATTAAAAGAAAAGAAATGCTTGTAGTGCTTTAAGTAATCATTCAGGATACCGAATACACTAGAATGGGTAGAATATATAATGTCCTGGAAAAGAATATTATACTTATTCTCAACGGTCCTTATGGGCTGTAAGATTTTTCTAAATGACTAGTTTCATGGTAGTGAGAATGCTGCAAAGGTCCAGCAGTTATAGTATAACATGTATATATGTGAATGGTATGCTTCGGCTTAATAAATGCATGATTTACTGTCTAAAAAATGCATTAGTTTAATTGATATGGATTTAACAAATCATCCAAATCATAGCACCAACATTGGAATGATATAGTTGAAAATGCAAGCAAGTTTTTGTTCAAACCATTTATACTTAACTCAAGGTTTAAATTGTGTAATCGGGTATTGAAGCGTTTTTCGTTCGTGAGGCGAGGCGTAAGTCTCAAAATCAAAAAATTGCGTAAACATAAAATGATAAATTTTGTATATACTAATGAGTAAATAATATATAAAATATAAAAATGCACAAAATAAATAGCAATGGCATTGACATATCACATAAGAACTCACTAGTCATCAGCACTGTCATCACTCATCAGTCATCACTAAGTGGGTCTTCATTTGAATCATCATTATGATGAACTGCTCTCTCCTCTTCCTCCTCTCATATAGAGTCCAATGTCTCCCAATCAGCTCCTTTTACATTATCAGTTATCCTCTTCTTCCCTAAATATTTTTGAAGAATATCATAATGAATAATTGTGTAATACATTAATAAAAGTCTAAGAAAACTATATTATTTATATACCTTTTTTGATTTGTTCTTGAGTTGTGGTGGATGTAGATGCTTTAAGACCATCAAAGAAATCAACATTTAAATATTTATCTTGTAATTCAGACGGCATCACTTCAACTTCATCATCTACAAACCACTTATTATCAGATGATACATCCTCGCAAAGCAAATGATCTTCATCATCCATTAATCATTTTTTCTTCAAATTCCTATATCTGAGTCTCATATTGACATAATGTACACCAGTGAATTCATTCTCAATGTCGATAAGCGATTTCTCCTCTTTTTATTAATGCAATCAAAAATTTGGGAGAGGGACCCAAATTTTTTATCACAAAAACAAACTCTTTCTAGGATGATAGAAAGATATAAAATACTCAAAAACTTGACAAAATATACTTTGCAAAACAAAACACAACTTTAATAATAAAACGACTTACAAACAAAGACTCTTACAAACTTGACTCAAACATGACACCCTAAACTTGCTTTCCAAAAGAAGAAGGATACATGTGGGGTGGTCACTTGTGGAGAGACGAAAGAGTTTAGAAGCCAAGATGAAGGGTGGAAAGAACTCACAAGTCTTTCCTAGAGGAGATGAGAAGGAGAATGGAACAAGTTCGCAAGCTTTTCCAAGAAGAAACCTGCAGGTTTACATTTCCAAAAATCAATCACATAATATACTAAAACAGCCACAAAACATCTACTATTTATAGACATAAGAGGGGAATACAAACACTCCCAAAAACTCTTCAAATTCTTAAATAAATGAGGGAAATGAAAAGCCAACACCCACCTAATAATATTCCCTAATTCCACACAAGAAACAAAGCTCCAAAGCCACAGAAAAGCAGCCCAGGCGGAACCCAAAGAGGCAACCGCAAAAACCAAGGAGGCAGCCGTGGGAACCAAGGAGCCAAGGCACGGGAACCCAAGAGCCATCCACGGGAAACGAATAGACAAGAGGAAGAAGAAGAGACAAAATAATAAGCTACTAATAAATTAATAAATGATCTAAAAATGTAGCTCATAATGAGTTAACTCTTAGTTCAATAAATGAACTAAAAACCAGCTCATAATGAGCTAAATCTTAGCTCAAAAATTAATGAGTTAGCAAGCTCTAGGGAAGTCAAAACCAATTTTTTTTGGGTTTGATTTGACCCCCCTTTGTCTACATCAGACTCCCCTTCTTGAGAACTTATCTCCCGATGAGTTAGCTTTGTTCTGAAGGCGTTTCATCAAGAGACACCAAGGCTTGAGATTGCTCACTTGACACCAAGACTCAAATGACAACATGACTCAAAACAAAACTTACATGATAAAACTTGACTTGGCAAACCAAAACCTATGACTTCTTAACTTGCTCTGATACCAAATTGATGCAATCAAAAATTTGGGAGAGGGGCACAAATTTTTTATCCCAAAAAGACACTATTTCTAGGACGATAGAAATACATAAAATACTCAAAAACTTGACAAAATATACTTAACAAAACAAAACACAACTTTAATAATAACACAACTTACAAACAAAGACTTACAAACTTGACTCAAACATGACACCCTAAACTTGCTTTCCAAAAGAAGGATACAGGTGGGGTAGTCACTTGCGGAGAAACAAAAGAGGTTAGAAGCCAAGACGAAGGGTGGAAAGAACTCGCAAGTCTTTCCTAGAGGAGATGAGAAGTAGAATGGAATAAGCTCGCAAGCTTTTCCAAGAAGAAACTCGCAGGTTCACTTTTTCAAAAATCAATCACATAACATACTAAAACAGATACAAAACATCTACTATTTATAGACATAAGAGTGGAATACAAATAGCCCCAAAAACTCTTCAAATTCTTAAATAAATGAGGGAAATGAAAAGCCAACAGCCACCTAATAATATTCCCTAATTCTACACAAGAAACAAAGCACCAAAGCCACGGAAAAGCAGCCCAGGAGGAACCTGAAGAGGCAACCGCTAAAACTAAGGAGGCAGCCGTGGGAACCAAGGAGCCAAGGCACGGGAACCCAAGAGCCATCCACGGGAAACGAATAGACAAGGGGAAGAAGAAGAGACAAAATAATGAGCTACTAGTTAAAAAAGCCAAGAACAAGAGAACAAAGAACAGAACTAAAACCAAACTTGTTTCAAATAGTGGCAATCATCTATAATATCCAAAATTCGAAAGCTAGAAGAGAATTCAAAGAAACAAAGGAAATAAAAAAACAACGCTATCCTCAGACAACCGTCAGAGCGGGTTCCTCACATGCATCGAAATGTAGGTTATGTAAACTATGTGCTTTAGTGTTAGCAAACCGATGGTCCACCACTGCACGATAGTCCAACTGATCAATCCAAACTCCTCCAGTAAATGCTCCCAAATCAGCCAACAAACACCACCAAAGCTCAAGAAGAAGGATACAGATGGAGTGGAACTTGCGGAGAGACGAAAGAGATTAGAAGCCAAGACGAAGGGTGGAAAGCACTCGCAAGTCTTTCCTCGAGAGAAAGGAAGAAAAATGGAACAAGCTCGCAAGCTTTTCCAATAACCCGCAGGTCAATAGCAAAAATGCTCTCAATATTTAACTACTCATCAAAACATCTCATATTTATAGGTAAGAAAGGGGAATACAAACAACCACTTTAATGAATTTTCACAAGAACCCAAGCATCATAAGTCACGGAATTCCCCCAAGCATTTCACGGAAAACAGCCCAGCCAGGGAACCGAAGAAGCAGCCACGGGAACCAAAGAGGCTCGTACAGAATCGAGGCGCCAAAAGACACGGAAAGACCACCCAGCTCGGGAATCCAGCAGCCAACCAGAAAACCAAGGAGCTATGGTACGGGAAACAACCAGCACAGGGAGCCCAAAAACAGCCACGGAATTCCATGGGACAAAGATAAATATTAAAGAAGAAAAGGGGAGGAGAAGGGACAAGACCACTCCAATAATGAATCCAACTTATGAGCTTACCTTTAGAACATTAATGAGCTACTAAACTTTAGTTCATCATTAATGAGCTAGCAACTAAGAAAATGAGCTGAACTCCAACGAACCAACCTCCTCCACATATCACCATAGGCCCCAAAACCGTGGACCATAAGCCAACCCATGAACCAAAAATGATGCGAGCAAAAATCAGGGGGGGGGGACCCGGATCTCTGCCCACAAAAATAAGAACACACTCACTAGGTAATAGAATGAACAAACTCTTACATTTCAAATAAAAAAAAACACTTAGAAACATAATAACAAAAGACACTTTGATATATAAAATGAAAGACTTACAAACTTGACTCAACTAAGACACCCTAAAGAAGCTTTCCAAAAGAAGAAGGATAGAGGTGGGGTGTAAACTTGCGGAGAGACGAAAGAGATTAGAAGCCGAGCAGAAGGGTGGAAAGAACTCGCAAGTCCTAGAGGAGATTAAAGAAGGTGGACAAAGCTCGCAAGCTCCTCCAAGAAAATCCCAAGGATTTCTTTTCAAAAATTCATATATCACTCTTTTTTTTTACTATAAAACACAACTTTATATAATAAAACGACTTACAAACAAAGACTCTTACAAACTTTGACGCTTACAAACGTTTGACAAATTTAAGACTTCAAAACAAACACCTAAAGAAGCTTTCATCCATTAGAAGAAGGATAAATGTGAGGTGGTACTTGCGGAGAGACGAAAGAGGTTAGAAGTCGAGAAGAAGGGTGGAAAGTACTCGCAAGTCTTTCCTAGAGGAGATGAGAAGGAGAATTGAACAAGCTCACAACCTTTTCCAACCAAACCCGCAGGTTTACATTTCCAAAAAGCATTCACATAACATACTAAAACAGCCACAAAACATCTGCTATTTATAGACATAAGAGGGGAATACAAACAGTCTCAAAAACTCTTCAAATTCTTAAATAAATGAGGTAACTGAAGTATGTGCTAAGGAAAGTCAGGATATTTTTTCTCCTTTATTTGGTAGATTAGTAAGAAGGGTCATTTCATCAGCAGTGAAAGGAATGAGTTGACATTTTAGAATAAAGCATTGTTTTGAAATATTCAACCTTGAGATCAGCTCATAAATAAGAAAGACATTTTGTTCAAATCCAGGAAATTGCAAAAATTGTATGATCTTTAAACGTTTCAATGTGTCAATGACTTCATGAGAAATTTGCTGAGCAAAATTATTACAGATTTTTCGAAAAGTCGAAACATAACATCGATAGGTAATTGGACGAATATATATCTGAAAAATAAAAAATAAAAATATATAAAATAAGTAAATAAGATACGCACAAAAAACACACAACATACTCAAAGATCACGCACAACATAAGCATAGAGTACTCACAACATACGCACAAGCACGCAGAGTTTACGCACAACATACGCATAGAGTACTCAGTGCTTATGCCAGCATACACACATTCTATGCACAAAATTGGCACAAACTACTCTATTTTAAAAGTTTAGGATTTAATTATTAAATACTTAAAATTTAGTTAGGGCTTAGGTTTCAAATTTCAACATAATTTCATAAACCCTAAATACAGAGAAAATACGATGACATCAAAGTATCAAACATTTAAAAAGTTTTGACAAGCAACGCATACGCATAGCGTAAGCATAAAATACGAAGAACTTCAATACCCTGAACACCTACGCATAGCATAAGCATAAAATACGCATAACTTGAACAGACAACATGTCAGCAAATTAAAAGTGAATACAGTGAGTGTAATTTTAGTAGTAATAGATTTTGAGGGGGTGTTGTGACTTTGTGTAATCAAGTTATTAATAAGAGCACATGTTTTAGATATCTCGGGTCTATTGTTCAATTGTTCAAAGTGACGGTGAAATAAATGAGGATATTATTTGTCGAATTTAAGTTAGATGGTTGTAGTGGAGGAATGCTTTGGGTCTGTTGTGTAATAGAAAAGTATCCCTCAAACTTAAGAGAAAATTCTATCAGATGGTGGTGAGACCTGCAATGCATTATGGCGCAGAATGTTGGCCATTAAAAGAGAAGTATAAAATTAAGTTAAGTGTTGTAGAGATGAGGATACACAGGTGGATGAGTGACTTTACTCTGAGAGAGAATGCGAAACGAGTATATAAATGAAGAGATTGAAGTAGCTCCAGTGAAAAATAAGATTAAGAAAGAATCGCCTTAGATTGTTTGTTCACATAAAATGTTGACCTTCCGATGACCCGATTAGGAGAGTAGATGTATTAGATTTGACCTGTGTTAAGAAAGATGGAGGTAGACCTAAAAAAAACTTGGTTATAAAATATTAGAAATGACCTTTTTTCTAGATTTAAATGAAAATTTGACTTTTAACATAAGACAATAGAGAAAAAAGATTCTTGTAGTCGACCCAAAGTAGTGGGACAAATGCTTGATGTTTTTGTATGCTTTTAGAAAATTCAAGTAATAGGAAGCGTGTATGGAATAACTCTGCTCTATATGGGCAAAGAGCTCTAATTTTCCTTTTCAAGTGTTGTTTAGTGTTTCAAGTGCAGGTGGAGTACTATTGTGTACACTTTTTAGTCATTGGAGCGCAAACCTATGTAGTTTGATCCACTCTTGATGAGGCATTTTAAAGTCTTACAAAGAGTTGAAAATTGATTTGTCAAACCTTTTCTATTCTTGACAAAACATGAACTATGGCATGTGGTTACGTCTTTTTGGGACTAATACAAGATCAAAAACAGCTTCAAGCCTTTATCGCACTATGCGGGGTCAGCTACATGAAATATTTTTCTCCATTGTGTCCAGTTAAGAGTCAAATTCTCATTTAAATCTAATGAATAAATGTCGTTTCTAATATTTTCTAATCAAGTCTTTTTAGGTCTACCTCTATCATCCTTAACATAAGCCAAATCTAATACATCTACTCTCCTAACTATATCATCGGAAGGCCGCCGTCTTATGTGGGAATAATGATAACATTTTTCTCTTCTAAATAGCTCGACATAGCAACAACAAAGCATTATTAAATGAAGCCATATATTTTAGTAAATGTTTCACGTGGTTACATATCTTGCATCAATTTTTATTGAGCAACATAGAAATCTTTCGTATATCACATGTTTGTATTAAGAAGTAGAGAATATACAGAAACTTCATGATAACTTCTTTTTCACATTTCTCCTCTCTTCCACTTACACTTAATAATAGCTCATCTAAAGTTGACATAATTGAATCATAAATTAAATAATGAAAAGAAACATGGTAGTTTAAGCATGTGTGCATGTATAAGAAATCTTTTAATTTTTAACATCTCTCTTTCTCTGCCCACTTACACATACACACGTATGCAAGCCTATGTATGTATCTATGTGTTTGCGCGTGCTTATAAGTGCATATATTTTTTGACCCTTTCTCAATCTTTTATGTATAAATAGAAATGCATGATGGCTCTGATGGGGACATCAGAGCATGAATTAAGGCGTGGCGGTCGATCTACGACCACGATCGAGTCGTTGTATTTTTAGTCATTTTCATGAATTTGTCGTTTATTATGTTATTTGTCTGTTAGTATTTATGTTTTAGTTATTTTCTCATTTTACCCTTTTACTTAAGGGAGGTCGTATGTAAGTCCTAAGGGCATTGTCGTCTTTTTATTTTGAGTCCTTTTGTAGCCCTCATGTTGCACTTCATGAGTTAATGAATGATTATGAAAATTTTCTACGCTTGTGCTTGAGAGCTCTTGAGGAGAACTTGGAGAGATCCCTAGGAGAGGGAGAACGTATCACTTACCAACCTTGGAGACGGCCGGGTTCGTGGTTTTCACTTTGTCTTTCGTTGTCTCTCGTCACTTTCCCTTAGTCGTCTTCGTTGTCTCCACCCACCACCCGACCCCTTTCCCCCTTCACATCATCCACGGTTTCCCCACCTAAACCGCCGGCCTCATTGCTTCCCTTTGGGATTTTCCCCCCCAAACGCCACCACCTCTTGATTCCTTTCCATAGATAATTCTTCTTACTTTGGGAAGATTTCATTTCAAATTTGAAAACAAAAATTAAATTTGAAATTTCTTTCCTAATTTAAGAAACTTATTTTAGGAAAGTTTCCAAATTTAAATCCTATTTGAATTTCAAATTCAAGAGGAGTGAATTAATATCTTTCCTATTTCTTTTGGTTAAATTAAGAAACTCTTAAACCCTCTTCATTAATGCTTCCTTAACCATCTATGCCACCGGCCCCCTTAGTGGTTGGATTAGGAATTCTTTCCTTGAACCCAACTCATCTCTTTGGAAATATTTTCCTTCTCTTGCCAGCCAGAATTTTCAAAACCTAAAGCCTTTAATTACTTTCCAAAACTGAGAGTGAAATTAGGAAATAACTCCCTAATTCTCCTCTACATCCCGTCGGCTCCCCTCACTGAATTTTTTCTTTTCCTAAAGTCTACCCAGATTCCATTGTTTCTCTTTGGGGAAAAGTTTGGGAATTCAACCTGCTGCTGGCCGAATTTTCCAAAGCCTCTCTCATTAATTTTCTTCCACTAAATCCTCTCCAAACTCCACCCAACATTGAGCCCTCTTCTTCCTAAAACTGCAGCCAGAAATTTCAGCTTGTTGCCCATGCAAACCCAGCCATTGCAAGCCTCACAACTGCTGTTTGGAAGATCAAAACTGCTGTCCATCAGTTTCCACTGAATTCTTTTCGCTGTAGCAACATCGGAGAAGTCTCTCCTTGTCATCCAACCCTTCCCAAAGTCAAAACAACGACTTCTCGCATGGATGGCTGACCCGGACACAAAATAAGACTTCTCCTACGACAAACTTCTTCAACATATCGGCTACTTGTTTCCGAATGTTGACTAAGGTGAACTTCTCCCCCTCTTCAATTAACCTTCTATTCCCCTAATCTTGTAGGTGATGACGAATCCCAAGGAGACGAGTTTCGCCTTTTGCCTAAGCTTATTAAACGTAGGGTTTTATCTCGCCTTTGCCAAAGCCTAGTAAACGTAGGATTGAGTGCACTTTTATTTGCTTCTAATCTTATTGTTAGATTAGGGATTATGTCGTTAGATTATGTGCTTATTTGGAAAATTGGTTAGTCCATCTTTCACTTACGTACTTATCATAGACAAAACTTGAGCCATGATGCCTACGTGGAAAGTATTGCTTGCAGTGGATAATCCTACTTTTCCATTTATCTTGTAAATTACTACGGAAAGTATCATCAGATTGATTGTCTTCATCAATTCTATAACGTAAATTATTTTGTTGTTCTAGATGCGACCAAAAATACCTTTAGCTGTTTGACTTACACTTCAATGATCTTCAAACGTATAATTGAACCACTAGTTCTACTTTTATTTGTGGTATTACCTAGCATAAGGCTAGTGATTTTGATGTTGATGATGATCTTTTTCTTATTCTGGACGAATCTTGATATACTTGACTTTGTCTATAAGATTCAATTCCATATTATGTTCGTTCTCTTTTTAAACCTGTTATTCTATCAGTTCAACTAAAATAGTTTAAACTTTGATTGGCCAGGTTTTCTATAGATAATGTTACATCCCAATTTTACTATTCCTTCATTGGAACATTAATGTGCCTTGTCTGTCTAGTGTACATTTATTAAATGCTTGATAAACATTTAAGAGATATCCCTTGTAGCTATTACCCAAATTTTTTTTGTTTTCTACCTGCCTATACTATACGATTTGATTGTTTGGTTCCCAGCTAGGATTTGCTTTTCCATCAAGCCAAAAGATTTTGATTGATGCTGTTGTGTTTGTTTTTCCAGACAGAATGGACCAGGGAGGAAGATGAGAAATTGCTTCATCTTGCTAAGCTGATGCCTACTCAATGGAGAACAATTGCTCCAATTGTGGGACGAACACCTTCTCAATGCCTTGAGCGCTATGAGAAGCTTCTTGATGCTGCTTGTGCCAAGGATGAAAATTACGAACCTAATGATGATCCACGTAAGTTGAGACCTGGTGAGATTGATCCAAACCCAGAATCTAAGCCTGCTCGCCCAGATCCTGTAGATATGGATGAAGATGAAAAGGAAATGCTTTCAGAAGCACGGGCTAGGTTAGCTAACACTAGGGGTAAAAAGGCAAAGAGGAAGGCAAGGGAGAAACAGCTTGAGGAAGCAAGGAGGCTTGCCTCTTTGCAGAAAAGGAGAGAACTGAAGGCAGCTGGGATTGACAACAGGCATAGGAGGAGGAAAAGGAAGGGTATAGATTATAATGCTGAAATACCATTTGAGAAGAGGCCTCCTCCAGGTTTTTTTGATGTTTCAGGTGAGGAAAAACCTGCGGAGCAACATAAATTTCCGACAACTATTGAGGAGCTGGAAGGGAAAAGAAGAGTTGATATAGAAACCCAATTAAGGAGGCAAGATGCTGCAAGGAACAAAATCCAACAAAGGCTAGATTCTCCTGCAGCGATATTACAAGCTAATAAACTTAATGATCCTGCAGCGGTTAGGAAGAGGTCAAAATTGATGCTCCCTCCCCCACAGATTTCGGATCAGGAATTGGAGGAAATAGCAAAAATGGGTTATGCTAGTGATCTTACTTCAGGAAATGAGGAACTGGCTGAAGGCAGTGGTGCAACACGTGCCCTCGTTGCTGATTATTCTCAGACTCCAAGAAGGGGAATGACACCTCTCAGAACTCCTCAAAGAACTCCGGCAGGGAAGGTAGATGCTATTATGATGGAGGCGGAGAACCTTGCACGATTGAGGGAGTCTCAAACACCTCTTCTGGGTGGTGAGAATCCTGAGCTGCATCCTTCTGATTTTTCAGGTGTTACCCCAAGGAAAAGGGAGATGCAAACTCCTAATCCATTAGCAACACCATTGTCCAGCCCTGGACCTGCGGGTCTTACTCCTAGAATTGGCATGACTCCATCAAGAGATGGACCTGGTGGAACACCAAAGTTCACTCCTTTTAGGGATGATCTTCACATCAATGAAGATGTCGAAATGCAGGATAGTGCAAAGCTTGAACTGCGCAGGCAGGAAGAAATGAGAAGAAACTTGAGATCTGGTTTGACAAATCTTCCGCTGCCCAAAAATGAGTACCAAATAGTAATGCAACCAATTCCAGAGGAAAATGAAGAAATTGAGGAAAAAATTGAAGAAGACATGTCTGACAAAATAGCCAAAGACAAGGCAAGGGAACAAGCAAGAATGGAGGCCTTAATGAAAAAGAGGTCAAAAGTACTTCAGAGAGAGCTTCCAAGACCACCTGCGGCTTCATTAGAACTTATAAAAAAATTTACTGGTTAAGGGTGATGAAGATAAAAGCTCATTTGTTCCTCCAACCCCATTTGAGCAAGCTGATGAAATGATAAATAAGGAGCTTCTATCTTTACTAGAGCATGATAATGCAAAATATCCTTTAAATGAAAAGTCTGACAAGGTCAAAGTCAAAGGGGTCAAGCGAGCTGAAAATGGTAAATCTTCAAATTCAATACCTGAAATTGAAGAGTTCGATGAGGCTGAACTGAGTGAGGTATGCTACATAGTGATCTTTGTCTAATATTTTAGATTTAATTCTACTGCAAAATAAGTGCTACTCTTATAACAAAATGAATTCTAGCGTTATCATTATTTTTTTGTTTAATATGCATTTGGATGAGTTAAGGAGTGTGATGTAGGACTTAAATGCTTAGGCAATATTAAATAAGAATTCACACGCTTTGGATGATAGCAATATTAAGTATTAAACTTGTAGCGATGTAAACAATAGAAGAAAACGAGAGAGGTGAAACTAGCTTAGGCCAAGTCACACAACCAAGAGTTAAGATCACAAAATAATCAATTATTCAGGTACAACATACACGATTGATTTTCAACAAGAAATTCCTAAATTAACAATGAGATTAAGTACCATGTGAGTCAACTCGCTCACTCTCTAGATTACTAGGCTTAGCGGAGAGAGTTAACACAATCCTTATGAATCAATTATGACCACAATTGAGGGCGACAATTAGGAAGATATAAAATTTGGAGGGAGAGTTCACTTTCATCAGAGTTTGGAAATAATCTGCCATTGTACGAAGGAGAGTTGGTCGTGTATGGCTTTGGCGAGGGTGAAGACGATCCTCTCTACGTATTCCTCTACAATTTGGTCAATTTCTAGGTTGAAATCGAAGAACAGTAAGTTGAGGATATCAACATGACCTTGATTGTCGTAAACAAACCCTTGATCTTGTTCAGGATCCGCCATACATCAGTGGACAGCAACTTCAAGGTTCGGGAACCTTTGGACAGCGATTGGAGACCTCTCCAACCGGCTGGACAGCAAGGAAGAGTGTAGGAATTTCTGGACAGCACATGATTTATTACTGTACAGCAAGCAGGAACTGTTTTGGACAACAATACTGGTCTTGGGAGTTCTGGACAGCAATCTCTTGGTCCAGAAATATGGACAGCAGTTGTGAGCGGATCTAGGCGGCTAGGGTTGATGTGGACGGCTATGGGAAAGAGATCATATCCCTTAAATGACAAGGGGAATAATTGGGGGAGGTAATAATAGAGATAGAATGAGAAAAAGGAAGGGAGTGGAGAGGGGAGGCCAACGGGTATAGAGGTGGGGAAAGGGTGTGGGGAATTTAAGGGAGTTTCCGAACTTGAATTAATGATTAAGGAAAGGGAAAATCAGGATAGATTTCTGTTGAAACAGAGAATTTGAGAGGGAAAAGCTTGAATTTTATTAAGCAATCTACTCCCTATTTATAGATCTATACAAGGTGTATCGATAAGGAAACAAATAACTCTTATAATAACATGAATACAATTATTCCTAAATCAATGGGAGGAATTAATGCTATCCATGTAGTCTTCCCACGGATTATTGTTCACAGCCGTGGATGTCTTTGGGATCGTAAGGTTGAGATTTAACACTCCCCGTCAAGCTGGGAAATATGGATCCGTCATTCCCAGCTTGTCAATCATTCGGAGGAAGACAGAACTGTCCAATCCTTTTGTAAGGAAATATGCAAGTTGATCCTTTGATGATATATGGTCAACACTTACTAGACCACTGTCTAGTTTTTTTTTAATAAAATGTCTGTCCACTTCTATGTGCTTGGTCCTGTCATGCTGGACTGGATTGTGGGCTATGCTGATCGCTGATTTGTTGTCACAATGTAGCTCCATGGGCTCATCCCACTTAACTTTTAGATCTTCTAGGATTATTTTGATCCACAGTAGCTCACATATTCCCAAGGTCATAGCTCGATATTCTGCTTCTGCACTGGATCTTGCCACCACATTCTGTTTCTTGCTTCTCCATGTAATAAGGTTTCCTCCAAGAAATGTGCAATACCCAGAAGTAGATCTTCTATCAACCGGTGATCCTGCGTAGTCAGCATCCGTGTATACTTCTAGGGTCATCCACAATCTCTCTTAAAGAGAATTCCTTTTCCTGGTCTTCCTTTAAGGTAGTGCAATATCCTGTCTACTGCTTGCATGTGAATCTGCTTTGGATTCTGCATAAACTGACTGACCATGCTTAAAGCAAATGCTATGTCTGGTCTAGTGTGGGAGAGGTAGATCAATTTCCCTACAAGTCTCTGGTAGGCCCCTTTATCTACATCTGGATCTTCTTTAGCTTCTCCCAGTTTAAGATTAGGTTCTACTGGTGTTGGTGCTGGTTTACAGGCTAGTTTACCTGTTTCTCTTAGAAGATCTTTGATGTATTTCTGTTGTGAAATGAAGATTCCTTTGCTGGAGTGAGCTACTTCAATTCCGAGGAAATATTTTAGTCTACCAAGTTCTTTGATGTCAAATTCCTTAGTAAGACTTTTCCTTAAACTGACTCTCCTCTTCATTATTTCCTGTCAAAATAATATCATCAACATACACTAATAGTATTGTGACTCTCCCTGAGTATGAGTGTTTGAAGAATAGTGTATGATCCCCTTGACTCTATCAATACCCATTCAGGAGCATGAATTTAGAGAATCTTCCGAACCAGACCCTTGGTGATTGTTTGAGCCCATATAGAGCCTTTTTCAGTTTGCATACCTTGTTATTTTCAGATTTTTCTTTAAACCCTGGTGGTATTTCCATAAATATCTCTTCTTCCAAGTCTCCATGCAAGAATGCATTTTTCACATCCAATTGCTCCAGGTGCCAATTGTATTTGGCTGCTAGTGAGAGTAGTATTCAGACAGTATTCATCTTGGCTACAGGCGCAAATGTTTCTTAGTAGTCAATGCCATACGTTTGAGTAAACCCTTTTGCCACTAGTCTTGCCTTATATCTCTCTAGTGTGCCATCAGCATTGTATTTTACTGAGAATACCCATTTGCAACCGACCGATTTTTTCCCTATCGGTAGATTGACGATCTCCCAAGTTTTGTTCTTCTCCAGGGCCTGCATTTCATCCTTCATGGCATTTTTCCAATTTTTATCAGATAAGGCCTCAGAAACATCTTTAGGAATATGGATATCTTCTAATGTAACAAGAAAATTTTTGTGTGATGATGAGAAGTTGTTGAAGGATATAGAGTTGTTTTATAGGGTATAAGGGAGGTGGTGAACTTACCTTATTTCCAGGAGATGGTTCCGATTCTTGGATCTGCTTTGGAGCACAGCTTGGACTTGTACGTCTGGAGTAAACCTTTTCAAAATCTAATGATAGTGTTGTCATTTGTTTCCCTTTCTTGGGTTTCAGGTGGATTTTTCTGAGGTAGTGGAGGAAGGTCAAGAGGTGCTAGTTCATTTTCCTCATCTTCCTCAAGTTCAGTCTCCCCCTGAAGATGAGTTTTTGAAAAATAGGAATTCTGTTCAGCAAATGCAACATCAATAGAGACAAAGGTTTTTCTTGTAGGTGGATGATAACACTTATACCCTTTTTGGGTAGCAGAGTAGCCAATAAAGATGCATTTGAGTGCTCTTGGATCTAATTTTCCTCACTCCTGGCTGTGAATATGAACATAGGCAGTGCATCCAAAGATTTTGGGTGTAAGATTATGATGGGTTCGAAATTCTGGGTAAAAAGAGGACAAGGTCTCCATTGGAGTTTTGAGGCCTAAGGCTGTTGAAGGTAGTCGATTTATGAGATATGCATCTGTTAAAAGAGCTTCCCCCCAATAGGATTTGGGTGTATTGTAGTGAAATAGGAAAGCTTGGGTAGAGGCTAGAAGGTGACCATTTTTCCTCTCTGCAACCCCATTTTGTTGTGGGGTGTGAACACAGGAGGACTCATGGATGATCCATTCACTCTGGAAGTAGGAGGAAATGATTTGGTTGAAATAATCTTTGGCATTATCGGAGCGAAAACTTTTTATTTTTACCCCGAATTGATTTTTGATCATGGAATGAAAGATGGGAACAATGGTGCTAACATCAGATTTATGTTTAAGGAGATAGATCCAAGAGACTCTTGTGCAATCATCAATGAATGACTCAAACCAACGTGCCCCAGAGATATTGGGAATTTTAGAGGGTCCCCATATATCACTATGAATAAGGTAGAAATGAGTAGCACATCTCTCACTTTTGTTTGGGAATGAGGTTCTTTTATGTTTAGCCAACTCACAGGTTTACAATGAAACATTTTATTGTCTAAATTATGAAAAAGTTGCGGATACATATGTTTTAAGACATCAAAAGATGGGTGTCCTAGTCTATAATGATGAAGCCAAATAGCGGAGTTCCTATCGACTAGGGATAACAAAGAGCAACTCCTTTTAGATTGGTTTGGTTCTTCCAGGTAGTACAATCCTGCTTTCTCCTTAGCAAGTCCAATCTTCTTCCCCGATCTCCGGTCCTGAAATAAACAATAAGTAGGGTTAAACAATGCTTGACAATTATGGTCATTGGTAAGTTTTTGTATAGATATCAGGTTTGTGGATAATTGCGGTACGTGGAGCACATTTTTTAGGGTGAGGGATGGTGATAATATGATGTCTCCTTGGCCAGCTACCGTGGTAAGAGAATCATCATCAGTGATGATTTTTTTTGTTGTTTGGGGCAAGGAGTATAGTTTATGAGGTGGGTTGGTGAGTGGGTCATATGATCTGTGGCTCCTGAATCAATGATCCATAATTCCTTTAAATGATTTCTAGAAGCACTTAAACTAATATAAATTAGAGTCTTACCTGAGAGTGCAAGTGAAGAAGAAGCATTTGGTTTTTCAAGAGATACCAGGAGTCGTTTCAATTTATCAATATCTTCTTTATTGAATTCTCCAAGACTGGACTGAGCTTCTGGCTTACTTGTAGTGTTGTTGACATGTGATGTACTCATTGTTTCACCCTTTTGATTCCACTCCTTGTTTGGGGGTTTTCCATGTATCTTTCAGCATGTTTCTTTTGTGTGTCTTGACTTTTTGCAATAGCTGCACCAAAGTGAGTCTTTATCTTTGAATTTTGAAGAATCTTTACCTTTCTCCTTCCATGATGATTCTTTGTTCATCACCATTGCTGAACTTTCAACGGCCTTTGGTTCTAGCATCACTCGTTGACTTTCTTCTGCTCGGATGAGAGAAATAGTTTCGTTGAGTGATGGTGTCTCCTCCTTGCCGAGGATCTGAACTCTAACTTGATCAAATTCTGCATTGAGTCCTGCAAGAAAATCATAAACTCTATCTTTTTCAATAAAGTTCTTTAGGATCGCAGCATCCTCCGGACATCTGGTTTCAATGCACCTATAGTAATCAAGTTCTTGCCATAGATTTTGTAGAATGGTGGCATACTCCATCACTGTCTTACTCCCCTGCTTCGTGCTTCCAACTTTGACTTTAACTTCAAAGATTTGAGCCGCATCACGAGCTTTGGAGAAGGTTTGTCTGGCAGCATCCCATATGTCCTTTGCAGTCGAAAGGAACATAAATGTATCGCTAATTTCTGGAGTCATGGAATTCCACAACCATGACATAATCATGGAGTCTGTTTCATCCCATGCCCCAAATTTAGGATCTCCTTCTTTTGGTCCTCCTCCAAGAAGGTGGTGTATTTTCCCTTTTCCTTTTAAGTAGGTCTTCACAAATTGAGACCACTTCAGATAGTTCTTCCCATTTAAACGATAGGAAGATTGAATGCTTTGAAGGTCACCTCGCCCTTGGTGAACCATCTACTCCTCAGTTACTTCAATACTGTCGGAGGAATTAATTTCTGACATTATGATAGTAATCAAGACTATCTGTATGTCTGTGGTTAGCAATGAAGGCTTCCCAAAATTTTTCCTTGATCGACAATAAAGGTCGAAATAAGAGTTTTTTTTTCTTTTCCGATTATTTAATCGGGTCAAGCCGAGTCTTTAAAAAGACTCGATTTGTTTTTGAGTAACTAGGGCACGCACGAGCGGGAGGTTCTTCGTCCACTTTCCCTTTTGGTCGTCTCGGGAGAAGGTCGCTCAAGCGGGAGGCGGC
Organism: Dendrobium officinale; assembly: GCA_019514585.1. Lineage (NCBI taxonomy): Eukaryota > Viridiplantae > Streptophyta > Magnoliopsida > Asparagales > Orchidaceae > Dendrobium > Dendrobium officinale. Next base: position 16,816,207 of record CM033692.1, read on the forward strand.
TTCGCTCCTTCGTCGACTTTCCCTTTTTGGTCGGATTGGTAGGTGCTTGCCGTCCGCTCCTTCCGTCGGCTCGAGAGACGGTCGCTCGGCTCGGGAGAAGGTCGTTGAAGACGATGTGTGGACGGACGCTCCTCCAGATACGTTCGGACGTTCGGCACGTCCGGACGTTCTGCTTTCTTCCTTCGACGACTTCGACCTTCCTCTCGGATCGGAAGTGAAGTTCCGATCGAAGCAATGCTTCGGCTCAGTTGTTTCGTCGCGGCCTACACGAGTCGGCAACGATCAAGTCCGAGCTTCTCCTTTTCTCTTCCTCCTCCGACGATCTAGGATCGTTCTCCGACGGTAATTAATGCCGTTGGCTCTGATACCATGTTGAAACAGAGAATTTTGAGAGGGAAAAGCTTGAATTTTATTAAGCAATCTACTCCCTATTTATAGATCTATACAAGGTGTATCGATAAGGAAACAAATAACTCTTATAATAATATGAATACAATTATTCCTAAATCAATGGGAGGAATTAATGCTATCCATGTAGTCTTCCCACGGATTACTGTTCACAGCCGTGGATGTCTTTGGGATCGTAAGGTTGAGATTTAACAATTTCTAATTAGATTTAATTGTAAGCATATAGGAAAGTTTCCTAACATAAGTTATCCTATTTTAGGAAGGGATCTCAAATTCACATTGATTTGAATTTGAAATTTGAAAACTTTCATAAATTAAGATGTGGAATAGAAGGAAAGTAGTAAATAGGAGTTTGAGTTTGGGAGGCAAGGGGAATGGGATACGGCTGGCGGTTAGGGTTAGGGTTAGGGTTTAGGGTTGGGTTTTGATATATGGGCCGATGGCTACGGGGGAGGGGCAAAGCCTTTTGTGGTCGGTGGTTTGTAGGTGGAAGAGGGGTGGCCGGTTGGGTTGTAGCGGTGGTGGGGTTTGGCTGAGAGGGGGACGAGGGAGTTATGGCTAGCGGTTTAGGGATGAGGGAGGGAAAGGATTGGAGGAAGATGAAGACCGCGAACCCGGACTTGTCCTTCTCACAAGAACTCTAAGCCAAACCTGACCAGTCTGCCAAACAGGTTGACCCTAACCCGAAATTTTCGAGTCGGGTTTGGGTCGGATTTTTCAATTCGTGTCAAATATTGACACCCCTAGCTCTACTGTAGAATTTCTTTGAAGTGTTATGGTTATTAATAATGTAAACCAGGAGTCCTGATGATTTATTATTTTGTCAATTATTGCTATTTGTAAATATATGTGCATATCTACCAGTTAAATTTCTAATTTTGAAAGATACCGTACCTAATTTGTTAGGACTGAAAAAGCAAGCTTACTGGCACCGAGTTGCTTATTCCTTCCATTTTTGTATTCGTTTCTTCATTTTTTTCCTCATTTCCATGAAGAAAATAATTTATGTATGCGGTTCTTAAGCGGGGCATTCAAACTCTTGCCTTTATTTACTTGATTCACAGAGTAGGCCACAAAATGTTAAGGGAAAATGGAGTAGACCTACTGGTTTCCAGATGATAATTGTCAAGATTTCCGTTAGCTTATCTTTTGGTATTTGCATTTTCTTCTCCTTAGTGTGACGCATGATGCTTCTCTGCAGTGTTTATAGTTTACTTCTTTTAAACAATTGGATATATTATTGTTAAAATGTTGATTATAGTTAACCAACCCCAAATAGTGGCTTATTATGATGATGCAGACATCTGCATGACTGCATTTTGATAGAAAACTCTTGTAGAATTCAAGAGTAAACCTAACAATGATTGATTTCAACAATTTGCCAACACAATTTGAAAGAAAAACCAATGGATGTTGTACAAACAACATAGTATTAGATGAACTCTCAAAGAATAGAACATAATACATTTGATCCTCTATTCGAGAGGAGGATCTATCTCTCCTACTTCTCTAGACATCGCTAGAGCCTAAGCACAAAAAAATATAAGAACAAACTCAGCACAATAACAAGATATCCCAACCCGAACCCCTCTCCTCTATTTATAGCATACAAAAATGATCTCAATTACTAATTAACCCCTCTCCTAAATCAGATCATACCTAAAACAACCACCAATTAGCCCCCTCGGTCCAATCTTGCCTAAATTTATTCTTCCTCTTTAAGCAATGGGGCCCCCACCAATCAGTCGACCCCTCCCCTTAATCAGAGTTTGCCAAAAATCAATGTTTCCCTTTCAAGTAGTGAGCCCCACCGGAGGACGGTGGCTAATTAATCGGAACAGTAGGCCTCTGCCTGCTATAGACCAAGGGCCGACCCAATTGGCTAGCTGGACTAGTCTATCAATACCTCATTCCCGAAGATCCACCTTGTTCTCAAGGTGAAAAGTCGGAAATTGATCTTGCATCCTCTCGTAAGGTTCCCATGTAGCATCATAATCAGGAAGGTTCCTCCATTTGATCAACGTTTCTTTAATCCCTCCTACCTAGCCTACCCCGTGCAACTCTAGTGATTCTAATACCACTTCCAAATCTTTAGTTAATGTTGTCGGCAACTCTGAACTAGCGATGTGATCCCCTATAGTTCTCCTTAGCTTTGACACGTGGAATATCGGATGTATGGTAGTGGTCGAAGGTAGCTTCAGTCAACATGTCACAGCTCCGATCCTTTCTTCTATCTGAAATGGGCCAAAGTACCGTGGGGCCAACTTCTCATTCCTCCTAATAGCCACTGTCCGCTACCTGTATCCCCTATCTCGAACTTGACATCTTTCCTGTGCTTATCCGCCTGTCTTTTCATAATATGCTGGGCTCTCAACAGATGTCTTTTCAGTTCCTCTAGTGTTTTGTCTCTTTCTTCTAAGTACCGCTCTACTGAAAAAATTGATGTCATTTTGTCCAAAGTGTACCAAATGAGGTGGATCTCTGCCGTACAACACTTTAAAAGGAGTCATCTGGGACGCTGAATGGTATAGTGTTGTACCAATATTCCGCTCATGCCATCCACTTAGCTCACAATCGAGGTGTCTCTGAAGCAAAGCATCACAGGTATGTCTCCAAGCTCATATTGACCACCTTTGTTTGTCCCATCCATCTGAGAAAGAGCTCTGATACCACTTTGATAAGAAACTCTTATAGAATTCAATAGCAAACCTAACAGTGATTGATTTCAACGATTTGCCAACACAATTTTGGAAGAAAAACCTAAAGAAGTATAACAAACAACATAGTGTTAGATGAACTCTCAAAGAACAAAACAAGATATAGATGATCCTTAATTTGAGAGGAGGATATATCTCTTATACTTCTTTAGACGTCGCTAGAGCCTAAGCACACAAGAACAAACTCAGCACAAGTAACAAGATATCCAAACCCTAATCCCTCTCCTTTATTTATAGCATATAAAAATAATCTCAATTACTTATTTTGTCAATATTTTTTTTTCTACGTTGGCTTTTAGATTATGTCCTGTCTATTGCATAGGCTGCCATCTTTCAACAGGGAACCTAAATGAATGATGCGCAGAATACATTTACTATTCTAGTTTCCTGTTTCACTGAATTTTAGCTTGAAGTTGTGCTGTTATTTGATATAGAACTTGTTAGGGTCTTGTGTTTCTGATACAAATTTAATATGAGTTGTAAAAATGATGCAAGAAAACTAGAGTGAAGAGACAAGTTGGAGAACACCAGGACAAAACATAAACCAACTCGATTCAAATATAGCTTGCAAACATCCAAACAAACTTCGAAGAAACAAAAGCCAAATCAAACGAAACAAAATAAAATCATAAAAATGCTATCCTTAGTACAACTGTCTAGCGGTTTCCTCACATGCAACGAAAGTAGGAAAATATAGTAAAATTATGCTTAGGCTTGCAAACCGAGGGTTCACCACTGCAAAAGAGTCCCCAAACATCCTACCAAAAACTCCTCCGGCAAATGTCTCCAAATTTCAGTCAACATACACTTCCAAAGCTAAAGAAGAAGGATACAGATGAAGTGGAACTTGCGTAGAGAAGAAGAGGTTAGAAGCCAAGACGAAATAGAGAGGAGGAAAGGGGATGGAACAAGCTCTCAAGCTTTTCCAAGAGAAGAAACCCTCAGGTTTTTGTAGAGACTTTGCTCAGAATTTTCAACAACCTTTTCCATCCAAAAACAACTCTTTTTTATAGGCAAGGCTAGGACTGATACCGTAGTCATCGCCTTCTTCAAGCTCTCAAATGCTGAATGTGGCCGCCTCCCCCCATAGGAACTCGTCATTCTTTAACTGTTTAGTGAGTGGCCATGCTATGGAGCTGTACCCCTTCACGAACCTCCTGTAGTAACCCGTCAGTCCTAGGAATCCCCTCAATTCCTTCAGATTTTTTGGCACTGGCCACCTTATTATTGCTTCAATTTTGAACTGATCTGCTGCAACTCCCTCTTTTGATACCACATGGCCCAAGTACTCTACACTGGTGCTCCCGCAATACCTCTAACACCCTCTTCAAATGCTCCCAATGCTCCTCTTATATCCTGCTGTAGACCAGGATGTCGTCAAAGAATACCAGTATAAATCGTCTGAGATAAGGTTTGAAAACCTTATTCATAAGAGCTTGGAAAGTAGCTGGAGCATTGGTGAGGCCAAATGACATCACCAGGAACTCATAACGTCCTTCATGAGTTCTAAAGGCCGTTTTGGGTACATCCTCCTTCATTTAGATCTGATGGTAACCCGATTTAAGTCTATCTTGTTGAAGATCACGGTCCCACTCAATTCATCTAGCAGCTCGTCAATGACTGGTATAGGAAACTTGTCAGGTATAGTTTCCTTATTGAGTGCTCTATAGTCCACACAAAAATGCCAGATGTCGTCCTTCTTTTTCACCAATAGAATAGGGTACATCCTCCTTCTATTTGGAAAGCCCGCACCCCCACTACCTTCCTTCCATCCACCATCAACTCCATCGTGAGTGCTCCCCAATTCACTTTGGTGTCACCCAAAGTTTGCAGCCATTTCATCCCCAGGATGTTGTCCGTGCTCCCAAGCTCCAGTGGAAGAAAGTCCTCCCTCACCTGTATCCCCTGGATCGTCAGTCGCACTCCTTTGCAAATCCCCTAGCCTTTCTCCACTTTCCCTGTGCCCATCATCACCTCGTAACGGCCGGTGTCCACCAATCTCACTCCTAGTTGGTCGACGACCTGGGTGGAAATGAAATTGTGAGTAGCCCAACTATCAACTAACACCACAACCTCCCGGTCCTCCATCTCTCCCTTCACCTTCATAGTGTGATTCGTAGTGAATCCTACCATTGAGTTCAGGGAGACCTCAGTTAGATCCAAGTGTAGCTTCTCCTCCATTTCCTCCTCTGTCTCCTCCTCACCTCCCTCCTCAGTTTCCTCGTCATCGCAGACGGTGAGAACTTGAAGAGTTCGGTCCTTACACCGATGTCCTGGTTTGCACTTTTCATCGCATCGGAAGCACAACCCCTTAGCCCTCTTCTCCTGCATCTCTTTCTCTGTCAGCGGGTTGAAGTTTCCCTCATTTCCTCCTCATTTCTTCTCCTTGGTATCCTCTCAATTCCCTCCTGTTGCAGGACCTTTAGGTGCGAGGTGAGTAGTTGTCATCCTGTACGTGCCCCCGGTGCTGCTACTCCTGGCTCCCTTCTCCAAACTCCTCTGATTTTCCACCAGTTGGGCCAACTTCATGGCTTCCCCCAAGTCACGGGGCATCAACACCTTCACTGCTGCTCGAATCTCTGCCTTCAACCCTTTCATGAAATTCTCCTCCAACACTTATCTGAGAGTCACTCCACCCTACTAGCTAGGTGCTCAAACTGCTCCCTGTAATCTGCCACTGGTCTCTCCTGTGTCAAAGCAAAGAACTGCTCATAGAAGTCTCCTCCCCGATCGGTTTGGAAACACTCTATTATGCAGTTTTTAAATTCCCTCCAGTTCCTGATCGGCCTCCATTGGTCTCTCCACTGAAACCACGATAGGGCTTTCTCTTCCAAGCACAATCCCACTGCTGTCAGCTTCTCCTCCTCCATCAACCAATTAACGGCAAAGTACCGCTCTACCTTGTAAATCCATCAATACGCATCTTCTCCTTCGAAGATGGGCATCTTCAACTTCCTCACCTTCTGGTCACCACCATTTCCCCTGATTCTTCCATAACTTCCCATTTCCCAAGTGCTCAGTCCACCCCATGTGTCCTGCTCTTCCCTTGCTCTGCCATAGCCCAAACTTCCTTCGAAATCCCCCCTTCTGTCTTCAAAATCAGCACCACGGCGGCCATAGTATTCCTCCTGGCGTTCCCCATATCCTCTTCTTCCTTCCCTCTGGACAGGCTCCAGATGGGGTCTTCTTCCTTCTCCTTTCGCAATCTCCACCTCATCTTCCTCTCTATGGATTTTCGAATTCTTATTTTTTCCTTCCATCCCTTTGGCCACTGAAGCCGCTGTTTGATTTTGAATCTCTAACATTTTATTCATCATATCTCGGAGGTGGGCGACTTGTCCCTCCATGGAAGAAATAATTTCCTCCACCATTGTTTTGATTTGATTCATCTCTCCTTCAAGTCTTTCCTCAAATGCATCCACTTTTTTGGCCGCCATCATAACCCGGCTTTTGTAGATTCACAAAACCAGGATTTTGGAGTAAAAAAAAAACAGCAACTTCTTCTTATTTTGGGCGAAAAATTGCTGCTGGAATTTGTCGAAAACAGCCTCCACCGGTCCCGAGACTTGCTTTGATACCAATTTGATAGAAATTACTCGAATTCGCAAGCAAACCTATCACTAATTGGAGGAAAATAGCGAGATGTAAGCAAAATCTGGGCGAAATCAGCCCCAAAGCGATAGATTGCATCATTGCAATAAGGGAAGCAAAGCAAAAACAACACGAAAGCAAGATACAAATGATCCTCAATTCGTGAGGAGGATCGTTCTCTCCCAATCTCTAGACAAGATGCCTAGAGCCCAAGTTGCCAAAGAAATTCCAAGAGAAGAACAAAACAAAGCATGAAAACTAACCCTAGACCAATCCCCCTTATAATACAATTAGTTTCCTAATACAAACCTATTTCAAATCTATCTCATTCAAAAATTCCCTCTCCCCTAGCCACCCACTCCTTCCCAAAATTCCCATGCGGGCCCACATCTAGGCGGAATCAAAGGGGGCGGAACCCCTTGTTCCGCCTCCTGTAATATTGAGCCTGCCCCTGGGCCGGCCTATCACTTACCCAGTTAGTTTCAATTTTGCTAAAGTCATGCGATGATACTCTGATATTGTTTGCCATTCAATGAGTTATCCATATTCTTTACCTAATTACGAAACACATAAGATATATTTTCTCATCAAATGTAGATTCTTCAAATTTAACACTTAGTTATTATGGTTCCTTGGTAATCTAAAAATCAACCAAAGATCTCTCAAGTATTATTTCATAGTGTATTGGTTTTTACTCTTTGATTTGGTCCTCTTAGTTCTATATTAAGTGAACCAAGTTTTCTGGCTTTTCTTCACCGGATAGCAAGTATTGATTCTCTTTTGGATTGGCAGGAAATCAATAATTCTTTGTAAATTTAATGTTTTACAGCACTGGAAAGTAATGCAGCTTTGCTGGTTTCCTTCTTCTGAATGTTGGAGATTGGGTATTTCTCCGTGTGAGGTCCAGTCATCACCTGGGAAGCTTCTGGAAGCAGCGGTAGCAACTATAGACGAGATATAAGGCTCTAGAGACTGCTGGACTGCAGCTGTACTGGTAGCAACAGCGGGGTTAGCTGCGGCTCAAGCAAACTTTTGTGTCTGGTAGATCAGTGGGGGCTTGGTGGCTGTAGGGAGAGGTTTGGAAAACATAGAAAGGATTTTAGATGAGCCTGAATTGAATTTATTGCAGAAAATTAAGCCATTACCTTAAATGATAAGATCTTATCTAGCCTTAAATATTCTCCTAAAACAAGAGGAAACCTTATCTGTGATGTCAAAATAGCAAATAATTGCGACATAAAATTATCATAATATGAATATAAAATTCAAAACCAATTCATCTAAAACTTGTTCAAAAATTCAAAATGTATCCGTATCCTATTATTATGTGAATTTTTCTTATTAATTTTCAATGTTGTGATATGAAAATCATCACCGTTGGTGATTCAATTGTGAGAGTAACTTTCTCTTTTAGAGTTATTTTAAGTAAACAGTTGGATTGACATCCCATTTATGATCTGGCTCACAAATCTTAGTACATATTTTGGTAAAATATTAGTTTAATATGGCGTTTTTATTATCTTGGGCATATAGCTTCGCAATTGGAGGAACAATTGGAAAAAAATACATGCTTTTGCTTAACAAGTAGGTAGTTAATTATGTATGATATTAAGATAACTTGTACTAGTTTGGAGATAACAATTCTTATCCTTTTGTAGGCTGATTCTTTGATTAAGGAAGAGATGAAGTTTCTTCGGGTGGCTATGGGACATGAAAATGAGTCATTTGATGATTTTGTTAAAGCTCGTGATGCATGCCAGGAAGATTTAATGTTCTTTCCGGCACGCAATACTTATGGCTTAGCCAGCGTTGCTGGTAGCAGTGAAAAGCTTGCAGCTCTACAGAATGAATTTGAGATTGTGAAGAAGAAGATGGATGACGAGGCCAAGAAAGCTACACGCCTTGAACAGAAGATTAAAGTTCTGACTCATGGATATCAGGTACAATTGCCTACAATATATATTATACATCATGTAGTTCTGAGCTTGAAGAATCTCTCTCTCTCTCTCTCTCTCTCTCTCTCTCTCTCTCTCTCTCTCTCTCTCTCTCTCTCTCTCTCTCTCTTTGTCCTAGTTTTGTCTATCAGACCATTTTTGAGCTTTTCATTTAGCTTTTGGTTCCTGCTGCTTTCCTAACTAGAAAAGTTAATATTATTTCTGTACTATGGATGAGCAGATGAGGGGTGAAAAATTGTGGTCACAAATAGAAGCCACATTCAAGCTAACGGGAACAGCATCAATCGAGCTGGAATGTTTCCAAGCCTTACAGAAGCAGGAACGCGCAGCAGCTTCCTACAGGATTGATAATTTGATTGATGAAGTCAATAAGCAGAAACAGCTTGAACGCACTCTGCAGGATCGCTACCGGGATCTCTTAGTTGAGGAAGAAAGAATTCAGAGGATGCTTGAAGAACACAAAGCACGTTTGCAAGCAGAGGAGGAAATGGCCGCAAGTATTCGTGCCGCCGAGGAGGAAATGGCTGCTAGAAAGCGTGCTGAGGAGGAAACGGCTGCAAGTATTCGTGCCGCCGAGGAGGAAATGGCGGCTAGAAAGCGTGCTGAGGAGGAAACGGCTGCAAGTATTCGTGCCGCCGAGGAGGAAATGGCGGCTAGAAAGCGTGCTGAGGAGGAAACGGCTGCAAGTATTCGTGCCGCCGAGGAGGAAATGGCTGCTAGAAAGCATGCTGAGGAGGAAACGGCTGCAAGTATTCGTGCCGCTGAGGACGAAATGACCGCCAGAAAGCATGTTGAGGAGGAAATGGCTGCAAGTATTTGCGCCGCTGAGGACGAAATGGCTGCAAGTATTTGTGCTGCTGAGGACGAAATGGCCGCTAGAAAGCGTGCTGAGGAGGAAATGGCCGCAAGTATTTGTGCCGCCGAGGACGAAATGGCTGCAAGAAACCGTGCTGAGGATGAAATGGCTGCAAGTATTCTTGCCGCTGAGGACGAAATGGCCGCTAGAAAGCTTGCTGAGGACGAAATGGCTGCAAGTATTCATGCCGCTGAGGACGAAATGACTGCCAGAAAACTTGCTGAGGAGGAAATGGCTGCAAGAAATCATGCCGCTGAGGACGAAATGTCTGCAAGAAAGCAGGCTGATGAGGAGGAAATTGCTGCTGGAGATCTCATGTCTGAGGCGGAAGAAACTGTTCAAAACCATGCAATAGATGCTGAAGCTGGTGCAACAAAAGATGCATCTGATGCAATAAATCATATTCATAAGCAATTAACCCCACCATCAGACGAAGCTCCAGCAGAATTCGAAGAACCTGTAGAAATCCCCGCCCCGAATAAAAATTCAGTACTGAATGATGACGAGCTTCAGAACCCAAAAGCAGCTGAGGAAGCTACAAAACATCCCACACTCAATGAAAAATCAACAGAAGATAATCTGTCGCAGAACCAATCTGAAATTACAAATCCTGATCAAAATGTGGAGTACATTTCTGAGCTATCAGTTGATAGGTTGCCTATCAAACAACTAGAAGTTGAAGCAGTCGCCTTATCTGAGAGCATTAGCGATGGCGAGAAGAAACCTGAGATTGATTCTGATGTGAAACTTCCTCCTGTTGTTAGTTCAAATGAGCTGTGATGAGCTTTTCTCTTGTTCGCCATTGATGGAGTTGAGTTCATCCATTTTTTCTTGTTCGCCTTTTTGCGGCAATAGTCCTAACTCAAGCGTGGCTCGGTATGTCTTCATATTCAAGCTGTACGTGTATTTGATTATGTTATAGACGACATAAAATATATCTTTCACGATTTGTGTCCCTTATGAAAGTGGTGGGAGGATGGATGGTTGATTTAGGGATGAGTTTATTAGATTTACTGGATTTACTAAATCCCATTAAGTCCGGATTTAGTAAATCTTAAAGGTGTTAAATCCTGAAAACTGTTTGATATGAGAAATGTTAATTCCTGTTAAATTATAAGAAATTGTATACTTAAATTTCATTTGATAATATATTATAGGATTTATGGCATTTAGGGATTTAAATATGAAGAAGATAATTATAAAGTAAAAAAATAAATTTATAATGAAAAATAAAACTAATGTGTTATGAATTTAATAATATGTTAAGTAGAAGTTATTCATTAATTATTATTTATATTTTTAATTATATATTTAATAATATATATTTTAAGTTATATTAATTAAACTAATTATATTAATATTTAATTAATAATTATTTAATTAACTTAAATTAGATATTTAATTATGCACTAATTATACTTTTAATACTATAATTATTTAATTTATTTATTTATTTATTAATATTTTAAATTATATTAATTAAGTTAATCAAAGAGGCCGCTAGGGTTTGCCTTTCATCTTCTATTTTTGTCGTTGCTGTACGGCTTCCTTGCTTCGCAAGAGGTGTAGAGATTGCACGCCTCTTCTTCGGCTCCTTCAGATCAAATTCAGATTAAAATAGAAATTCAATAGTTGGCTAATGTAATGATAATTCTTAAAGTTTTATAATAGAATTAATTAAATGATATGAATGCAGAAGTTGTTATTTGTGTTCAAATAAAAGGTGGTTTGACTAAGTATATTTCTATTTAAGTTGGATGACTCCGAGGATCAGCCTTAAGCCCATATCTTTTTGCTTTAGTCATGGATGTTTTCACTAGACATTTGCAAGAGGTTGTATGCTTTTTGTTGATGATATTCTTATTATTGATAAGATTAGAGAGGGAGTTGAAGGTAAACTTGAATTATGAAGGTCAAACTTAGAATCTAAAGGCTTTCGTTTGAGTATATCTAAAATTGAATATATGCAGTATAATTTTATTAATAATAGATCTAGTGGGGTATTGTGATTTTAGGTGGTCAAGTCATTAATAAGAGCACGTGTTTTAGATATATTGGGCCTATTGTTCAGAGTGATGGTGAAATAGATAGTGATATTAAGCTAACGGCGATATAATGGTGACTAAATCAAATTGATTATGCATTTAATTTCAAGGTGAGTATTTATGTTCTTATTTTTACAATAATGACATTGTTTTTATCTATGCGTGTGTGTGTGTGCGCTCATTAAGTTGTGACTCATTTTATAATTAAAAGCATTCACATCTATTATTCGAATAATTTAAATGAGTGGAGGATGAGAACGCATGTCATAGGTGCAACACTTCAAGAAAAAAATGTTTATAGCATTTTATTTTAATGTATTTCAGATATTAGTGGCTCTTTCTATGTATTGGAAATAATTTGTCATAAATGAAAATGTAAGCAACCGTCCGACCGTCTGTTCATATCTCATTAATTTGAGCCTCCGGACTGAATTGTGACATTAAATAACCACTAAGAAGAACAATGAAGAGAGATGGCTTGAGACAGTTGAAGATACATGCAGATTTATTCTTATATGCCTAAAAGTGAGCTCCCATATATCTTTAGCTGTCTGGCAGAATATGAAGAATAAATGAACGATGTTCTTAATATCATATTTAAAGATACCAAAAGAAGCCAATGGATAGATACCTAATGCAAGGCTTCATTTGGAATAATATTTTATCTCTATTTTTTTATAACTATTAAAAAAATTTTGCACAAAAAAATATTTTAAAAAATAATAAGAAATTTGTCTCAAAGAAGCTCACGTTAGAATGTCTTACCCAGAACAAAATAGAATAGCTGAATGATCACTAGGCTCATCAAACAAAGATTTAAAGTTGCAATTTTGATTAAATACAAGCTTATTAGGATCATGAAACTAATTTCTTTCATTTGTCTCGAGTCATTTTGTTAGCCAACACCTATTATATTTGATCAACTCCTAATGACCATCAATCGTTGTCGACCGTGCTCATGCAACATAATAAAATAAACAAATCAATACAAGTAATACTTAAAATATTGATTTTCTTAACACTGTTTGTCTTGGGCTGTTGATTGGGAGCTTTGAATATCAACCAAGAGGTCATTTGTTCGAGCCTTGTTTATGTGATGTGTGTATGAATTTGCCTTAATTGATCTAAATGTTCACTAAAAAAAAAAATATTGATTTTCACTTTCTTCATTCTTGACTTTCAATTGCTAATTTTTATTTTACATGCATATTTAAGTGCTTATTTGATTTAGTGTATTATAAGCTTATATCTAATGTAATGCTAAAATCTTGTATGGCTTACTAGGTAGCATATATCATATGATCTTCTTTTTATAGCATTGAAGAAGTGCCCTTGAAATGGAGAAATTATTCTGTGCAGAGTCCGGACGAAAATAACCATCCGAACTGTGATATGGTACACAATGTATACACTGATTTGATACAAATGTGTACACATATGTACACTAATATGTCCGGACGATTCTTCTTATTTGGATTCTGCACAGAATAATTTCTCCTTGAAATGAGCAAGTTTTGGAGATTTAAGTTTTATTTTTTACTTTTAAAAGCTCCTTTCTCAGTGATAGTTTTACAAATATTTTCCTAAAAATAGCATTTTAAATATAGAAGTTTGGAATAGCAATAAAAAAAGTTATGTTCTCAATACATATTATTTTTCACTGGCTATTTTTCTCACCACCAAAGCAGTGCAAAAAACTATTCTAAACAAAGTCTTAGAATATGAGACTTTTTTAAATATGAAAAATTTTTAATAAGTATGATTTTCAAATTTTTAGATGATATATGAATGATCAATTAATTCTTATATTATATCTATCTTAAAATAAATATAAAAATTATAAATCTCATTCTAATAAAATTTTAAATAAATATTCACATCCAATCTTTTTTCCATTAGAATAGAATGAGAGTTACTGCTGAAGCAAAAAAATGTTAAAAAGATCAATAAAATGAGAGTTACTGATGTAACAGCACTGTGAGCAGTTATCCATCCATTTATTTCCTTATTTGGTTATGCAGTCAGTCACATTGGGCATTAATCATTTTATCACTTGCATTTTTGGTTTTCTAAGATTTTATATTTATTTGATTATTTATCATTTTGAAGTAGAGTGTGTTAGAATATTTTTGAAATATGAAGTTTATTTTTTGAAGAGGTGCTTGTTGAATTTTCTTTCCTTCAAGGACTCAAATAATTCATGGCGATGGTCGGCCTATAATTGTTGGATGATGATGTTCGGGTGACAACAGACACAAGATAGCAATTTTGTGACGACTGTTAGGTGGCACATCAGGGTTGATCTTTTGATCAGACTAAGTTTTCGTTTAGGACGTCTTTCTTATTACTTCTTAAAGCGACTTTTTAGTTAAAAATTTAAAATTTTAGTATTTTAGTACTAGAAAGCCGCTTTAAGAAGCAATAAGAAAGACGTCTAAGGCTTCGTTTGGGACGGGTTTTTTATTGCTTTCTAAAACTCCGTTTTAGTACAAAAATAAAAAAATTTGTACTAAAACTCCATTTTAGAAAGCAATAAAAAAGCCGTCCCAAACGAACCCTAAAAGTGATTTTCTAGCACAAAAATTTTAATATTTACATTAAAAAGCTGCTTTAAGAAGCAGTAAGAAAGATATTCTAAGACTTCATTTGAGACAACTTTCTTACTGCTTCTTAAAATAATTTTTTAGTAAAATAAAATTAATTTTTGTACTAAAAAACTGCTTTAATAAACAGTAATAAAGCAATCCTAAAAGAAACCTAAAAGTTATTCAAATCTTCAAGCTTTCTTCAATTATAAGTCATTTTATAAGAAGAATATGAGCCTATTTTTAATTTTTTTTGTATATAATAAGCTAGAATTGGCATTATTTAGTTCTAGAACTGAAAAAGTGATGAACCGGTTAAGACTTTGGGGAGCAGATCGATTCGATTATAGATCTATTTCTGACCTTTTGATTTGATCATTTGGCTATAATACAAAGTTTATAGATTCTAACAAGTTTACTCTTTTACAAAGTTCAAAGGCATTAAAATTTAGTATTTTATTTTCAATTTTTCTATAAATTTTACAAATCAGTTAGTCTTCTACTATTTGAGATCAAGATGCAGAAAATAGACGGAAGAAAATATAGCAGGTATAACTGTTTGCCAATAAATTATTTCTTGCTCAGAAATAAAGGACGAAGTTTGAGACACTATTGTAGTACTTTTTAAAACAATTTTTAGTAAAAAATTTTATTTTTTATACTAAAAATTATTTTAAGAAATAGTAAGAAAGCCACCCCAAACGAAGGAATTTTTATTTGGTCCGGTCACCTGAAGTAGCTCTACGTTCGGACGCCAGTAAAATAGTGTCTCGTGTTCTCATTATTTACCACACAGCCAGACAACCCCGACCTGGAACGAAGACGGGATTGCTATGTTTGCATGTTGCTAGGTATTGCTCGATCGGTATTTGCTCGGTGTTGGTCGATTTTGCTCGGCAATAACGATAAATACCATTCTGTGAAGACCAATACCGAACAATACTGAGCAATACCGAGAAATACCGAGCAATACCGAGTTTTTCTTTTAGTATAAAAAAAATAATTTTTTATTAAAAAGTAGCTTTAAGAATCAATAAAAAACAAAATTAAAATGAAACCTTAGGCTTCTTTTAAGACAACTTTCTTAGTATTTTTTAAATCACTTATTTAATACAAAATTAAAAATTTTATATTAGAAAGCTAATTAAAAAAGTAAATAAGAAAGCTAGGTTTCATTTGGAATGACTTACTTGCTATTTATTAAATCAGTTTTTTAATAAAAAAAAATTAAACTAAAAATTTTTGTAATGAAAAATTATTTAAAAAAAAAACAGTCCCAAAAAAACCCTCATTATTTTCTGCTAAATTCAAAATACTTAATACTAAAAAACTAAGAAAATCATAAACATCAAAGATAAAGCTTGATTAGCTCCTCACACGCTTCCTTGCAGCATGGAAAGAAGGCTGCTGCAGTAAGAATTCAAAAGCAAAGATCTAAACACAATTACATGACACTAATCACACTTAATTATTAGTTAACTAACATTAATGGCGGCCATTCTGCTGTGCAGCTTCTCCCTTGACAACCACCTCCGTCAGATCGATCTCTGTGGTCTTTTTACGTGCCTCCAGCTGCTGCTTTGTCGATTTGTAGTACAGCATATGCAGGACGAGTTGTGCTACGGAGAAGAGAATTCCAAGACTATTTGGAATCTATAAGAAAATCAATTAGAAAATAATCAAAGACTAAAGTCAGCTTAACTCAAATCATCTTCATCAGCGCTTAAATTTAATATAACTGTTTCAGCATTATGAGAAAGTGAAGGGAAGGAGATGACGCATGAGCTTCTTACAGTGATAAAGAGGTCAAATCGCAGAAGGGCATAAGCAGTCCAGCAAACGCCATTAAAGAAGGAAGCAAGAGAGAGAAATAATGGCATGTATTCTACACTCTTTGTCTGTATCACCAATTTCTGTAAATGAACAAAGAAAGGAACTTGATCAAACATATCAAGTAAATGGTTTAAAGTAAAAAAAATAAACTCTCCTTCCATATGTTAACGTCATTAAGTGGTCCTTCACAAATTTAATATGTTAGTTGAGTTGTTAATTTATTTTAGTTGTGGGGAAAATCCAACCTTGCAAGTTGCAACCTTTCTTTGAAGTGCCGCAATGGGAGGATCCCTCAATCACTTTTTCTTAATCCAATTTGTTCCCCTTTTCATTTACAATTAGTAATCGACAAGCAAAACCTAATTAACAAATTACCTTGAAAGCTCAATTAACTTGAGTTAAAAAAGAAGGAGTCTTATGTGGATCAATATGACTGGCTTGATGAGTTTGTTTCTTCTACTTGCGATGGTGTTACGGAGAAGTTTGGTGGGTTTGAAGATCGAGGAGTTTCAGGTTGATTTTTCTTCGTTGTTTCTTCCTTGCAGGGTGTCAAACTAGATGGATCTCTTTTGGTCATGGGGTGGACTGATCTTTACACTGGTTGAAGTCTTGTTTGACTTTTTCTACTGTTTGCACTGGTTGCTTCATGTTAGTCATTCATGGGTGGCTCACTTTATGATCCTGGCTTTAATTTTTTGTCTTTCCTTTTGTTTAATTGTGTATTTAGATTGATCTAATGCTCGTAGGTTTTTCTTTAATTGATATATTCTAGTGGGCTTTGGATTCTCTAAGTACTTATATCATTGTTTTTATTGAACACGTAGGCCCTTAAGTGGGTTTTACCAAAAATAAAAAATAAAAAAAAGCTAATTACTACTCTGATCAGAAAACATAATTACAAAGCTATATACGTACCATTACGGCCAAGGGGGCGACGTACATCATCGTTCCAAAGACGATACAAATGACACCGACGACGAGCGACCGCCGCTCATGAGTCTGCAGAAGCCCGATCACGAGGCCGGCGACAAGCCCAACGAAGGCGATCTCCAAAGCCAGTAGGCCGAGCACGCGACGGCGTTGCTTGCCTTGCGAATGGGCGAGGAATAGAACCACATAAACAAGCTCAATAGCAGTGCCGGTGCCATTTATCGTAAGAACCAGAGTACTTTTTGGGTGAACCAGCGGTAGACCGTAAACCACCCAGAACATACAATTGAGAAGAGTTGCTAAGTAAGGAGCTGCAGAGAATTGCTCCACCGATTTGGTCTTACAGATCCTGCGAAAAGTTGGCCTGCAAATTTTTTTTTTTTTTTTTAATAAATGTTAGTGGAATGTTTTAGATTAAACATGCAGAGGTATGGAGATTAGTATGAAATGGAGGTGATTAAGATTATGATTGCTTACAGCGGGGAGAGGAAGAGAATAAGGGATAAGCCATTTCCTGCAAGAAAAAAAAGAGATTAATTAATAAGAAATCTATTTTGCTGAATTCTGGGTATTTTTTTGTCTTGCATCAACATTTGATTAAAAGATATATTGTCATTGATTTTGAGTAAAATTTTAATCAGAATTTTTAAAATGATTAAATAATTGTCTTTTATTATAAGAATTTTTAGTAGAAATTGAAGAAAAGAAGCAAAGTATGTTTATTTAATTTTTTAAAAATATTTTGTATAATTAAAAAATCATAGATTGCTCAGCCACATGTCGGCAAAGAATCTGGATAAGATCAATGGCTTTGTACATCACTTCAATAAGATAAAGACATTTTTCAAATTGATAAGATTTTTCATTTAAGGCTTAGTTTGGAATGGCTTTTATGATTCTTAAATTAAATTTTTAGGACAAAATTTTTAATATTTATACTACAAAATTATTTTAAGAATTAGTAAGAAAATCGTCTCAAACGAACCTAAATATCATCAAATTAATGCTTAAAATACTTGTTTTTAGCGATATAAATGAGTCATATTCATAATACAAAAAAAACAAACTATGCTTCATTGATTTTAATTTTTATAAGTGCTACATTAACTAACAGATCAACTTTTTCTCAAAAATAAAATAAAAATAATAAATATCACAATAGCCTTTGTTTCGAACAACTTATTTTGATAGCATGAAAAGTAGTTAGAAAGGAAATAATATTTATTTGAAAGATTTTTTTTATTATTATTTCAGATTTTTTCCTTTAAAAAATTTTAAAAATATGGCTAAAAAAGAGGTTTTAAAAGCAAAAGTAGAAAGCTCAAACTGTTTCTATTTTTTTTAATTGCTATATATATATATATATAAGTATTGTTTATGTAAAAAAATTAATGATAATTTTATAATAATATGACTAAATTGATATATTTAGTAACAAATATTTTTACGCTCACCATCAATAATCATACTTAAAAATAAATCTGATTTAAAATAAAAAATAACATAACTAAATGATATTTCGTTAAATAATTTGGTTAAAATTATTAAAAAACTCAAAATTATGATAAATAGCTTAGATGAAACTTTATTAGATATGAATTTATTTCATAATTAACACCTGCAACTTTTTAAATTAACCTAAAATTTTTTTTATCAAAATATCTTATGACATATTTGACAATCATTAAATTTATTTTTGATTAATTATTGCACTAATCTCAAACTAATATATACTTATCTGAAGATAAATTTAAACATATCTAAATCTTGTCTGTCCTCGTCTAATTTTGTCCCATTGAATATTAAATATTTTTTCATATATATTCTCCCTTACAAAAGTATTAAACAACAAAATAAAAGGTAATCACGGGCGAAAAAGTAGAAAGCAGGATATATAAAACAGGTACGGGTCTGGATCTCAAAGATGCTGGAAGGACACAAAATGATTAAAATTATTATTATTTTTTTAAATCTTATCGATAGATAATATAAGGATTTTAAAAAATAAAATAGTTAACATAAGAGATAAAAAATTACAAATAAAAATATATGTAAATAAATTTCAATGCACTGTATATTGCTCTATTTTTTCCAGTAATTATATATGTTTTTTTAAGTGTATCTATGGCACAGAAAAAGAAAGATATCAGATTTTTAGCTAAAGAATTATAAAAAAAATATTCGAGTTACATTTTGGAAATATATGGAATATAAAAAAAAGGACTAACTTGAAAATTATTATTTTATTTTGAAATTAATATTATAAAAAATTTACAATTCAATTTTACATAACTTATATTAAATATTCAAACACAATTTTTTACTATCAAAATAAGAAAAATATCATATAATTTTATTTTTATAACATTTTAATTAATCAAATAATCATAAAGTTCATGCGAATTGAATTTTAAAAATGAAATATTAATATTTTCTTGAAGGAGTTTGTGTAACCCTAAAGAATTCAAGAAATTCATGGAGATGAACACATTCTTTAATAATGAGATCATGTGAGAGAGACAGACAGCATTAGCTATAATGAAAGCAATCTCCAAAAACAGAAGAAGGAAGGCACAAAGAAAGCATGGCTTTGCTTACCGATGATCCCCACCACAGTTCTGATGGTTTCTGCAGAAATCATGGCTGCCTGAGCGACTTGGAGAAAGAAGAAGAAGAAGATGAAGAGGAAGAGAAGGAAAGCTTTGGGCCCTCAGCTCTATCAAAAAACTATTGAGCAATAGTTTTTGCGCTTTGCTTAAACGATGGCTATCTTGGGTTCTTTATATAAGCCCCCAGCCCCCCACCTCAGCAGATTCTCTCTTTTTCTCACCGCATAAGAAAATATTTATCCGTTTGGCGCATTGGTTTAATAAAGATTAAAGAGTGCTTTTAATTAAAATTAGTTAATGTAATGGACGGGTAAGATTTAGAGTGGGATAACAGAAGTGGCAATCATATATTAGGAGAAAATTTTGTTCGTGAGTATTTAATGAGCATAAAAAAAATTGTCTTTTACTTTTAGCAATGCAATTTCTAGTCATGATATTCTATTGATAGTTACTTGGGAATGTTTTATACCACATGTTAAATGTATGCTCCTACATTTATTTTTAAAATTGCATAGAAAATTTTAAGGAGTGATATATCATAAAAAAATTATCTTGAATGAGCATGAATCTCTAGGCAAATTCGAATTAGAAATTTCCAAAATTAAATCTAGGCCACAAAGTTCAACCCATTTTATGGACTACTGTGATATGACCATCATCAAACTTAGGGATGATCTTTGTAATCCATTCAAATACTAAATGAATCATTTCACTTGGACGTGACTGGTGATTTTTCCCTTTTTTTCAAGGTTTTATGCATAAAAATATTGGTATTTTCAATTTTTCTATTTGTAAACTAGATACATATGCAACACAAAGATGTAAAATCTTTTTACTTTACCGCCGCAAATACTCTAGCCCGCAACAAAAAGAATTATTAATAAGTTGCATCTCCATTCAACTCTTTATGTTCTTACTAAAAAGGCCATCGTCATAATTTCAAATATGACTTTCTTATTAACTTTTAAAGTTGTTTTTTAGTACAAAAATTTTTATTTTTATATTAAAACTCTATTTTAAGTATAGTAATGACGAAAAACATTTTTGCCACCCTTTTCCGCTCGTTTGGGTTTATTCATTCTTGAATGTCTGAATGGACCCACCACTGCTTGGATGGGTGTGATGAGCCGGCTGGGCAAAGTCCAGGTCTCTGATTCGAATCCCTTGGCAAGCAGTGAAAGCCTTAAGTATTGGCCGATGTAAATTGGTGTGGGTTGCATGCTAGGTCGTTGACCGGGATTTTCACTAGTCTAAAGACAGTGCTTCCTCGTAAAAAAAAAAATGCATGAATGGTATGTACTTTATGTTCAGACAACCAGAATGAATGTGCATTCATGGCTTTTAGTTTTGATACGGCATCACAAAATTAGCTTAATCGGGCACGAATCTCGAGGCAAAAGCTAGTTGGAAACTTCAAAAATTAATCCCGGGAGCACCCGAACTCCGATTTTAGCAAACTTATAGTCAAATTGAGCGCCTCGGAAATACGAACCAAACGACACCAAGATCAACCCAATCCGAGCCCAAATGAGTCCAAATCAAGGGCTCAAAACGTTGTTGGAAGGTTTAAACCGCAATTTGAGTTACCAAACGGTCTCCGATTTTGACGAGCTTATACTCGAATCGAACGACTCGATGAGACGAATCCAACGAGCTCAAGATCGCCAAATTCCGACATCATTAAGGCCTTCAAATGTCCAATGAACAGTGCATGATCAAAGGATTCGATATCGCCCGTCCATTCAAAACACTCCCAATTCGC
This sequence comes from Dendrobium officinale, assembly GCA_019514585.1. Lineage (NCBI taxonomy): Eukaryota > Viridiplantae > Streptophyta > Magnoliopsida > Asparagales > Orchidaceae > Dendrobium > Dendrobium officinale. The sequence continues at coordinate 16,837,498 of CM033692.1, forward strand.
CCATGATCTTACGCCTATTTACGGGCTATGCCACTCCAGAAAAACTATAAATAGAGCCCTCATTCTACACCAAGGGGACTTAAGTGAAGAGAGAGAAGAAGAAGAGAAGAAAGAGAAAAAGGAGAATCCTCACCTCCTCGACCATCGTCGGAGCTCTTCCTGCCGCTTGAAGACGCCGGAACTCTACCGGATTTTCGGGAAACTCCGGGAATTTGCAGAACTTTGTAACTTTGTGAGAAATTGATTGTAAATTGATCGTCTTGATTTGTAAGACGGATCAATCTTTGTACTTCAAACAAATACTAGTGGAATTTTGCAATTGGGCGAGGCCCCGTGATTTTTTCCCTCTTTTGGGTTTTGCATGTAAAAATCTTGGTGTTCACTTCATTTTTCTACTTGTGTGCCGAATACTCGTATGACGCTAGGACGCAAATTTATAAACTCTACCGCCGCGTATATTCTAGCACGCAACAAGTTTTATGGATGATATTTTTGTATGTATATAAGATAAACTTAAATCAAAAGTTTCTATTTCATTTTTTTCTTAAAATTTGTTGTAACAATGTGATGACAGAAATTATTCTCTATATATTTTTTAATATTATCGTCGGCTACTTTTTTTATTTTGCCATTATTAGAAAAAGAAGTAGTGGGACGGCTCCTGTTCCGAGCTCTGCATGCCACTGCCAGCCATCGATTGTCGACAGCGAACCTTCGCCCGACTAATCCCGTGACACAACCGGTTCTTGTCTTTGCACGCGGTCCAGTTAAAACTTAAAACCGGTTTGAAATCGGCTCGGTCGAAATTGGTTTATTCGAATTCAAGCTATTTTAGCTCAAGCGAAAATCAAAATACTATACTCATATTTTATATTTAAAAATATATATTTTTTATTTATATTTGAGTTGACTTGATTTGAGGCTCAGCTTGAAGCTGATTCAAAAATAAAATTGAGTTCAAAATTAGCACGTGGCTCAGCTAATTTGGCTCGATCCAAGCAAATAATCTCAGCCCTGTTTCTGGCTAAAATTTTACTCTTTTTATTATGCATTTATTTGGAATAATTTTATTATTATTTTATTTGTTATATAATAATTATAATTTCATTTGATTATTATTTTATTGTTATTTTCTTACTGTTTTTCAAAAAAATTTGAGATAAAAGGTTGTCTTCTTGTAGCCAAGTTACTTAGGCTTTGTTTGGACGGCTTTCTTATTGTTTCTTAAAACATCTTTTAAATATGAAAATTTAAATTATTGAACTAGAAAGTTGCTTTTTAAAAATATTAGGTTTCGTTTGGGACGACTTTCTTACTGCTTATTCAAGTAATTTTCTAGTATAAAATTTTTTAATTTTTTTACTAAAAAATTACTTTAAAAAGCAGTAAGAAAGATGTCTCAAAAAAACTTTAATCTACAACTTTATAATCGTTCCAAATAAATCTTATAATTTCAACCCAGCTTTCAATTAAGCTATTATACTATATATTTGAAATATATATATATATATATATATATATATATATATATATATATATATATATATATATATATATATATATATATATATATATATATATATATATATATATATATATATATATATATATATATATATATATATCGACAATCATTTAAAATATAATAACAAAATTTAAAGATTAAATTGGTTGTTTTAATTTATTTTTTATTGATTTGACTGATTAAATTTTTTTGTGAAATATTTTTTTTTTAATATTTATTTTGAAGAATATACATTTCTCTTAGTTAAAAGATGCGGGTCATTTTCGTAATAGTAATGAGGAAATTTGATTTGTATTCAAGGCCCCGTGTTCGTCAAACAAAATATTAGAAGTTTTTTTTTTTAAAAGCGGAATATTGTATAATTGTATTTCGGAAATTATCTTTGTAAATAAAATTCAATTTATTTTATAATTTTAAATTAATACGCTCAAAATTATAGTCTTCGCATAGCCAATATTTTAATGTTGACCTTTTTGGAAAAATAAAGAGGGTAAAATCTTAATAAAATTTCCTTAAGGAGAGACAGAGTGACGGTGATGCATAAACTTCACAGCAGTCCAAGAAGCAAATCCAATGAGCTCCACACAGATCTCGAAATTAGTAAAACTCTCAAGAAAAAAAAAATAAAAAAAAAAAACTTAAAGCTAAGCCAATATATCATCAATTCCTCTTCTTACTTACTATATCAAAAACGTAGGCTACATTTGAATAATTATTTTATTATTTTGTTTTTATTTTTTATTTTTGTGACGAGGAACAGTCTGTTGGCACCCATGTTTCGCTCAGGCGCTTGGTGATCCGTAAACCCCGATTAGCCTAGACGTTTAACCCACTCCGTTTCCCTGTGGCCAACGCTTGTTCTGACCGCACCGAAGGGCGCTGTCACTCGAGGGGAATCAAACACGGGATGGGGGGCTCCCAATCGCACTCGCCAACCAACCGAGCTAAGCATTGGTGGGTGTTTTTAAAATATCAATCTTATTTTTTATTTGATTATTTAAAAAATTTATACTAATAATTTGCTTTCTGTAATAATTTTAAAGTTTCATTTGAGATGTTTTTTTTAAAATTTATAAAATATTTTTTTACAAAATTTTTTAAAAAATATTATTTTCGAAAACAGTAATAAACTGTCCCAAATCTATCATTAAGTTATGTTGTTATATTATAATAAAAGATTTGTGAAAAATTATATTGACCAAGTTATTGGAATTAAGTATTTATACAATTATATTTTTTGCATGATAATCAAGTTCTTTTTGATGACGAATCTGAAAATTTTCTTTTAAGCCGAGTATTTTCTGTCAAATTTCTTACATTAGGAAATTTGGAAATACAAAATTTAATTGGGTGAACTACATAAAAAATGATGCTCCACATTGCAATGCAACATAATAAAATGATTGCTCGTAGCAAAAGATTTCTATGAAATTGATATGGAAGCCTCCCAACCATTAATTTGGCGAGGTACTAATAGCCACACTCACCATGTGTTTATTTGATGGAAGGTTCAGCTTAAGTCTCAAATAAGTTCAAAATTGAGTGATTTCGCTATCTTAAAAATCGTCATGGTTGACGATCATTGTTATTTTCACAACTCTCATCGTATGCTTCCTCGCCAATGGCTTTTGGATGGTAGAAGGCATTAGTCTAATCGATGGCCAAATTTTAATTGATCTCGTCGCAACTATCTCCAGGCACACGCACGCAATGGCAATATCTCTGTTGCGGGCTAGAATGTACGCGACGATAGAATCAGAAATTATTCAACTTAAACATTGTACGGATATTCAGTACACAAATAGAAGATAAAAGAACACCAGCTAAGTTAGGGGTCTATTTATAGTTTTTTGGAGTGACATGACCTGTTAATAGGTGAGAGAATATGGGTAAATGAGGGGGGGGGGGGGGGGGGGGGGGGGCGGTCGATATTGAATCCCTTGATCGTGTACGGTTTGTCAGACATTTGAAGATCTTAATGATGTCGGAATTTGTCAATCTTGGACTCGTTGGATTCGTATCGTCGAGCCGCTCGATTCGACTATAAGCACATCATAATTAGAAACCGTTTGGTAACTCAAATTGTGGTTTGAACTTTCCAACAATGGTTTAAGTTGGACTCATTTGGGCTCGGATTAAGTTGAATTTGATGTCGTTGGGTTCGTATTTCCGAGACACTCAGTTTGAAGTTGACTGTAATCGGAGTTCAAGTGACCCCAGATTTAATTTTTGAAATTTTCAGCTTGATTTAGCCTCGAGATTCATGCCCGATCCGGATATTTTTTTTATGATATATCAATCTCATTCCATCAATAACCTTTAGCAAGATCTCAGGTAATTTTCTCTTCATATCATGCTCGTGTGTGAAAGAGATTAATGAACTGATAAACTCTACAAATTAAAAAATTTAAATGCTAAAAATGTTAATCGGAAATTCTGAATATTATATATGTAAATCTTCTTAATTTTATTAGAAAATTAATATGAAATGCATACTTTTTTTTTTGAGCCTCAGAAAATAATTGATTGCATAGATTTTTTTCAACACCCATCACTAGCTAAACCTACCAACCAGCTCTTCTCGCTCAGACCCACACGTTCACTTATGCACAAACAGGTCAAATCATTCCTCATTAAATATTCCACACGAGTCTTCCTAAACCTGCTTTGTTTGACACGTTAACTAACACGATACCTAATCGGTTATCTTTTCTTATATTTATTTATTTATTTTGTGAAAAGTGAAAATTTTTAATTAAACCAATTAAATCTAATTGATTCTGAGAGAGTCAAAGTTAGTCTAAAACTCAGCATTGAAATCTTCAGTGTACGCATTCCATTTTAAACAATTCAAATAAATAAATAAATAAATATTAGAATTATTAGAGCTTTTATATTGTCGTGATAATATTATTACATGTTACTTGAATTTATATTAGAAATTCATAATATTTATTAGTGTAATATATTTTTATTATTGACGATATTTTTCTCTGTCATATTAATTGTTTTATTGCTTTCTTATCTTATTTTTTATAACAGTAAAGATATAATATTTTGTGATTTTTAATTTGGTATTAAATGGATCCTCACATTCTTCCCAATCTTCATTGCAATTGCATTCTTATTAAGGTTTAAGGCTAAGCTTAGGACCGTTTTTTTTTCTGTTTCTTAAAATAATTTTTGAGTATAAAAATTTTAAGTTTTGTATTAAACAACTACTTTAAAAAATAATAAAATAATGATCCCAAAAATTTTATTTTATCCACTCCGCGATTGGTATTGCTCTCTCCATCACTCTTATTGTATATTATATGAAATAGAAGTTTATATATTCATGATTGATGGGTGGCATAAGTGAGATATTAGCTTTTGTTAGAGCTTAGAAATCAGATTTTGTTTTCTAATTATTTTTAGAAAAGAAAAATTTATTGATGTGATAGTTATTTTGGATAGTGATGAAGATGATGTTGGAGGTGAAGAAAAAGATGATGACTAGTTGCTTGGACTAGAGTGTAGTAGAGTAATTGAATGGATAGCACTATAGCTCTTTGTAATAGGGGTGTCAAATTTGGGTTTCGAGTTGGATTAGAGTCAAATTCGGAATTGATCTGGTTTTAAACGGGTTGACCCGAATCCAACCCGGGTTTGCAAACGGGTTGAAAATAGAACCTGGACACAACCCGTCGAGTTATCGGGTTACCTTGACCCGACATGGTTTTGTAAACCTGGGACGACTTATGCACAATCGTGTGGATTGGAGGCTAGCGGTCGACGGCGTTCTCAGCGCCGACAACGACACATTACAGTTGGAACATTGACGGTGGCATTGAGCGTGGGAAAACGAGGCGAAGAAGTGCCGGTGACGAAAAGTCGGCCACTGCGGACACCCTAAGTCATCACTCCTTAGTGGGCAGATGCAGTGCGAGCGAACAGGTAGGCTAACGCGACGAGACCTGGGCGGGAAGACGCAGATAGCGCGGGCAGAGTACGATCGGTGCGGGCCAATCCGGCTCATTTTGGGTTTCCGGGTAAACCAGAACCTTACCCAATTTTTAAAACGGTTCAGTTTGTTGAAACCGAATCTGACCTGTATCTCAAACAGGTTGACCGTAACCCAAAATTTTTTAATTGAGTTCGAGTTGGATTTACGGATTGTGTCAAATATTGACACCCCTACTTTATAGTAGCAGTTGTATAACCTTCAGATAAGATTAACAAGTTCATGGGAGGAAACTACTTGAAATCTAGTTCCATAAAGTTATTTCATAAGGCCAGTAAGAAGGTTGGAATAGAAGATGATGTAATTCGCTTAAAGGCTAAGGAGTAGGTAAAGTATAACATTTTTGCTGCCTTGATAAAATGATCTATAGCTAATTGAACTAAAATTATAGACATCTCATGTGATCTATCATATCTTTAGATAATAATAGTTATCTCTCAGCATATAATTTTTAGACCAATTTAATGAATATACACATGAAAATAAAAATATGAATACTTTTGACAAACAACTAAATTGAAAAATTCAATTCAATTCATCATGTTTCAATCTATGATAAGAAGAATCATTTATACCCATCGAGGCTTAGGGCGGTTGGGAACCTCCATCCCCGGATCAAATCCCCTCTACTACGACCTCAACTCTTCAGTGGGACAAAGCAAGTGTGGACTCAATGCCGGTGGGTGACCTCACTAGGTTCCGCCAGGGGATTAGTTACGCCATCAAATGCTCCCTTTGGAGTGGCGCCAGTAGATACCCTCCAAAAAAAAAAAAATCATTTATTTTACCCCTTGAAGAACATGTGGTAAAATGACATTCTTGATACCTCCAAAAATAATCTCTAAAGCTAACTGATCTAAAATTGGGGAGACATATCATGTGATCCTCTGAAGATCAATACTGATTATTATATGCATTGAAAATTAAAAAAAGGAAAACTTTATTGCACTCCATCCATCTTTTTCCAAGTAGCATCAGCATATTTTCCTTCGATTAACTTAAATCCTCCCTCTATTCGTCTCTTTCCTTCCAATGCTGCAAACAAAGCTCGCAAAGTGGAAACTGGAAAGTAGCAATATCTAACTAGATTGAATAGCCTGTGAGACCTTTCTGCCAAATCGCTTTAGGAGAGCATGGCTGCTTCCTTTTGAACTGCCATATGTATTTGTCCCCATCCATGAATATTATTCCTTCCATTACTTTTTTTTTTGTGACGAAGATCCGTCCGCTGTCACGTTTGGTTTTGCGAGCGCATTTCGGGGTCCGTAAACCCCGGCCGGCCTATTGGGCCACCCATGTCACTATACCCGCACCCATCGCATTAGGGCCCCCATTGAAGGGGCGACTGCCACTCGAGGGAATCGAACTCGGGATGGGGGTTCCTAACCGAGCACGCCCACCAACTGAGCTAAGCATCGGTGGGTCATTACTTGTATTTTACTCTTTGTTCTTGTGTTCTTGGACAGGTGTTTGGCAACCATGGAGTTCAATAGCTTTAGACTCTTCTTTTGTATTACTTTTTCGCCTAATGAATGAGGAAATTAGCAGCTCTTTACAAATGCTTCTCACATGGTTTGTCATCATTGAGAAATTGAAGCAAAAAAAGGCAAGGGGGATTGAAACAAAGTATGCAGGTATGGTAGCTTGGATATATATTATTCTTTTTAATGATTGCTGGAAAGACAATATTATATGGAGTAGGAGGACAATGAAAAGATATGAGGAATGGAAATGGTTTTTGACTTTCTTCTGATAAATATCTTGTGATGACTTATGACAATTGTAATACAAATAAAATTGAAATTTGACTATTGTATACTTAAGGTGGACAACCACCACAAACATTTGGCCCTATATAAATATTTGGTTTTGATATTTAGGCTTTGTTTGAGACGCCTTTCTTCTCTTTATAAAGTAGTTACTAAAATTTTTTGAATTTGAAATTTTCGTAATAGAAAGTCATTTTAAAAAAGCAGTACCAAAGTTGTTCCAAACAAAGTTTTATTACGAAGAAATTTGATTCAAAACTTTATAATTCAAAATTTTTTAATTAATATATGTGGTTAAGGGATTTTGAGAATAATTTTTTTAGCTAAATGAATAAGCTTGATGATATGATTTGATGCAATCATTAATGCACTTATATTGAATGAAATATCTACTTATATATATATATATATATATATATATATATATATATATATATATATATATATATATATATATATATATATGAAGCGTCTGCTAGGGTTTTTGCCCCCTTCGGGCTTAGCCCGCCGCCTTCATCTTCTTCCGCCCCTTTCCGTCGAGGGGTTTTAGCTATGGCGAAAAAGCTTTTGGATCCTGGATTCCTCGCTGGTAAGCATCCTAAATCGTTTAGGGATGCTTTGTCTGGTGATTCCATCATCTCTTTTCCGGATTTCCGCATATCTTCGAACCAAGGTATGCCATCCTTATGGTTCTCGGAAGAGGAATTTCTTCACCTTGCTAAACCGTTTGAATTTGCTTTGGTTGGGAGATTTCCTCTCAAACGCCCCACTTTAGATTCTATCCGTAAATTTTTTTTTCGGTTTGAAATTATCGGGAGAATTTTCGGTCACTCTCTTAGATCAAACTAATGTTTTGATTAAGCTTCATAATGATTTGGATTATGCTAGGGTATTTGCTCATAGATCTTACCCGGTTTTTGGTGTGTTTCATGAAAGTTATTAAATGGTCCCCTGTTCTTGATCTTGCTGAGGAGGAATCACCGGTTGTGCCTGTTTGGTTGTCTTTTCCTGGTTTACGCCCTCACCTTTTCTCTTCTCGCATTTTTGTTCGGTTTGGGTTCCATTTTCGGTAAAAACCGATACATACTGATAATGCAACTGCAGTTGGTTCTAGACCTTCTGTAGCTCGTATTTTGGTCGAATTAGATGTTACCAAAACCTATCCAGATTCTGTTTGGTTAGGGCCGGATAAATTGGGGTATGTCCAGAAGGTTGTCTTTGAATGCATGCCTGTTTTTTGTTCTGCATGTAAAACTTTAGGCCATAATAAAATGGAATGCTCTAACCGGAAATCTAAAATTCCCACGTCTGAGCCTATAGCTGCAAATTCTCTCAAAGAACCTATTTTTTCTGTTGATCCGGTTATTTCTCGTGATTGTGATGAACTGGATAATGCGGAAGATGCTTCTTTAGCTAAAGATGCTATTGATTGTGAAATTCCTATTAGTAGTAATATGGATGATGCTGAGCAAGTTGCTTTGCCTGTTATTGTTGGTCGGATTGATCCTATCGACCAAGCTGGTGTTTCTATTAATGCTGGTGGAATTAATGAGACTGAGGGGGTTGTTGGGCTGGATGTTGACACTGTTATTGATGGTGTTGGTGGGATGGAGAACGAAGTTAGTTGTGCTTTGTCTCATTATGCTCCTTTTGTTCCTCCTGTCTTATTTTCTAATTTTGTTGAGGTTGTTAATGTGGCTGCTTCGGTGGGGGTGTCTCATGATGTTATTTCTCCGGAACTTAATTTAGCTGTTGACCCTAAATGTAATGAGGGTATTAATTCTTTAGTTGATGTTCCGGTTAATGTTGTTGATTCGCATTTTGCTGGAAATTTTTTGGGTGATGTTTCGGGATCAAATGTGCGGAACAATTTGAATTGGTTGGAGTCGTCGGAGGGGGAATTGGGTTCTGATTCTGATGATGATTTCATACCTTCGCCGGAATTCTGTGGTGGTTCAGATCCTGGTTTTGACTTTAATCTTGTTAATGTTAGGCCTGTTTCTGTGGTTGGCTTTCGGGGCAGGGCCCGCGGTCGTGGTCGGGGTCGCCGTCGCCGTTAGTCTTTTGTTTCTGTTTTCTATGGTTTTTGGCTTTTTGTGGAGGTTGGTTCAGTCAGTTGGTTTTGCGTCGTTTTAGGGCAATGATGGGTTGGGGCACATCATTGCGTCGTGCTTGTGGCAACCATAGCTGTGGGTTCATTTCGGGTAGCTTCGAGGTGCTATTGGATGACCCTTGTGACGTGTTGCTGGTGTTTGCCTCAACCGCCCCTGAGCCCGCACCTTATTGTATTTTCCTTTTCTTCTTTTTTTTTTTCTTCTCTATTTCTCATATTATACTGTTCTCTTTATTTTTATTAATAGATGTTTCTGTTAAAAAAAAAAAATATCTACTTTTTTTTTATAATACCCGGAGAGGGGTCTACTTGTTAAACATAAGCAAATTACATGTTTTTAAAAACCTTTTAGCTCGCCAAAAGTACAATTTTTGAAGAAAAAAACTACGAGCCCAAAATTCTACCTATTACATTGATAAGCATAAGAAAATTAAAAAACAAAACAAAACAAACAAAGAAAAAACAACAAAGCTGTAGGAAGATCCCCAATCCCAAACATGGAGCCACACGAGCCACCCAAAATAACTTGCAAGACCGACATCACCAGCGAAAAATAACAAACAAAATCCACATTCAAAATATTACATCGCATGGAACTCATCAACAGACTCACCGATGTCATTTAGAAATAAAACGAAAAGGTAGATTATATTAATAAAATGAATAACATATTAATAATAATATATGTTTTTAAATACTAAGCAACAAAGCTTAAAATATTAGCATTAAAGTTTTGTTTGGGACTACTTTTTTAGTGTTTCTTAAAACAGCTTTTTAGTACAAAAAATTTAATTTTATATTAAAAAGCTATTTTAAGAAACTGTAGGTAAGTCGTCCCAAACGAAGCCTAAATCAATGATCGCTTAGAAATAATTTTTTCTCTAATTATAAGATCATAAATTCATTCTTAATAACGAAAACAATTTACACAAAGATGAATGAAAATTAGTGTTGAATTTGTACTGAGTATAGTATTTTTCTTAAGTATTATTTAACATTAATTTTAAGACAATTTAAAGTTTTAAAATTTAGACTTCATATAGGATGGGTTTTACTGTTTTGTAAAGTTGTTTTAGAGAAAATAATATTTTGAAACTGTTGTATAAGGCAGTTCCTAATACAAATTTTTTTGAAAACAATTCAAAAATAGTAGTTAAAAAAAAATTAAAAATAGTAGTCAAATAATTTTTTTTTTAAAACAAAACCATGCATTAATTTAAAAACGATTACAACAGAGGAAGCATGTGAGCTAAAATAAAACAAATGAAAATTACAGATAAAACAAACAAAACAGGCAAAACAAAGTCTCATTCATCATAGTAGTCAAATAAAAATTATGTTTGCAGAGCAGTAAGAAAAATGTCCCAAATGAAATTTTACTCTGATATGAAATAAATAAATTTATTATTACATAATTTAGGTTTTATTTCGGATGATTTTCTAATTGCTTCTTAAAACAACTTTTTAGTACACAAATTTTTTTATTTTTAACTAAAAAACTGCTTTAAGAAATAATAAGAATGCCCTCCTAAATAAAACCTTAGCGGCTTTCCACTATGTTCTTTAAAAGGTAGTAGGAGAATGAAAAAAATGGAGAAGCTATCATTGGGGGCAAAAGTTGTGATCCTTACTAAGAAATGTGGAACCTAATGCATGGTGAGACCTCAACAAGGCTCATTCCATCCATAGCTACATGATTGTTGGTGGATTTGTTTTTGTGAAAGCTCTCAACTAATAGATCAATAATACCTGCAAAGAAATCAACTGAAACTCTGCAGGTATTGATTGGTATCTTATAGGCAGGATTTGAAGAAGATTTAGTTTTTTTTTTTCTCTTAAGAAGATTTAGCTTTAACCATGCTAAATAATTATTTTTGGGCAATTTAATATTTACTGTTTTGATAAATACAATTCTAACCGTTTTATTAATTAATTTCAGAATTTATTAAATATTAATATTAATGAGATTTAAAGAATTTAAAATTTCAAAATTTTTAAAGAATTTTTATTTTTAATATAGAATTAACTTATAAATATTAAATATATATTATATTATGCTAATTAAATTAATTTTAAATTTTTTTTATTTAATCGACCAGCACAAGAAGGTTTTGAGCTAAGTCAGGTTGAGCTTGAACTCGAGCTCGTTTAATATACGAGCTTGAGTATAGACTCGAGCACAAACTCGTTGCTAGATAAGCTCTACTTGCGAGCTCATTAATGTATCGAGCTAGAGCTGGCTCGTGAGTTGGCTTGGCTCACTTACACCCCTAAGCTAAATAACCCCTGAAGTTCAAGACTAGGCCCTTCCTTCATTTACATTTTAGGAATTTGATTAAATGTAAAAAGAATTTTTCTAAAAATGATTTAATTAAAAAGAACTTATTGCATTTGAATGCCTTCAATTAATTTTAAATAAATATTTATTTTTTATAAATACATTAAAAATGAAAAATGGAGTCTAATAACTTTTATTAATTTTTGTTGCGTGCTAGAATATACGCGGCGGTAGAGTTTGTAAATATTCGTCTTAACGTTACACGAGTATTCCGCACACAAACAGAAAAGAGAAGTGAACACCAAGTTTTTTACATGGAAAACCCAAAAAGGGAAAAAACCACGGGGCCTCGCCCAGTTGTAAAGTTCAACTAGTGTTTTTGTAGATTACAAACGGCTGATTCGTCCCACAAGTTGGGATAATCAGAATACAATTTGTTTCTCCCAGGAAGTTTACAAAGTTATGCGAATTCCTGACGTTTCCCGAATATCCGGCAGAGTTCCGGCGTCTTCAGGCGGCAGGAAGAGCTCCGGCGGTGGTCGAGGAGGTGAGGAATCTCCTTTTCCCCTTTCTCCTCTTCTTCTTCTATCTCTTCACTTGAGCCCCTTTGGTGTAGAATGAGGGCTCTATTTATAGTTTTTCAGGAGTGGCGTGGCTCGTAAATAGGTGTGAGATCATGGGCGAATTGGGAGTGGTTTGAATGGACGGCCGATATCGAATCCTTTGATCATGCACCGTTCGTTGGACATTTGAAGGCCTTAATGATGTCAGAATTCAGCGATCTGGGGCTCGTTGGATTCGTCTCATCGAGCCGTTCGATTCGAGTATAAGCTCGTCAAAATCATAGACCATTTAGTAACTCAAATTGCGGTTTGAACCTTCCAACAGAGCTTTGAGCCCTTGATTCGGACTCATTTGAGCTCGGATTGGGTTGATCTTGGTGTCGTTGGGCTTGTATTTTCGAGACGCTCAGTTTGACTATAAGCTCGCTGAAATCGGAGTTCAGGTCCTCCCGGATTTAATTTTTGAAGTTTCCGGCTAGCTTTTAGCCTCGAGATTCGTGCCCGATCAATATAATTTTTGCATGACGTATCAATTTTAATATATTTTTAATTTTTAAATAATCAGATGGGCACTAGCTCGTGCAGTTCTTTTGACCAATAAGCATTTGAAAGTAAGATTATATTTGCCAAAACAAACAAACAAACAATATATATATATATATATATATATATATATATATATATATATATATATATATATATATATATATATATATATATATATATATATATATATATATATATATATATATATATATTATATAACTTTTATAATTAATTGATTAGTGCCATCTAAAATTTTAAATTTTAAATTATAGAGAAATATTATAACTTAAATACCATATAAAAAATTGACATAAAAAATGCATAAATTTATTTAGAAGCGTGTCAATAAATGGAGAGATTATTAGGTGCGGAGTGCGGACGGGAAGAACCGTCCGCACAAGCACTATACCCAGCTAGGTACCGCTAGGTACCCAGTGCTTGTGCGGACAGTGCACACTCCACACCTAATAATTTTTCCAATAAATAATTCAGCCTATCAACTCCATTCGTACCCAACCTGACCCGCTTAATGGCTCAAGTTTTGGTTCATAATTTTTACCAATTTATTAAATATGTCTTATTTGAGTTGACTAATGAACTCAATTTTAACCTTAAAGTGATCAGTTTAATATATTTTTCCTTAAAATTTTTTGTTTGTTTGTTTGTATGATCTTCTTATTTTTAATTATTTAATATAATTTTATACTTAGACAAGTTTTAAAAATTAATAAAAAATTCGAGATAGGTCGATTTCAGATAAAACTTAAATTCAACCCATTAACCTATTATGTAACCTGTATTCATGTGTATCATCTTCTTAGCTAACCAATTTTTGAACTTTATATTTTGAAGCAATATTCTCGCCATAAAGTAGATCTGCTTTGCGAGTGGGCCCTCTTGTCATTAATAAGAAACAAGTGTGGAGATAAAATGGTCGGCTGGGAATTAGTGTAGCAACCCACGTGCCATTATTTAGACTCTCACTGTCATCAAAAATAAAGGACAAAAGAGTGTGGGGATAGGTAGAGAGGAAGGCAGAAAGTTCTTCAATATTCAAAAGTAGTCTTCTTAATTTTCTTCTTCTCTCTTGCAAAGAAAGAAATATTGGACTAAATAATACTTATGATTAACTACCTATTACTTTGTAATATTATGGTATTTTAAAAATATTTATAAAAAAAATATTTGAAAATTATTTTTATTGTTGGATTAATTAAATTTAAAATCATGAAATAATATTTTTTAGGAGGAGTATGCTATTTGTTTGAAGTAATAAGAAGAAATTTTACAATTTCATTAAGTTTATTAACTTAAAATATATTTTTAATGAATAATCATCACTATTGTACGTGTAAATATATTTAATATATATTCATGAAGATGTATTATATATGATATGTCATCAAAAAAATTATCTTGATCGGGCACGAATCTCGAGGCAAAATCAATCCGGAAATTTCAAAAATTAAATTCGGGATCATCTGAATTCCGATTTCAGCAAACTTACAGTCAAACTGAGTGTCTCGGAAATACGAACCCAACGACACCAAATTCAACTCAATATGAGCCCAAATGAGTTCGAATTGAAGACCTGAAGCGATGTTGCCAAGTTCAAACCACAATTTGGATTACCAAACAGTTTCCAAACATGACATGCTTATAGTCGAATCGAGCGGTTCGATGAGAAGAATCCAACGAGTTCAAGATCGCCGAATTCCGATATCATTAAAACCTTCAAATGTCTGATAAACGATCCACAATAAAGGGATTCAATATCGGTCGTCCATCCGAACCACTCCACATTCGCCCTTGATCCTCCTTCTATTTATGGGTCATGCCATCCTCAAAAAATTATAAATAACATCTCATTTCTCTTGAGAGCGGGCCTAAGGAAGAAGAAGAAAAGGAGGATATGAAGGAAGAAACTCCTCATTGACCACCGTCGTCGGAATTTTGCCCAAGCGATGTCGGAATTCTGCCCGACTTCCACGAGACGACGGAATTCTGCCTAAATGATGCCGAAATTCCGCCCCGACTTCCAAATGATGCCGGAATTCCTCCTGACTTCCAAATGATGCTGGAATTCCGCCAGACTTTTGAAGTGACGCCATAATTCCGTCCGACCTCCAAGTGACGCCATAATTCCAGCCGACCTCCAAGTGACTCCGAGGTTTCACCTAAACTCTAAGTGATGCCGGAGTTCTGCTCGAATACCGCATAATGCTAGAGTTCTCCTCGACATCCAACTGATGTCAGAATTCTATCTGACGCCAGAACTCCGCTCGTCGCCAAGTTTCTACCCGACGTCGGACTTCTGCCTGTTGTCGAACTTTCGTCGGATATCTATCTGATGCTGAATTTCTGTCAATTGCTGGATTTCTACCTGACGGCATCCCTCTGACTTGCGTCTCCCACCGATTACAATCCTTCCGACCTCCATCGCCTGCCAACTACGGTCCTTCTGACTTACGTCTCCCACTGACTACAGTCCTTCCGACCTATGTCGCCTGTTGACTACGGATCTGTCGACTTACGTCGCCCGTCAACTACAATCCTACTGACCTCCTTCGCCCGCTGACTACAATCATGCCGACTTATGTCGCCCGCCAACTATGATCCTACTGACCTTCGTCGCCCGCCGACTATGGTTCTTTGACTTACACCGCTCACCGACTACGGTCCTTCCGATCAAACAAACACGTCAACAGTGACTCTTTGTATTCATACAATGTATTGCACTCCATATGATGTTCATCAAGTCAATGCCTTCCCCCAAAGAAGGGCCTCATTTGTAATCAACTACAATACTAGTGGATTCATTCAAACTGGGTCAGGCCCGGTGATTTTTCCCCATTTTCAATTATTTTCCATGTAAAAATCTTTAAGTATTATAAATGCTATACCCTCTCTCTCTTATCTGATTGCGTATGTACCGAATTTTCGTACAACCCTAAGATATTAAATTATATATTTCTCTACTGCCTCGAATACTCCAGGACACATATATATATATATATATATATATATATATATATATATATATATATATATATATATATATATATATATATATATATGATATGTCATCACAAAATTATCTTGATCGGGCACGAATCTCGATGCAACAATCAAATTGGAAACTTTAAAAATTAAATTTGGGATCATCTGAACTCCGATTTCAACAAACTTATAGTCAAATTGAGCATCTATGAAATACGAACCCAACGACACCAAATTTGACTCAATCCAAGCCCAAATGAGTCCAAATTAAGGACCCAAGGCGCTGTTGGAAGGTTCGAACCACAATTTGAGTTAACAAACGGTTCCCAAATATGACGTGCTTATAGTTGAATCGAGCGGCTCGACGAGATAAATCTAACGAGCCCAATATTGCCAAATTCCGACATCATTAAGACTTCAAATATTTGATGAACGGTGTATGATCAAGGGATTCAATATCGTCCGTCCATTCAAACCACTCCCGATTTGCCCTTGATCTCTCACCTATTTACAGGCCATGCCACTCTAGAAATCTATAAATAGACCCCTCATTTCTCTTGAGGGGGGGGGGGGGGGGGGGGGGGGGCAAGCAAGAGAAGAAGGATAGGATGGAAGAACTCCTCGACACCCACTGCCAGAATTCTGTCCAAGTAACGTCGGAATTCTGCCCGACCTCCAAGTAAAGCTGGAGTTTCACCCAAACTCCAAGTGACACCAAAATTCTCCTCGAATACCATCTAACGTCAGAGTTTTCCTCAGCCACCAACTAACGTCGGACTTCTACCCAATGTCGGACCTCCGCTCTTCGCCAAATTTCTACCTGACGCTGGACTTTTACCAATTGTCAGACTTTCACCAGACATCTATATGATATTGGATTTATGTCCATTGATGGACTTCTACTAGAAGCAATCTTTCCGACCTCCGTCGCATGCTGACCACGGTCCTTCAGACTAACGTCGCCCGCCGACTACAGTCCTTCCGACCTCCGTCGCCTGCCGACTACAGTCCTTCAGACTAACGTCGCCCGCCGACTACAATCCTTCAGACCAAACAAGCACATCAACAATGATGCTTTATATTCTCACCATGCAATGTACTTTATAAGATGTATATCAAGCTAAGGCCTTCCCCCGATGAAGGACCTCATTTGTAATCAACTACAATACTAGTGGATTCATTTATACAGGGCAAGGCCCCGTGGTTTTCCCCTTTTTTAGGGGTTTTTCATGTAAAAATATTGGTGTCTCATAAATACTACACACCCTCTCTCTTATCTGATTGCGTGCCGGATTTTCGTACAACTCTAAGACTTTAAACTTTATATTTCTCTACCGCCGCGAATACTCTAGGACGCAACAATATTATTTATAAAATTTATATTTTGAGTATATTTATGAAGAATGGTACTCTAAAAATATACAAACATGTACTTATATTCTACAATAATAAGAAAAATGAGGCTTAGATCTCCACCTGACAATAGAGAGAGTTTAATCATCTGATCATCGCCATTTGATCACTGCTATCTGACCATCTGCATCCTACCACACAGTCAAACCACTCTCTTTGGACCATCGTTGAACCACCATCAATGGCAGGGGCGGAACCAGCCTTAATTTTCAGGGGGACAAACTTAAAAGTAAAAGTACAATATATATATATATATATATATATATATATATATATATATATATATATATATATAGTGACTAATGATTCTTTGTACTTGAATACATAATACATTTTTAAAATATTATCAATATCTTATATAATGAGAATTATTCTTAAACAAAATTAGGTTGAAGTATGGATGATTTGTTTGCAACAAAAAAAAATGAAGTAATTGATTAATCATTCAATTTCTACAAAATATATGTTAGAGTTGCCTTGAATTTGGCTCAATCCCTATTTTCATATTCTTAATCGTTGTACACTTCGCAGATATGTCAGGAGTCTAAGGGGGCAGCACCCCTTGACGGGGTTCAACAATTTTTTGGTTGTAAGGATATTTTTGGATTTTCTTTAACTTTGGTGGGGGGGGGGGGGGGGGGGGGGGGGGGGGGGGGGGGGGGGGGGGGGGGGGGGGGGGGGGGGGGGGGGGGGGGGGGGGGGGGGGTGGGGGGGGGAGCAACTGCCTAAAAAAAACTTATAATAACACCTATACACAAGGTATATAATTTTGCTAAGGGGCAATCATCTAAACATCATAGAATTTTATTTTTTGGGGGAGTCAATTGCCTAAAATCTCCTATAAAATACCTAAAAGGCCATATAATAAACCATTTTTATTTTTTTTAGGGGGGCAATTACCCCTATCTTGAAATAGTTGGAAAAGAAAATAGTTTTATACTAAAAAACTGCTTCACAAAACAGTAAGAAAACCATCTCAAATGAAGCCCAAGTCATAAATAACTAATCAAATTTATTGGTTCATTTACAGCCCCGCATCAAAAATCCGAATCATCTATTAATAAAATTATGAAATTGCTTCATCAATGATTGAGCAAATATAGAATTCAATTTTTGTGGATTCCACAAGACTTCTATTGAGTTCAAATGTTCATTTGTACCAAATAAACTATTTTAATAGGAATCTCAGTTGCTCATTTATTCTCTGCAACTAAGAGTAGTTCCATACGGAATTTCTTATTTGAATTATTCATCGCATGACAATAAAACTTTTGTTTTGAAGGATGAATCCATTGTGTATTTTGGTTGCCTTATCAGTTTGGATTATATTTGGCTGTGGACTTTCATCAGAATTGTGAAAGCTTTTCAGGAAATTCCCTTAAAAAATTGATGGGTTGCGTATAATTGTATAAATATTGTTGCTTCTTTATCAAGTCAATGAAAGATCACTGTATTTTAATTAAGAAGACTCAATTGAAAGAATTTTGCATCATAATATAATATTCTGAAACAAATTTTACTACAATACAACAACAAGAGGAAGAAGCTTTTATCCCACTAAAATATGAGGTCGACTCGATGAATTTTTTTTCTCTATTATGTCCTGTTAAAGGTCAAATTCATATATAAATCTAATGAAGAAATGTCATTTCTAATATTTTCTAACCAAATAGTTTTAAGTCTATATCTACATTTCTTAACATAAATCAAATCTAATATATCTACTTTCCTAACCAGGTCATTGGAAGGCCGCCGCTTTATGTGACCAAACCATCTAAGACGACTCTCTCTAATCTTATCTTATACTGGAGCTGCTCCAACCTTTTCACGTATATGCTCATTTGGTTTCATGTCTTTAAGAGTAAAACCACACATCCACCTGAGCATCCTCGTCTCTGCAACACTTAATATTATGCTTCTCTTTTAATGACCAACATTATGCACCATAAAGCCACTCATTCACAAACAAAGTTTACTATAATGAATTTATAAAATTTTATAATATATTTTTAAATGAGAATAACATATTAATAGTTAAATTTTTAAAATTCATTATGATTAAAGTTTTACCGAACTGTTATGATCTATATTTTGATTTTAGAGCTCAATCGCATTGAAGTTGCAATGCATTTAGGGTTGGTTTGTGATTAGTGTAGTATTTTGTAAAAAAGATTGTGAAGTTTGTTGCGTCCTGGAGTATTCGCGACGGTAGAGAAATATTTAGTTTAACGTCTTAGCATTGTACGAAGATCCAGCACACAAACAGATAAGTGAGAGGGTGTAGCATTTATAAGAGACACCAAAAATTTTTACGTGGAAAACCCCTAAAAAGGGGGAAAAACCACGGGGCCTGGCCCAGTTTGAATGAATCCACTAGTATTTGCAGTCGATTACAAATGAGGCCCTTCCTTGGGAGAAGGCCTTGGATTGATGTAGCAAATGTACATCATATAGATTGCATTACATGGTAGGAGTTATATATACATGTTTGTTTGGCCTGAAGGACAGTAGTCGGCAGGAAACCAGGGTCAGAAAGACTGTTGTTTGTTGATGGAGGTCAGAAGGACCATATTAGGCGACGAAGGCCTGAAGGACCGTAGTCGATAGAAAACTGGGGTCTGAAAGACCATTGTCTAGTGATGTTGGTCGGACGGACCGTAGTAGTCGACAGAGGTCAGAAGGACCGTAGGCGGTAGGAGACAAGGAGTCAGATGTTAGACCCAGTGTCACTTGGAAGATCGGGTGTTGATGGTCTGGCATTGGGTAGGACATCGGGCCTTAAGCAGGACGTCGGGATTGAACATCGGGCCTTAAGAGGGACATCGAGTCTTCAGCAGGACGTAGGGACTGAACGTCGGGCCTTAAGCGGGACGTCGAGTCTTCAGCAGGACGTAGGGACTGAACGTCGGGCCTTAAGCAGGACGTCGGGTCTTCAACAGAACGTAGGGATTGAACGTCGGGCCTTAAGCAGGACGTCGGGATTGAACATCGGACCTTAAGGCAGTGGTGCAATGAAACTCCTACGAGGCTTTGGTGGTGGTCCGGTGAGGTTCCTGCGGTGGTCCGACGAGGTTCCTGCGATGGTCCGGCGGTGGTCCGGCAGCCGTCGAGGAGGAGCTTCTTCCTTCTTTTCTCTTCTTCTTTCTCTTGCTTGGGTCCCCCCTCATGAGAAATGAGGGCTCTTTTTATAGATTTTTTGGAGTGGCATGGCCCGTAAATAGGCGTTAGATCAGGGGCGAATAGGGAGTGGTCGAATGGACGGCCGATATCGAATCCTTTGATCATGCACCGTTCGTTGGGCATTTGAAGGCCTTAATGATGTAGAAATTCTGCGATCTTGGATTCGTTGGATTCGTATCGTCGAGCCGTTCGATTCGAGTATAAGCTCGTCAAAATCGGAGACCGTTTGGTAACTCAAATTGCAGTTTGAACCTTCCAACAGCGCTTTGAGCCCTTGATTCGGACTCATTTGGGCTCGGATTGGGTTGATCGTGGTGTCGTTGGGTTCGTATTTCCGAGACGCTCAGTTTGACTGTAAGCTCGCTGAAATCGGAGTTCGGGTGAGCCCAAAATTAATTTTTGAAGTTTCCAACTAGCTTTTGCCTCGAGATTCATGCCCGATCAAGATAATTTTTGTGATGTCGTATCAAAGTTATTTTCATGAAAATACCTTTTTTAAAAGCTATTGTGGATGGCTTCACTTGGGACACTTTTTTAATGCTGTGTAAAAGACCTTTTTAGTTCTGTTTTGGTGACTAAATACTGTCTTTCTGACTTCCGTCGCCCTCCGATTATGGTCATGTCGACCAAATAAATATCTCAATACTAATTCTTCCAATTTGCACCATGTAATGCACTATATATAATGTATATTTGTTACATCAAGCTAAGGTCTTTCCCCCCAAAAAAGGTCTCATTTGTAATTGACTGCAAACTCTAGTGAATTCATTCAAGCTGGGCTAGACCCTGTGATTTTTCCCTCTTTTTAGGAGATTTTCACGTAAAAACTCTTGTCTCTTATGAACGCTACATCCTCTCTTTTATCTGATTTTGTGCTGGATCTTCGTACAAAGCTAAGACGTTAATCTTTAAATTTCTCTATCACCACGAATACTCCAGGATGCAACAAGTACAAAAATATTTTGAAAGCAAAGAAATAGTTCTGTTAAAAAACTATCCCAAACGATGCCATAATCTTTTTGCAAAAGTTAAATATTTGCTTTTTTCCTACAATCAATAGCATGTCTAGTTGTAAAAATAGATTTCCACCATTAAAAAAATTATGAAAAACAACGAGAAAGCAACAAATACAACAACCAAACCAAAATATGTTTGTGGGATGAAAAATAAAGCAGAGAAAAATCTATCCCAAATAGAAGGGACTATTTGGGACAGCTTTTTCTCTGCTATATATTTCATACAATAATCATAATTTTATTTGATCATTATTATTTTACTATTTTTTATTCTTTTTAAATTCTATGATGAAAAAACTATTTTTTAAAACAAGAATAATTAAATTACTTTCTTTATAATAAATTTACAAACAACTTTATAAAATACTAAAGACGGCTCAAACATACTCTTAAATTTCAATCCAACAATAATGATGCAAAGTTTGAAAAAATTATAATATACATATAATTAATATTGAAATCAAATAGATTTAAGAATTTTGATATTCATTCTAATTAAAATTTAGTTCAAAATATTATTATTATTATTATTTCTTTTTAGTTTTTGCTCAATTGCGTCTAAGCTGCATTGTATTTCATTTTCAAGGCTACGATAATGATTCTCTGCATTACATTGTGACGAACTTTGCTTTCTCTGTCACTATAGACAACCGGATGTGATAAAGGTCATGTCAAATGTTCGATACTTTCGGCCAAGAAAACAAAACAAAATCAATGACTTGACTCTTAACAAATTACAAAAATATCCTTTAATATTTTAAATGGTATATATATATATATTGGGGGGGAGATTTGCTTAACTCCACATCTTTTTCTTTATTTTCTTTATTTTCTTGACTAATATAATATTATTCTATAATATATTTAAAGGTTAAATAATGAATGAATGTGGTAGATTTCATTGGAATATTTCCAATAAAAATTTCATAGGAAATTATCTATGGAAATTTTTATTTTGAATGGCAATTTTTTTTTTTTTGGAAGTGATTGAAAAAGGGTTGATTTACTAAAATTAATAGTTATAGTTTTATAATCAGCTAATTATTTCTTATTTTTTTTATTTCATTTCCTTCATTTTTAGTTATTTCAAATGAAGCAATAGGTTGTTTACAAGATAATTAATATATAGATAAATTTATTCTAAAAATATGAAAAAAAATTTGTTTCATTGGCCTCTTTCTCTACCCAAAAGTAATGAAGTTTTGAAGGAAAAAAATCTTATTGTTATTATTACTCATATATCCATTCTTATAAGAAATTCAAAACTTAAATTTTTATCAACAAAAAAAAATCCAAATAATTTTGTATTCAATTTTATCTGGATCAAACAAATGGGTTAAAATTGTTTACAGTTCAAATTCTTTATCATATATATATATATATATATATATATATATATATATTATATATATATATATATATATATATATATATATATATATATATATATATACTTAATTTCAACTCATTCAACTCAAACATAATAGATGTTGTGCAAACAATCATAACAAAAACAAAATCACACAACACAAACACAATAAACACGGCGATTTAAGTGGTTCAACAAAATGTCTAAGTCCGCGGAGAGGGGATGATAATTTTATTAAATTAGATAATAATAGAGACTTTCTCGCTTTTGACTTTTAACCAGACACAATGGCGAAAAAGGATTTATGTAGCTGACCCCACATAGTGGGACGTAGATAATAATAGAGAATTATAATAGCTCTCAAGCTTTCTCTTCTCTCATACATACAATACAATAGCCCTTATGCCCTATTTATATATTTGAAAAAAGATTAAATAAGGACAATATAATCAATGTTATAATATGACAAAATCTAATCATGCTAATTACATCTCCCATTCATGTTAATTAAATCTCTCAATTTATGCAATAATCAGATCCTCTAATTAATGAACCAATCATATCCATAATTAATGCAATAATTAGATCCCCTAAAGAAAGTTACAAAGTAGTAATTCTTTGGTTGTGGTTGGTTGTTTATGATGTTGCTGATCGGGTTGTTGCTTGCCTGGCATTGCTTCACGATAGTAGATAGCAGATTGCATGGATGCTGGTGTCCTTTTCTAAGACATATGCTGGTAGCTCGTTCTTTGGCTAGTTTTTAATTTTGTTTTTGGTATGGTTTTTGTAATTATGTTGATTCCGAGGCTCATAGGTTTTGTTTTAAATGTTGTATTTTAGCGGACTTTGGAGTCATCAAGGACTTATAATCTTGCTTTATATTAACGCATAAAGCTCTACTGTGAGTTTTAATTCAAAAAAATTAATGCATCAATAAAATCTCTAAGGAAATAATATATTTCCTATTTAATTGAAATTAGGGGCGGAACCAGCCCTAATTTTTAGGGGGGGGGGGGGGGGGCAAACTTATAAGGCATATATGTCGGGTGTCCAAGGGGGCAACACCCCTTTGGCGAGTTTCGACCTAAAAAATGAGTGAAGAGGGATAAATTACCTAAAAAATCATATAATCAAAGTGGTTCCGCCCTTGATTACAATAATAAGTCATTAAAGCTTTTCAAATAAAAGCTTATTTCAATTTGGAAATAATTCCAAATCAGCAATAGAATTTAGGAGACCGTTTTGGATGGTTGTAATTTTTATAAAATTTATTATAAAGATGATGTGGAGAAAACAACTTAGCTTCTATAATTGCAAAAAGCAACTTTCCATCATAAACATTTAAAAAATAGTAAGAAAGCACTAATCAAATGAAATTGTGGTTGCTATCTAAAAAACAAATAACCAAAAATTTGATCCAAACAGACTCTAAGGCCTCGTTTGGGACAGCTTTTTCTCAGCTTCTTAAGGCAGCTTTCTAGTAGAAAAACATTAATTTTAGTACTAAAAAGCTGCTTTAAGAAGCAGTAAGAAAGCTATCACAAACGAAGCCTAAGAGTCAGAATATTTTATCTTCTAATTTTTTATCTTAAGCAGGATCAAAACGAAAAAAAAAATTATATCTCAAATTTAAGATGTATTAGATTTTATATCAAAAAATTTATAAAATATGATAAATCTAAATGGAAGATAATTCCATCATATTTTTTATGTACTTTCTATTATTTGTTCCAAAGATTTTTATGATTGTAAACACTCTAAAACTTCTCTAATATCACTATTTGATAAATGATATCTCTCCTAAAAAAAATTCCACTTAAATTTTTTAGTTTAAGTGTCAAAATACTAAATGGATTATTTCTTCATAATATTATTGGTTGCTATATCAGTAGACACTGAATATTATTATGCTTTTATGAGTCATTCATTTATCCTTAGAATGTCATTTCCAACCTCATAAGAATAATAATAAATTCTTCAATCAATAACTATCATAATTATTGCAAGAAATGAAACTTGGAAGATTCCCTGGAACATTTCAAGCTATATATATCCATTGATTAGAGCACTATTTCTTTTGTGACTCATTAATCTTATTTTCCTTTTTTTTTTTTTTGAAGCGATTGAAAAATATCAATCGAAGGAAAAAAAATTAGGTTAAAAAATTCTAATTAAAATTATTAATGATAATATTTAAAATCTCTAAATTTGAGATAAATATAATTTTAAAAATAATTAATTATTTATATATTATTGTTGCAGGCTAGAATATACGAGGCAATAGTTAGAATTTTTCATCTCAACGTTGTACGGATATCCAGCACACAAATAGAAGAGAAATAAATTAAACAACAATATTTTTATGTGGAAAACCCTAGAAAAGCGAAAAACTAAGGGGCCACGCCGAATTGAAAGAATTTCACTAGTGTTTGTTTGAGTTATAAGAGGCTGTCTCGTCTTTAAAATTTAGGACGATCGGATTACAATAATCAACTTTTGGAGGTCGGACGGACTCAAGCGTCACTTGGAAGTCGGACATAACTCTGGTATTACTTGGAAGTCGTCTGGTGGAACTCCGGCGTCACTTGGAAGTCGGGCGGAACTCCTGCGTCACTTGAAAGTCGGGTAGAACTCCAACGTCGCTTGGAAGTCGAATGGAACTCCGACGTCACTTGGAAGTCGGGCGAAACTCTGACGTCACTTAAAAGTCGGGTGGAACTTTGACGGAACTCTGGTGGTAGTCGAGAAGGAGTTTCTTCCCTCCTCTTCTTCTCTTCTCTTCTTCTTTTTCTTCTTACTCGAGTCCCCTCTTAAGAGAAATGAGAGGCTATTTATAATTTTTGAGGATGACATGATCCGTAAATAGGAGAAGGATCAAGGACAAATGGGGAGTGGTTTGGATAGACGACCGATATTGAATCCCTTGATCATGGACCATTCGTCGAACATTTGAAGGTCTTAATGATATCAGAATTCAGCGATCTTGGGTTCATTGGATTTTTCTCATCGAGCCGCTCGATTCGACTTGAAGCATGTCATGTATGGAAACCGTTTGGTAATCCAAATTGTGGTTTGAACTTTCCAACAGCTCTTCGGGTCTTCGATTCAGACGCATTTGGGCTCAGATTGAGTTTAATTTGATGTCGTTGGGTCTGTATTTCCGAGACGCTCAGTTCAACTATAAGTTTGCTGAAATCGGAGTTCAGATGATCTCAATTTTAATTTTTGAAACTTCCGACCTGATTTTTGCCTCAAGATTTGTGCCCGATCAAGATAATTTTTTGATGATATATCAATTATATTCATCTCAAAAGAATTTAAACTTTTCAAAATTCATCCTAATTAAATTTTAAGAGACATCTAAATAAAGGCTATCAAAAATAAAGAAATTTCTAAAAAATAATAGCTTACTTCAACAATATTATCAAGTACTAAAAGAGACTATTATAATGTCCTAAATAAAGGCTTTCAAAAAAAGAAAAAAAGATCCATAAGATTCTTTATTGATTGTTGATCATCCATATTAGAAGTTGAAATATTATTTACATAAATTCATGTAATTCTTATAAATTATTCTACAATTAAAAAAAAAAAGATAATAACATTATAGAAAGATAAAAGTGAGAAGTACACAAATTTTCCACAACAGATAAGAAAAAAATGAGAAAGATTTCTCTTCGACTGTCTTATTCTCCACATCAGTTCTCATCTTTATAATGATTAGTTGTAGTCTTTAATTGATAAAAAAGTCACCCTCAAACTTAAGAAAAAATTCTATAAGATGAAAGTGCGACCTGCAATGTTTTATGGTGCTGAAAATTGGTCATTAAAAGAGAAGCATAATATTAAGTTAAATATGCAGAGATGAGGATGCTTAGGCGGATGAGTGGCTTTACCCTTAGAGATAGCATACGAAACGAGCTTATACGTGAAAAGGTTGGAGTAGCCCTAGTGGAAGATAAGATTAGAGAGAGTCACCTTAGATGGTTTGGTCACATAAAATAGTGGCTTTCCGACGACCCGGTCAGGAAAGTAGAGGTAATATATTTGACTTATGTTAAAAAAGATAAAGATAGACCTAAAAAGACTTGATTAAAAAATATTAGAAATATTTTTTATTTATTAGATTTAAACAAGAATTTGACATTTAACATGACACAATGAAGAAAAATGATTCATGTAGCCGACCCCACATAGTGAGACAAAGACTTGATGATGTTGTTGCTGTTGCTGTTGTTTATTCATCTGAAGTATAATCAATTCATATATACCTCTTTAAAATCTTGATGAATAATTAATATCGATACGGTCGTGAACATAAATGAATCATATAAAATTATATCTTATAGTTAGATTATTTGATATGATTATGCTCTCATTTTTATGAAAAATTTTGTCACTATCCTAACAATATGACCCTATGAAATGAGTGATGTTGAAGTAATTGCAAGGAATAATTTAGGCTGGATACTCATATCTTGATTAATGATTATCCATCTAATGTTGATTGCTTGTATTGAGTGGAGCACTGAGCAACATAAAGACTACAGCAGTACATTGGATTTGACCGATTATTATTTTTTATTCTTAATTGATAAAATAAACAAAAGTAACAGCACTACTATATAGACAAATCAACGGCTATTATTAAAGCAGTCGTTTAGTTTATCCCTGCCATTACGTTTCACTTTAAGTACAAACCATAGATGGTTAGTCATAGCCTTTATTTTATTTTTTTGGGAAAATTATGAGCTTAGTCCATTTTCATTGAATCAAATTAGTAACAAGTAAGGTAAGAAAAACAGAATAAAAAGCCTAAGGTGCAATAGCACAGACCAAAAAATAGGGGGAACAGACAAAAAAACCCCCTTACAAAGAGAAATTACAAAGAGGCTGAATACATCAAAAAGCTACAAAAAATAGTCATAAAAAGTAAACCCATTCAAGGAGTGAAAGATTTAACCACCGGGCTAAGGAATTGCAAATTTCTCAACCTGGTTGCAGAAGAATAACTGCCATTGTAATACTATTGTCCAAAGGAGAAAAAAGCAATTCAATCGTCCTTGCCCACCAATCGTATAAATACTGACTGTGTAACAAACAAAGCAACAACAACATAACTGAGAGGAAGCCACAAGCCAACCAACTGAAAACCAGCACATAAAACCAACCATAGCAGCACCAGACATACGAAACACCCTCTTATAACAAATCCATAAGCAAATAACCATTTTTCCATTTCCTAACCTTAGAGAAGACAACAACTTTCATCTTATGAGCTAAGGTAGTAGAAGACACAAAAATCTTGTCAAACCTCCTATCATTCCGTTCTCTCCAAATATGATATACCGAGCAACAAATAATGAGGTAGTAAAATTCCTTGTTCATATGATGCATCTCATCAATAAACTCAAAAATTTGTAATATATTTGGCCTTAGAAACAGAGACCCCAAATTGCTCATAAGTTTAGATAGGACAGAGAAAGAATAGTCACATTCAAAAAATAAATGAGTAACAGATTCATTTGTGCTATGACATAAAGGGCATAATGCATCCACAATAATACCCTTAGCTATGAGAACATGGCCTTTATTTGGATTAATTATTTTATGGGGATGCCAAATGTCATCCGAAGACCAATCAGAATACATCACATCACCTCTTGTTTGGTACTGCGGCTCGGTACCGCTTGGTACCACGGCTCATTATTCGTGACCAGGCGCATTTTGGTAGGTCTCCGTACGACATTCTAAGCCTGATCTCCATACAAAATAATTTCTCCTTTATTTGAGACAGCTTTCTTACTGCATTCTAAAGCAGCTTTTTAGTTCAAGCTTTTCAAGTTCAAAAACTGTTATACTAAAAAGCTATAAGAAAACTATCCCAAATGAAGCTATAATATCAAATCTAATGCCCGGCCAACTTGAATTGTCGGGTCTAATTAATAATGCTTGTGCAACATAACACACTTTGGTTTGTAATTTTGGAAATTGTTAGGGCACAAAATGTGTTACTTCTCTATCTAATTATACTTAGGTTCAAAATTGAGAGTCATTTCAAGATTGTATAAATAAATTCTCCCCCAAAGAAAAGATTGAATAAAAGTTTAGCTCTAGCCAAGCTTAAATTGTGCCAAAAAACATATACAAATAAAAATAAATTGAGATGTTATTTTTCTTTAAAAAATCAACAGGCACCTCACATATATTGGTCTGTTGATTAGTAGTTTTTGACTATCAACTAAGAGATTTTAGGTTCAATGCTTGCGTATGTGTTATGTATTTGAGTTTATTTTAATTGGACTAATTCTCTCCAAAAAAAAATAATAAAATCAACAAGATATATATGGATAATCTCATTCGTCCTTTTCGAAGAGCGAAGGCGACATGACCTCGAGAATTACAAGTATTTTTATATAATATATGATGATTTATTATAAAAATAGCTTTCAAATTACTTGTAAAGATATCAAGGAATGCAGAAGCTCAAGATGCTCATTGGAAGCTTGTTCAAAAGTATAACTAAGAGATTTTGTAGAGTATTGGTCATGCTTTACTTGATGGTTAGGTTGTCTATATCGTAAACTGTTTTCCTGTTTACCAAAAACAAAAACAAAAAAACAAAAAATGTCAATGGAATGAAAATCCTTATAACGACATAATTGTCCTTCTAGCGATTGATTCGATTAAGATGGATATATATTCTGTTCTAATACGCTTTGCAGAAGATGAACATAGCTCCGACGATCAGATCGACCACTTGTTTAGGTTCTTTATGAAAAGCAAAGAAACAAACACTGATCACTCTTAGGCTTCGTTTGGGACAGCTTTCTTTCTGCTTCTTAAAGTGACTTTCTAGTACAAAAATTAAAATATATGTACTAGAAAGTGGCTTTAAGAAGCAGGAAAAAAGCTGTCTCAAACGAAGCCTTAGGCTTCATTTGAGATGACTTTTTAACTGCTTCTTAAAACAATTTTTAATACAAATATTAAAAATTTTATACTAAAAAGCTATTTAAAGAACCAGCAATAAAGCCGTACCAAACAAAGCCTTAGTAATAAGAGGAGATCAGTGTTTTAGAAAACATTAAAAAAGCTGTCCCAAACAACCCAAAAATTATATAATAACAGCGTTTTGTGCTTCAAGGTTGTCGACCTGCACAATAATGGCATGACCTCTGGTCCAAAAGTAAAGAGTTAAGAATATATAATAATTAATTCATTTAAATTATATTATTATATTCTACAGTCAGAAGATAAAAATTAGCCATCTTATTTGAAATTTATGGCATGTGATTTCATAAAATATTAAGATTATATCACCAATAGATTTAATAAAAAGAATTTCAATGAATTACTCCATTCGCATTAATAAATAATTATTATTTAAAAACATGAAGAATTTAGCATAATGAGTATTGATGATATTTGGAGAGTATTCCCTAATTTTACTTAAAAATAAATAAAGGTATATTGAAAAAAAAATGGTAAATATCATAAAATTAATATATTTTTTTCACCATCTCAATTATTTAAATTATTATAAGATTAACTGAAAGCGAATGTACAAATATTTTTACGAAATAGATCATAAACACAAGCATAGTCACTAAAGATCCTAATATTTATATTATTATAATTATAAAAATGATTAAATTTATTTTAAAATTAATAAAATATAAATTTATCATTTTCAAAACAAATTTAATAATTTTTAAACTCATTCAAATACAAACTATATTAATGTATCTTAAGATCATCTCCAACAAAACGCCTTACACTCGTTTGGCATCCCTCGTTTGCTCCAGCCGACGAAAAAAACGTCATTTTCTTAAATGTGAACAGGGTGATGCCAATATTGGCGACGCACTATTCACACGCTATATATTTTTAATCCAAATATTAGATAAAATAAAACATAAAAAATATACACAAAATATTCTTTTCTTTTGTGTTAGAAAACAGAGCTCTGTTGGAGACAAATTACTGCATTTTAAAGTGAAAATTGAGTTTTTCGATTGGAGATGGCCTAATACAATTATTTCTAAGAAAAATAATCATCACCCTCCTTTACCAAAAAAGCAAAGACAATTTAAAGAGAGCAATGTCATAACAAAGAGGAGATCTCGCAACATAAATATATGATGTTCTCCAACAAATCAGTTTTTCTTTAGGCAAATATGTTTGGAGAACACTGTAAGTAAACAAATACATAAGATGGAACCATCGACTCGGAGAGTATGAGGAAAAGAAAGCAAAAAAACCAGGAAATAAAAATCAATAAAAGAAAAAAAGGTATCGCAAAGAAAAAGAACAAGGAAAACAAAGAAGATATTACCTAACATTTACACATGGATTCCTCTTGCCCTTCACAGAAAAGATTTTATGATTTGAAACCCAAGCTCGGCCATCTCTTGTTCACCTCTTTCTTCATCCTGTTTGAAGTGGAGACAAAAAGGTTTTCAAGGGATTTTTGCTTTGTGTTCCTTGATCTGCCTGCTTCTTTCAAAAGCTCGGCGAGCCGCCGCCGCTCGTCTTCAACGTCAGGGTTGGCTGTCCCTAGTTTTTCTTCCCTGACCTTCACCACATGCTCCAAGAGCTCGATTGCTTCCTCTACCCTGTCATTCATCCACCATAGTTAGCAATGAAAGAGAGTTTCATTTCATCACTGAAACTTGAAGAAAATATGGGATAGCACATACATTATCCACTAAAACTGAGAGATTATTATGTGCGGACACCGGACACAGCTTACCGTCCAGAGACGAATCAGGTGCAGCCACATCATCCAGTACCAAGCGGTAACAAGCAGGTACCGAGTAGGGGTGGGGAGAAGTGGCGCATTTTTATTGGGCTTTGAACAGCGTTCGGCGTCCGCACATAATTCATCCTTAAAAACTGGGGATGTATAGTATACTCATTATCATAATACCACTCACACTTATCAACTAAGCAAAATAAATCTAGAAAGCATGACCTTTCAAGCATTCAAATCCATTAAGTTACCAGGAAACAGAGCTCGACTTAGAAAACCAGTTAGTGATAACATTTCATTAGCCTGGATGATGAGTTGCTAATGCTTTCAAAGTAAAAAGTTCATAAAATATAGCAATTCTGAGATCCAAACATGGTTAAAACCTCTTCTTACAGAGTTTCCTTCTTTTACTGAATAAATATAAGTTATTTCGAAGAGTCAATTTTGCTATCCACGAAGTAGATCGAGGGAAAGCAAGCTCCTCCCTGCAATCCCCAATTTCCTTCCATGTCTACCAACTTTTAAAAAATCTAACAGAAAAGCATTCTAAAATCCACTTAAACGAACTCTAATCAGATAAAGACGCTGAAGTTACAGAAATGACAGGACATAAAAGAGGAATAATCCTCCATAAATGCCCCAACAAGCTATATGAATCCAGTTGATTTGCTACACGAAAAAATAGGAAAAAAAACTGCAAGCCAAGAATTTAATATATTTCATCCGAACAAGAGAGAACTAATATTAAGGAGACCTAACTGGTTTTTTCTGTCCCCAACTATAAACTCAAATGATTTAGTTTCCATCAGCTTTACATCGAAGTTCAATCCAACGGAACTATAAAAATCATAATACATGCTTTAACATGCATAATTTAATAAATGCTTTAACATGTTTATATATTTATTTATTTATACACTATAAAAATTAGTTATTTATTTATTTGTTATTAATAAATGCTTTAGCATGAATAATTTATAGATATACAATAATAATGTGAATTTAATACATAATTTATAGGCATGAATTATATCTACACATATACCATAAATTAATAATAAATTATATTAAATTTATAAATTTATATGTGAACTAAATTTATATTAAATATGAATTAAATTTAAAGATTGAAGGTGTTTAAATTTAAAATTATAGAAAATATTATTAATTTATGAATTCAGTTTATTTTTTTGTCAAAATTTTCTATTATTATATGATTATTACATTATTCTTATTATGTCATTTAGGGTTTATCTAAATAATTTTCATATTTATTACATCATTTGGTTCAACCACCGATTCGACTCCGGTCAAATTATTGAATCTTGAACATCTCCTTCTGGTTATACGTCAGGTTCAATTTTCACAATCTTAAGGTTCATCACAGTTCCATTGATTACTATGATAAGTAGAAGAATTTGGTATATATATATATGATGAGGTCATCGACAGACATTTTAGGCAGGTTTGCCGGCGAAGGAATCGTAGATCGACGGCTACGATTGGGAGCTTATATTTCTGATGTTGCCATGTCATCTTATGTTATCTTCTATGTATCTTTTATTTCAAGCCTTAGTTTACTATTTTGCCCTTATGAAGGTTTAGTCTTTGTTGTATTCCGGTGGGCATTTGAGTCATGTTATTTTCATGTTATTTTCTATTAATGAGGCCTATATAAAGAGGTCTCCTCTTATTGTATGAGCTTAATGTTTTGATTAATAAAATTCTGAGATTTTCATTCTTCTTTTCTTGCTTGAGAGCTTAAGAGAAAGTGAGGAGACCTAGGAGAGGCTCCACCCGAAATACCCAATAGCCCCCGTGGTGAGCTCTTGGCTTTACTTTTACTTTTGTTGTTTTCTTTTTCCCCGACCATCTCCCTGTACACCCGCCCCCTCCCAATGCCGCCGATCCAGCCGTTTTTCCCCTGAACCCGTCGATCTTCCCCCTCCTTCCCTCCTTGCCGCCGACCAAGCCAGCAGCCGGCCCCCAGATCCCGCCGTCCATCACACGCCCAGCCTCCGTCCACTGGAGAAATCTCGCCGGCCCCCCTTCATCTTTGGAATTTGAATTTTTCAATAACACCCTCATGAATTCTTTCCTAAATTGCTTACCCCCAATTAAGAACGAATTTAATTGAGGTTCAATTTCGTTTGAATTCAAATTTCAAATCCCCCTCTTCTTTTCTCCATTAGGAAACCTTCTCTAATTGATTAAAATCTGAAATTTACAATCAGGTTTTAATTAAATTCGTGGGCCCCATTAATTAACAAAATTTCCCCTCTATTCCCCTTGCTTGGCCGGCCACCCATCTAGCCTCTTCTCTCTCCACTTGCCACTTAAGCATTCACTAATTAACCTCTTAATTTTTCCCCCTAATAGCCGCCCCCTCTCTCTAACACAATTTAGGGAGATTTTAATAGCAAATAACCTCTCCCTCCAATCCAAGAAAATCTGAAATTCAAATTCATATTTTCTCCTTGCCTCTCCCTAGCTCACGGCCAAACTCCCCCTCTCTTTTCGTCTCCCCATCCCCACTTCAATGTTGAATGGCGGATCCTGAATTCGAGTGGGGGCTTGTGTTCAACGCCGACGGTAGCCTCAACATCCTCCGATCGCCGTTCTTCGACGCGGGGTTTGAGGACGAAGACACAGTTGGTGAATACTTGGAGCGGATTCTCCCATCACTTGTGCGCGTCATCGACCGCCAGTTTCAAGACTACGTTTGGACAATCACCGGGCGCCATCCACCACCACCTCCACTGGCGGCTACCTCTCCGGTAACAAAGTCCTTCGTCTCCTTTTCCGTAGTGGTGCTCTCCATCTTCATGTGTGTTACGACCCAACCCGACCGGGACGGATCCCGCTCGCATCGGGTCGTGGGCCAGACTGAAACTGACTGAACTGATTCCAGTATCTGACTTTGGAATTTGTTTCAGAACTTTCTTCCAAACATTACATACAGAAACAGACGCACACAGAGCTACTATAAACATCAAATGCAGCGGAACAGATCATCTATCTTTTTCTTCCCCAAAAAGAATCATATACAAATACAGCTCATGGCTTTCAGACAGAAAGAAAAGCAGAACAGAAAAGCCATGACTGTACAAAAATCAAAAGGGCAAAATACCTAAAACGGATCAGACTCTGAACTTCTACTCCTGGACTTCTTTCCCCTTCCCAGAACCTGAAAACCACGCAGAAAACAAGGATGAGCTACAACAGCTCAGCAAGACATCAAACCTCCAATCAGAATCCTCAGAATCCACATCAAACACATCAGACAAAAATCCGTACAAAAATCAGAATACAGAACTGACAGAACAGAACATAATGAATCAAATCAGAGCAGGACAGACAAAACAGATTAAATATCAAATCAGAACTGAATCATATATCAAATCAGAACAGATATAATCGTACAGAAATCAGAATCAGATCATAACAGAACAGAACATAATCATATCAAATCAGATCAAAATCGTATCAGAACATATCAATTCAGAGTATATCAAATCAGAACGTATCAAAAGTCAGAACAGATCAAATCAGAATAGATTCTGAGCCCCAATTCATGCCCCCTTATCATACGGAAACCTTCAAACTTCACCGTTCTGAAAATTGAATACGGACGAAATTCGCTAACGGAATGTGCCTTTCGTTCAAACCTTGCGTACACCACTTTCTTGAACTGTCTCGTCGGACGAAAACGGCCCGGCGTCGCCCGAAAATCAACTTTTCCAAGTTTTCTCTCGACCTTCTCTCTCCTCAAAACTTTAAGATATTTTATTTTGATTTTCTCTCTCTTCAAAATGAGCTGATTTCAGCTAAATAACCTTCTGATCGGCCCGGCCGATCGCACGATCGTCCTGGACGATCTGACCAAAATCCAATCGGCCTGGGACGATTTCTCAGGAATATAATTAATTTCCTGGACGATTTGCTCTCTGACTTTTGCCATGAACTGATCATCCAGGGACGATCCCAGATCGGCCCGGACGATCCCTACAGGAAATCATTCTTGTAACTTCTGTACATAATCTGGAACAAATTGTGAACTGATCGTCCCCGGACTATCCTGGAACAGATCTGATGTTACAATGTGGTTCTTTCTCCTCCGCTAAAAGACAAAGAGTGAATGAGTGAGAAGGTGCTCGAGGTGAATTTTCTCATTATTAATCGTGGGATTTTTGTTATGAGCATTTAAGTAGTTCTTTTATCTTTGAATGTTATGAATTGTTTGGTTATCTCAAAGCAAATCTTCGCCTAAGCAAGTTGTTTACCTAGAATACATTTAATCCTTTATTTTATTAGTGATAAATTTGTGTTGGCAACACTTTAATTAACCTTCATTTTAATTTCCGCACGCAATTCCTGTTTGATTCGCATCAATATATATATAATAACGAGAATCGGAAGAGAAGATGATACGTTGGTGCAATGTTCCAGCATACCTATTTCCAAAAAAGAAACAAAAAAGCATAATTCTATATATTTATAGATGATACTTAAGGTAAGGCTGAAGATGTTGATGATGATAATGTTAACTAAGACAAGACTCCTCATAATATCATTTTATAGCTGACATTATACTAAGATATCAACTCTCAGAGCAACTAAAGAAACAAAAACAGAATTAACAAGAAGGAAAAGAGCATTGTTTAAGTTATGGTTCAGATCCTCATTGGGCATATTAACCTCCACTCTTATCCCAGTTTCCCACTCAATATTGCAGCATGTCCAAACGCCGCCCTAGCAGCTCCCTCCAAATATCATGCAATACCCCCCATCTTCCACTTAGAATGCCCGACTTCCACTTGTGCAATTTGCTCCATTTTCACCTCTCATATGCTTTCAGCCACTTCTTTCTCCCACACATCTGATCGCTCCACATTGCATTCTCTCTCTAAGAAAGGCCTTTCTACCATCTTATGCTTTAATGATCCTCCTCCCGAACACCATTCCTATACAAAGCCCTAACTAAGACTGGCTTCTTCCCAAGCTCACCTCAGCATCTTAACCCTCATTCTATTGTTCACCCCCATCAGTCGCGCACTTGAAACCTGCATCCAAGCTCATGTCAAGCCTTGAAGACAATCTCTTTTAATTTAGTGAAATTGAAGTCAACTTCCTCAATTCTAACAAGCCAAAATCCAACAACCTCAAAGCCAATGACTTATTTGCACAATGATGGAATAAATTCAATTTCCTTTCTCTCTAATTACCACACGTACAAATGAAAATGAATAACTAAAGAAACATTAATCTTTGATCTAGCTAAAATTAAGACCTCACATCTTCACTCTTTAGTTCAACCAGGTTAACCATTGAAAAGTCGTAGATCTTTGTCCAATTAATTGAAGAACTCATGTCATCAATCTTTGATCAGGCTGGCCTTTGAAAGCCACCCGTTTGCCATTGAACTTTGGTCTAACATGAGGTCTCTCCTCCTCCCGTTAATCTGCTTAGCCAACCATTATACTTGACAAAAAATCTAAGCTCATCAATTAATCTGACGTCTAGCCATTTATCAAAAGGGAATTGAATGCTACTATCATCCAAGTGTTGGCACAATAAGAAAAAAATTAGAAGAATAATAATAAATAATAATAATAACAATAACATTTTAAAATAGCCTAAATGAATGCAGCCCAAACCTGGTCAACTAAATTGAAGACCCCATATTATTTATCATTGATTCAAACGGGTTTCAATGATCACCTCATTACCATTAATATGGGTCTACATACACAGGGAGTGATTTCTTTCTCACCAGCAATTGTGTAAGAATGAAACTTGATGGCAGCTTTTCGACTGACATTGAGAGTAGGCCAAAGCAATTGTTGAGTGAATTTGATGTTGTAAGCATGCTTAGGATGTCATTCCAATTATCAAAGATAGACAACGGATCCATTTGAGGGAGCTTTTTTCAATTTAGCTCTCTAAAAGGATATCAAAGTTCTTTGGGGTACAACTTCATTGGTACAACCACATATGATAGAGTGTAATGGCTATAAGAAAATTTTATATAACATTTTAAAAAAGAAAATAAATTATGATACCCATAGCAACTTTAAAAAATTTGTTTTCCCCACGACAACTCTTCATCTTTTTAAAAACTACAACCACCTCAAATATACTCAAAACTTTGCCGACAATATCAAAGTCCCTCTGACGAGGAGAAAAAGACAGATCTGCAAATACATCTTTGAAACAATCATAATGATATAGCAAAACTATACTTGAATCTAAAATTGGAACAAAAAGAAAGTGAAATTTAACTCATGCGACACATGTTGATAAATTTGTTATATGTAATAAACACTCATTTGATACGCATAGATGTGCAATGATTGATTGTTCAGTATTTGACTTAACATGAATGTTATCCATAGTTGAATAAGTCCCACAATTAAATATAAAATAAATATAAACAACCACAACAATTTATAAAACTTAAATCTTTAAATTTTATATTAAAAATAAATAATCCTCAAACATAAATCAACTCAACCAAATTGTTTCATAAGTGTGTAAGCACATTAAAATTTACTTGAAAGATGTGAGTAAATATATTGAGGCATTCTTGCAAGTATCCCAAATAATTGTAAATCTTATTCATATTAATGCAAATGATACATGCCAAATGCGCTAATATATGCAAAGCACATTAATACCCCTCGGACCTCAATTCAGATGCACCTATGTCAACATAATTGATTGAGTAGATAAGTCAAAAACCCAAGTTTGACATTATTGATTCTCAATTGATATAAGGGTCCTCATGAGTTCGCAGTAGTCGGATCATCTTGTCTAAAGCACGCGAATGTAAGACTCATCTTTATAGGTCATCATTCTACATTCATAACAACTCATATCAAACCCCATTAAGATGCATTTGGGAGAATTATTGCACTGGTTTACAAATTGCAATTATACTTCTGTTTGGCTACAAGTTTCTTATTGTTTTTCAAAACCTTTTATGGTGAAAATAAGCTTTTAACAATAAAGGCTCCTTTACTCAGAGACATGGCATCTCCGCAATTCATGAGTTTTAACTTTACTCGAAGAAGCGTATATAAGACGCATGTTTAAGTTTTAGTTTGTGAGGTTTTAACTAGGGGATTTGATTTTGACTGGCAAGCTTGTTAGCTTGAAAATTGACTTGAGTTTTGGTTAGGTTGGGGCATAGGACTATCAAAAGGCCTAAGGTTTGATTGAAAGGGTTTTTTGTTTTTTTGCACTGTTGGTAATGCCATGTCTCTGAGTTTTTGTTGGTGATGTTCGATAGTACTAAACTACAAGCGACTATGTTGCATAACCCTTGAACTATTTAGTGAAAACTAATAATGCAACCCTCTGATAGCAAGTGAGTTAATGCCAACTTTGAGAGCACACCTTTAATACATCCACATTTCCACCCTAATTTTGCTTGGGATACTAAAGAGGCAATCCATGATTAGTTAGCCACCCTGAATGTTTTGGCTCAAAGCTCTCTGATGTTTAATAGAATAGGTACACATGTACAACCAGGATAATGAAAGTATTGGATTTTGACTGCATATACCTACATTATCGTAATCTTTCCACATTCAATTAAAGTCAAGTGTTTCTACCAAATCTAAACATGAAATAGAAAAAACAAGCAACCTCCATAATCGAGAGTGCTGTATCGCGTGAAAAAAAAAGCTTTTAATTATAACAGATTTAACTAATCTACCTCAACTTAAAATTAATTACCCTTAAAATGATCTTAATATATCTCAAGGAAAAAAATTCAGAGTAGTCTCTTACACATCGAGAAGACTTGAATACTTGATAATGAATAAATATAATAATAATGATTAATATATATTTCTACTATCAATAGTCAAAACATATGATAATTTAGATACAAAACAGTCACAAAGCATGGTTAATAAAAAACTTGCTTGTCCCAAGCTAGTCCTTTCTATAACTAAGTTCCAAAGCCAATTCCATAATAATAAATCAAGAACTTAAATAAGTCAGATGCCTAACACGTTAAAAATAGTCTACTTCTTCTTTCTACATCTACCCCCATCTTTGATGATTAAGAAAAGATGCCAAAGAATGTAACCTTGCTACATGTAGCTTAAGCCTACAAACAACATGCGGAAATGCCAAATAAACTTTGAGAATGCAATAGCGCTTGCATGTAAGAATCTAGATCCCTCTTTCCAATATCAATTGCCAATAGGACGAGACCTTCAAAATAATTAGGGGTTGTTTTGTTAGATATTTTATAAAATGCATGCATTTTATAAATGCTGAAAAATTGGAATGTGTGTATTTTAGAAATGCATGAATTGTTTGAATGAATGCAAATAAAATTCATTTAAATAATTTTTTTTGTGTTTGTTATGATAAATATCAGTGGATTGAAATATGGTGAGCAACAACATTTGATGGACAAGGGGGCAGGAAGATGCAAACATCAATGGTGACAGGTTGGTGGCAGCAGAAAGAGGCAAGCAATGATGACAGGTAGTGAAGGTGAGGTTGCGAGCTATGAGTTTTCCTACATCTAGAATTCAACCAATTTGGGAAATTTTCAAATTGTCAAAAAATAGACATTTTGGGCAATCTAAATCTCCTACACAAATACTTTGCGTTTAGTTTACTTTCAACCAAACACCAAAAAATTCAAAACCCCAATATTTCTTTTATTATGCAATCCTAATACTTGTAACCAAACAATCCCTTACTGGTGCTTGTTCCTCTGAATCGCAATAACACAAGCTAAAGATTCAAGAGGACATTTGCAATAACAAAAAGTTATATTGCTCCACTTTTAGTTGTTCGCATGCTCAAGCTTCATAAGAAATTGCATGACCTTGAAGAGTTTGTTTATGTAATTTCCATGTGCTTTTTAATGGTTTTTTGTATTAACACTAATTATATTGAGGTTATAGTCTGGTTTTGCAATGGTGTCAAGTCAAATACATAGAAAAAAAAAAAAAAAAAAAAGACTAAACTTAGGTAAACGAAGTTAGAAGGCAATGGTTATGAGGTCCAAGCAAAAAATTGGAGAATGTCTCAACTATTTTCTCGGTTTCCTCCCTTCATGTATATAACTTATATGGTGGTAGCACAAAGGAATATAATTGTCAAGCATAGTTCATCAAATCAAGTGTCAATGAGCATTTACTCAAAGTCGATCATTACTCCATTCCTCCTTTAAATGAAGTAATGAACACTAAACTTATTCAATTCATTTTTCTTTTAATCAAAATACATAATTACCATCTTATAAAAAAATGTTTTTAAAACAAACAATGGTATGCAAAACTCATATTTTAGTGTTTCCTTCACATTCATAAGGCTCGATACATTTATATGCATTCAAAAATTTTTGGAAGCATAACAAAGGGCATCTCAAGAGGTTGTGCAGGGTAGATTTCTACTCTTTTTTGAGGTCCTTAATGTGTATGACTGTTTTTTGGATGGATGCTAAATTCTTTTAGGAATGCTAGGGTTGGTGGCTTTCCCTGCCACCCAGTCAATGGCCCAAAGTAGTTTTCCTGATTTATGTCCATCATTTGATAAGAATCCCAAGATGACGAGGTAAAAAAAGAACATTATAACTTTGAAAAATGATAGCTCAAGAGTTAGCATTAAAATCTCGAAGATAAGATCATTTTTTAAGGAAATAGATCACTAAGTGATGTAGGGAGAAAAACCCGAAGAAGAAACTCAAGAGCTAAATAGCTCAACGGAAGACGGAAGACGAGTGTGCATAAGGAAGATGGATGTACGGAAAGGAGCAGGGCTAGGAGATGAAGGATGAGAAGGCGAGGCTGGGAGCAGATCTGAATCGCGGGGAAAGTCTGGTTGTCGTCTGTACAGATCGAATTGTGGTTGCCAGTTGGTGGAGGTCAAATTGCTGGTATGATTGCCGACTGATGGAGATTGCCTTGTGACGCACGCTTGCGCTGCCCACAAAAAATATCAAAATCCCGATCATCGTCAAGGGTTGTTTGTCTTCCTTCATCCATGGTCTTCCCCAAGCATCCAAACCCTGATTGGCGTCAAGGGTTACAATGGCTTTGATACCATTCTGATGTAGGGATAAAAACCTGAAGAAGATAACTCCAAGAGCTAAACAACTCAAACACCCAAAATAGTGAAAATATTGTTTCAATATCAAAAAATATTCATTCATACTTCCTTCTTAAAACTGTTATACTCATAAGGCAAGAAAAACCTAGAGAAACCTATAAAGTTCTAAAAACTTTAACAAACTACATAATATATCCTAATGAACATTTTAAGCCAAGATGCTCTGCATCACCAAGTTTACAACACACACTATACACTATTTTGATCACTAAAGATGAAAAAAAGCTTAAAATTGATTTTCACAAATTTCTTTCTAATGTAAAAAGATGAGTATTATTTCATTACCAAAGATTTCTTGCCTATCCATATCCATGATTATGTATTATATGGGATCTTATAAAGGAAATGTCATAAAAATTAAGAAGTTGATTAAAGATCATCACCACATCCCCTTATGCAAATTCAATTTCAATATAAAATATCATAATTTCGCTTTTTCAATCAGGGGTTCCTAATGTTGAGACTCATATGAATCTTATTTTTGATCTTATTTATTTTAAGAATATAATTCAGATCTTTTTTTAATCAAAGAAATTGTGAATTGAATCGAGATTTCATTTCTATTGAAAACTTACAGCAACTTGCCAAACAAAAGGCTAAAAGAAAAAAAGAGTACAAGGATAATTGACATAACGACAATGATTAGATTGAAAAAGGCATAAGTCTTGTGCAATTCGGCAAAGAAAAAACTACTCGGATAAAGTGTAGAATTAAGACATAAACAGATTAAATTAAATATATTAAACATAACAATTTTTGTTGTTCTTAAAGATTAAAATAAAATTGAAATGATAATAAATTATCAGGTTGGATTGAGTTGTTTTTTCTGAAGGAAATTTTAAAATAAAAAAGTAGATAAAAGAAATAAAATATTTTTCTTTGACTTCTCTCCAATCAAGAATCCTTTCTTACATTCCCCAATCAAATAAGAATACAAGGAATTCTATTTTCATACAATATCTTAATTGAACTTTGCTTAATCAATTAATCTTTTTTATTCTATATTTATTGTGTTAAATCCCAACGACAACATGTCCTATATATATATATATATATATATATATATATATATATATATATATATATATATATATATAATATTCTTCTTGTTGATAAGGCTAAAGAGGGAGTTGAAGGTGAACTTGAATTATATGGAGGTCAACCTAAAAGTCTAGAGATTTTCATTTGAGTAGATCTAAAACTGAATACATAAAGTATAGCTTTAGTACTAATAGATCTAGTGGGGAGATTGTGGCTTTAGGCAATCAAGCCATTAATAAGAGTACACGTTTTAAATATGTCAGGTCTATTGTTCAAAGTGATGGTGAAATAAAAGGAGATATTATTAGTAGAATTCAAGGTGGATGATTGAAGCGGAGGAATGCATCGGGCTTGTTGTGTGATAGGAAAGTGCCCCTCAAACTTAAAGGAAAATTCTATAAGATGGCATTGAGACCTGTAATGTTTTATAACGCATAATGTTTGCCATTAAAGAGAAGCATAAAATTAAATGTTATATAGATGAGGATGCTCAAGTGGATGAGTGGATTCATTTTTATATATAGAATATGAAACGAATATATATATGAAAAGGTTACAGCAACACCAATGGAAGATAAGATTAGAGAGAGTTGTCTTAAGATGGTTTGGTCACATAAAACATCAGCCTTCTAATGATTTAGTTAGAAGAGTAGATATATTAGATTTGGCCTATGTTAAGAAAGGTAGAGGTAGACCTAAAAAGATTTGATTTAAAAATATTAGAAATGACTTTTTTTATTAGATTTAAATGATAATTTAACTCTTAATAGAACATAATGGAGAAAAAGAATTCATATAATTGACTCCGCATAGTGGGATAAATGTTTGATGCTATTGTTGATGTTGGTTATTGACGAATAACTAAAATTTAGCTTAATTTTTCTTAGGACAAATCAAAATGGGGCATGGCTAAGCGATAAGGCAACAAATTTTGATCCCGTCACTCGGTGCTTCAAATCCTTATGCCCCATATCATTTGCATAAAAAACAAAGGATTACTCTCTCTTGAAATTGAAAATTGAATTCAACAAGTTTATGTTTAATGTTGGATACACTAAATTCTAAGATTTATTCATAGAATCTTCTATTTTTAATAAATTATTTTAATCTTAAATATTCGTGATTATTTTTGTTAACAATTCTTTGCTTTAATAACTAGGCAAGTTTAAGCTTGCAAAAAACACCATGTAGATGAGGGAGAAGGATTAAGGCAATTCGAGGATGCTTACAACTCCTAAAAAATTAAGGAATAGTAGCCATTTAGGCTAAGTTCATTCGTTGTATTTGCATGCCCTAGTATTCCCCATAAGAGTATTTATAGCATATAAAACACAGAATAGCCTATTTAGCCATTTTAATATATAATAACATATAAACTAAATGGAATCACTAATAGCCAATTAAAATGTTGCTTACATAAATGCATGCTATTTCTCAACCCTTCACATTGACCTTGCCCTCAAGATCTGAGTCGTTCATGCAAAAGGCCTACGAATCTTGCAAGTCACAAACAGCCTGGCTCTGTGGAAGGCATGAGGTGGAGATTGGCCAATAAGAGGTTCTTGCAAGGCATAAAGGCGGATATGAGTTCAGCAATGCTTGGGGAATGTGAGATACGACGAAGACTAAGGAGTGGGGATGACGATAACAAATGATGTGT
The DNA here is from genome assembly GCA_019514585.1 of Dendrobium officinale. Taxonomy (NCBI): domain Eukaryota; kingdom Viridiplantae; phylum Streptophyta; class Magnoliopsida; order Asparagales; family Orchidaceae; genus Dendrobium; species Dendrobium officinale. The sequence continues at coordinate 16,881,869 of CM033692.1, forward strand.
GGGGCAGAGCTTGCAGATTTGAGATTGATGTAGTGTTAAAAGTTCAACGATGCAAGGTTGGGAAAATTGAATGGGTTGGGCAACTGGAGGTGAGTTTGCATGGAACAACTAAGAGTTGAGAAATTTTTGTTGGAGATGAAGGTTCGATTTTGGCTTGGAGTGGTGAATTGGAGATAGAATCTTGCAAAACACAATGATGCATGTTAGATCTACAACAACAATAGGATTAGGTAATGTTTTTGAAGTGAATGTGGATTGGGGTATAGGAAAATGTGGATTGGGGTTTGGCCGAATCTCACGATTGTAAGGAGACCGGGATGTTGGAGGCAGATTGCAAACTTAAAATTTATTGGATGGGTTGGGCAACTGGAGGTGAGTTTGCATGGAACATCTAAGAGTTAAGAAATTTTTGTTGGAGATGAAGGCTCGATTTTGGCTTGGAGTGGTGAATTGGAGGATAGGATCTTGCAAAACACAATGATGCATGTTAGGTGTAAGGTCTATGTTACGCCGGTCCAGCTTGGACCGGCTCATCCTGGACCGGCCCAGCCGGTCCAGTTTTACCGAAGACGGACACCACGCCAGGCGGAAGAGAGAGGGAGCCAGGGAGTGGGGTCCACGTGCAATTCAAACTTGGATTAAGTATTTTTGGAGGGAGAAGGAAGGGTAGAGTAGTCCTTTTGCGTTTAATTTGAATTAGATTGTATTAAGAGGGAGTTATGAGGGAATTAGGTTTTCATCTTGATTTTGAAAAAGGATTCGTCTTCTAGGTTTTCTTGTTTGGGCTCTTGGCGTTGCCGGAGATTGTTGGAGAGTAATTCCTTCCTCTCGAATTGAAGGAAAAGTGTATCTTTCTTTGTTGTATTGCATCTACTATTGGAATACAAGTTCTTGCTTCGTTTTCTCTCAGATCTTTAGTGAAATTTCCCTATTTTCTTCTCTTTGGTGGCTGTTTTTCTGCTGTGGACAGCAAGAAAATTGCTGTTGATTACTGATTTGCGCTAGGATTACTTATAAATACAAGTATTTCCTATCAAATTGGTATCAGAGCACAGATCCGGACGGTGGGGGGGCTGTTTTCCACTGTTTCGCAGCAGATTTTTGCTTTTCGGAAGAGATCCGGAGACCATTTCGTGGTTCCCATGGCATCTAAACGTGTAGAAGTCTTGGAGACCGAAGTGGGTCAATTTAAGGCGGATCTGGAGGAGAAGATGGCGACGTTGAGTGAGAATATGGAAGGGAAATTTATGGCATTGGAAGAGATGATGAAAAAGTTTGTTGGAAGGGCAAGCAAGAGCTTTGCCAGCGGAGGAAAGAGGAGAAGGTAGTGGGAGCAAGGGCAAGGAGAAGGCAAAGCCGGAAGGGGAAGAGGAGGTGGAACTGCTGGGTAGCAACGGAAGAATGCTGCATCGGGAGTCCATCAGGCGGGAAGAAAGAGAGGATGATTGGCATCGTCGGAGGCCCGACCCAGTGGACCGGCCATGGGGGATCCATAACCACCATGGCGGGGCGCGAGGGGAAGATGGCTATCGACGGACGAGGAGGGATGATGAGCCCCGATATGGAGAGAGAGGAACTTGGGAAGATCCCATTGCCTGGGACAGAGGAGGCCATGGGGGGAATAGGGCATACGGGGTGGACACGAGGGCCAGAAAGCTGAAAATGCCAGTTTTCGAAGAGGGGAATGTGGATGAGTGGATCCACAAGGTGGAGAGGTATTTTGCAGTGAATGGCCTGATGGAGGAGGAGAGATTGATGGCGGCTAGTATGTGCTTGGAAGGGGCGGCTTTTGCCTGGTTCAAGTACATGGATAAGTGGGATCCGGTGAGGACTTGGAGGGACTTCAAGGAAGCTATCAGGGAGAGATTCAGGGGGAGCAGCCCATGGGAGATCTCCGAGCAGTTCTATGCCCTCACTCAGGAGGGAACAGTGGAGGAATACAGGAAGAAATTTGAGAGCTTGGTGGGAGACATGGAGGGCCTATCAAACAGTACGTTGGGGGGGAACTTTATGAAGGGCCTCAAACCCGAGATCAGAGATGCAGTGAAGGTCATGAGACCAAGAGATCTGAGGGAGGCAATGGAGTTAGCTCAGTTGGTGGAGAACCAGAAGACCAACGCCCGCTCGTGGAGGAACAACCACTCAGGAGGTCCCACCAGGACCACTACCACTTACTTGGCTCCAAAAGGGCCAAGCCCTAGTGTCCCTAGAGAGAGTGGAAAGGAGAAGAGCGGAGTGACTAGAACTGCGGGAAGTTTCAAGAAATTGACTGAGGAGGAGATGCAGGAGAAGAGGGCCAAGGGCCTTTGTTTCAGATGTGAGGAGAAGTTTGTTCCAGGACATAGATGCAAGGATCGCGCTCTTCGGGCTCTCACCGTCTATATAGACGAGGCGCCTGAAGAGGGTGATGATTCTGATGAGGAGCAGATTGATCCACAGTTGGAGGTAGCCGAAGTCTCCCTCAATTCTGTGATGGGATTCACTCCTAGCCATACAATGAAGGTGAAGGGGGAGATTCGGGGGAGAGAGGTTGTGGTTCTGATTGACAGCGGGGCAACCCACAATTTCATATCCACCCAGGTGGCGGAGGAGCTAGGGATGGAGCCTACTGAGACAGGCAGCTACGGGGTGATGATGGGGACAGGGAAGATTGAGTCCAGCACCGGGATCTGCAAAGGGGTGGAGATGAGATTACAGGAGATCAGGGTGGTAGAGGATTTTCTACCCCTGAAGTTGGGTAGCACAGATGTCATTTTGGGCATGAAGTGGCTACAGACCTTGGGTGAAACCAAGGTGAATTGGGGGACCATGGTGATGGAGCTGAGTGTAGAGGGGAAGCAGGTGAAGCTGAGAGGAGAACCAGGATTGTCCAGAGCTGGAGTGTCACTCCGATCCATGGTGAAAATCATACAGGAGGAAGGAGGAGGATTCCTGGTGGAGCTACAGAGCTTGGAGGAGCAGGAGGAGGGGGAGGGAAGACCCATCCCCGCTTTGGTTCAACCCCTGTTGCAGGAATTTGAGGATGTGTTCCAACCTCCAGTTGGACTACCACCTGACAGAGAGCAGGAGCACCAGATTATCCTGAAAGAAGGAGTATCTCCTATCAGTGTGAGACCTTACAGATATCCTCAGGTGCAGAAAGATGAGATTGAAAGGTTGGTGGGAGAAATGCTAGAAGGAGGGATCATTCAGCCCAGTGTGAGTCCTTTCTCTAGTCCAGTTCTGCTTGTGAAGAAGAAGGATGGGAGTTGGAGGTTCTGTGTAGATTATAGAGCGCTCAACAAGGAAACTGTGCCTGATAAGTTTCCTATCCCTGTGATTGATGAGTTGATGGATGAGCTACATGGAGCCGCCTTGTTCACCAAGGTCGATCTGAAGTCAGGCTATCACCAGATCAGGATGAAGAAGGAAGATGTGCAGAAAACGGCCTTCAGGACTCATGAGGGTCACTACGAGTTTCTGGTGATGCCTTTTGGCCTCACCAACGCTCCGGCAACATTCCAAGCTTTGATGAACCGGATCTTCAAGCCACACCTCCGCAGGTTTGTGTTGGTATTTTTTGATGACATCCTAATTTATAGCAGGACTGAGGAGGAACACCTAGAACACCTGAGAGTGGTGTTGGGTGTACTGAAGGAGCATCAGTTGAAGGCCAACTTCAAGAAGTGTGACTTCGCTCAGGCACGGGTGGAGTACCTGGGGCACGTGATATCCCAGGAGGGAGTGGCTGCAGATCAATCCAAGATAGAGGCAATGCTGGCGTGGCCTCAACCCAAGACTTTGAAGGGACTCAGAGGGTTTTTGGGACTGACAGGCTATTACAGAAGGTTCGTGAGAGGATACAGCACCATAGCATGGCCTCTGACAGAGCAGTTGAAGAAGGACGGATTTTTATGGGGAGAAGCAGCTTCAGAGGCCTTTGAGAAGCTGAAGAAGGCCATGACGACGGTGCCAGTGCTTGCTCTGCCAGACTTCAGTCAGGTGTTTGTGGTAGAGACAGATGCTTCAGGCTATGGATTGGGAGCAGTGTTGATGCAGAGGCACAGGCCCATAGCTTACTTCAGTCAAGTCCTATCATCCCGGGCTAGACTGAAGTCAGTCTACGAGAGAGAGCTGATGGCGATTGTACTGGCCATCCAGAAGTGGAGACCTTACTTATTGGGCAGACACTTTATTGTCAGAACTGATCAGAGGAGCCTGAAGTACTTGTTAGAGCAGAGGATGGTCACAGAGGAGCACCAGAGGTGGTTGTCCAAGCTGTTGGGATATGATTTCGAGATACACTACCGACCAGGGCTAGAGAATAAGGCAGCGGATGCCTTATCACGCTGTATGGGGGAACTCCAGGGGATCGCTGTATCAGTACCAGTATTGATAGATTGGGGAGCCATTAAAGAGGAGAGCATTCAGAATGAGGAGTTGAGGAAGATCAAAGAAGAGGTGTTAGCAGATGAGAACAGCCACCCGGGCTATTCAGTTGTGGGAGAAAGACTGTTCTATCAGGGAAGGAGTGTGATTCCTAGGTCTTCCATCCATATTCCCCAGCTGTTACAGGAGTTTCATGAGAGTGCCATAGGAGGGCATTCAGGAGTGCAGAAAACTTATAGCCGGTTAGCTGCTGAATTGTACTGGAGGGGGATGAGGAAAGACATAGAGGAGATGGTGGCTAAGTGTGATACTTGCCAGCGGAGCAAGTACATGACAATGGCACCAGGGGGATTGCTGCAGCCCCTGGCCCTACCAGAGAAAGTTTGGGAGGAGATTACTATGGACTTCATTGATGGACTCCCAAAATCAGAAGGCTACACAGTTATACTGGTGGTGGTCGACAGGCTGAGCAAATATGCTCATTTCATTCCTTTGAGACACCCGTACACAGCAGTGTCGGTAGCAGCAGCGTTTGTGAGGGAGATAGTCCGCCTGCATGGGGTACCAGAGTCCATTGTTTCTGATAGGGACAAGGTGTTCCTGAGTCATTTTTGGAGGGAACTGTTTAGGATGCAGGGCACCGTATTGAAGAGGAGCACAGCCTATCATCCACAGACTGATGGTCAGACGGAGGTGGTGAATAGGAGCTTGGAGACATACTTGAGGTGCTTCGTGTCAGATACACCAAAGCAGTGGGCCAAATGGCTAGCCTGGGCAGAATACTGGTACAATACCTCGTCTCATTCGGCTACTAAGATGACACCTTTCAAGGTGTTATATGGTAGGGATCCCCCACATCTGGTACACTACAGCCATCAGAGCACTCCAGTATCTGCAGTGGATCAGCATTTGAAGGAAAGAGATCAGGTGTTGGCCGAGCTCAAGAGGCACTTACTTAGAGCCCAACAGATTATGAAGAAGCAGGCCGACAGCAAAAGGAGAGATATACAGTTTGGAGTCGGAGACAAGGTCTATTTGAAGCTCCGACCATACCGACAGAGGACTATGGCCCAAAGGAGAAATGAGAAACTCGCAGCGAGATATTTTGGCCCTTTTGAAGTGGAGGAGAAAATTGGGGAGGTGGCATATAGATTGAGGCTTCCTCCAACAGCCAGAATACACCCCCGTTTTTCATGTCTCACAGTTGAGGAAAGTGGTGGGGGAGCATGCAGTAAGCCCAGAGTTGCCCAGCACATTGAGGGAAGACATGGAAGTGACACTGGAGCCTATAGAAGTAGAAGGAGTGCGCATCAATGCGAAGGGGGAAAAGGAAGTGAAGATTAGGTGGAGCGGCCTTCCAGACTATGAGGCCACATGGGAGCCACTGGAGAGGATTGCTGAGCAGTTTCCGACCTTCCACCTTGAGGACAAGGTGGTACTTTGGGGAGGGGGGTAATGTTACGCCGGTCCAGCTTGGACCGGCTCATCCTGGACCGGCCCAGCCGGTCCAGTTTTACCGAAGACGGACACCACGCCAGGCGGAAGAGAGAGAGGGAGCCAGGGAGTGGGGTCCACGTGCAATTCAAACTTGGATTAAGTATTTTTGGAGGGAGAAGGAAGGGTAGAGTAGTCCTTTTGCGTTTAATTTGAATTAGATTGTATTAAGAGGGAGTTATGAGGGAATTAGGTTTTCATCTTGATTTTGAAAAAGGATTCGTCTTCTAGGTTTTTTTGTTTGGGCTCTTGGCGTTGCCGGAGATTGTTGGAGAGTAATTCCTTCCTCTCGAATTGAAGGAAAAGTGTATCTTTCTTTGTTGTATTGCATCTACTATTGGAATACAAGTTCTTGCTTCATTTTCTCTCAGATCTTTAGTGAAATTTCCCTATTTTCTTCTCTTTGGTGGCTGTTTTTCTGCTGTGGACAGCAAGAAAATTGCTGTTGATTACTGATTTGCGCTAGGATTACTTATAAATACAAGTATTTCCTATCAGTCTACAACAAAAATAGGATTAGGTAATGTTTTTGAAGCGAACGTGGATTGGGGTTTGGCCGAATCTCATGATTGTGAGGAGAATGGGATGCTAGAGGCAGATTGCAAACTTAAAATGTATTGGATCTAATAATTCTTTGGCAAACTGTGATGAAGAAGCTATGATCAAGATTTAGCGATTGAGACCAGATGATGACGACACCCGAACAATGGCTAGGCTAATGAGAGCATCATTTGGTATTAAAAAAAAAATAAATGAAAAAAAAACACAGAAAGTCACAAAGACATCATATAAAGTAGCAAGGACAATATAACTAGGCAATTTTGAGCTAGCCTAAAGCTCCAGATAATTGAAAGAGAAGGATTTAGGCAATTCAAGGATGCTTACAACTCCAAAAAAATTGAGGAAGAAAGGGAACACCATTAATGCTAAATTCATTTATTGTCTTTGCATGCCCTAATTTTCTCCATAAAAAGAGTAATTATAGCCTAGAAAACGTTTAATAACCTATTAAACCATTTTAATATGACAAATAACTTATAAACTACTTGTCCCCACTGATCACAAACCAAAATACCCCTTACATTTATTTGTATCATATTACCGTGGAGAAAACTTCCTACATGGGAAGCAACCACAAAACTGACGTGATGTTATTACTCATATGGAGTAAGGACATTGTGTTCCTCAATTCCTTTTTAAAAGCAGCAGAAAAGAATTAAATTATCAAATGAATAATTAGCAAAGCAACCAAAAATTTGTTCAAGAACCTTCTTTCAGACCACAAATTCATCCATAACCATGTTACAGTGAAAAAAAAAACTATAACTAAAATTCCATATAACAAAAGTAAGGACAGTTAAGAGTTTCCATTTCTTGATAAGGATTTAAAATGAAAAAGTAAGAATAAAATACCATACAACAAAAGTAGGGATAGTTAGTGTTACCATTTCCTAGTAAGATCTTTCATAGCCAATTGACAATATCAAGTCTGTTTTATCCATTTTGTAGATCTCATATGTCTTGGTGGATCTCAAAGGCTTTCTATATTTCTAGCATATGATCAAATAAGAATCAAGAGCAGATGACTCCCACAAAGACACCAGGTGGTTTAGTGGGTTCTTGGTACATGACACCTAATGATAATTAAAAAATTTCATTCAAGGGGGGAGTGGTGACCAGTGTGAGGAACTCTCATATAACGGGGAGATTGCTGGTTCCACATGAGAATGAATATTAATCTTACATCAGAACTGAAACAAAAGTTGAATTCTTAATATACTACTAGTGTCCATTGCCCATTAGTTTAAGCATTTGATTTGATAAGTACCTATCTACTAATGCATTAAGGTTAGTTTTAATCCCCAATGATTCACCTTCCAAGCAAATATAATAAGATGTTTAAAAGAAATTATGGAAAAGCAGAGTTTGAGTCACCTTCCCATAGCATCATATGTAGCCGCAAGATTAGTGTAGACTCCAAGAGTGTCCTGATGGCTTGTACCATATTCCTGCTCCAATATTCCCTTTGATTCTTCAAAAAGCCCTGCAGCTTCATCAATCTTAAACAACTGAATGCAGGACAATCCCATTTGGTTTAGCACCATCCCAAAGAATGCTGACTTCTTCTCACCAATTGCCCTCAGCTTCGCAACAGCACTTTCAAAGGAGTTTCTGGATTCCCCATACCTCCCAACAATGTAAAATATCACTCCCATTTGTGCTTCAATACCAGCAACCGAGCTCCATTGACCCGGAACATCTTCCAGCAACTTCAAAGATTTCTGCAATAACTTCAATGCCTCTTCAGGCTCCTCAAAAGCTTCATACAAGCTAGCTATTTCCGCTAAACCTCCTGCAATGTCTTCCGGCACTGCCCCTGGAACAGGCTTGGCATAGATACGGAGGGCGTTTTCACAATACGATCTTGACTCGCGGAGCTTACCCGTCCTGTAATAAAGATCGGCAAGGCGGACGAACACCAATGCAACAGCCGGATGGTTATCACCTTTGGTGGATTTGAAAACGGTAAGAGCCTTCTGATAAGAGAAGACGGCCTCATCGTATCGACCAAGAGCAAGGTAGGTGTTTCCGATGCTCACGTCTATGGAGGCAACCTCACCCTCATGGCCGTTGGCAATCATCGCCATGGAGGCCAGCACTAAATGCTCAAGGGCCTCGTCATAGTCACCCTTAGCATCGCAGATAATAGCCATCAGGCGTCGATCTGCAGCCTCCTCAATAGAGGCCGGTGCGCTATGCTCTCGGTGGATCTCAAGGGTTCTCTGACAGAGCTTCTCCGCCTTGTCAAACTGCATTGCTTGTACGTGGGCTTCCGCCAAGTATCTGCAAGTCTCGGCGACTCGGGGATCGGAGTCACCTAGGGCTTGGATCTGAATCTCGAGGCCGCGGGAATAACAATCGATGGATTGATCTATGTGGCCGAGCATTGAGTGTGTGTCCCCAAGCTGCATATGGCCGGAAAAGGCGGCGAGAGCGTGGTCCGACCCGCGAGACACATCTGGTACGGCCACCGCGCGCTCCATAATCGGCACCGCCTCCTCATACCGCCCTAGACTACAATATATCGCCGCAGTCACGTGAAGGCTCATCGCCAATTCCAGGCTCGGCTCACCGCTCTCCACCGCGCACCGCTCGAACGACTTGCACGCACGGATCGCGTACTCGAGGGCCTTGTTCGGACCCTCGCCTGAGGCAATCGTATCGCGCGCGAGCTTGAGCAAGAACGGCCCGAGATCAGGGTTATCCAGGGAGGATTCATCAATGAACGGTTTGTCCGGCGCGGCAGGCCCTCGCCGCTTTCCCCCGAAAGAGTTCCGATCCGGCGAGGGCTTCGCGCGTGACGACGACGACGACGGGGAAGGCAACAGCGACTTCTTAGACGCTGGGGAACGGCCTTTAGCGCTGCGGAGCTCGGAATCATCCCCATTTTCTCTATTCCGGGAGTCGACGCGGTCCGGCACCGTGATCCGGAGCGCCGCCACCTCAGGCGGGGAGACGAGTCCCGGCATGGCAGCTGAGATCTAGGGTTCCGCGATGGGAAGGAGGAGATCGAGAATGATAATTACGAAGGGGTTTTAGTTCCAGAGGATAGAAAATGATCGAAGTGGGGATCGAAAGAGGAATCAGGTCTATGTGCTCCCCATCATTTCCGATTTTTGCTTCGCACGCACTCGATCCCAGCTTTCTAACTTTCTCTTTTCGTCATAAAAGAAACTGATAAACGTACCCCTATTATCTGTAATCACACACCACAGCGAGTTGTTTATCAGCCGAACACGTCAGCAACGCTTAATTAAAGGATAAAGTTTAACAGCCAGTTGGATAAGTAATGAAATGACGGGATTAACCTCAAACTGGCCGTTGCGAGGTTATAAGAAGGAAGAGGGTATTTTAATATTTTGACAGACGGTGGTTGGCTGTCGCTGAACCATCGATAACAGGCGGATGACTCACGCGACAAAGGCCGGACGGTGATCTTACCACCCGGGGGGTGCCCGCCACTTCAACTGATTGGCTCCATTAGCAGGTCCAAGATGGGTAAGAATTCTGAACTATTAACCATTTAAGACCTATTACAAGACCACTCTGACACGCAGCTTCTAAGGACTCGTTGAATTTCTACGCAACTAAACAAAACATGTTACTCAATTATGGTGATGGGATGGAGAGATTAGTGAGGATGCCCTTAAGGAAAGCACCTTCCAGTTAGTTTATTATGCTTTTACTGTTTACAGAGACAAACATTATGGTTCTCCCCATTTGGTGTCTGCACAGAATAATTCATTGATGGGTTGACACGGTTAAAGCTAAAGAAGAATGACCACTACACCCTTGAGCTTTATACGGTGAAGTTGATAACGCTGGATAGCTATATCTAGGTAGAAACTCTATTCTTGGCGGATCAATAATATTTTTTTACCCACATAGGAAGACTATCAGCTCAACCAAATAGATGTTTCAGTGTCGTAGAAAGTCATCCTAAGAGTTATGGAGACTAATGCTTTATTTGAGACAGCTTTTTTATTGGTTTCTAAAGTTAATTTATAGTACAAAATTTTTTTATCCAAATGAAGCCTAAGGATAGTCATATATATGCAACCTTATTTTTAAAAAATTATAGACGAAAAAGTGAGATAGTAATTTGAACCAATTGTCCTCTTTTTATATAGGCCTTAGCTTCGATGATTGCTCTTAACTTAAGGAGAACCATCCTCTTTGAAGTTATATATTGCAAGCCTACAAGTTTCTATTTAATTGCTCCCTTGAACCACATATCATAATTGTAGGAGGTGAAGCTTGATTATCAATTGTAATAACCCAAGTCATATCATGCAAAATATTATGCATTTTGGTATAGGCCATAACTTATTACTCTATCCTCGAAATTGTTTTTTTATTATTATTCATATAGCATAAGTAGTCCGCTACAAAAGTAATTAATTGAAATTTTTTATGAAAATTTATAACACCAAGAGTTGTTGTATTTGTTATAACACAACTTTGTAGTTGTATAACCTCATATATTTTCTTCCACTTCTAATATGAAAGTATGATCAATCATATTCTACTTATCTCTTAAAAGTCTATCTTCTCAATAATCTTATAAAGAGTTTTTTTTTTTTATTGTGCCTCAACCTCGAAAATCACCCCTCTCCCAAGTTTGATCACCCTCTTGGAATTACAAGCAATGTTCATGTTTTAGACATTATTTTTGATTTACTATATATTTTAATTTCTGGAGAAATATAGACATCATGACAAAATATATTTAAGGAGTAAGACGTTATGATATAGTAGCCTCCCGCTTAAGTACGCATCCATTTAAGAATGCATCTTGGTAAAGTATGCAAAATTTTAACAAAAACTTAGGGTTCAAAATTTATAACTTGAACATATCATGAATGATGATTTAACATAAGTTTTTCAATTTTTTACATCTGACATCAAGGATTACCACCCGAATATTATCTGAAACAATTCAAATGATTTTACAACGTTGGGACTCATTCAATCGTTTTCCATTTAGTTTCTTTAGCATCTTCCAAAAGATAGGCGAGAGGTCGTACATGAACGTGCTCTAAATCTATTGTTAGCGTGCATATGTGGTGTGGCTTGCAAATGGGAGCAGAATCCTCAACTAAACCTAAGTACGCACCTACCGGTTAGGTACCAACAAAATATTTGGGTTCAACATGCGTTCTTAATCAGGAGTCTATCATATAGAGAAATGATTATGATAGAGCTAGTGATGAAAGTATGATATATAATTAAATTTAGTATTCGCATAAGACATGGCATATTAATTTATTCTTAGACATAATATAAAATCTTAACATCTATAACTATTTTGTATAAGGATGTACCCAAGAAAAAAGAAAGAAAGAAAGAAATAGGATAAGTACATATCCTTATGTTTAATCTTATAAACTTGTCATATCAAAAGTTCATGGACACAATAATCAAATTAAGGAAATAAGATACCATACCCAACTTCTCATAGCTACCCAACATAACGTAGTGTGGGTAAATTAGGGTAACAAGCAAGTGTGACAAAAAGATAAAATATGAATATATACATAATCCATATAAGTGATAAAGAGGGTGTATGGTGCTTTTAAGGGGAGTAGTGATGATTGATAGCCATATGATTACTATAAGAAAAATAAGATATTATATTAAATTTCTTGAGATAGTAGATGTGATAGTGGAGAGAGAAAAATAAATTTGGGTATTATAATTATTGAATAGAGCTTATAGACATATAAGTGTTTAAATTAAGAGTAACTATATAGGATGAAGATTTGTTGGTTATAGAAGCATTAACAATTGATATATTAATGTCAAATGAATAGAAGACTTTCTAGAGGAAGATATGGCTTTAGGAAATTATGTATGAGGGATCTTGGAACATTCATAGCAATGATATTTTAAGTAGAACTTTTAAGTAATTATGACATTTACAAGCAAGACAACCTTAAAGAATATGTGCATAGTTCTTACAATTTCGAGACACATAAGACCAAAAATAAGAGTCATAAATTAAATATGAGACCAAGTAATTCCATGATGTATTATAAGAGGCCATGGTTCTTATGAAGTGTCCAGAAGTAAGTACCCAATGATTAAACGTATTACGATATTAGTGCAACCAATAGTCAAGCTACTTATGTCAGATTTTATGCTAGAGTCTAATTAAAACTAAATATTGTGGGCAATGATATGGTGTCAATATCTACGAGAGAGAAAGAAAAAAATCTTGTCTTACTAATAAATTATGAATAATAGTAATAAATTATAATGACGGGATGCATTAATGATGGGTTGCATGATGGACAAATAAGAGATCATAGCTTAGCAAGATCAATGCAATGATGTAGTGACGTGAACATGAATGTAACTAAAAAGGTGAGCAATATATTCGACTAAGACATTCTAGTGGCACCATTATCATTATCGTATTACAGTGCATAGTCACATAAGGCATAAAGTAAAAATATTTGTAGATAAAAATGCAACATCAATATTATCAGACAAATCAAAGAGGTGGCCAATATACTGTAAAGGTGAGTATATTTATGAGGAATAAAGTATTACGATCATAAGTGCCTTAGTAGTTAATGTCAAAGATTTTTTTATAGGCAGTATGCACTGAGGTAGGCCATGTAATAATGGAAGAACGATATATGCATAAAGTAGCAATAGGATAATCATGTAACTTACCACATATACAAATGTAGTATTGTTGGATAGTTTTTTAATAACCCTAGTAGATAGATAGGTTGATGATACAACTAAATTGATATTGAATGCACAAGGAGTCTGGGTCATAACAAAGGGTTGATCAATCAAAAATTAATTATAGCAATTAGTGATGTAAGACTCAGTTCTTATGATAATATTGGAGGCCAACAAACCTACGAAGCATAATCACACACAATCATGATGATCTGGGAGGAATCAACCTTGAAGACCAAGTGAATTATTTTTTCTTCTAGTGAAAGTGGTTGATGATAGCCTCATGAGATATTAACGATTTTCCATTAAGATTGACAACTAAGATATGTGGCATGTGGATTGGCTCACCGATAAGTCATACAATAAGATGTGTTTCAAATATATATATATATATATATATATATATATATATATATATATATATATATTTCAACTAGAATGGAGCGTATGATGTGAAAGAATACCACGTACGTAAAGCCTATGAAACTGATCAAGGGAAAAGATGGTTGTGGGCATGAATCACAATCAATGATGTTATAAAAGAAGACATGACAAATACAATTAGAGGAGATCATAGGAAGACAAATGAGACAAATAAATGAAGGACAAAGCTATAATACCACATGAGAAAGAGATTCTAAGATAGAATTATATTTCTATTTAATAATATGTGTTGTAATTCTATAAAATTATATTTACAAATTATGAGAGAGACCAACAAAGATTATATAATGAAAATATATTCACCATAGTGGGAAAGTCTCACTTAATAAAAATAACGAGCCTCTCTCATACAATCCATGAGTGCTACACACTCGCTAAAATTTCATAATACAAAAATATACATTCCAACACCCACACTTGTAAGAAAGTACTTCTTTTATCAACTATTTCCTACCATTCGACGAAGATAAAGATGAAAATAATTATGAAAAAAAACATTTGTATAAATATATTTTTTTATAAATATATTCAAAAGTAATCTAATTAAACTCTTAAAATTTAAAAGTATAAACACTTATTAAAACATATTATTGATATGTTTAAAATAATTAATTTATGTCTCCTCTAAACAAAATTTCAACCCTCTCATTATAGAACTTTTATTTGGTCCGGTCACAGGACTTAGCTCTACGTTCGGCCGCCAGTAGAATCGCGCCACCCGTTCTCACTATTTACCGCGCGCCCAACAAACCGACCCAGAACAGACCCAGGATGGCTCGGTATATCTCGATTTTGCTAGGTATTGCTCGGTATTGCTCAGTATTGCTAGGTATTGATCGATTTTGCTCGACAATAATCAATACTAAGCAAATACCGAGCAATACCGAGCAAATACCGAGTAATACCGAGCAATACCGAGTTGTACCGAGTTTTTCTAGAAAAACTCGGTACAACTCGGTATTGCTCGGTATTGGTCTTCACAGACCGGTATTTCTCGTTATTGTCAAGCAATACCTAGCAATACCGAGCAATACAAAACAAATACCGAGTAATACATCGCAATACACAAACATAGCATTCCCGGGTTCCGGTCCGGGTCAAGTCGTCGGGCCGCGCGGTAAAGAGTAAGAGCACGTGGCGACACGTTATTGGCGGCCGAACGTAGCTCTATGTCCGGTCAGAGGACATAATAATTATAAGGCTACCTTTGGTTAGCCAACCAGCTTACGCATCTGCTTGCTTCGACCATTTTGCTCAAGCCCCAAACCATTCTGCAAAGAGAAAGACCAAAGCAAACACAGACAATATGGAGAAAAAGCCTTTCAAGTTCTTGCATTTCTTCCAAAGTGGGAAAGTCAAGTGAAAATGAGCCAATGTTACAACGCTTTCCTATAAGATGATAAATGCAGGCTGGTAAATAGATTTGTCTCTGGCCTTTGGTTATTGCTGCTTCTATTACAATGATGATGGAGAAAGTTAAGATTTTGTTTGAGATAGTTTTTTGTTATTATTTTTTGGTTGTTTTTAAGAAATTTTTTTGCTAAAAGTTTGTTTTAAAAAGAAATAAGAAAACTGTCCCAAACAAAATATAATTGTGGTAGAAGGAGCTATGGGCTTTTGCCGCCTGGCCCTGGTTTTCCTTTAGGCGGTGGGTCATGCCTAGGGTTGGCTTTCCCATAGTCGTAGTCATTCATAACCAACAAAAACTTCCTTCCGTGAACCTGAAAAACAAGGCATCAGAAGAAACCTTTATTATTATTATTATTATTATTATTAATTTTTGGACATTTACGTCAATTAAGACAAACTCACACACAACAAATACGTAATAGTCGAACTCAATACCGTTTGGTTGATAGCCAAAGCTTCCAACCAACAGACTAATGTGAGCTACATTTGAAATCTTTCTCATTATTTGTCTATTGCATATGTGTCTCCATGACTGAATAAATTATTCTGTGAAGACGTCAACTGGAGATCAACCAGAATGAGCCACGTCACCTATACTGAGCGCGGTACCGAGCGGTATCGAGCCTTGTACTGACGTAGCTCATTCTGGTTGGTTTTCGTACGGCGTTCAGTGTCCGCACATAATAATATGAATTCGATTTGAAAAAGTTTGAATTTGGGATGAGTTAAACATTTTTTTTGGAACGGGGGTATCTATCCGTTGCCACTCCAAAGGGAGTGTTTGGTAGCTTAACTAATTCCTTGGCATAATCTAGCGAAGCCACCCATCGGCATCGTGCCCACACTTGCTTTGCCCCACTGAAAAGGGGAGGCCATAGTAGAAACAATATTTTTTAATTAGGTCAATGCTCAAAAAAAAAAATTTTTGGCCAAACATGTATGATAAACGGATTGTGTCAACTTTGAATCAATTACAAAGCGGACCTACTAATTTGAATTGACATCGCTCTAGAGCGCCCCCATCAAAAAAATATTTTCAATTAGGTCAATGCTCTAGATATAAAATAATGTCAATAATGTCTAATAAGTAATAAAAAAATAAAAGATGAGTGAATTTTTAAAATTAAATACCAAACCTAATTAAATTATTTAAAAATATTTTAAAAAATCAGGACAGCCCAGCCACCCCATGTGGCAGTCTTCTATGTTTAAAATAAAATTTTAATAAAGCGACCTGTAGCCGACTCATTGAGGAGAGATTATTATGTGCGGAGTCTATATATAGCTTGTGTCTGGACTTCAATGAAAGATGGCGACGCCGTCAATACGCATTATGTACAACGACGAGGCCCTTTCGTATTAGAGTCTCGACGGAATCCGGACTTTGTACGTAATAATTTCTCCTGATTGAAAGTATAAGTTCTCAAGGGTCTTGAATTAAGATCACACATTTTACAAAACAAAATTTAAAATTTTTAATTAAATATTTATATGACATAATTAAAGTAACAATAATTAAATTCTAATACATGTTAAAAAAACTTTGAAAATCACTGAAAAAACGAATGTGTTGATTGAATTTTAAGATCATTCATAATAAAGGATTAATAAATGTTAAGTGACAAAAATTAACGTGGCATTAGAGATGGGTTATACGAAAAAATTAAATAAATAAAAATGCTCAATAAGATTCATTAATTATATCTTAATTTTATCTGTTCTGTAATTCAAAATTTTTTATATCTCGAGCCAACCTACATTCAAATTAGATCCAACTAAAGGTGCAATTGAGTCAAGCCGACCCGTGGGTCGCCTCAGGTTCGATTCGATCGTGAGTCTAGCTCGATGAAGTAACAAGTCTAGCTTGAGCTAACCCTGACTCGACTTGTTTATTTACAAGCTTGCTCATTTAAAAAAATATTAATATAAAATATAATTAAAATATATTAACATTCAAGATTTCAAGTTGAAAGTTATAAAAATATTTAAAATTTACATTTTAATTTCTTACATTAAGTGAACTTTTTCTTATTTTCCTCTAATTTTTATTATGTTTATCATTTTATTATGAGAATGGCTTGAATCATAATCAATTCTTCTCTTTTTATAGTAAACGAGCTGACACAAACTCGTAGAATAAAACTCGAGCTCAATCAATCAAGCTCAAGCCAGAAGTGACTCAAGCTCAACTCAACTCCTTAATACCAACTCAAGAACGAATCATCAACAACCCAAATCATTACCTTATTCACTTGATATATATCCTCGACACCGCCTTCGCTCTTCGTGCTTTCAACATGACCTGGAAGAGTGAACTATATTTCATATAACTTACATAACAAGTCTACTAACACTTCATTTGCGATAATTCTCTTACTGTTTTTTAAAGCAGTCTTTTAGTATAAAAATTTCTTAAAAGCCGATTTAAAAAACAGTAAGAAAGTCGTCCCAAAGAAGCCTCAATGACTGGTTAAGATTTTGTTTGTGACAGCTTTTGTTCACATTTTTTTTTTCAAAAATTTTTTATACTAAAAAACTACTGTAGAAAACAGTAAGAAAACTGTCTCAAATGAAATCTAAATTATGGAATATAAACTAAAATAAATAAATAAGACGAGAGATGTTCTTATGCCTGATGAGAAAGAAACAAAAACCAGAATGAAGAGGATGATGAGTGAAGCAGCGAGCCTTGACATGTTCGCTGCTCTTTGAAGTTCTGCTGTAACTTTCCCTTGGTATATGAATGGTTGGCTCTAATGAGGACTCCTTATATATATATATATGTGGAGAATGGTGATAGCTTAAGAGAGCAAGGCAAACTAAATATAGCTCCACCAGAAAAAAAAAAAAAAAAAAAAAAAAAAAAAAACATCATGGCTGTATTGAAGTATAGTGAAATCCATCATCTCCACTAAAAAAAAAGTCAACTTTGATAATTGAAGTTAGTATTTGCACAGCCTTTCTATTCTGTTACTGATACACTAAATGAAAAGCTTTGATGAGGTTGACAGGTTTATTTGATAAAAAAAAATAAAAAAATTCATATATCTCACCGAAAAATTATATATCTGCATATCTATTATCTAATATCTAACTTTTTATTTATAAAATTAAATGCAATTTTTACTTTTTTAGTATACAAATTTTTTTAAAATAAAAGAATAATGGCCGAAAGCCACCTCAAATAAATCCTAAATAAAATAACTTTTATTTTCAACCTATAGAAAAATCCCATATGAAATAACTCAAATTTCTTAAGCTAAAATAAAAATGATTCTGGTTTCGTTTGGGATGACTTTCTTATTACTTTGTAAAATATATTTTTAGTACAATTATGTACACGAAAAAATTTCTCTTATCAAAATTTCTCTACAAAATTATTTACAAAAAAAGTCTGCCCGGAAGAAGCAGAGCCAAACAAAGTGGAAGTTCACATCAGGAAAAATAGCGATCTCAAAAGAAAACGCATGCAATGAACAGTATAAAAGCACACAAAAAGAAAGTCAATGAAACCCTAAGGGCATCTCCAACGGAAACTCTCATTTTTCACTGCAAAATACAGTAAAATTAAAAAGTGCCGTGATTCATCTTAAGTGGAACGCCATTTTACCCCCAAATCATCGTCGTTTCTTTTGCGCCTTTCTTAGACAGAGTTCGGTAAAGAGAAAGAAATGACGAAAGTGAACAATGCGACGCCAATATCTGTTCATCAGCGAATGAATGCCGGCAAAAATGGAGTTTGGTTGGGACGTCTGAAGCTCTCCATTCGCTTGTTTGCCGAACGGCTGGAGAAGGCCTAAGTTGATCTTATGTGTTATCACTCTTACATGTTAGGGGGATTTAAGTAAATACCACAAATTATTATATATTTATATATCTAATAATTAAATATTTATACTTACTAAAATATTATTTATGTATTTAAATCCATCAAAGCATTTACTTTAAATAAAAGATAATATTAATGATATTATTTATGTGATTTATGTACTATTTAATATGATGAAGAAATGCAGAGTAAATAGAATGTAATATAAAACAAAAATAATGTAATCTAAATATTTTTGAGTTGTTTGATTGAGTACATTATAAATGTATGAGTTTTTTTTTTTTTTTTTTTTTTAAGTTTGAAGGTAATGCAAAATAAAATAGCAGTATAATTAGAGTAATAATTGATCGAGGTGACTGATGGCGAGACTGATGGCCGATGAGGGTCACATGCTAAGATAGTAATTATTGTTGATAGTGGTCAACAATAATAATTAATGGCAGGTTCCAGATTGTTATCATTAAGGGTGTCAAAACGGATTGTGGGTTGGGATCGGGTCGAACCTGATGTTGACCTGCTAATATTCGACACGACCCAAACCCGTCCCATTTTTACAAAAGGTTCCGAAATTACAACACGGCCCAACCTGCCAAAAAACCCTGGTTAACCTGCCCCGACATGACATGTCTAGTTTTTAAAAGTCATTTTTTATTGTATTATGTAAGTAAAATATTATCATCCAAAAAAATTCAAAAGATATAAATATATATATAATTTGAGAAATAAATATAAAATTTGAGATGTCCTAAATTTTCTCCAATTAAATATGCTTTCACTTAATTTCCAGTGATCGTAAGTCACTAGTTTTGACCTAGGCTTTGTTTGGGACGGCTGCTTCGTACAATAGCTTTTTAGTACAAAATTTATAATTTTTGTACTAGAAAGTTGTTTTAAGAAGTAATAAAAAAGCCGTCCCAAACGAAGCCTGAGCTTCAACAACTTGATATTTATTGGCGAATTCTTACTTAGCACTACTGTGGTACAAGCAGAATCAACATCATGATTTTATTTGAGATGACTTTTTTACTGATTTTTAAAATAATTTTTTAGTAAAAATTTTTAAAATTCAATTTAAAAAATAATAAAAAAGTCATCCCAAATTATGCGATAGTAAGTGGCAATCAAATCATTAAGGCAAGCAACTATATACAGGCAGTTGACCTTCAGTTCATACCTCTGCTTTCTTCAGCCATACCATTCAAATGAATAGTCTCCCAAACATCTTATCTTAACAGTAGAATTAGGCAAACAGAGAAGTCATAAAAATGTGGAGTTTTTTTTTTTTTTTTTTTTTTTTTTCTTTTAATGATCTGAGTCTTTTCTTCACAATTAGCGATTCGCAGCCATTAGTTTCCATGATTTTATTTTGATTTTCGAGTGAATTTTAAAATTTGGGTTGATATTTTGGAAATTTAATAATTATATATATTTTCACTTATATATTATAACTTTAGCTTCATTTAAATAATCTTTTAGTTTTGATAACTTAAATATCAATTTTATAACGTTTTGGAATCACAAAAATAATTGAAACTAAATTAATATCAAAACCCATGAAACCATCTGAGCAAGAAAAAAAAAAAAAAAGAAGAAAATTTCTGCAGTTCAAACCTATATTTTTTTGACTTATTTTGGGACAACTTTCTTAATGTTTCTTAAAGCAGTTTTCTAATTTATAAATTAAAATTTTTATACTAAAAAGCTGCTTTTAAGAAGCAATAAAAAAACCGTTCCTAATGAAGCCTATGTTTGGAATTTTTATTGCCTCAGGTTACCTGACGTAGAGATACATCAGGTAGCCTATAATATATCGCCACGTGCTCGTACTCTTTACCGCGCGGCCCGACTACCCAACCCGAAACGAATATGCTCGGTATTTGCACGGTATTGCTAGGTACTACTCGGTATTTGCTCAGTATTTGCTCGGTATTGCTCGGTATTTGATCGGTATTTGCTCGGTACTGCTCGGTATTACCATCGGCCACGTTCGCTACTCCACCGCCGGCTCCGCCTCCTCCCTCGCCAACGTCCAGCCCTTTCTCGCAGGCTACTGCTTCGGCCAACTTGCCGTCGCCCACAACGACAATCTCGTCAACTACTCCTCCCTCCGAGCCAGCCTCGAAGACTCCGGCTCCATCTTGAACACCTCCTCCAACACCGAGGTTATCCTCCACCTTATCGCCAACTCCAACTCCCGTCCTTTAATCTCCTGCATCGTTGATGCCTGCGAGGCCCTCCAAGCTATTCGCTGCCCGCGACGAAATGCCGCAAATACCGATCAAATATCGAGCAAATACCGAGTAGTACCTAGCAATACCGAGCAAATACCGAGCATATTCGTTCCAGGTTGGGTCATCGGGCCGCGCGGTAAAGAGTAAGAGCACGTGGCGATATATTATAGGCTACCTGATGTATCTCTACGTCAGGTAACCTGAGGCAATAAAAATTCCTATGTTTGGGGTAGCTTTTAACAACCGATTTTTCGCAACTTTAAAATATATATATATATATATATATATATATATATATATATATATATATATATATATATATTATACTTAAAACTTGCTTAAAAAACATATCCCAAACAAAGTCTAAATTTTAAAATGTTACTTCAATCCTCGAGCATATTAGAATAGAGGTTAGATAACTAATGGCCTACTCTTATTAGATTTTGCTTGTGACAGCTTTCGTATTTCTTTCTAAAATAACCTTTTAGTAACATTTTTTTTTTCTAAAAAATAGCTTTAAGAAGGAATAAGAAAGCAGTCCCAAATGAAATCTTAATTTAAAGCCAATACTTTTTTTTCTCCTGTGTTGGTTAGGGCTCCGCTAGGTTTGCTCCGGCGGCATGTTCGCGACGTCTCCCGCCTCCAATCTCTCCCAGGGGCTTTGGCCACCGTTTGTTTTAGGGTGTGGGTCTCCGAAAGGATTCCGCTCGTGTGGTTCGAATGCAAAGGGTACGATCACACTATCCCGTAGGACAAAATGGTCGTAGACCTTTACACTCGGCACAACAGGCCGATGGAAGAGCAGATGGAGTTATAGATACGATTAGCCATGGAGGACAGCGGCTTTCACCTACCAACCTCGATGGATAATAATATCTATAACCCAAAAGTTCACGAGATTTCCCCTATTCGATACATCAGCATCTAATAGGGTTTATTTGATTGTGGGGATCGATTTCCTACGGGCGCAAGCCCCCGTAGTTAATTACATCTTAGACCTCGGTCTAAGAAAACTCTCGATTAAGGATGTTATATTATTCACTTCTTAATTTGGTGCACAGATAAAGTTCCTAAATTCTATTCCAAATAGTCTCTTCTATTTATCCTTAATAATGATTAGACCTTTTTGAATGGATAAAGATATAATTAAAATTTTGAGTTTAAAAGATCAAAGATCGAATTACTACCCTAAGAGAAACGACAGACTCAAAACACAGATGAAAGGAGACACACTGAGGGGTGTACAACCTGGACTTATGCTTGCCTGGAGTGAGCTGCCAGCTAACATCCTAAACACAATCAAACGCCCTATATGTATGAAAGATATGAAGGCTCTACCCTAGGAAATCAAGGATTCGTAGTTCAAGAGATTTCAATCAGTGACTCTATAATATGCAAAAGGTTTACCTAACGCCAGGTATGATGCATGAAACAGATACGAAATATCCCAAACTCTATTGATGTGATGCATGTATGTAAGTGAAGCATAATGTGAGGTAAAGTGTGTAAAAACCAATGCATGCATGACATTCAGAATACAGAAAAAGTAAATAAACACACCCTAAGGGTACCCTCCAGGCAAGGTACCCGCACAGAAAATCATCATAGTCATGCCCACTTCGTGTGGGAAAACAGCGATGCCCAATGGCATAAGTAGGTGGCCTACTCTACAGGCCTAAATGACCCTAATGGTCTCTAAGGCTCACAGAAAAAAAGAAAAAAAGGGAGGGTATCGTACCCAAAACCAGAAGGCCAAAATCCTAGCAGAAAAAAACACGATGCCCACTTCGTGTGGGAAAACAACGATGCCAACCGGCATAATAGGTGGCCTACTCTACAGGCCTAAATGACCCTAATGGTCTCTAGGGCTCACAGAAGGGGGCAAGCTTTGACCTATAGGGCCAAAGCTTCGTCAGTGAACTAACCTAAGGCTGGCTACCTAAACATACTAGAATACTTATTAACAAGCAGTGTGTGACGTGTAGCAGTTTCGATATATAATTAAAAAAAAAAAATCTACTTTACAAATTGCAGAAATTATACCTGACTGTATGTGGCGCTGCCACTTAAAAGCTTATAAGCAAACGGTCCCATTTAGCTCCCGATCATTAAGCTCCAGTGTACCTCGCAAGATAAGATAACATAAAATATATATATGAGCGTAGATGCCATTCAGAAAAGAAATGCAAGTAAATAAAAATATAAATAACAGGAAATTTGAGAATTGCATTTATAAAATATGTAAATGTGAGTTAAGAAACACTAAACCTTGGAAAATGTGTCACTAAGTTTTCTATATTTTGATGTTTCTATCTTATAGGGAGCATGCATCCTAAGTCTATATTTTCTTTTGATGTTTCTATCTTATAGGGAGCATGCATCCTAAGTCTATGTTATCTAAGACCCGGTACTTAATTTTTGTCCTTAGATGTCGCTAGTGTTATAGGGGATAAAAGGAAATATTTTTCTAATCTTTTAGACATTTGTACATATATCCAAAGATTTAGGAATCCATAAATGAAACAAGCCAATGAGCAGAAAATTAGTAGAAATGAAAAAAGCTAGAAAAAGAAAAGAAAGAGATACGACAAAATGCTAGGAAGAACGAATGGAAACTAAAATAATAAATGGAATGTTGGCATTTTGTTATTGAACATGCTTCTTCTAAGTCAAGCATGTCTCTAAGACACCCTTCACTCCCATTCAATATGATATGAATAGGAGAGAAGGTGTTCAAATGCCATCCACTATCCCCACGATCTAAGTAAGCCACTTGAACGAAACTCAACTTAAACAACTAAACCTACCCTCTAAACAAAGCTCCAAACGACAAAGAGAAACAAATCCCCAAAATAGGCCTCTCACTTAAAACCCAAAACAATATCTTACTACCCACTATTCCCAAAACCACTTAGAAACAAGTGCAATCAAGAATAAAGATAGCTTCCTTACGAAATACCTCGTTCTAAAAAGACATCAATTGGTCTACCACATAAAGCTAATCATAAAGCTAGAAGTCACGAAATACCTCATGAAAAACCTCCAAATGAGATACTACACAAAATTCCACATAAAGCATCTATAAAAATCTTTTGACACAAAACTCCATAGAAAAAGACCAACGATCAAGTGCCTCTATGACATTTGGAGTGGGGTAAAACAATTAAAATTTTTTAATAAGAAAATTTCATAAAACTCCTCCGTCATAAAATATTCACAAAATTCATTAAAACTTTCAAATACAAAACGAATCTAAAACCGATCATCAATCATTTTAACATAAACAAATCAAAGTCTTTTCCAACATAAGAAATCCGTAAAACTTTCACATTAGACAAATTCATCAATAATCTACACAAGGAAACTTTCATGATTCATATAACCCACTTAGTAGGAAAAAAGCACCCACGTTTACATATAGAAAAAGAAACCAACGAAATGCTCATACTAATAACATTATAAAGCCAGCAATATATCACACTACATGAAACGCAAGCCAAAATTAACTCTTAAATTTACCATGATCATGATAGTTAAGCAGTGCACATTTAAGAAGTGAGGAATAAAGTTATACTTCTCAAAAATCACGTGACGAACGATTCCGTTTAATGTTAGAGCTCAAAAGGTTCTATGAAAACATAATTATCAAGAAGAAAGTTTGATGTCAATTCACTCTCCAAAAGCTCAAAAGAAAGCCACTTGCATAGTCACTCAACTTTAAATGTGCAAATAAGAGCGAGACTTTAATGGATGAAATGTACAAGGATTTTTTAATCATAATCACCCACATAACTTTCACGTAAAGCTCACAGAGAAAGAGAGTGATCAGGATTTAAAATGAGCACAAAGGTATCCCAAAGTCTACCAACTCTTTGCGGCTAAGTATGTTTTCAACAACAACATGAATACCATCACTTTGAATCTATAAAGCATATGGTTGCTTCCCAACGAGTTCCCTGACTCCATTATATGTCATTAGGAGTCCACATGAAGTTTTTAATGCCAACTTGTAAGTTCATTTTTTGTATCAAATCTACCATACTTTGCCAAAGATTTATAATTAATCGTGCATTTATGTCTCATGGCAACTCATCAAGCCTTCTCCAATAACTAAGAAATGTCTTCTTTCAAATCAAAGAGTATGAATAAAGTCTAAAGGATGACAGAAATTTCATAAGCCTAAAGGAATATCACCCATGCTGAAATCCATAAAGAACAAAGTCAAAAGGAATAGTCCATAGGACATAAGGAATCTATTTAAATGTTTATGTCGAATGGGAGACCATGAAATGATCAATAGCTCGCAAACTTCTTTCTAAAATTCATGAAATTTTGTAACATGTAACAACATCATAAAGCCCTTCAATGGCAAAGCAAACCTTGAAATTTTCCAATACAAAAATATCCTCTCTTTTAATCCATTTTTCTCATACAACAAAATTTTTTTAAATTCTTCCAACAATTTTTTTTTTTCATCTTCATGCTATAGGCCACCCAAAGTTTTCACTTTTGTGCCAAATACATGACATTGTAAATTAAGAACTCATCACATAGGAGAAACTAATTAAACGTAGGAAATATATTTTTGAAAGTCACAAGTAAAACTTTAAATACGCGCCAAGCTATCTCTCTTGATTCCTCCATAAACATCACAATGAAATCTTAGACTTGTGAAAATAAGCATTGAAAACAGTTCTCCAAAACTCACAAAATTCATGACATAGAGCAACATGGTGATGAAGCCAACTTTAAAACTCTCTAATACAAAGTAACTTTCCAACACAAGACCACTTTTAAAGCCTTCTTTTGCACAAAACGAATTTTGGAATTATTCAAATGCATTTCACTGTTCATGCTATGTGCCATCAAAGAATCCCTTTTTTTTTAATAAGGGACTTATAAATTTCCCAACATAAAGCTCACAACTCCTTCCAAAGCTCAAGGAGAATGATACCAACAAGTAGAATCAAATCAAATTTGTAAATGAGCCATAAAACATAGGAAAATTTCCAATCTCATTGAGACATACCAAACGATCAAATAATCTTATGAAGCAAAAATATAAATATACATACTAATCATCACCAAACACCCAAGACTTTCATCCATATGTTAAATATACACATGCCTAGCATCATCTTCCAATACTAATAGCCAATAGTCCATCAAAATCTATGATGAGAAAGTAAATAATGAGCGACCACATTTACTTGCAAATAAGCAAACAGTAAATGTCATGCTATGACCATAAAGCACAAAGTTCTACCAAAATACTCTTTTGAACTCATTTGATAAAGTTTCGCCTGCTTATATAAACATGGGTCTGTATGAATATATATAATGATAAGTCATGCATGAAACTGAAATATTTACATGAGGTCCATGGAAGGGTCGAGCAACGACTAATTTCTTTAACAAATAAAATGATATGCAAGAGTTTCAATCCAAAAGTCTATTCCAAATGATTCAATGCCAGTTTGGAGCTACAAGACATGCTAATAACATCATCATTCTCCCTTATAAGCTTCAAGTTCAGTTGAGTGCGAAGGGAAGAGAAACTCACATCACATTCTAATAAGCATTAGTTCAAACATCTTGTGTACACCCCCTTTTTTTTTAAATAATATAAAGCAATGAAGAAAGCTCTATCCACCTCTCACGAAACCACTCACTCCACCAATGAAATCACTTAACCGTTAAAAAAGAAACTCATGGAAAATTCTTTCAACCAATCATGACTCAAAGATATCAAATATGCATTTGATGAGAGATGCCATTTCAAGATCTGCCCATGAGACTTTAAACTCACAGCACATGATGCAACCATCAAGAGCAGTAAGCTTCTATAGATTTCATAAATAGACAATGTGATTGCAATAAAATAAATCTAACTATAGGATGCAATTCATACCTCACAGGACCATATAGCTTGATCTACTCAATGACACGCTTATATACAAAAAGTACTTCATTCACCACGTCGCAGAAAATTTATTATAACAATGAAAGATAGGCTTTATGCAACTTCATTTGACAAGTTGATCATATAATCACTGTCATCTCTAGCGTCAAGGATATTAACGAGAGATATAGAGAAACTTAATACTTCTATAAATTGTTGCCATAACCTCATTCCATCCTCAATACTTCATCATTATGTTAAAGTATGAACCAAATATGACCAAATCTAGCAGCAAATGTCCTTTCAAGATCATATATTCTCCAACAATCAAATCAACACAACATGATAAACATAAGATATCCATCAACTAATAAGCAAGTGGCATAACCAAACTAAGCAACAAGACTTAAAGAAGGATACATCCTCAAGATAACCGAAACACATTATTTAAGTCACTTCACAAATACACAGATAATTTCAAAGCTAAACATACCAACTTGGTTCCAAAATCAGTGAACACGCATAAGAAAAATGGAAGTAGAGAGAGAGATAAAAGAGGAGATGGAAGAAATCAGAGAAGATGGGGGGGAAGAAGAATGAAGAGAGAAAGAAAAAGAAGAAGAAAGGAAAAGAATAAAAAGGTGAAGAAGAAGAAAAGGAAGAAAGAAAAGAAGAGAAAATAGGGAGAATGAAGAAATCTGGAAGAAGAGTGAGGTAAAGAAGAAGAAGAAGAAGAAGAAGAAGAAGAAGGGAATAAGAGGAAGGAATAAGAGGAGGGAACTCACATTGCGAATGGTAGGAAAATCAACGTCGGGTTCGGCTAGGGCAGGTCACGAATGTGGTCGGACTTGGCATCCAACTGTTTGCCTCCGCGGAACAAGGAGATGGCTTGGCTAGGAGAGACACAGGAGCAGAACTTTGGCCACGGCTAGGGCAAAGGGAAATTGTTGGCTTAGAGTCCTGGGGCTCGGGTCGGACAGGGAGTCGGGTGCTGCCGTCGGACAGGGAGTCGGGGGCTGCCGTCGGACAAGGCGATAGGTCCGAGATCGCCTGGAGCTTGCGACACTTCTTGGGCTTCGTCGCCGGAGGCGAGCTCGGACGAGTAGGGAGCTCACGACTTGGGTCGTGCGAAACTGAGAGGGAAAGGGGGATCCCGCCTAGTGCTCGGGCATCTCACGGACAGAGAAGAAGCAGGGGATGGGAATCTTGATCAGCTTCGGGCTTCGCGAATGAGAGCTCGAGGGGAGGAGATACGAGGGGGGGCGTCGGGCTTCGGCTTGTGCGAATGCAGGGAGCGTCCCCAGCGAGAGAGAGCCCGCGTGAGTGATCCTGATCCCGCGCGTGAAATGAGAGAGCTTTGGCCTTAATTAGGGCATCAGAAGCAAGAGAAGGGGGATCAGAGCCGTCCGATCAAATTCTTGATCCAACGATAGTGGGATCAAATTTGAAAAGTTAATCAAGCTTTAGTCATTATTTAGATGGGCCTAACAAGCTGAAATTAAGTTCAAATCAAAACCTAATTTAACTTGATTTGAGTTGATTCGAGTTCGACTCGACTCAACCCAAATCAACAAAATCAAATCCAAATCAATCCTAATTCGAATTAAATCGAGCCCGACGAGGCTCGACTAACTTGATTAAATGCGCTCGAGGGAAAATTAGGACAAAAACGAGGTCAACAAACTCCACCCCAACAGATGCGGTGAACAATGGGTGAACCGTACGTGTTGGCGTTGACCTCCTTATCTCTAGGAGGTACAACCACGAACAAGATTCACCAAAAAGATGCAATCCTACGATCAACCAAAAAGACTCGCTAGGAAAATGCAATCCTAGGATCAAATAGAAAAACTCGCTAGGAAGATGCAATCCTACGATCAAATAGAAAGACTCGCTAGGAAAATGCAATCCTACGATCAAATAGAAAGACTCGCTAGGAAAATGCAATCCTACGATCAAATAAAAAGACTAGCTAGGAAGAATCCTACAACTAGCTAAAGAGAATCAAGAAGCATACAATCATACAACAAGCATGCAACAAGTGTCCCACCATGTTATGAACATACAATCACACAATGCTCATCCAAATATATAATAATGGAATGATTATTCATTCGTACAACCATTATCAAATCACTCAATAGTCATACATTCACATAACATCATATAATCAAGCAATTATCATGCAATAATGTTATAATCACTTAATCACATAGTAATAGGTAAACCATATCATACTCATGCTATCACATAATAGCCACGTAACCATGCGATATATATCATAAACATCCAATCATACCATACAACGTGATAATAAGCAAATGATTGTGTAATGATCACCAACAATCATATAGCAATGCAATGATTATGCACTTCCACGATAATCAAGCAATCTTTATCATGATCACACAATAATGCAGCTATCTAATCATACAATAATGATGCGATCATCTAATAACAAACAATCAAGTCATAAACACATAACCGTATGATATTCATATAATCACTCAATAATCATCTAATCACATAATGATTATCAAACCACATGATAAGCAAACAATAGCAATCATATAATCATACAAAGATTTACACGATCATGCAATAATCACTCGATGATATGCTCACATAATCAAGCAATAGTCATCAAATCATATAATGGTCATACAGTCACACAATAATCATCCATTCATATAATGCTCACCCAATCATGCAAACATGGTGGGACAGAAGAAGGAAAAAAACACAACATTCATCTGACCAAATTGAAACGATGAACGCAGAAGACTCAATACTCACTTAACTAGACCAGAAAAGTAAGAGAGAATCAAGAAAAGAGGCTCAACCATCTGCCTACTCACACAGCAGAATAGAAGGAAGGGATAGGAATTCTATGCCCACATGAGCAAAATCAAAGTAGTGACATAAAGAACTAGAGTAGACTCAACAATCACCTAGAGCACATGTCTAAGATGATGCGAGGAGAAGCAAATTCAACAATCACTTGAAAATTATAGCAAATAGCAAAGAGTAACAATCATAGGGAGGTAATGAAGAATAATCAAAGATAAGGAAATCACCTATCTGCCTGACCACATCGCAACAGCAGAATAGAGAGGAAAAAAAAGGGTCTCACATCCACCTGACCATATCGAAACAGTGAAAGGAGAAAACTCAAGACTCACTTGACCATATTCGAAACAGTGAGTAAAGAATAAGGAAAGGAAAGAGTCAACTGTCTGCTTGACCAGATCGAAACAGCAGAACAGAAGGAAAAAGAGAAACGTCCCACATTCACCTGACCAGATCGAAACAGTGAATGGGAAAAACTCAGTGTTCACCTGACCAGATCGAAACAGTGAACAAGAGTAGAGTAAGAAAACGACTGTCTGCCTGACCAGATCGAAACAGCAGAACAGAAGGAAAAAGAGAAACATCCCACATTCACCTGACCAGATCGAAACAGTGAATGGGGAAAACTCAGTGTTCACCTGACCAGATCGAAACAGTGAACAAGAGTAGAGTAAGAAAACGACTGTCTGCCTGACCAGATCGAAACAGCAGAACAGAAGGAAAAAGAGAAACATCCCACATTCACCTGACCAGATCGAAACAGTGAATGGGAAAAACTCAGTATTCACCTGACCAGATCGAAACAGTGAACAAGAGTAGAGTAAGGAAACGACTGTCTGCCTGACCAGATCGAAATAGCAGAACAGAAGGAAAAAGTGATCCAACATCCACCTGACCATATTCGCAATGGCAGATGAGGATGACCCAATGTTTACCTGACCAGATCGAAACGGTAAAACAAAGGGTCGAAGAAAAGTCTAATGTCCACCTGACCATATTCGCAACGGTGGGACAAAAGAAGAAAGAGTAGTGAGGAATGCCTCCCAGGGACTCTGTCGGGCTCTCTCAACCAGAAAGGGGAGTTCACATTCGCCTGACCAGATCGTAACAGCGAATGAGAATGGCTCAAAATCCACCTGACCATATTCGCAACAGCGAATAATGAGCCCTCCCGAAAGTCTAATGTCCACCTGACCAAAATCGCAACGGTGGGACAAAAGAAGAAAGAGTAGTGAGGAATGCCTCCCAGGGACTTTGTCGGGCTCTCTCAACCAGAAAGGGGAGTTCACATTCGCCTGACCAGATCGCAACAGCGAATGAGAATGGCTCAAAATCCACCTGACCAGATCGAAACAGTGAATAATGAGCCCTCCCAAAAGTCTAATGTCCACCTGACCAAAATCGCAACGGTGGGACAAAAGACAAAGTCCAACATTCACCTGACCAGATCGAAACAGTGAATGAGGACAACCCAATGTTTGCTTGACCAGATCGAAACAGCGAGACAAAGGGAGAAAAAGAAAGGGGGTTCAACATTCGCCTGACCATATTCGCAATGGCGAATGAGAACAGCTCAATATCCACCTGACCATATTCGTAACAGCGAATAAAGAGCTTCCCAAAGAGGTCTAATGCCTGCCTAACCACATTCGCAACAGCAGGGCAAAAGAGAGAAAAAGGATCCAACATCTACCTGACCATATTCGAAACGGTGAATGAGGATTACTCAATGTTCGCCTGACCATATTCGAAACGGCGGAACAAAGAGCGAAAAAGAAGTGAAGCGGCAAAAAGGGATCTCTTGAACAAAGAAATCCACCAGAAACACCGAATAGAAAATCTCTCCTACGGGTCTGTCCGTGGAAGAGGAATGACATGAAATGAAGATGAATAATCACAAACAAAATCAAGGTAGAGCTATCATGATACCAAAGTGAGGAGAAACATAACAGAGCAATCATAGAAAGATCCAAAGGAATGAACTCAACTAAGAAGGGAAATAAGAACTTGAATGGAAGGGTGACTTCCAAAACAAGTGAGAAACACCAACAATTTGAATGGGATGATAGTTCCCAAACAAGTAAGCAAAACATACACCTTGAATGGGAAAGTGGCTCCCAAACAAGTGAACAGAAACAAACAACTTGAATGGGAAAGTGACTCCCAAACAAGTGAACGAAGACCACAACTTGAATGGGATGGTGGTTCCCAAACAAGAGAACAGAACAAACAACTTGAATGGGATGGTGGCTCCCAAACAAGCGAACAGAAACAACTTGAATGGGAGAGTGGTTCCCAAACAAGCAAGCAAAATCATCAACTTGAATGGGAGAGTAGCTCCCAAACAAGTGAGCAAAACGACGACCTGAATGGGAAAGTGTCTCCCAAACAAGTAGACAAAACAAACATCTTGAATGGGAGAGTGACTCCCAAACAAGTAAACAAACAAAGCAACCTAAATGGGATAGTGGCTCCCAAGCAGGTGAACAAAACCAACAACTTTGAATGGGAGAGTGACTCCCAAACAAGTGAACAAAGCAACGACCTGAATGGGAGAGTGGCTCCCAAGCAGATGAACAAAACCAACAGCTTGAATGGGAGAGTGGCTCCCAAACAAGTGAACAAAACAACGACCTGAATGGGAGAGTGGCTCCCAAGCAGGTGAACAAAACCAACAGCTTGAATGGGAGAGTGGCTCCCAAACAAACAAGCACAAAAACAACAACCTGAATGGGAGAGTGGCTCCCAAGCAGGTGAACGAACAAACAACATGCATGGGATAGTGGCTCCCAAACAAGAGATGGCGGCCTAAAGATATCAAATAACTAATGCACACACAAACGGTCATTTATAAGCGAAACAATCATAGCTCAAAACAACCGGGATTTCAAAGAAAAGTGCAAACAAGGGAAGAATCACATCAGTCCATAAGAGTGATTTATAATCAAATGTTGGGATCCAAAAATTTTCATATATAAATTTTCAAAAAAAGTAAGGTGAGTATTTAAATATACTCAATAGTGGAGCCACTAAGAGAAATCAAATACCCACCAATTAATTTGAGATAAGTTTGATTCACATAATTTTTCAAAGAGGGGAAATTTTATCAAAGAGTAAGAATATTATTTTTCAAAATGAAGGATTTACCTCTTGATTATTTTGGCCCAATCAAAATGACATAAGGAACCAAATTTAAAATTTCAATAAGAAATTGGTTGACTCCATCTAAACCCAAAAAGGTTAGGGATTTGAAAACATGCTAACCCAAGTTAAGCTCCCTACAAGCTAAACTGGGCTCTCTCCCTTATATGTATTTTTTTGAATTAAAATCTAATTCAAAAGGATAGAAATTAGAAGAAGAAATTGAATCTTCTCAATCTTCTTGCATAACAAATATTTTCATATCTAATAGAGTATCAATGCAGAATTATGAATTCAGAAATCATAATTTTCAAATCCAAGAATCAGACAAATCAAGGGATATAGGTTTTCTGAGACTTAAAGATTTAAAAGAAAGGAAAGCCATTTACTTATTCATCTTGGGTCCACTTTGTGCCCATTTAAAAAAACTTTGGCGAACATTGCGCCTCTCTTTTTTTTGGCGCACTTTGCGCATCTTTTCATTTTGATACACTTTGTGTATCTTTCATTTTTTTTTGGGTCACTTTGTGACATTTTCAACAATTTTGGCGAACATTGCGCCTTTCTTTTTTTTTTTTCTTGTAATTGGCTTTCTTTCTAAATCTTTAAAAGAAGACTTTCTCAGTTGTAAAATTATCTTCCAATCATAAGGGAAGAAAACTCATTCCCTTATGCAAGGAAGAAAAATTCACAAAACAAACTTGATCCCATGATAAGAATGAACCTGATTGAGAAAAATATGAAATAAATCCATAAGTATGCAAAGGATACCTATAAGATACCAAATTGCAAGCTAAAAGAGAAAATTTTCATTTCTAAATTTAATTTCATTTTGATATAGATTTGAGTTCAAAAAATGAAATCATCCCACACAAGGGATAGGAGGGAGAGACATGCTCTTTCTATGGATCATCATGAATTTTCTTTAAGTATTTAGAGGAGTCAACCAACACTTACTTAATATTTTAAAAAAAAAGAGAGATAAAATTTTTATTAAGAAAAATAAGTCAATTACTCTCTAAAGAAAATTCTTTCAAAAGTCTGTATTATATTTAAAACTCGCAAACTTTTCTCAAATTAAGTTTTCTTTTGAAAAATTTGGATATGTCAATTTTATGGACCCTTCCATTAAAGATCAAATCTGGATTTTATTTGGACTGATATGAATCAAGATCAAGTCTAAAGAAGCTCAGAATAGGGACATGACAAAGATTAGAGTTTATGTCAAGCATATGTACTCAAGGATATAATAAATATTCTCATTTGAAATGATATGAATTAGGATTAAGCTTAAAAGAAATCCAACTAGGAATTGATAGATATTGAAATTTTGATTTGAACATAGAGAATTGAAATAGATTGATCTGGATTTGAATTTGAGAATTAAAAACAATGATCTAATAAACTCAAAATTTTAATTAAATCTTAATACATTAAAATGATCTAACCTTCATTAAGGATTAAGAGAAAATACTGGAGTAGAAAAGATGAACTCAAACTAGGCACCAAACTAGGATTACCTACAGAAATGAATAATACAACATCCAAAGATGGAGAGAGAAACCAGTCCCACCGTGGTCGCCAGAAATCTGTGGGTCTCCGAAAGGATTCCGCTCGTGTGGTTCGAATGCAAAGGGTACGATCACACTATCCCGTAGGACAAAATGGTCGTAGACCTTTACACTCGGCACAAGCAGGCCGATGGAAGAGCAGATGGAGTTATAGATACGATTAGCCATGGAGGACAGCGGCTTTCACCTACCAACCTCGATGGATAATAATATCTATAACCCAAAAGTTCACGAGATTTCCCCTATTCGATACATCAGTTCGAATATGGTTTATTTGATTGTGGGGATCGGTTTCCTACGGGCGCAAGTCCCCGTAGTTAATTACATCTTAGACCTCGATCTAAGAAAACTCTCGATTAAGGATGTTGGATTATTCACTTCTTAATTTGGTGCACAGATAAAGTTCCTAAATTCTATTCCAAATAGTCTCTTCTATTTATCCTTAATGATGATTAGACCTTTTTGAATGGATAAAGATATAATTAAAATTTTGAGTTTAAAAGATCAAAGATCGAATTACTACCCTAAGAGAAACGACAGACTCAAAACACAGATGAAAGGAGACACACTGAGGGGTGTACAACCTGGACTTATGCTTGCCTGGAGTGAGCTGCCAGCTAACATCCTAAACACAATCAAACGCCCTATATGTATGAAATATATGAAGGCTCTACCCTAGGAAATCAAGGATTCGTAGTTCAAGAGATTTCAATCAGTGACTCTATAATATGCAAAAGGTTTACCTAACGCCAGGTATGATGCATGAAACAGATACGAAATATCCCAAACTCTATTGATGTGATGCATGTATGTAAGTGAAGCATAATGTGAGGTAAAGTGTGTAAAAACTAATGCATGCATGACATTCAGAATACAGAAAAAGTAAATAAACACACCCTAAGGGTACCCTCCAGGCAAGGTACCCGCACAGAAAATCATCATAGTCATGCCCACTTCGTGTGGGAAAACAGCGATGCCCAATGGCATAAGTAGGTGGCCTACTCTACAGGCCTAAATGACCCTAATGGTCTCTAAGGCTCATAGAAAAAAAGAAAAAAAGGGAGGGTATCGTACCCAAAACCAGAAGGCCAAAATCCTAGCAGAAAAAAACACGATGCCCACTTCGTGTGGGAAAACAACGATGCCAACCGGCATAATAGGTGGCCTACTCTACAGGCCTAAATGACCCTAATGGTCTCTAGGGCTCACAGAAGGGGGCAAGCTTTGACCTATAGGGCCAAAGCTTCGTCAGTGAACTAACCTAAGGCTGGCTACCTAAACATACTAGAATACTTATTAACAAGCAGTGTGTGACGTGTAGCAGTTTCGATATATAATTAAAAAAAAAAAAATCTACTTTACAAATTACAGAAATTATACCTGACTGTATGTGGCGCTGCCACTTAAAAGCTTATAAGCAAACGGTCCCATTTAGCTCCCGATCATTAAGCTCCAGTGTACCTCGCAAGATAAGATAACATAAAATATACATATGAGCGTAGATGCCATTCAGAAAAGAAATGCAAGTAAATAAAAATATAAATAACAGGAAATTTGAGAATTGCATTTATAAAATATGTAAATGTGAGTTAAGAAACACTAAATCTTGGAAAATGTGTCACTAAGTTTTCTATATTTTGATGTTTCTATCTTATAGGGAGCATGCATCCTAAGTCTATATTTTCTTTTGATGTTTCTATCTTATAGGGAGCATGCATCCTAAGTCTATGTTATCTAAGACCCGGTACTTAATTTTTGTCCTTAGATGTCGCTAGTGTTATAGGGGATAAAAGGAAATATTTTTCTAATCTTTTAGACATCTGTACATATATCCAAAGATTTAGGAATCCATAAATGAAACAAGCCAATGAGCAGAAAATTAGTAGAAATGGAAAAAGCTAGAAAAAGAAAAGTAAGAGATACAACAAAATGCTAGGAAGAACGAATGGAAACTAAAATAATAAATGGAATGTTGGCATTTTGTTATTGAACATGCTTCTTCTAAGTCAAGCATGTCTCTAAGACACCCTTCACTCCCATTCAATATGATATGAATAGGAGAGAAGGTGTTCAAATGCCATCCACTATCCCCACGATCCAAGTAAGACACTTGAACGAAACTCAACTTAAACAACTAAACCTACCCTCTAAACAAAGCTCCAAACGACAAAGAGAAACAAATCCCCAAAATAGGCCTCTCACTTAAAACCCAAAACAATATCTTACTACCCACTATTCCCAAAACCACTTAGAAACAAGTGCAATCAAGAATAAAGATAGCTTCCTTACGAAATACCTCGTTCTAAAAAGACATCAATTGGTCTACCACATAAAGCTAATCATAAAGCTAGAAGTCACGAAATACCTCATGAAAAACCTCCAAATGAGATACTACACAAAATTCCACATAAAGCATCTATAAAAATCTTTTGACACAAAACTCCATAGAAAAAGACCAACGATCAAGTGCCTCTATGACATTTGGAGTGGGGTAAAACAATTAAAATTTTTTAATAAGAAAATTTCATAAAACTCCTCCGTCATAAAATATTCACAAAATTCATTAAAACTTTCAAATACAAAACGAATCTAAAACCGATCATCAATCATTTTAACATAAACAAATCAAAGTCTTTTCCAACATAAGAAATCCGTAAAACTTTCACATTAGACAAATTCATCAATAATCTACACAAGGAAACTTTCATGATTCATATAACCCACTTAGTAGGAAAGCACCCACGTTTACATATAGAAAAGAGAACCAACGAAATGCTCATACTAATAACATTATAAAGCCAGCAATATATCACACTACATGAAACGCAAGCCAAAATTAACTCTTAAATTTACCATGATCATGATAGTTAAGCAGTGCACATTTAAGAAGTGAGGAATAAAGTTATACTTCTCAAAAATCACGTGACGAACGATTCCGTTTAATGTTAGAGCTCAAAAGGTTCTATGAAAACATAATTATCAAGAAGAAAGTTTGATGTCAATTCACTCTCCAAAAGCTCAAAAGAAAGCCACTTGCATAGTCACTCAACTTTAAATGTGCAAATAAGAGCGAGACTTTAATGGATGAAATGTACAAGGATTTTTTAATCATAATCACCCACATAACTTTCTTTCACGTAAAGCTCACAGAGAAAGAGAGTGATCAGGATTTAAAATGAGCACAAAGGTATCCCAAAGTCTACCAACTCTTTGCGGCTAAGTATGTTTTCAACAACATGAATACCATCACTTTGAATCTATAAAGCATATGGTTGCTTCCCAACGAGTTCCCTGACTCCATTATATGTCATTAGGAGTCCACATGAAGTTTTTAATGCCAACTTGTAAGTTCATTTTTGTATCAAATCTACCATACTTTGCCAAAGATTTATAATTAATCGTGCATTTATGTCTCATGGCAACTCATCAAGCCTTCTCCAATAACTAAGAAATGTCTTCTTTCAAATCAAAGAGTATGAATAAAGTCCAAAGGATGACAGAAATTTCATAAGCCTAAAGGAATATCACCCATGCTGAAATCCATAAAGAACAAAGTCAAAAGGAATAGTCCATAGGACATAAGGAATCTATTTAAATGTTTATGTCGAATGGGAGACCATGAAATGATCAATAGCTCGCAAACTTCTTTCTAAAATTCATGAAATTTTGTAACATGTAACAACATCATAAAGCCCTCCAATGGCAAAGCAAACCTTGAAATTTTCCAATACAAAAATATCCTCTCTTTTAATCCATTTTTCTCATACAACAAATTTTTTTAAATTCTTCCAACAAATTTTTTTTTCATCTTCATGCTATAGGCCACCCAAAGTTTCACTTTTGTGCCAAATACATGACATTGTAAATTAAGAACTCATCACATAGGAGAAACTAATTAAACGTAGGAAATATATTTTTGAAAGTCACAAGTAAAACTTTAAATACGCGCCAAGCTATCTCTCTTGATTCCTCCATAAACATCACAATGAAATCTTAGACTTGTGAAAGTAAGCATTGAAAACAGTTCTCCAAAACTCACAAAATTCATGACATAGAGCAACATGGTGATGAAGCCAACTTTAAAACTCTCTAATACAAAGTAACTTTCCAACACAAGACCACTTTTAAAGCCTTCTTTTGCACAAAACGAATTTTGGAATTATTCAAATGC
Source organism: Dendrobium officinale (assembly GCA_019514585.1). Classification (NCBI taxonomy): domain Eukaryota; kingdom Viridiplantae; phylum Streptophyta; class Magnoliopsida; order Asparagales; family Orchidaceae; genus Dendrobium; species Dendrobium officinale. Next base: position 16,920,537 of record CM033692.1, read on the forward strand.
ATTTCACTGTTCATGCTATGTGCCATCAAAGAATCCCTTTTTTTTTATAAATTTCCCAACATAAAGCTCACAACTCCTTCCAAAGCTCAAGGAGAATGATACCAACAAGTAGAATCAAATCAAATTTGTAAATGAGCCATAAAACATAGGAAAATTTCCAATCTCATTAAGACATACCAAACGATCAAATAATCTTATGAAGCAAAAATATAAATATACATACTAATCATCACCAAACACCCAAGACTTTCATCCATATGTTAAATATACACATGCCTAGCATCATCTTCCAATACTAATAGCCAATAGTCCATCAAAATCTATGAGAGAAAGTAAATGAGCGACCACATTTACTTGCAAATAAGCAAACAGTAAATGTCATGCTATGACCATAAAGCACAAAGTTCTACCAAAATACTCTTTTGAACTCATTTGATAAAGTTTCGCCTGCTTATATAAACATGGGTCTGTATGAATATATAATGATAAGTCATGCATGAAACTGAAATATTTACATGAGGTCCATGGAAGGGTCGAGCAACGACTAATTTCTTTAACAAATAAAATGATATGCAAGAGTTTCAATCCAAAAGTCTATTCCAAATGATTCAATGCCAGTTTGGAGCTACAAGACATGCTAATAACATCATCATTCTCCCTTATAAGCTTCAAGTTCAGTTGAGTGCGAAGGGAAGAGAAACTCACATCACATTCTAACAAGCATTAGTTCAAACATCTTGTGTACACCCCCTTTTTTTTTAAATAATATAAAGCAATGAAGAAAGCTCTATCCACCTCTCACGAAACCACTCACTCCACCAATGAAATCACTTAACCGTTAAAAAAGAAACTCATGGAAAATTCTTTCAACCAATCATGACTCAAAGATATCAAATATGCATTTGATGAGAGATGACATTTCAAGATCTGCCCATGAGACTTTAAACTCACAGCACATGATGCAACCATCAAGAGCAGTAAGCTTCTATAGATTTCATAAATAGACAATGTGATTGCAATAAAATAAATCTAACTATAGGATGCAATTCATACCTCACAGGACCATATAGCTTGTTCTACTCAATGACACGCTTATATACAAAAAGTACTTCATTCACCACGTCGCAGAAAATTTATTATAACAATGAAAGATAGGCTTTATGCAACTTCATTTGACAAGTTGATCATATAATCACTGTCATCTCTAGCGTCAAGGACATTAACGAGAGATATAGAGAAACTTAATACTTCTATAAATCGTTGCCAGAACCTCATTCCATCCTCAATACTTCATCATTATGTTAAAGTATGAACCAAATATGACCAAATCTAGCAGCAAATGTCCTTTCAAGATCATATATTCTCCAACAATCAAATCAACACAACATGATAAACATAAGATATCCATCAACTAATAAGCAAGTGGCATAACCAAACTAAGCAACAAGACTTAAAGAAGGATACATCCTCAAGATAACCGAAACACATTATTTAAGTCACTTCACAAATACACAGATAATTTCAAAGCTAAACATACCAACTTGGTTCCAAAATCAGTGAACACGCATAAGAAAAATGGAAGTAGAGAGAGAGATAAAAGAGGAGATGGAAGAAATCAGAGAAGATGGGGGGAAGAAGAATGAAGAGAGAAAGAAAAAGAAGAAGAAAGGAAAAGAATAAAAAGGAGAAGAAGAAGAAAAGGAAGAAAGAAAAGAAGAGAAAATAGGGAGAATGAAGAAATCTGGAAGAAGAGTGAGGTAAAGAAGAAGAAGAAGAAGAAGAAGAAGAAGAAGAAGGGAAGAAGAGGAAGGAATAAGAGGAGGGAACTCACATTGCGAATGGTAGGAAAATCAACGTCGGGTTCGGCTAGGGCAGGTCACGAATGTGGTCGGACTTGGCATCCAACTGTTTGCCTCCGCGGAACAAGGAGATGGCTTGGCTAGGAGAGACACAGGAGCAGAACTTTGGCCACGGCTAGGGCAAAGGGAAATTGTTGGCTTAGAGTCCTGGGGCTCGGGTCGGACAGGGAGTCGGGTGCTGCCGTCGGACAGGGAGTCGGGGGCTGCCGTCGGACAAGGCGATAGGTCCGAGATCGCCTGGAGCTTGCGACACTTCTTGGGCTTCGTCGCCGGAGGCGAGCTCGGACGAGTTGGGAGCTCACGACTTGGGTCGTGCGAAACTGAGAGGGAAAGGGGGATCCCGCCTAGTGCTCGGGCATCTCACGGACAGAGAAGAAGCAGGGGATGGGAATCTTGATCAGCTTCGGGCTTCGCGAATGAGAGCTCGAGGGGAGGAGATACGAGGGGGCGTCGGGCTTCGGCTTGTGCGAATGCAGGGAGCGTCCCCAGCGAGAGAGAGCCGCGTGAGTGATCCTGATCCCGCGTGAATGAGAGAGCTTTGGCCTTAGTTAGGGCATCAGAAGCAAGAGAAGGGGGATCAGAGCCGTCCGATCAAATTCTTGATCCAACGACAGTGGGATCAAATTTGAAAAGTTAATCAAGCTTTAGTCATTATTTAGATGGGCCTAACAAGCTGAAATTAAGTTCAAATCAAAACCTAATTTAACTTGATTTGAGTTGATTCGAGTTCGACTCGACTCAACCCAAATCAACAAAATCAAATCCAAATCAATCCTAATTCGAATTAAATCGAGCCCGACGAGGCTCGACTAACTTGATTAAATGCGCTCGAGGGAAAATTAGGACAAAAACGAGGTCAACATAGGGAAGCTCCTTCCCTTTCTTATTTATATCGTTGCTTTTTTGTTGTTTCTGTGTCACGACCCAAACGACCGGAATAAATCCCGCTAGCATCGGGTCGCGACGGAACTTGAAACTTGAAATCCAGGATCTAGTTTTGGGACTTGCTTCAGAACTTTCTTCCAAATGTAAAGACAAATAAAAACATAGAGCTGCTATAGACTTCCAAATGTACATAACAGTTTTTCTATATTTTTTCATCAAAATAATTATGTACAATACAGTTCATGACTTACAGACAGAAAGAATAGAACAGAAAAGTCATGACTGTACAAAAATCAAAAGTACAAAATACCTAATCACTGATCAGACACAGAACTTCTAGTCCAAGACTTCCTTTCCCTTTCCAGAACCTGAATGCCACGCATAAAACAAGAATGAGCTAACAGCTCAGCATGACTACACTCACCAATCCAAATTTCCAAAAATTCACATCAGAAAATACATCAGAAGCAGTTATTCAAATATCCATACATAAATCAGATAATCGTACAAAAATCAGAATATCAGACAGAATTCATATAATCAGACAGAACATATACTTAAATTCAGATCAGAGTGCAGAACAGATCTTATAAAACTTATAAAACTTTCAAATCACAGAACGGATCGGATCATACAAATCAGAATTCACATCAGATAAAATCACATTCACATATCACATATATGATATCCCTGACCCTGACAGAATCTCGACGGATTCTGACCCCTTATGCCTCCCTTCCCTGACACTAACGAAATCTCAGATTCTGACCCCTTATGTCTCCCTTTGTGCTTATAGCACCAGAACATAACAGATATACAGAATTTTCAGAACATAACTTATTTTCAGATTTCTCAAATTTCCCTGACACTGACAGAATCTCAAAGGATTCTGGCCCCTTATGACTCCCTTTTGATATCACAGTACATCAAAACATTCAATTCAGAAAATCGGATTATGTCAGAAAATCGTCAGCGGCATAACGACAGTATACAGAATTTACACAAAATTCACAGATTCAGAAATTCACCAAATTATCACAGATAATACAAAACATCATTGTATTGAGATAGTAAATTCAGACATCCTGATAAATTGTTATTCGATCAAAACTCCGTAGAATTCAAAATACCTGGTAAAAATATTTCAAAAAATACTCAAAACGTGCGCAATTATCATCTCAGAAACATACCAAAAGTTACGATGTAAAACCTTTATCGGTACAAAACGGAATCAATTATTCGCTAACGGAAACAAAATCCGAAATAGAAAAGTCGTCAAAATCCTCGTTTCTGAAAATTGAGAAAGGCGGAATGGGCCTTATCTCAAGTCGGTCAACTTTCTCAACTGCAGCTACGGGCGAAAATGGACAAAAATCGCCAAAAATCATTTTTTCTTCTTTTTCCTTCAAATTTCTCTCTCATTGGCTTTTCTCTCTCTTTAAAATATCTCATTTACATACATACCCATGCAGATCATCCCGGGACGATTTACCCTCTGGACGGATTTCGTACAGACGAAATTAAATATCGTACCTAGACAAGTTGCTCTCTGGAAAAATTTCGTACGGACGAACCCTAGTTCGTCCTGGGACGAACCCTAGTTCGTCCTGGGACGAACCTTCCAGCCAAAATTTTCGTACGGACGAACCCTAGTTCTCTGGAAAAATATCGTACCGATCGTCCCAGGACGATCCAACTTCATCCTGGACGATCCTGAAAGGAAAACATGAAAAAACGAGCTTTCACATTCTGTGTGGCTTCTTGATTCGTCCACCTCCGGCCCTTTGTGGTCGGAAAAGAGGTGAGTCGTGTTTGTGATCCTGAATTTTTGGGTGGAGATGTGAAATCAAGATCTTTCGTTGATGCCCTAGCTGGATCTTCCTCTAATGGTGGCTTGCTTGAGTTAAAAACATCTTCATTTTGTGGAATTCCATCTTTGTGGATTTCGGAAAATGAGATTCGTGTGCTTGCGACTCCTTTCCAATTTGTGTTAGTGGTTTTTTTTTTCATCATGTCGTCCTAGTTTGGATTTTATTCGCAAGTTCTTCTTCAACCTTAAGCTAAATGCTAAGTTTTCTATGACCTTGCTTGATGCGTCGCATGTTCTGATTAAGTTGTCGAATGATCTTGATTATAGCAGAGTATTTTGTCATAGATCATATTTTGTAAATAACTAAGGCCTCATTTTTTTTCTCCACGGGTCCTTCATGCTTTGGGTTCTATGTTTGGTCGGCCCTTAAAAGTCGACAATGTTACCTTTGTGGGCTCTCAGCCCTCTGTTGTGCGAGTTTTAGTTGAACTTGATATCACCAAAAAATATCCGAACAAAGTCTGGTTTGGTCCTGAAAAGTTTTGTTATATTCAAATGGTTGAGATGGAGGATTTTTACATCATTTTGTGATTCTTGTAAATGCATTGGGCATGTTATGGGTGAATATTCCTCCCATTCCTTTGTTCCGAAGACTTCTAATCCCACTATGTATGATTGGAATGATGCATCTACCGCTTTGGATACGGTTGTATTAGATGGAAATGTTGATGATGCCATTATTCCTCCTATTATTCCCTCTTCTTATGCGGATAATGAGGGTGTTTTGTCATCCACTATGGAGCATATTTATAGGCAGGTCATTAGAAGCGTCGATTTGGCTTTATGGAATGAGGCTGTTGATGTTGGTGAGGGTCATTTATTAATCTCCTGTTATGCTTGCAACGTGGGTCTGTCCGAACCTGTGGCTGTATCTATGGTTCCTCATGCGACTGTTTCGGTTATTGATGTTGGTCTCTCTTATGAGCCTGTGACTTTGGCAACTTCAATTGTTTTATTAATGGGTTAAATTTTAAAAATAGTTTGCAACCCATTCGTATGTAATCATTATAATCATAGAATATAACATTACTTCAATTTAACAGAATTGATAAAATATAATTTATTTGAGATTAATTGAGATCAATTTTATAAAATCAAGACTTTATTGGAATAAATTTTATGGTACAATTACAATATAAACTATTTTAAATCAATTTTGTATAATAGATGAATTAAATTAAGACAACATAATATTTTGAGATTTTTTTTTACATAATATTTTGAGATTAATACTTCATTTGGGATGACCTTTTTACTGTTTTTTAAAACAACTTTTTAATACAAAACTTTTAATTTTTACTTAATTTTTGCACCAAAAAACTTCAGTAAGAAAAGCTTTGTTTAGAATAGTTTTTTTTTTTTTTTACTTCTAAAATAATTTTTTAGTAAAGAAATTTTTTAATTCGATAAAATTTTATGTTACAAAATTATTTTAGATAGTAAGAAAAATATTCCAAAAGAAGCCTAAATTAAATAAACAGGAATAGCGTGGAGATTACTCTAAAATTTTTATGAGTTCTTGATCATTTAACTTTTATAAGCTCCAAAATCGCACTTAATTATATGTAATAATTTTACCTTACTGAAATTATAAGGCCACTGGAAAATACACACAATATACATAATTATAAGTGTATACTTAAGCAACATATTAAAAAGTTTATATATATTACAATAGATGACATTTATTTATGAATAAAACTATATAATTTATTATTGGGTATAAATTATTTAAGTTCTTATTATTTAGTTGTAATTATAAAATAGTTTTACATTTTATATACCTAAAATGCATATGCATTCGTCTTTTGCCTGCTGCAAAGCCTTATTTGGAGCAATTATTACATCCAGTGTCCGAATGCATTCAGATACCAATAACCACCACACGTCACGTCACCTAAAAACTAGGTATTTTGGACTCAGTATTGCTCGATATACATTCACACCGTTCGATTTTTGACCGGATGTAATAATTTCTCCCTTATTTGAGACCAATATGACCTTTACTTTTCCTTCTATCTATATGCCATGTTAAGCTCTAACTTGGATTGCCATCTTCGGGGCAAATTATATATTCCATATTTCATTACAAGACTTGGACTTCTTTTGGGACAGATTTTAAAGTAACTTTCTATTACAAAATTTTGTACTAGAAAGTTGCTTTAGAAAGCTGGTAAAAAGCTGCCCCAAACGAAGCCTTAATGATTTGAATAGGATGTCTGATGTCTTAACGTAAATCACATCAATATGGATTTAGGCTTCATTTGGGATGATTTCTTACCGCTTCTTAAAGTAAATTTTTAGTACAAGAATTTTAATTTTATACTCAAAAACTTGCTTTAAGAAGCAGTAAAAAAGCTGTCCCTAATGAAGCCTTAGATGTCATCCATTTTGTACTGCAATTAGCCCTCTCATTTGATATCATATATTGTACTAATCTCAGCAACAATGGAGAACATCCAAATCCGCTTTCATGCTCTCATAGTCTCATGTGATTTACACCAAGTCATCCTATCACAATTTATTTTCTAACCAAATGGAAAGTTTAGAGCCTCCAAGACCAACATAAGTTCATTAGCAATAAGCATAATACAGGAGAATACATCAGCTATTTCCATAATAGATCCAGTTCACAACTCCAAATAAGTTTGTTATCCACATCATACAACAAATGAGTTAGGATCCATATCGATCAAGTAATTGTTATGGATAAGCACAGCATCTTAGAATTAATTGAAACTAAACTGAAAGAATATATTCAAATTTTGAAGAGGAACTAACCAGAACTGAGTGATCCAAATGCGTTTGTCCAGAGTGAGAAATACAGCAAGCATTGGAACCTGCAAGATATAATATTTGAGCTTTACTTCTCCGCAAATACTAATGGAATAGTTTTAAGACTAAAAAGGTTCAAGAAGCAATCGATAAGGAAGCTAATAGTACCACAAAATACATAATAGATCACACTGATTCGTTCTTACAGGTCCGTAGGTTGAAATTCATGCCACCAATGACAAAAGTAGATATCCGGAGCCTGGAGATGTAGCAATGGAGGCGTGCAATCATTGCCAGTCATATATTTAAATTAGGCCTTCCACGTGAGAAACTCCTCTTCCTTTTTTTTTTTTTTTAATTTAAGTTTCAATTTTTTTTTTAATTTAAGTTTCAATTGGGACGGCTTTTTTACAGCTTCTTAAAGCAACTTTTTAGTATAAAAATAAAAAAACTGCTTTAAGAAGCTGTAAGAAAGCCGATCCAAATGAAGCCTTAATTGCAAACTCATACATATCACGCATATAAGACCGCAACTTCAAAATCTCTTTATTGATAGCATAAGCTCTTAACCAACAAAAGAAGATGGATTACATAAAACCTCTTTACAGCACTAAATATGTCCAAACAAACCTGGAGCTCCTGATGCAAAAAGATATTCAATGCAGGAAAAAGGAAAGCTTTTGGATAAGTTCTTCAATAATAAATATATGATATTATGAATCCACGCCTAGGAACAAGCGCAAGCTCTATCATTCATACATATATATGGGCAAGTCAAAATTGATTCAATTGAAGACTACAAGCTAGGGATTTTCTCCCATGCTAAATCTACGTAAAAGGATGGTCTAACGGATGCCAGAAAATAGTATAAAATGGTGAAAATCTCGAACAGAAAACAAAAGGGAAATTAAATGACAGCCCCCAGAGAGAATTTGAAGGATTGAAAAACCATTGTATAGGTGACAAAAAACCAACCCTGACGCAAATATCTTCACAAGCTATCTCAAACAGGAACAAATGCCTTTAGTTTTTTAAGTCATATCCACTATTACCTTCCTGTATGTATAACAAAAGCAACGTGGCTATGTGTAACAAAAACAAAGAGAAAACAATGAATGCAGACCAAACCGTACTGACTAAGGCTTCGTTTGGGACATCTTTTTTATTGCTTTTTAAAATAACTTTTTAGTACAAAAAATTCTTGAACTAAAACTTTTTGTACTAGGAAGCTGATTTAGAAAGTAGTAAGAAAGCCAGCCATCCCAAACGAAGCCTAAATGATGCAAAATAATACAAAATTCTCTAGAAAGGAATAAAAACCTAATAAAAATTGGGCAAGACAAAAAGGATGCCCACTGCCACACTTAGATAATGGTGAATGACCATGGAACTGATGCTACAAATGATCGGACAACCCCACTCCAAGTTCACCTTTTTACAAACAATCCCCATGGTTTTGGACTCATAATCATACTCTTGAGGGATAGCCGACACTTGCATGTATCACCAGCATCTGCGTGAGTTCTTTAAGAAGCTGAATGCAGAAACCAATGGCAATACCAAGGGACAAACTCAATCGCAAACATGTCCCCCCTCGCGGATCGGAGAGGGAGTTTAAAAGCGAGTTGGGCGGGGGGCGAGCGACCACGATGCGAAGTTCTTCATTATAGCATGAGTTAGCAATAGAATCCAGACTCAAGCCAGCATGCAAAAGCTTTGTGCAATGATTTATGGTGAGGAAGGTATGATGACTGACACATGTATGCAATCCACAACCAGAATTTGACAAGACCAAAATGCATATGCAGAAAGATGGTATAAGGTTACTGAAGGCACAATCAACCAGATATAGCTCGACTGACAGCAAATTTAGCCCACTGGGCAGACTCTTTAATCAAATGCTCATCTGATGCTAAGCATTCTTCCAAAAAGTCTTTGCTTGAAACAGATTGGCTTATCAAAGGACCAGCATTTGCACCCAGTGTATCAGCCAGATCTCCAAGAACGCCAACTGCAGCCTTCATCACGATGTCATCCCTGAATAAAGCAGAAAAAACCACACGAAAAAGGCACATAAATATTGCTGCAATTGTTATCAAGCAAAAAAAAAAAAAACAGCTTCAAAAACTTACATATCTTTTTCATTGTACAAGCTATCCAGGAACTGGAGAATATTGGAAGCATAAGGCATCAACAACTGGGTCTTTGGAGAATTCTTGAAACCTTGTAATATACCAGAGTGAGCTTCCAGAATGCCATTCCTGAGTTGATTAGTGTACTCAATCATCTCATCATCAGCCTCTGCTACAAGTGTGGATAATTCTGCTGCGCTCTGAAGCATTGGCATGGCATAGATCACATACTTCTCAAAGTTCTCCCCTATTGCCAATGCAATATCACCAAAACAAGAGAATATTGGCGGTTTCACGGACCGATGTAACTGATTGCTAGAGAGATCCTTCAGAAGATGTGTCATGATCCCATCACAGAAAGGCAGGATCTTGTCATCCAATGCTCTGCAAAGATCTCCAACAACTCCAACAGTGATTGCACAAACCTGATACTCCTCAAAGTTTTGAAGACCCATTTCCAGATATGGATAGAACCCTTGCATGTATTTCAAAAAATTATGCCCAGCTGCATACGCCAAAGCACCAATGGCTAGCATTGCCTCCTCATGTACTGTGGCATTTCGGCAAGCAAAAACTCTTAAAAACAGATCCATCATCTGATCGGTGTATTGCAGAAATGTATACTTTGTTGGTTCAGCAGATCCTAACTTCTGAATGATGACCTGAAGGCACCCACAAAGAAGACCTTGCAGTTCATTTTGCTTCTCTCTCTCATCTGATGTCAACTTTTGGGCCTCGAGGGTACGATGGAGTTCCACCATGATTACTGGGACAAGCTGCAGCACTATTGGGGTTGTCTCGTCTGTTGCGCATCTAACTACTTCATTCAGAGTTTCATAAGCTGCAGTCCTTAAACGAGACTCTCCGGCATCTTCTCGGTGGGTCACACTTAGGAGAGCTTGAATAATGTCTGCAAAGAGAGGTGAAAGAGGTGATGCAGAACCTACAACTTCACAACCTCGTGCAAGGAAATATAGAGCACCACATGCCTTCTCAGCAACATTAGGAACATCTTTCATACACTGAAGTAGAACACTAAGGATAGTTCTAACAGGAATCTCCACAGTAGGCCCATGCATAAACTCAAATATTCTTCCAACAGTCCAAGCAGTTGTGTCCTTAACGTGATTGTTTGGGTCATTTATTAATGCAGTAAGCATAAAGTTCAGAGCAACATTTATTGTTGGGGTCAGCTTTTCCGGCGATGGTCCTTCCAAAATAGAACCAAAAGCGTAAGTTGCTGCTTCTCTTTGCCTCCAATCTGGTTTGCTTATGTTCTCTTCAATGAAAGGCATCACCAGAGGGACTATGTCATCTCCCACTGTCCTTGCAACCAAACCCAAGCATGTTCCTCCAGCCATTGCAATATTCCACGCTCCTTCATCTAGATCTTGATCCTCCTCCTGTTTAAGAAGTGTATCCAAAAGCATAGGAACTAAAGCTGGCAGGGCCTGCCTTATAAAATAAAAGCAAGGAGTATCAGAATCAGCACTGAAATCACTGCCATACTCATCCAAAATATCAATCTCTTCATCACAAATTGAGCTCCAGAACTCTATGGCCTGTAGAGCAACAGGTTCCTCATCCTCCTTCACTGCTTTTGCAGTGATGATAAAAATATCTTGCATGTATGAACCAAGCTTATCATAGTATGAAGATGAGATGGCAACCAAACATTCAAAAGCAGCTTGTCGAATCTTAAGCTCTGGGGATAAAGTAGCTTCACAAACCACCCTCATAAGATAATCCCGTTCCATGTCATTCGAAAAATTTTGCCTGCGCAAATCCCAAAGCATTATACAATGCCCGGGTCGCTGACAATCTGACATCATTATTAACCTCAGATGCATTCATACCTTGGACGACTGCGGTAAGTATCTTGTTCACTTGGTCTTGGTCAACAAAATCAGGAGAAACCTCCTCACATAAATAACCAAGAGTTTCAAGGGTTGCCTGTTTGACATGGGATTGCTGTTGTTGAATGTTTGATAATAGGGTGCTAATAAGTTCAGGCCACTGCTTGTGGGGCAACTCAATTCCTGCAACCTTGGCAATGACTTGGGAAGCTGTAGATCTAGCATCAGATACAGGAGAAGAAAGGGTCTGCAGCAAGCATCCTTTCACCTGAGCCTTGACAAACATATCTAGAGAAAGCCACCTCTGGATTAGATCATTTTTCCTGTGCTGCTCCTTAGCATCCAAAGTATTTTTGAGGATAAGTCCAGCTAATTTACGGCTATCCACAGGCTTGTCATTGTTTGCTAATTCACCAGAAAGAGCGAGAAAAAAACTAGGAAGGTTCTGATCCTGAAACTGGTTCAGACTTTCCTCTGCATACTTTCGAGCAGAAGCATCTACAGATTGAGCATTTAGAAGGACCTGGGTAATTTCCACTGCCATGATCTAATCTACCAAAGAAATGAAAAGAAATATCAGCAACCAGGATCTCAAAGTCAAAAAATATACAGTCAGATACATAAATTGCCATCCCAAGTGTAAGAACAGCAACAAAAGTGGACTAAGTTTACTAGTTTAGCAATAGAAATTTTATTTTATTGTATTTCACAGATCAGTAGATTGAAGGTCAAAGAGAGCCTCAATTTTGTTTTTTCAATATATTTGAAGCACAAAACCATATGAGGACAATCACATCTAAATGTTGGTGCCCATCTACTATTTTTTAACAAAAGACCATTTTATGATCAGGAAGAAAAAATATGCAACTCAGATTCAGTTAGCAACAACATCGATCAATGAAAAGTAGTTTTACACTGAAAATTTTAACTGCATATCTTGTACCCTACTCTTGCAGAAAAACTAGAACGAAATGACATCAACGAAAAATTTTAATTGCATAACTACACATCATTATTTCCGGTGTAGTTGTAAATACACATATTATGAGAGTTAAATTATAAAGATAAATCTCTTTAATGAAGGATAAAATAATATAAAACCTAACTACAAATTCAGAGTAATGTACCCTACCCTTGCTCTTTTAAGTCTCAGACGTCCTAGCTACTAATCATGATTTCTTCTACAATAACCGCAGCTCTCCTAAGCCTCTATCTTGACCCCCTCACAGCACAAGTATGAGACCCCTATCAGCTCCACTACCTTTTCCTCATTTTCCACGCCAGAAACAAGCTGTGAAGATGGATGGTCTCCCCCTCCATCACCATCAACAAAAATGTCTCTCCATCCACCAAGACAAGCATCTTCTTCCTCATCACTTCTAGTACTATGTCATTCCAGCAAAACTAGAATGAACGATATGTTATCCTACTATGCTGCCATCGGATTTTAATGTTCACCAAATCTCCTCACTACTCGCAAGCCACACGAGTTTGATCTAGGAGAATCAAGTCAATCTCAATTTGGGGCTAACTCAAGCTTGAAACCTAAGCTCCACACTGCTCTTTTAAAACCCTAGCTACTGATATATATGTATATTTCCATTGCAAATATCTCTTAACTACACAAACCAAACTCAGCTCATAACTACACAAATCAAACTCAGCTCACTAGTCAACATGCTTGCTAGTAACAATATATCAACATAAAATTTACTGGTATTCTGTTTAGTTTTCTTTCACTCCTTCACCAGATCAACTACAGATCTAAAGGTATAGAACGCAAGCAAACCTATAACAGAGAACAATTTTTTAACTATAAGTAGTGTATTCAAACTTTTTTCCTTTTTGTCATGAAAGAAGTGTGTAAGCATTTGAGTTAGATCCATCAAACGTTCCTCTTTCACTAAGAATACACGAACAACAGAAAAAATAGATCCACGTATATTGCTAAAATCCTAAAATTAACTTTCATACACGACTTAAGATTATAAAACCTAGCTGAAATAGCTCAAACAAATTGCATCCCACAATTTCTTCAAAATAACCTCAATCAACTCAATTATTACTGATATAACGCTAAAGAAGGTAAAAAGCCCTAACCTTGGAAAGCTTATCTGAATCGAAGAAAAACTTGGACGGTTAACACAACAAAAAGAAAACATGCTCTCAAGATCAAAAGTAGGAAAAATGTCCAAATCACTCACATGGATTTCTGCCGAATTTCGTGCTCGGTGGAACACTGGTCGTCGATCGACGAATTTCGGGCGGCTCGCAAACAGTAGCAGAGCTAACGAACGTAGAAAACCCTAAGATGAAGAAACGGATGGGCGACGCTGAGCATCCAAACCAAGAGAATAGAAATTCCCAGATGGAATTCTGTATATACAAAAAAATCAATTTTGATTTTCTTATTATAATCTTAACCTATTGTTGCAAATTCCTCTGCAGAGGCTTTTAATTAACCTCAGGCGCATTTTTTCCTAAAGTTATTTTATATGATTTAGAATTTTAAACTAATGATAACCTGACACGTAGGGAGCGTATGTTAATGAGTTGGATGATACCCACGTGATAGTTTATCATATCCGTTAAATCCTGCTATACTATTTGCCCGACTGCACGAACCCAAGAACACCCGAGATTTGATTATAGACGCCCATTTGGTAATGATACGATACCGCGTTAGGGCCCGCAGTTGAAGTGTAGCGTTAGGGCCGTTAAAAATGGATGTCCTTGTTCAATCATTGCAGCTTATTCTCATAGATAAATAAATGGAACGATTATTAGGTCAGGTGATCTGATATAGCTCTACATTCGGACGTCAATAACATGTCGCCACATGGTCTTACTCAATGCCGCGCGGCCCGACGACCTGACCCGGGATTGTTATGTTCGCATATTGCTCGGTATTGCTAGGTATTTCTCGGTATTGCTAGGTATTCTTGGCAATAATGAAAAATATCGCTCTGTGAAGACCAATACCGAGCAATACCGAAAAATACCAAGCAATACCGAGAAAAGCTCCGTATTGCTCGGTATTACCCGGTATTGCTCGGTATTGGTCTTCACATAATGATATTTCTTGTTATTGCCGAGCAAAATCGACCAATACTGAGCAAATACCGAGCAATACCTAGCAACACACGAACATAGCAATCTCGTCTCTGTTCCGGGTCGGTGTTGTCGGGCTGCGCTGTAAATAGTGAGAACATGTGGCACTATTTTACTGACGTCCGAACGTAGAGCTACGTCAGGTGACCGGACCAAATAAAAGTTCAAATAAATGAGATAGCTAGTCAAATATAAATAAAAAAATTAGATTGAGATTTAAATTTTATTTGAGATAAATTTCTTACTATTTTTTTAAATAATTTTTAATTCAAAAATTAAAATTTTAATACTATAAAATAACTTTAAGAAGCAGTAAGAGAAAGATTACAAAATTGATTGCACATATGCTTATAAAAAAAAAGAGAGAAAGATATAAATATGTGGAAGAATAATCGAATAGATTGATAGTTTCTCATACGAAGTCGTTCATTTGAGTTGTCGCTAGGGTTGATTTGATAGGTCGCACTGTCCTGGTTGGGACAAGTTCATAGATGATAGTTTAGGGCTAGTTTATTTGTAGGCAAGTGAGTTATTTTAAAGCTTAGATTGAATAGTTGAGTTGACTTAGGCTTGATTTGGGACGGCTTTATTGCTGGTTCTTAAAACAGAAAAGCTGCTTTAAGAAGCAGCAAAAAAGTCATCCCAAATGAAGCATTAATTTAAATCAAGTCATCTTGGCTTGAACTGTGCCAATTTGGGGTGAACCTAATTCTCTATATATTTTGCAACATCACAAGCATGAATCATATATAATAAGTCATCAGTGTTGGATCAATACATAAAATCCTCAATTCATCTTATAGAAACTTCAGTCCAAAGTTATCTAAATCTAAAAGAATTTATGTTGGAAGTCAACAAAAGTAGTTAAGTATTTGGATGGGTGCTACCTACCCATCATTAATTTAAACATTTTTATTAAAAAAATGTTACTAAGTATTCATATGTAAATTTATTTATATTACTTAATTTGAGGCTTTCATGTTGAAGTTATAAAAAAATTTCATGTTTTTGAACATGGATTATATGAGTCGGTTCAACCAATTTAACTGTGAAGCAACTCTCAGACCAATTCGATCTGGTCTAAAACCACATTTGCATAGAAACGAGCAAAATCGATCAACACTAGCAGTTGAACCAAAGAACATGTGAATCAATCCAATTTTTTACAAATAGGTCGATTATAATAATGATTAATTTATGACTATTAATTTTATTTTATTTTTTTAATAATGGATATTTTATTCCATCAAAACATAAGAGGTTACAATCAAGACCACAAAAACACAAATAAAGATTACAAGACAAAAATTAGAGTTGAAGAGAAAGAAGAAAATAAAGAAGGAAAATAACTCAGCTGGGCTTGATAATTGGCACAAGCTTCTAACAACCACCGAGCCACTAAGCCCGAACCTCCAGAGAAGGGAAAACCAACAATCCACATAAAAGACAAGAAGCATCCAGCACCCGACGTTTGCCACCTCTATTGAAAAAGGCCTTCTCAATAATGCGGTTCTCCTTCAAATTAAACAAATCATCAAACTCCTCATCGGCCCCCTCCAGTTGATCCCCCTCACCCTCGCCATGTGATGACAAATGCTCATCAAGCCAATCAGATTGGTTCGCACAAAATTCATGCAAAGACGAATCCAAATGGGCTTTCAACTCCTTAAAAATAATAGAAATAGGTACATTGTCCATTCCTTCATAAATTACCAAGGAAGAAGAGGACATATCATAACCAACAACAACATCAGGCAAACTACAACCATAGTCATTTAACACCACAATATCCACACCACACAAACCTATGAGTTAGACACAATGAATCCTTCAAAACAACAGCTAGAGAATTATTCTCCACATCCTCATGTACTAGACAAGCAGAGATCGTGACTGCATGATCCACTACCTCTAAATCATCACTACTAGCATTAACAACACACAAGTTCTCTTCAATATGGCCAATCGCAGCCAGATCTTCCGAAACCAAAACCACAAGTTTAGAAGAACGCACATCATCACTCCCAAATAATGGAAGCACAACATCACCACCATTTATAATGCCCTCATTAGAAAGAGAGGACTTGACATTCTTAATAATTGGAGGGGGATTAGTTGTATGAGAAGTGCTGAGATGGGGGTTTAAGCTACGACATTCCACTTTGGAATGACCTAATGATTTGCAATGGACACAATAAGGAGGAAACTCTTCCATAACCACCGACTGAATATACCACAAGTTTTCAGGGCCAACCCAAATTTTGTCAGGAAACTTTTTGGTAAAATCTAACTCCACCAGGACACACGAGCGACAGAAGGACGAGAGCCAATTGAAATAGCATTATCAGTTTTCAATGGCTAGCTAAAAATGGAGATAAGACCATGAAGGATTCTCGAGGAGAATAGGTGTGGCTGCAAGTGTGGAAAAGAGATCCAAATAGGAATGATAGGTGATTCAACTTCAACATCAAACGTCGAAGGCCATTTCACCAATTTCATAAAGCAGTTGTTAACAAAGTAAGATTTATGGGATAAAACTCTACAATAGTATAAATCATCAACAAGCTTTATCAAAACATGCATAGGGTTAAGAACAGTAACCGAGCATTTACCATTCAGTTTTACATTGAAAAAAAACTTCCTAATAACACCAACAGAAGGTCTACTGTTGGGGAATTTGCCGACCAGAGAGAACTCAAATGGAATAGCAAGCGAATTTATTTCCTCTTCCGAAATCCAAAGAGCCGGCGGCCCCCTATGCGAAGAAATTTTGAGGTCAGGGAAAGAAGGCAATCCTTGGGAAGCAACAGCTAAAGCATCCTTGAATATCCGAGAAGAGCATTTCCCAAACAAAAAACCAAGATCTCTTAAGCGAGTTGCCTCCATAACCATAAAAATGATGAGGAAACACCACAAATGGAACTAGAAGAGGAAAAATAAAACTTCCCTGAGGAAGACGTCGGGGGCGACGACAAACGCACGAGCAGGAAGATAAATGTCGCAAACTAGGGCACGAAAAAGCCCTAGCAGAGCAAACATCGCAGATGTGTGGGATGTCTTTGGCAAAACTCTGGAAGCTAATGTTTCCTTGTAATTTATGACTTTTAATTTTAATGAGATGGAGTGAAATAAAGGTTTAGATTTAGATTAAAAATTTATTTAAATTTATACAACTTAAGTTTGAGTAAAATGCATTATAAATATAAAAAGTGACGTGCATAAAATTTATTCTAATTTTATTTGTTATTAATATTTTAATCTAGCTGTGGTGCTACATATATGTTTGAAAGCATTTATATAAATATATTTATACTGAGAGAAAATAATCAAAATATTATGCTTCAAAATTTTTTTATTTAGAATCGCATTCAAAATATTTAATGGTAAGTATTATAATTCATAATAATATATATTTGATTGATAAAAAATAATAATATTATTATATAATTTAAGTTATATTAAAATAATTTTAATATTTATTTTATAATTGATTTTACCCCTAGTTCAACACCAATTGAGCCTTGAACCTTGAATCTCTCTTACTTTCAATTCAATATTTGATTTGATTTTCAAACTTTGGAATTCATTAAAATTCATGAAAGGATGGCATGCACTCATCAATTATACACTTACATTTATAAGCCATAATATTCTTGAACCGAATACGATACATTTAACAAAAATATGACCTGTTTAATCAGAACCCGACTAATTTATCCCGAATCCGAATGATAATCGAGTTTATTTTAGGTCAATTTTAATTTCTTTGGTCAATCTAAATCCAACTTAAAAATTAATTGTGTCAAGATTTTTGACCCGAGCCCAACTAGGGATTTTTTAGTCCAAAACCAATTAAAAAAAAAATCAATGCAGAACTTATGAACTTTCATAACAAGTTTTATATAAAAAAAAACTTTGTTCATGATAATTTAAACAAAATTTAATATACATATTATATTAATTTTAAAATAAGTTTAGCAATAATAAAATTCATGAGTCAAATTTCCTCTTGTATTAGATACACAACTTGTTATGAAATGAGATGAAAATTTTATTTGCAAGTGGATGGAAAATTTGACTTTATGTGCTTGAACATACATTGTGTGGCTCTCTTCATAGGAGCTTGTGACAGTGGCGTTGGTCTCATTGATGCTAGTCTCAACATGCTCTCAAAATAAGTTTGTCTTTTTTATTCACAAGCTGTTGGGCCTAGCCATGCCTACTTGAAAGGAGCTTCGTTGCGAACTTAACTTCTCCCTCATACAACGCTGGTCTTGTCGATGCCTTCCACAATGAGCTCAATGCAAATTCTCTTTCTACTTTACGTAGTGCTAGTCCCACCGTAGCCTTCTCCCAACTCGTGTTCTCAACAAACTATTATTCTCTTTCACACGCAATTGGTTTGTAGGAGCCTACGCGTTAATTCAAAGCAATGATATAAGTCCTTTATGAATCCAAAGCCCTCTAAAATATATTATTTGAAGTAAAATCTACGAGCCTTAGATTCAATCTAGATACATAATCAAGCAAAAGAACAGACAATAAATCGCAAGCTATGACCAAATGGAGAGCCACCCATGAGCAGTCAACAGGAAGCAACTAGAGGCAACACCAATAGAGAACAAACAAGACATCAACCTGCAAGAAAAATATAACAAGAAAAAACAAACAGAGAGGACAAACAAAACACCCAAGCAACAAACAGAGATGGAACCAACCAGCACTGCAAGAAAATAAAACCCCAACCGACTCCCAGCCCAACTTTAATTTCAATGATTTTTTTTTTAAAACATTTATTCAAAAAAGGCACAAAATATACAAGAAATTCAAAAACAGACAAGTCACATACACTGGATAGTTAAAACAGGAAAACAAAAAAGAAAGAAAATGGGACACATAAACAAGGAGAAGAAGGCACAACATCCATCAGGCTCAGTAAAGACACAGACTTCGAACCATTCCAAATCCGAACACGGACCATCCAGAGAAGTGAAAGAGCAAGGACCACCAACAGCCAATCAACCGCCATCTCCGCTAAGAAGAATCACCACCTAAGGTTGCCAACTAGCTAGCCACGGATTGGAACGACGAACCCGAGCCACGTCATTGCCCGGAAACCGCAACCGAAAGTCGCAAGGGCAACAAGAGACTTAACCCGAAAAGACATCAAGGATGACATTCAAATTGGTTCCAATTAGGTTTGTAACATCGCAAATCAATTCTAATTTGTTCAAAATGGCTTCACGAATACAAGAAGTTCCCCTTCATTGAAAGTAAGTTAGTTTAAAATAAAATTTTGAACATATTTCTGTAAGCGACGAAGTCAAATTTTGCAATGAAGTTTTAGAAGTCAGTACGCCATTACTCGGCGTCAATTTTATCAACAAAAATATCAACATTATCATCATTATCTTCACGGAGCGCACAGCACATGAGCAATATATTATCATTCTGTAGTTGTCCATGTGCCGGGTCATGAAAAGTCAAATATGTCATATTATCTATATATCCAATTTCTAAAATTTTAATATTTCGTATATAAATCCAATATCAAATATGTCACTTTTATAAATAATGAGAGTTTATTTATAATTTTTTAGGAGTGATATGACTAATAAGTAAGAGGATCAAAGGTAGGTTAGAAGTATTTCGGATGGATGATCGGTATTGATTCCCTTGATCATAGACTATTTGTCAAGCATTTGAATATCTTAATGATGTCAGAATTCAACGATCTTAGGCTCGTTGGATTCATCTCATCAAGACACTTAATTCGACTATAAGTATGTCACATTGGAAGTCATTTGGTTATCCAACTTATGCTTTGAAACTTTTAAATGTGTTTCAGATCCTAGATTTGGACCCAAATGGGCTCAAATTGGATTGAATTTGGTGTCGTTGAGTTCATCTATTTGAGATGTTCATTTTTACTATAAGTTCGCTGAAATTGGAGTTAGATGGTCTGGAATTAATTTCAGAAGTTTAGAGTTTAGGGTTTAAGTTTGTCTCTAGATTCGTGCCTGATCAAGATTATTTTTTGATGATATATCAACCCTATAAATTTTAATATTTTATTCCTTACACTCATATTTGATTTATGACTTATAGAGATGAAATATTGAATTTTAGATATTATATATGTAAATAATATACTTTAAAGTGGTATGTATATAAATCCCTCTTTAATAAAATAATTTTACACATTTCTATAGCAACATTAAATAATTAAATATTGTTGTTATTAGATCCTAAATTTTGGATTAAAAAATAATGTTACACGAAATAATTGATAGTTAGTATAAAAATTATTGAATAATCATTAAAAAAATATTTATTATGACATAACTTAAATACATTATTATAAAGATATGATTTTTATTTATATAAATAATTTGCAGTCCTTGAAAATAAATATAATTTTGGTGAAAAATGACGGATACATCATTCAAAATAATTTTATTTATATATCTAATATTTCAATGCAATAGTTAATTGATTAAATATTAGTGAATATTACTTTATATAATTAAATAAAATTTTAGGTGTCAAATAGTAAATTACCACAATTTTTTTTTTTCAATAAAAAGTTAAAAACTAAGCAGATCAGGTGGTCATCTCCACCTACCGATCTGCTACCCGAAATTACAAAATTCCAGAGCCGGCGAAAACGCGTGAGGTATCGTGTTTCCCCGCTCAATCACCTCTATCTCCGTAGAGATCGAGAAGAGAAGAAAGGCGAAGGATCAAATTGCTTCGGTGAATCGGTGGAGAGATGTGCTGTGACGATTGCGAGTGCCGGCCCCTTGGCTGGCTCTTAGGCCTTCCCTTCGCCCTCCTAGCCCTAATCGTTTCCCTTGTCGGCGTTCTCATATGGATTGTCGGGTGCGTCTTCTATTTCTTCGTTTTTTCCCTCCTCGATTCGCATAAATTTCCACTTCTTTGTTTAATTCTTACTATTATGTGATTTTTGTTGCTTTTGATTCTGATCGGGCGACTTCTTTTTCAAAATAATATCAGGCTATTACTATCGTGCATATGCCCTTGCTGCCTCTGCGTTACGATTGTGGTTGAGATAGCGATCGAGCTGATCAAGGCTCCTATACATGTTATGCAGTGGTTCACTGCCCAGATCCCCTGTTAGAGTTTATTATGCTGAATCCAACTTCTTTTTACTTGTTCTGTTTATGGATAATGACTTGCTATTCTTTATAAAACGTCTTCGATCTATCTGTAAGCTTTTTTTTTTTCTTCTAAACAGTTGATGTTTTGTGGTGTGTAATATCTTTGGTAGTTAAGATGTTTGATGATTTTCCTGTGAGAGAAAAAAAATTATATACAGCAGTTAGTTTCTTCTTTCAAGGATGAAAATCATGGCCATATCCACCTTCGAGAAAAATTCATAATAGTTGATTTTATTTTGATACTTTTTTTTTTCTTGGGATGATACAATAATCTAAAAGAATATTAAGGTGGATTGCTGCAGATTCAGCCGAGAATTGTTTGAACAGGATTTCGACAGGAAGAAATGAGTGATAATCACGCCTGTTTGGTAGAAAAAAACAGCGGTTTCTAATTTCTAGGATTCCTCTAAAATCAGATGATAACTGAATTTTTTTTTTAATTTTGTCATAGAAATTACTATAAAATTCTTCTATTTTTTGATTTATCTGTTGTCATTAAAAAAATATTTACATTTGTCAACATTGAAGACAGAATGATTCAAGGGTGAGAGAGAGGAGAGATTATTATTAGGGGTGTAAATATTCGACACAATCCGAAAATCCGACTCGAACTCGAAACAAAAATTTTGGGTTAGGGTCAACCCGAATCCTAAACGGGTCGGGTTTAGGTTCAATATTTCGACCCGTTTTAAAAAACGGGTCGGGTTTTGGTTAACCCTTTGACCTAAAAGTGGCCCTTTTTTGACTTGAAAATCCGATTTTGACCCGGCAACCCAAGATTGCCGCGATTTTGACCCATTTTTGACCAGAAAAGAGGAGATTGATAGCAATTTTTTTGTTGGAAATGGGTCATTCGGGTCATGTCGGTTTTGACCCGGACTCGAAGTGGATCGGGTTCAGGTTCGAAAAACTGACCCGTTTTTAAAAACAGTTCGGGTTCAGGTTGACCCGAATAGTGTCGGGTCAGTTTCAGATTTGACCCAAACCCAACCTGTGACCCGAAATTAACACCCCTAATTATTACTCACATACGGGGCCAAAAGACCGGAGGTGGACGAATCACAAGAAAAAATGAAACAGGGCACACTACAGAGGAGGAGAAAGAGGAAAAAACTTTTCTAAGTTTGAGGCCGGCGAAACAGGGAGCAGCTAGCGCCACCGAAGGTGCTAGGGCAAACCCTAACAGAGCAGGAGCGGGAGTGTGAAAAAAGAGTTGAGCTATCAATGAGGTGACCAATATATTAGAGCTAGAAAACTAAGTATGTGATCTTTTCTTGTGAAATTGACTAGCTGTTTCTAGGTTTCTATCAAGTGTTTGATGCTCTTATGATCGTGTTGAACAACTGGTGCTGTGTTTGATTGTTGTCAAAGTAAAGAGAAACAAATAGAAAAAATGGTCTTAGGCTTCATTTGGGACGATTTTCTTATTGCTTATTAAAGTAATTTTTTAGTATAAAAATTAAAAAATTTTGCTGCTTTAAGAAGCAGTAAGAAAGCCAACTTAAACGAAGCCTTAGGGCATCTCCAACCGAACGGCAAACACTTGTTTGCCGTTCTTGCTTTGCTCCAACCGATCGTCATTTTTGACGCCATTTGATCGCGGATGAACAGTGCGACGCCAATATTGGCGTCGCACTGTTCATCTGCGCCATTTTTTTCTCTCTACCGAACAGGTTGGGAAGAAAGGCGCGAAAGAAAACGACTGTTTTAGCGGCAAAATGGCGTTGGATTGGAGATGAAACACGGCATTTTTTTATTTCCCAGCATTTTGGAGTGAAAAATGACATTTTCGGTTGGAGATGCCCTAAATGATTAAACATAGCTTTGTGTCTTTAAGCTGCTTTAATGAATGAGTCTGTTTCTAGTTCACTTTTTTTTACTAAACCATTTGCTCAGTCACTCATAAGGTTTATTGAAGGGAAGTTTTTATAATAACAATTCAAAATCAAATTGGTTTGATTGATGAGCTCAGCCCAATATTGAATTCAAAATTGAATCGCTCTCATCTCTAACCATAAGTTGCTCAAACACTCATAAAGTTTATAAAAAAGATGAAATTTTTGAAGAAAAATACCGCAATAACCAAAATCCACCTCTAATTATCATGGTAATTACAGTGCAGAGTTACGAAATCTCAGCCATTCAATTCAATTTCTTTAAAAAACAAGTAGATTCAAGCTTCGTATGGGGCGGCTTTCTTATTGTTTCTTAAAACAGTTTTTTAGTAAAAAAAATAAAAATTTTTGCACTAAAAAGTTATTTTAAAAAGCAGCAAGAAACACATCCCAACCGAAGCCTCAATCCCAACCATCAATAGCGAATTGGATGGTTAGAATTTCGTAACTTTATCTTCCCACTATCATGTTGACTATGGAGAATCAGAATCAAAGCCAGAAACTTCTGCAGACAAGATTGCACCACGATATTCAACTGGCTTTTCTTCAGCAGCCAATTTGATTTATTCAGCAAAGTAAAAAGAAAAAATAAAATAAAAAAGGATCCATGAATCTTCCCCTCAGCTACTCTTCATTTGTCTGACATGAATATTTCTCCTTTTTCAATTTTATTTTGGATTCATCAGATGAGAGATGCATATAAGATCTGGTTCCAAGTATCTGGAAGCCCAGCAAGACACCAATGGCTGCAATCCAAACCAGGGTGGCCTCCACTGAATGAAGAAGGGTGAGCATCTTTCCTTAGTTGGGAAAGAAAGGTGATATCGAGCAGATAAACTGGCTTCGTTATGGTATTCAGCACATTACTCACTACTCCTTGCTGTGGCAGTGGCAGAGATCCGCTTGGATTCGTTGATCCACTTGCAGGCTGTGTTTGTTTGCCACAATTTTTCACTCCAGGTTCTC
The DNA here is from genome assembly GCA_019514585.1 of Dendrobium officinale. NCBI lineage: Eukaryota > Viridiplantae > Streptophyta > Magnoliopsida > Asparagales > Orchidaceae > Dendrobium > Dendrobium officinale. The sequence continues at coordinate 16,945,067 of CM033692.1, forward strand.
CCCAATCCTGTCCTCTGATGCCCAATAAAAGAAGAAGCTTAAGTGCTATTATTTTCTTCATTGGTATTTATTATGTAATATGTATTAGATGTTTGATTGGTAGATATTTAAATATCAAAAAATTGATAAAAATAAATAAATATTTATATTTCATCATTTAGTTGGAGTATCTCCTACCCTGCAATATGCATGTCCAAAACACTTAGGGGATGGGGTAGCAGGATTTAGGTCAGATTTGAGCTGGATTTGAACAAAATCAAGCCAAACGGCCTAAAATGCAAAACCAAATCCCACGGAAAATGAAAGCCGCCGTAGATGGAAAATTTCGCATTTTCGTGCTAAATCCCGGATTTCCGAAATCCTGTTTTTTGACGGATTTACGAAATCCGTTGGCTCGAGAGGAAGAGTATGCTCGTTAAAATCATTTCTATAGCCAAACAGTCACACATGATTTAATATGATTTATCATGAATGTTGCCAAACAATTTTTAGGATTTAGGCCCCTCGGATTTCTGAAATCCGGATTTATGAAATTCTACTTAAATCAAATCCTGTGTGCTTCCAAACAACCCTTTAGTATATTTTACTTCACTAATCTACTTTCATTAGAAGCTACTCCTACAATACATCTTATATAGCTATATTTTTAACTCGATCCTTTCTTATTTTATCATAAATTAACCTTAACATTCTAAGTGTTGAAAATGCTAGCAGATCATATATTGCTTACTGGTAATGAACTGGAGAGATCCCCTGGAAAAAGACCTTTGTAGCAGTGGTGTTCACACTAGATTCTACCCATTTGGCCCAAGTTGTTAGCCCTTTGGAAAAAGCTTCCAGGCGGTCCATGTCCTTCAAGACTTTATCTCCATCCTGAATATAGTCCCATCTGCAGAACAAATATAAATCCAATCGTTAACTAATCATTGAAATAGTTGTTAAGTGAGCCTCACCCTTGGCTTGCTGCTCCTTTGTGTATCCACCAATGCCATGTGTTGAAGATTAGAAGGTCAGAGTTGATCCATATGCTGCTGCTTGATAACGAGCCCAGATCGAGCACTCGACCGATCGACTCGGTCGAGATGTCCACAAGATATGGTGATCGATAGAACATTATTGAGACCACAAAGTCCTGTTGACACATTGAGCTTGGTATGTTCGTTAGAAGCAATGAAAGTTTTAGCTATGTTACATAATATTTTCTCATCTTGGGTTGCCTCAAAGGTGGGCGGTGGGCAAATTTATAAGTAAAAATATATAGTTTTTTTTTCAAAAATATCTATACAATCAAAATATGTTCCGAAGGTGCTGCCTCTTGATCTCTATTTGATCATCGTCGTACATTTCGCAGATATGTCGGGGGTCCCAAGGGACAGCGCCCCCTACGGGGTTCAACCTGACAAATTAGGATATTTTTGGATTCTCTTTAATATTTGTCTTTGTATTTGATTCATCGTTCCCTAATAATAATATATCTACACAATATGTTTAATTATGTTCCCTGAATTCATAGAATGTAATCGCTTAATTAAGATTAATTATGAGTTTATTCCTTAAAAAAGTTTTGCTAATCAACTATGCATCATTTTTACAATTGTTAATAAATTACAGTGATGTGCCGACATTATTAATATGACTAAAGAAATTTGAAGAACCATACCACAAACGTGACTGAAGAGAGGGGATCCTTCCTATCAATAGAGATCTTAGAATCTGGAACAGCAGAATGAAGCATGCAGAGCAGAGACTGCCACTGATTATAACTAATGGAGTCACCAACAAACATCATCTTCTTCCCCCTCCATCTTGTCAGAAAATCCTTCCCATCAAATCTTCACTCACCATTCAGAAATCTTTCAGAAACTAAAACTTACATGAAAAAAAAAACTTATCAGAAAATCTTTTTTCCTAAGTAGTAACCTTGGGAGCTCACAGGCAGTAGGCTGCCACTTATACTTGAGGTAGAGCTTATCAGGGCGGCCATATTTCTGGCAGTCGAACTCCGGATCGATGAAGGGACAGCTCGACGAGTCGTAGAGAGGATATGAATCATCATAGATCCAATTGCCATGGAAGAAGTCACAGCTGATGCTGCTGGCTTTCGCCGGCGGCGGCGTAGTCTTCCTCCGGTGATCGCCGTGGGTTCTTCTTGTTAGAAGAGTGGATTCACATAGTGCTTCATGGAATGAAGCAAGAAGAACATATAGGAGAATTAGATGGGCTATGGCTCTCCTCATAGGTAGAAGAGGTCATAAGAGTAGATACAGAAAGAGTTTCTAAGAGATGGAAGATCTCCTTTACAGAGAGAGTAGACAATAATGAAATGTATTATTAAATTTTTTTAATAGTTATAAATAAAACTAAAGCATTCATGGGAGAATGATTTATAAATAATTAAAAATATAAGAGAGAGGAATCCCACCGGGTTTACTGGGTTGGTGGGCGAATGTGGTTGGGAACCACCCAACCCACGTTTGATTTCTCTCTCAAGCGGGTTTAGCTGGGTTGGTGGGCGAATGAACCACCCAACCCACGTTTGATTTCTCCTTAAGTGGGGACAGAATAAGTGCATGGTCCAACACTTGTGACGCTGGTTGCCGCTAGGCCCGCAGAGTGATTAGTTACTCCGCCAAGTGCCCCCTCTATGAGGTTGAGAGTTCCATAAAAAATTAAGATTATCTCTTTTTTTATAAAGAGTTTTTGGGTTATTTTATGGTATATAATTTTAATCAATTTTCTTATATTTTAAATTTTAAACATATCACAAGCTTTAATACAAGTTTTTTTTGGAGGTTATGTACTTATATTGAAGTAAATAATCTCAGAAAGTATTAAAAGATTTGGAATATGGCATAAGATTTTTTAGATTCACAATTTTCATTTTATTAATTGTAAGAAGGTACATAGTTAGGTATTTTGTATTAACTAGGGTTTTCATCTATCTGATTTCAAGCTGTTCTAACTCTTAACTTATAATCAACTCAAAATTATTCAGTCTTTTCTTTAAGCCAAATTTAGGCTAATAATAGGTTAGCTAAATTTGAGCTAAGCTCAGAATATTCAAACATCATTAAAATTATTAAAATTGAATACAATCTTGTTTGGATTAAAATTTTCTAAGATTATTTCAACATTTGAACATACATACATTGATAATACATATCAATATAAAAATGTTAATTTGTTTTTGTTTTTTGGAGAATTAAGGGACAATGCTCTATTGCCTCCGAAAAAGTTCACACCCCTGGCCTCTCCTCGCCGGTTCTTTCTCTTTCGATTTATTTATATGAGCGGAGAGTTGACCTCATTTTTGTGTGAGGTCACTAAGATCCTTCCAGAATCCAGATCCAATCCTAGACCCTAGGATCTACTCTAGACTTTTGGATCCTTCCTAGAGCTAGACCTTAGGATCCTTCTAGATCCAAGACCTTAGGTCCTACTCTAGAGCTTAGGATTCTTCCATATCCAAATCCTAGAACTTTTCTAGATCTTAGGTCTTAGAAATCTCTCTAGATCCTAGGGTCAATCCAGACTCAAATTAATCCCATCCCTTTGATCCATCTTAACATCAAATTAATCTCATACCTTTGATCAATTCTAACCTCAAATCAATCCCTACTTTTGATTAATTCAAATCTCAAATTTCACCAAATTCAACTCCAAATTAATTCAAATTTCAAACATATCCAAACTTTGACTCAATCCACTTGAGAATCCAAATTTCAACTTAGACTTTGATCCAAACTTCAATCTAGCTTTGACCCCATCCATTCATTAACAATCACCACATGATTGTAAATGATTTGGATACTTCAATATTAATCATTCAAACTTGAAAGTCATTCCAAATCCAGAAATCCAGACTCAAATTCAAAGTCCTAAGGCCTTGTCCTAAACACCCTTTTCAGAGATTTTTCAAACATTTCAAAACCCAGTCAAATGGCCTCTGATTCAGGGTCTATCACTTACAAAGTGATAAGACAAGACTCTAGAGGTTACCCTCCAATTTTGAGTCCATTCTGAGGTCTCTAACCCCAAAATTTGAATTAAAATCCAAAGGCTGTAAAACCTTCAAATATTTACAGCCTATGCCACTGGACCTCTCACCTTGAAGTTTTTGACCTTGGAGCCCTTGTCAAAGTCTTTAGTCTCTTCCAGACTATTAATCTTGATATGTTGATCAATAAACTGTATCTTTCTGGACTTATTCCAGCCCCTAGTGGCCTTAAGCCCAAAATGACCAAAATACCCATATGGGGCTCAAACAAGCATTTCAAACCAATTGAACTCTGAATTGAATGCAATCACTTGCAGCAAGTTTCAAATTTCATTTCAAACCTGTTGAACCCATTCCCAGCTCCTGAGCCAACCTGGTTGACCAAGTCAACAGGGTTGACCCAAGAAGACCCTTAAGGGTTCAAATAGGGACTTTGACCAAATTGACCCCTCCAAACCCAGGGACCATGTCCAGTAGACTCAGGATGACATTCTGAATCTATTAAATCCAGTTCCAGCCCTTGAACCCAACTGGTTGACCAAATCAACCAGTTTTGGCCTAAAAGCCCATTAAGGGCCCATTAAGCCTTTTTGATTCAATTGACATACATGACTCTTGGAATCATCCTCCAATCCACCTAACAAGCCCATTTGGACTACCCAGGTGGAAATCCATAAACCCTTGATTGGGTTGACTGGTCAACCAGTCAACTCAAGGCTTAAAGAACCATTTGTGTGTTCAAACCCTTCAACCCATTGAACCCAGCCCAAGTTAAACACCTCCAGCCATTTGGAAAGGTTCTACAACCTGTTCTGATGCCAACTCAGCAGGTCTTGACCCCATTGACCAGTCAAACAGTCAATGGGAATTCAAATGGGCTCACCCGGTCAAACCTATTTGAATTCTTTCCCCTTCCCATTTCAGGCCAGCCCAAGCATTGATTTTGATTCTAGAGACTTCCTTAAACCTGGCCTGGCCTCCCCCAGCTGCTGGCATGGCTCTAGACCCGAGCTATCAACCTAGTGGTCCCCTCCCTACTTGAGAACGACCCAAGGTCTTTTTCACCTGAGGCAGACGCTCCTCCTGTCACCTAACAGTCTGGAACAGGTGTCCATCATCCCAGCACTCTCCCTGATCAATCCCCACCGTCCCTTTAGGCTCCACACTCGTGAATAGGCAAGAGACACGATTCCCATTGATCCCAAGTGATCTTGCATTCCAGAGCTCTCCCAGAGCTTTTATGATTTCGTTTTGACTCCATTGAGCTCAACCTTGATTTTCCTATCGATCCTCGGTGTTTTGAAGCTGCCGGCGGCGAGATCGGAGCTTGACCGAGAGCCACTTCCGTTCAAACTCCTCCAACTCCGTTTCCAGTGATCCTCCAAGCTTGAAGCCTGAAGGAGATCAACACGTGGACAGTCTACAAATTCAACCGTAAAAATATCAACTCATTTGATCCATCCTTCGGTGAGAAATCCTAAACCCTAGTTTGTTTTCTAGGTTCTTAAATAACCCATTCAATATTGCATCAAATGATTTAAGAATACCTCCCCATTACTCATTAGACTCTAATACGTCTCTGTCCAAAATTTCAAGCCATTTGGTTCAGTATCTTGAGAGAACGAAACAAAAATGCCCCTAGGGTTTTCGGTTTGGCTGGAGGAGGAAGAGAACCCGTTAGCCGTCGGATCTATTCCGTTTGGATCAACGGCTGTGATCGGGTTTGATTTTGAACTCCGTTTCATATTGATAGAACTTTGGATCGATCGATCCTCTGTCCAGCCGAATCCAGGCCGTTAAGCCAAACCGCGGGAGCTAGATCCACCGTTCGATCATCTAGAATTGAACTTGATCCCGCGGGTTTGATCTCAACCGTCGGATCGAAACCGTGGAAGATCGAACGGTTGCAAGCCCTGCCGCACTGGTTAAGTGGCGGGTCCCGCGTGACCGCCGCCGTCCGCGTGGCTGCATCCGCTCCCGCCGCGTGTCCCGGGTCAGCGCCGCCGTTTGACCCGGCTAATTAAAACTATATTTTAATTCAAAATATTACCAGAACTTCTAAAATTCACCAGAATTTCAATTCTGATCCATTTTTGGTGTTCTTGGGCTTGTTTTGTTCATATTTTTAACTACTATATTCTAAAAATAAGTAAAAATTATTTTGATCTGTATATTATTAGTAATTTTAATAATACCTAAAATCTACCTTTATTTTTAAATAAAAATATATAAATCCTTTTTGGCTGAAATTTGGCAGAGGTGTAATAGGGCCTAGGGTTGATTTTCTGTAATTTTCCTAAGTCAGTTTGATGTAAATATGACTTAGTTTATGAATTTACAAAATCTAGATCAATATTTGAACTAGATTTTAGAAATTCATAAAACAATTCAATCTAAATCCAATCATGGCATGTTAGGGTTCTATGGAATCAGTGTAAAGTCTCCCCTTTCATTGAAAATAGGTTTAGATCTTGATCATGTATGGTTTAGTTAAAATCTACTTTCAATATCATGCTTAACCTAGTTTAATTAACTAATAAATTGTACATGATCATCATATCAAATTAGATTGACTCTTGATTTAGGGATATTGATATGCATATGCATAAATATATATCCCAAGATCATTTTATTCTAATTTGATGTATCTATTCCTCTATAGTAAATTGTTTAAGTTTATAGGTCATCAAATGACCTATAACTATAATGATTCACTATAATCCTTCCATAGAACATTAGGAGCACTTTTATTGTTCATTGTTTGTATTTTGATGTGATTGTAGTTAGTGTCAAAGGGTTAGAAGAACATCGATTTCGTAGCCCATAACCTAGTGGCATTAAGGACAATAATTAAGGATTTGTGTCTTAGTTAACTTAGATCAATTTAGGTGGACTTCACACATCTCTTTTGAGATGAAACTTAAACTTAGAAAACTAGTGTCATGAACCCAATGATTGAACTCACTTTGATTTGACATTAATTGATCTCAAGATAACTAGTAGAATTAGGTATTTTTCTCTTTAAAAGTTTTAATGTTCAATAAATTCCAATAAATCAATAAAATTCATTGAAAGTCCAAATCAATCTCAATCAACCTTAATCGACTCTTACCAATCATAAAACAAAGTTACAATTGTTCAAAATTAAAACTCAAGGTCTAGATATCATCAAAATTAAATCAACCCTTAATTAAGCCTTTAAACCTTCAAAAAAAAAATGTAATAAATGCATTGTAAATCCAAAAAATATATATAAACCCTTTAACTGACTAGAATCAATCCCTTAATCCATGAAAATTAAAAGCTCCTTAATTTGACAGTAATTCTGTAATTAATTTAATTTTAGCTAAAAACCCACTTTTAATTAATATAATTAATTAATAATAATTAAAAATTCTAAAAATTTCCCAAACACTTGGGAATATCTTCTTAGGTCATCTCTGACCTTTGGAGGTGTTTCCAAGAAGGTGGGAACTTATTTGAAGCAAAATCATAAGAGGGCCATTAATTAAACAATTTCCAAAATTCATTAAATACCCAAAACTTCAATAATTCATAACTAATTCAAATAAATTCCAAATTGATTAAACTCACTTGCATTAAACTCATAATAATGTCTAATATTTGTTAAAAATGTTAAAGATCCAAAAAATCATTAATTTCAAAAAAGTTAACATTTTTGGTCAACTCTAGGTCAAAATCGGGTTAACAAATTCTAAAAATCATAACTTTTGATAGAAAACTTCAAATTGAATGTACCAACTGTCTAACAACTCATAATTAGGTCTAGTATTTATTAAAAATCTGAAATTCTTAAGATTAACTCTAATTTTAAAAGTCAAGTTTTGACCCCTTAGCATATCTGGATAACTTCAAAAATTCATTAACTCTCACAAATTCCAGAATTTTATTAATAGGATAATTAAATTCTCAACCAACCCATTAAAATCAGTAACCAACTCCATTTAATATTAATCCACTCCTTTAATTCCAACCAATTTAAATCAACTTAATCAACCCCGATTGCTACTGGGCAACCCAGGCCTACGAGGCTATTAGCTTAGCCCCAAGGAAGGTGAAATAAACTTCACGGCCTCGGTGTGAAACAAAGGTAGTAATCAATTAACTTTTAAAATATGTTTGATTAAAATTCTTAATTTATTAATACTTAAATTTTAATCTAAATCCCCTTTTAAGCCTTAACAAACCCAGACTTTTAGACAACTTCAACTAATTACCCACTTTAGGACCAACCTCAGCCACACAACCTTTTACACACACTTTAGATGATGTGCTAGGACAACCAACTCTAGATTTAGGTTAGGCCGGTGTTTACTTTATTGCTGTGTGCCGGATTTTTCGTAGTTTTCACTGCATGTTGTGGATGAGATTGCTTTGCTGTGTCTGCTTACTTTTTCTGCACTCTGTGGATGGATTGATGTGTTCGGCGACTAGATTACCCTTAGGTTAGGCACGATCTGAATGTTGACACAGTTTTCTGCAGGTGGCCACGCTCATGCAGGGCAATATATAAAGGGGGCAAATCAAAAAAATGCATAAATATTATAAACTCTTTGCACAGGTGCTTCAGCTGCTAAAGCCCCCAAATCATAAAAAGAGCGTGGCCAGTGTGTTTACTTTCTTTTCTGCTTATATATAACTGCTTGGGAATAACTGCTTTTTATATATTAATTGCTTAGGATAACCCTGCAGGTGAGTCTAGATTTTTATTTTGATATTAATGTAATTTGTGTAAGTGTCAAGTGTTGTGAAAGTTTATTTTGAGTTGGGATACATAGATCCAAAGCTTGGATTCCAAAGAGGAAAGGATACCCCTTTAGGGAACACTCCTTTTCCATTTGGAAATCCAAATTTGGATCATACCTCTTCCTTACCCAAAGAGGAAAGAGTGGCCTTCCCCCTTAGAGGGAAGTGCCCTCTTGTCCATTTGGGTAATCCTCTACGAAGATTCCAAGAAGATTGAAGAAAAGGAGTCCGAAGAAGAATGAGATTGAAGATTTGAAGACTTAAAGATTGAGAGTATCCCACCCAAAATAACTTGCGTCATTACTAGGCTTAGAATCCGGGTTGTTGTCAGTGGTGCCCGGCCACTTTACTTTCTGCAAAATTCTGGTTTGTAATAAGCAAGGCAACTTTGCCTATGGACATTTATTAATTAATTAATTTATATTTGATGTGATGAATTGATTGCCTTTAGGACTACCTGCTTTTCTTAGTTTTTTGGCGATTGTATGCCGCTTTTTGTTTTCGCCTGGATACGTGAGACTCATGAGGGTGTGAAAGTTTTCTACTCATAACCTTAAATGTCTAAAATTTTAGTGAGTCTAAATAACATAGAAAGATAACGAATCTAGGGAATTAGCCGGGGATCGACCCCGGGGTCGCATGCATATTTTTGCATTACCCTTTCCTTGCTTTAGACCCTTCCCCGCCTGCGGGTAGAGTCCGGATAGTCTGACCTATGAGGACGAGGTGCCGGACCTGGGGAAGTCCAGTCTTCTAAAAAATTATTTTATAAGCCTGTTTTTAAAAATTTCAAGCATATTTGATTTGAAGTTGTTAACTAGCATGCATTGCATTAGATACAAAATAAAAGAGTCAAAATTTTAATTGCATCAGTTTAGCATTTTTGCACCCAACATATGTCAAAGGGGTCAATTAGGGAAATCTCTAGATGTCGGCCCCAACTCTCCAAAACCTTAAATACAACGTCCCTACCACTCTTTCATAAAAGACCGGACTCATCTCTTTTAATTCGATTAGGTGGTTAGCTGGCTCCCCAATCCAGGCCGGGGTAAGTCCAGACCTTGCACTGCATTAGTTAGGATCGGACGACTGTGGTCCAGTGTCCAAAATTAGATTAGGATCTGGGGCAGATCTTTGATTATAAGACCCCAAACTTCGGGAATATAATCCCAAATTTCTAATAAAATGCTCAACTCTAATTAAATATCATTTCAAATCCAAAACATAAAGCCCAACACTTAGATTAAGTTGGGACACTTCCGGATGGTTCCGGAATCTCAAAGTATCCCCTACCTCTCTTCCTTTGAATCTGTTAATAACTGCTCAATCTCGATCTATTCCCTTTTGAATTTCCAAAATTCACTTCTCTTTTTGATATCACTCCTAGAAATTCTAACAAAATTTTGCCGTTATTTTAATCGAGAGTTTTCGTAGGAGACCTCGTTTTCTTACGATGTAATTAACTACGAGGGCTTGCGCTCGTAGGAGATTTAGAACCACACACGCACCTGATTTTAAAAATTGATTTTTCAAAACTCAATTGGATTTCTTTGGGAAAACTTAAAATATTAGTGATCATTGTTATCATATTCAAAGAATTATCATCGAATGATATTTTCCCCCTTCGGGGAGATACATCTTTCTTTGATAAGGCTTTGGATGTGAACCTAACGATCACACTTCTTGAATATTGTAACTGGATATTCAGTTGAACCTCATTTTGACCCTTCGGGGCCATATGAAGTTCTCTTTAGCATGCGGTCATAATATTTAAGATGAATTTCATAATTCTAAATCTGAATACTGTTATGAAATTTTATTCTCACCTCTCGAGGTGATATACTTTTTCTAACGAGACAATTCAATTTTAGAATTCAATTTTAAGTCCCAAAGAAAACTAATATTTTTTAAAATATGTTTTCAAAATTCCACCAGACACTACTAAGAGATTTCGCCCTCATCTTTGTGAGGACTTTATGATATGAGTTCTGGTTTCCTATAGGTGCAAACCACTATAATTAATTACCCATCTCGATAATGAGATAGAACTTTCGATTAAGGCTAGTCATGGGATAGGTACTAAATACTAAGCATATAGTAACAACAACTTTATTATTTGAATTTTGTTTTATGATTTGGAACCTACCATCATAAACTTAAAATAGGTGATGGTGAGAATGAAGACGGGCCTGATCAAGATCTCATGGTTCTGTCGTCTAGGGCTGTCAAGGTCCTTTGTCTACTTAGTCAAAGGAGGTAGTCAATCCAACCTTACAGAAGGCAACTTATCTGCAGTCATGGGTTGCTTCATCCAAGAATGCCTTGGAGACCTGGGATGGTGTTTGTCTAAGGAGATAGATCTAAATCCATATTAGCTGGCATAGGGCTTTATGCCTATCGACCTGTGATTAATTACTCAAGGGTTTGACGCCATTAGGAAATATACGGGGTTTGGCCGTGATCGTAATATAATGATGTCATTTTGCGGCAAAATCATCTAATCAGAGGGCATGTGCCACGTCTCTAAGGACATTACCAGCCTATTGAGAACGGAGAACGGGAGAGAACGAGAAGGGCTAGGGGTTTCGCTGCTTCGGTTGGCTTCAATCATGTCTCTGAGGTAAGTTTGAATGCTTGGTTTTATGTCATATAAGGTAGTTACATGAGTGGTTGCATCGTCTGAACAAACATGGTTAGTGGGAATCATCATTTGGGAAGATCGTACATGTAGGTGGAACAGATCGACAATTAGAGATAAACACACTCAGACTCACACGCACAATAAATATGCATGACTTAAACTCAAAACCTCTTAGTTGATAGCAAAAACATCCAACCAATAAATCAAAGAGTGTTGCATAATCCTCAAAGATTTAAAAATTTGAGATTCTATGAACATTTATGATCGACAATTCAAAAAATGAGCATATTTATTTAATGGTTATATTTTTTAGTTCCAATGATAAGGTCTTGAGCTTAAAATTTGATATATTGTGATTAAATAAGCTTAAAAAAAATAATAATAATAAAAGGCCTATATGCATATTTCTAATATAGTTTTTTTTTTGCTGAACATTGTCGCACTATCTATTATTATTGCAAGTGGAGTGCGGCATGGACTGAGGAAGCCTTCCTGTACACTTTTATATTCTTTCATTAACATAGAAAAAGTTAATTCTATACAGTGATGCTGTGCGTCATCCACCATCAGATGCAACCCAGCTGGAATCAGTACCTTGAAAGGCAATATTGGAAGATTTTTAAAATTCAAAATCAATATTAATTTCTAATTTTTTCCAATAGAATTTGAAATTTAAGAAATTTCCGTCTTTAAAGATGTTTTTTTTTTAAAGATGCCTCAATGTTTGAGAGTTTAATTTTTTTTACTTAAGTATTTTTACATTAAGTCAGCATCTTCCTCCGAGGAGGGATATTATCTATAATCAACAATCAATATTAGTTTCTTCATTTAAAGTGGATCAGACCCTATGGTATTTCTTCCTTTTTAGGGGCTTTTACATAAAAAATTTTGATGTCTCTTATGAATGTTACATCTCTATTTTTTATATATTTGTGAGCTTCGTACAATATGACGTTAAACTTATAACTCTTTATCACTGTGAATATTTAATGATGAAACAATACTAATAAACAATTGAAAAAAAAAGTAAATATATTTGGGTCACTTGAAGATATGCAGAGTGAGCATAGATTCAGACTAAAACATCTCTCTCTTAATAACTTTTATTTGTTCCGGTCACAGGACGTAGCTCTACGTTCGGCCTCCAGTAAAATCGCGCAACGCGTTCTCACTATTTACCGCGCTCCCCGACAATCCGACCCGGAACGGACCCAAGATGGCTCGGTATTTCTCGATTTTGCTAGGTATTGCTCGGTATTGCTAGGATTAGTCGAGTTTGCTCGACAACAACCAATACCGAGCAAATATCAAGTAATACCGAGCAATACCGAGTTGTACCGAGTTTTTTTAGAAAACTCGGTATTGGTCTTTACAGAGCGGTATTTCTCGTTATTGTCAAGCAATACCGAGCAAATACCGAGTAATACCTCGCAATACGCGAACATAGCATTCTCGGGTTCCTGTCCGGGTCAAGTCGTCGGGCCGCGCGGTAAAGAGTAAGAGCACGTGGCGACATGTTATTGGCGGCCGAACGCAGCTCTATATCCGGTCAGAGGACGTAATAATTGTTCCTCTCGTAAAGCTGTATGAACTGTTACGAATATGAAGTGCTGAAAGAATTGCAATTACCTAATAATATAGTCCACATAGAAGCAAAATATAAGCGTTGGCTAATTAAGTGCTCAACATTTGTTCATAGCCCAAACTAGTAGTGGCGGAATTAGAATATATTTTTTAGCATAGGCATAAATTGATTATTATTATTATTAAAACATTATTAATATTTTTAATATATATATATATATATATATAGCTCTAAATTTAAAACATTAGAGAGGACATAATTAAATATTTATTATGAATTTATGTAAATAAAAATATACGATGTAAAAGATTCTTTTTTTTTGGAAAATTAGGGGTAGCTTTCAAACTTACACGTAATACATATGCGAGACTCGAACTCAAGACCTCTTAGTACGGAGTCAGATTCTCAATCAAAAAATCAAGGAGAGATACAATACTTTAAAATTTTGAAAGAAGCATACGTCCCCTTTTAAATTCACATTTAGCTCAAAGCTTATTATTTATGAACTCTTATATACATATTTGGCCATTTTGAGCTTCATAAGATGATATGAGTTTTATATAAGAGATATGATAAATTGTACTATATTGTTGAAGCTTAAATAAGCTTAGGGTGTCAATATTTGACACGACCCGAAAATCTGACTCGAACCCGACCCGAAAATTTTAGATTAGGGTCAACCCAGACCCAAAATGGGTCGGGTCTGGATTCAGTAAATCGACTAGTTTCAAAAATTGAGTCAAGTTTGGGTTGACCCAATAATCCAAAATTGACCCAATGTTGACCTATTTTTGACCCAAAAACCCCCTTTTGAACTGGAAATCTGAGATTGACCCGATTTTGACTCAAAAATAGGAGATTGACCAATTTTTAGACTCGAAAACTAACAATTTTTGGTCGGTCCTAGGTCATTCGGGTCATGTCGGGTTGACTCAGACTCGAAGCGGGTCAGGTTCGAGTCCGAAAATGGGTTAGTTTTTGGTTGACACGAATAGTGTTAAGTCAGTTGTGGGCCTCCGAAGGAGCACCGCTCGCGGGGGTTTCGAACGCAGAGGGTACGGCCACACTATCCCGTAGGACAAAACGATCGTAGGCCTCTACACTCGACACGAACGGGTCGATGGGAGGGCAGATTGGATCGCGCATACGACTAACCATTGGGGATAGATGCTGTCGCCAGCACACCCCGATGGGTAGCAATATACACGACCTAGTCACGGGTTTCCCCCACTCGATACGAGAGATCGAGTGGGGTAAAGTAGATTGCGGGGCCAAGTTTCCCACGGGCGCAAGCCCCCGTGGTTAATTACATCCCGGGCCGGAGCCCGAGAAAACTCTCGATTAAGGATCATACATTATCTTTTCTAAATTGGGATTAGCATGAGGGTATAGACTAGGAAATCCTACTCAAAGGAAAGAAATGTCTCAAAGAGGCTCAATCAACATGCATGGCTCATACCAGCATTCGGAGGCTCTAGGGTATTAGAGAGAAACTAGAGAAAGAAAGACAAGCAATCAGTCACATGCGTGAGAGAAAGATGGAGGTGGCGTCATCCTGTGACGCGGATAAATAGGATTTAGGGTCCCTGAAAAGAAAGGGACCTACCTACTATTTAAGGCATACTACGAGACCGAGTGTAGTAGCCTCGAACCCTAAATCTAGGTAGGGCTTAGTGCTCTACGAAACACTAAGACCCGTGTCCTAGCTAATGCAATGCAAAACCTGGACTTACCCCGGCCTGGATTGGGGGAGCCAGCTAACCACCTAATCGCTTTAAAACCATGCTGTCAAGTCATTTATGATAGATGGGTGGGTGGTACAGTTCTTTGGAAATAGGACCGACATCTAGAGAATTTCCTAAGTGGTCCTAGACTTATGTGGGTCAGATGCTCCTAGCTAATGCAATTAAATTTTAATTAAATTGATTTCTAATGCAATGCATGCTAGTTGAAATGTCAGCTCATGAATGCTATAGAACTTTAAAAACAGGCTTATAAAAAATAAATTTTTAGAAAAGACTGAGTCTCCCTAGGTCCGGCACTTCATCCTCATAGGCCAGATTATCCGGACTCTACCCGCAGGCAGGGAGATGTCTTATAACAAGGAAAGAAGGATGCAGTAATATGCATGCGACCCCGGACGGTTCCGGCAATTCCCTAGATTCGTTAAGTTTCTATGTTATTTAAACTTAAATTTTTAGAAATTGGTTATGAGTATAAAATATTTTATAGTCCTTAGAAGAGCCTAACGAATTCCAGGCGAAAACAAAATCGACATGCAAGAAAGAAACCTAGAAAAAGCAGGCATTTCTACTGCGCAATCAGGTAAACACATCAATATAAATCAAACTAATCAAGTAAATGTCCATAGGCCAACTGCCCTTTAATTACAACCCAGGGTATGCAGAAAAGTAAAGTGGCCGGGCACCACTGCCAACAACCCGGATTTCTAAGCCTATGACAGACGCCAACAACTCTGAGTGGGATATTGGGTCTTCAATCTTTAGCTTTCTGGATATCTTCTCCTTGGACTTCTTGGATCTCTCCTCCTTGGACTCCTTGGATCTCTCCTCCTTAGACTCCTTGGATCCGTCGTGGCTTGAATATCCAAACGAAGAGACAATTCCCCCAGTATAGGGGTATTGCCTTTTCTCTTTGGATATCTAAAGCCATCCAGCTCGATCTTCCAAATGGAAGAAGACTCTCCCCTTAGGGATGCCTTCTTCTTTTGGAATCCGAGCTGGATAAGAATATCCCGACTCAGAAGTTGTTTTCACAACTCTTAACAATTATTACAAATAAATTACATTAATTGAAAAGCAGTAAATTCTAAATCACCTGCAAGGTTATCCTAATAATCATCACAAGCAATTTATATAAAAATAAAAAAGCTAACACCATTGACCCTGTGCCAAGCCATGCTCTTAATTCTGAGGGCTAAGCAGCTCCACCTGTGCAGTTATAATTATTAATTTAGCCCTCATTTTTATTTAGGGGGAGCTGAGCAAGCACCTGCATAAAACATTATTAGAAATAATTATAATGCTCCCCCCTTTTATCAGTATGAGCATGGCCACCTGCACGGAAGAACAATATATATATATAGCGCTCCTAACCTATGGGTAAGTCTAACGCTCACATCCAGAGTGCAGAAAAAGTAAGCAGACACACCAATCATTTTTCAAACAGCATGCAGTGAAAACCACGAAAAGCTCCGGCACACAGCAGAAAAATAAAACCCAGCGGCCTAACCTAGATCTAGAAGCGGTGCCCTAGCAAACAATTCTATGTGTGTGTAAGGCTAGTGTGGTTTGGATAGATCCTAAGTGGGGTAGTTAGTTAAAATTGTCTAAATTTCAAGTCTGTTGTAGGCCAGAAAAGGAAATTTTGTTGAAATTCAAATATTAGTGAATTAGGGTGTATTTTACTTATTTTAGTTTGTTGATCAGTTTTAAGAGCTTAGGATATTCCTATTTGAGGTTTAAATTGCATTAGCCAATTTTGGAAAGTCCCGGGTCCTCCTAAGAACTAGAATAAGGGTCCAAAAAGTCACTATGGGAAAAAGGCTAAACCTGGGATTCCTAACACCTTAAGAAAATACTAGACCTTAATATGAGTAGTTAGACAGGTAGTAGGCTGAAATTGGAGTTTTCTAGGCAAAGTTATGAATTTTCTAAGTTTCGGGCCCTATCCTATAGACTAGGGTTGACCAAAAAGTTGACTTTCTAATCTAAGCCAATTTCTGAAAACCTAAAATTTTTAATAAATACTAGGCCCTAATTGGAGTCTAATGCAAGTGAGTTTACCTAATTTGGAGTTTTCTACAATTAGTTATGGATTTCTAAAGGTCGGGGTATTTATTGGAATTTTCTAAATTTCCTACTAAATAGCCTTTTTTATTGTTTTGCTCCAAATCAACTCCAAACTGATTGGAATCACTCCCAAAGGTCAGGGATGACCAGAAAAAGTGTTCCCAAGTATTTGGAGAAGATTTGGAATTTTTATTAATTTTTAATGATTTATTAGGGGCAAAACGGTAATTTCCACCTATGATCAAATTAGGGGTCAACCTGAGGTCAAACTAGGGAACCCTATTTATCTAAGGTCAGGGATCAGATTCTGGTCAGTTTGAGGTATTATGGGTAATTTTCTGACTTAAAGTGTATTTATTGTATTTTCCGGAAGGTCTCGGGGCCTTAATTAACCAGTTAATTAGGGTTGGTTAGCTAAGGGCTCTAAGAGCTCCTAAAAATTCCTAGAAAATTCAATAATGTTTTAGATGTCACTAAGTTTAAGTGTTGTAGTTTTCATGTCGTTCTGGGATCTATCCTAGCTCCTAGAAGACTTCTAAGTTCGCTAGACGAGTCCTTAATTTTTGTCCTTAGGGTGTCATTACGTTGTAGGAGTTTAAAGTGATGTTTAGTCTAACCCTTCAGGTAATAAATGCATGGGAGTACAAAAATGAAATAAACACACCATGTCCTTAGATCTAGGAGAGCCTAGGCTAAGTGCTCGTGGTGCAATCCTATACATGCAATCTACGAAGAATAAAAAAAACAGACACCTAAAGAAAGGATTAGTGAATGATTGGGACTCAACCATTCACTAACCCACTCCCCCATGATTGCTCTTCATATCTAGAACTCATGCCTAAAATTCCATGAAATAGCGGGTCTCCCGAAATTAGGATTTATATATAAGTAGTTTTAAAATAGTTTAAAGTACTTATAGATATAAATATATATTTTTGGAAAATAAAATAATTGAAAATAATTCAATTTATAATACATAAGTATAGGGAAACCCGCTGACCACCCTAACGAAGTTTCAAAATAGTTTGAAAATAATTTTTAGTTTAAAAATAATTAGTATGATAATTAATTTAAATAATATTAAAATAACCGAATCATATGATAAAACAGAAAACAGTCAAGACAGCCAAAATCAAGGGCTGGAAATGGTTCCAAATTAAAATAAGCACTTTTCTGAAAAGATCAAGGGGTTACACGTCAAAATCCGACTTAAAACGGCGAAGATACGAATTTCCGAAGTTAAAACATGATAAAAATATTATTTTAAAATAGCCCTATTTCACTGGTTTTTAAATTCAGAAAATACAGACATAATTTTTATCTGAAAATAATTTCAAACTATGCAGAATTCACAGTACATCCAAAACAAGGTGCTGTGCGTCGACAGCGGACTTAAAACGACAAAGTTATGTAATTTCAAAGTTTAAACATAATAAAACAAATATTTGAAAATAATACAGTTTACTGTTTTTCAAAATAAGTACAGAAATAATAAAAATATTTGTGCAATGCAGACTCCAGGATGTGCAGAATCAAAATACGCTCGAAACAAGGGGTTGTGCGCAAAAATCCGATCTAAAACGAATTAGATACGGATTTTACAAGTTTAAAAATAATAAAATAATATTTTAAAATAAAGCAGTTTTACTGTTTTTGAAATAACAGAAAATATGAATATAATTTTTATCTGAAAATAGTTTTAAACAATGCAGAATTCAAAGTACATCCAAAATAAGGTGCTGTGCGTCGACAGCGGGCTTAAAACGACAAAGTTATGTGTAATTTCAAAGTTTTCTGTCACACTAGATCGTACTGTACGAAATAAATTCGTACAGTACGATGAACAGAAAGATAAAACACACAAAAAAGTGTTTTTATTCTTTCTTATTATAATAGATCGTACTGTACGAAAAAAATTCGTACAGTACGACTATATCGTACGGTACGAACCAATTCGTACAGTACGATGAACAGAAACTTCATCTTCCTCTGCGCATGCACAGGGAACCGAAACCCTAAAAAGAAAATCGTCTCGTTCTCTCGATTGGGTGGACGAAAATGCACGAAATTTTAGATCTATGTTCTAAAAGTGAAGAGCATTCATGGGGAATAAGTTTTACAAAAAAAAATATGCACTCTATATGAAGTTAAATAACTTTGTGTGATCTAACTAGGGTTTGAGATATACCTCAATCCACACGGTGGATTCGGGAGATCTTGGGCTCGTTGGACTCGTGGACTCTCCAGGAACAATTTCCTAGTTGACGTTGAGATCCAACTCACGCTCGATCGACCGGGATTCTTTCTGGAACGCGAAACGTCTCGGATTCGCCGGAGGATCGCCGCCGGCGGGGTCTGGACGTCGGGATTTGGTTCGAGAAAGTAGGGGGAGTATGTGGGAGCTCTCACCGAAAACCTCAAGGCCTCCGGAGGTCTAGAGCAAGAGCAAAATAAAAAAGATCCTTCCTAACCCTAATTTTCTCCTATTTAAATCTCTAAGCTCTAGGCTAACGGTCCAGATCTCATCAAGGTCGAATTAGGAGGGAATTTAGAGGGAATTGGCCGTGGTTTTGAATTCAAAACGAAGGGGAGGCTTTAATTGCAATTATTGGCCATTAATTTCATTAAAATAGGCTAATTTGACCTATTTAAGACTTGATTTGACCAAGTCAAACTTTGACCTGGTCAAATCAGTCAAGGGAGTCAAAGGGGGGGTGAGATCAAGCCATGGAATCTATGAGATAGATTTAAAATTGATTTTAGGCTTAAAGGGTCCAAACTGGTCAACCCGGGTTGACTCAGTCAACTGGGTTGACTCGGGGTCCAAGTCAGGGCTCGATAGAGTCGACTCGACTCACTGAACCCACTGGAGGGGGTCTCGAGGTCTGACTTGGTCAATTCGACCAAGTCAACCTTTTGACCAAGGTTCTGGGCAAAATCGAGGTCAACATCAGTCTGGATTCAATCTGAACCCGACCCGTGACCCGAAATTGACACCCCTAAATAAGCCCTTCAACTAGGGCTCACTTCTACTAAACGTAGGCTTATTTGAAAAAATTTTTTTACTATTTTCTGAAATAACTTTGTAATTCAAAAAAAAAAAAAAATATGTCCAATAATAATAATAATAATTGATACGTCCACAAAAAATTGCCTTGATCGAGCACGAATCTCGAGGCATATTCCAATTAGAATTTTTTGGGATCATATGGATTCCAATTTCAGTAAACTTATAATCAAATTGAACATCTCAAAAGGACGAACCGAACAACACCGAAATTTGTCCAACCCAAGCCCAAATGGGTCCAAATCGGGGGCTCGGACCACATTTGGAAGGGTTAAAGCATTATTTGGATAATGAAATGATATCCAAATATGGCATGCTTATAGTCAAATCGAGCGTCTCGGCGAGACAAATCCAACGAGCCCAAGATCTCTGAATTCCGACACTGTTAAGGCACTTAAACAGTTAAAAAACTCTCTATGATCGGGGGAATCAATACGAGCCATCCGATGGAGCACTCTGAACCTGCCCCGGATCTTCTCTAGATTTACGGGGTGCGCCACTCATGAAAATCTATAAATAGACCCCCACTCTCTACATGAGGGGGACCTTTGGCTTGAGATTGAAGAGAGCTCTGAAGCTTCAAGAGCTCTAGTACCACCGCCGCCTGTCGCCGGACAACCGCACGGCTGTCGCTTGTCGTCGGACAACCGCCCGGCCGTCGCCTGCCGCCGAACCACCAGTCGCCGCCTGTCGCCGGACCATTGCACGGTCGCCGCCTGCCGCCGGACCACCGCCGGACCACCGCCCGGTCGCCGCCTGCCGTCGGACCACCGCCCGGCTGCCGCCTGCAGTCGGACAACCGCCCGCCCGCCGCCTGTTGCAGGACCACCGGGCCGCCGCCTGTCGCTGAACCACCGCACGGCCGCCGCCTGCCGGACCACCAGCCGCCGCCTGTCGCCGGACCACCGCCCGGTCGCCGCCTGCCGCCGGATCGCCGCCTGCCGCCGGATCGCCGCCCGGCTGCCGCCTGCCGCCAGACCGCCGCCTAGCCGCCGCCTGCCGCCGGACCGCCTTGCGGCCGTGCCTTCCGCCTGACCGCCGCCCCGCCGCTACCTCCAACCGGACTTCAGACCGACCTTCGTCGGACTACCGCTCGGCTGCCGCCCGATGCCAGACCATCGCTCCGTCGCCGCCTGCCAGACTTCAGTCCGACCTTCGTCGGACTACCGCCCGGCCTCCACCTGCCGGACATCCGTACGACCATCTCCAGACCTTTGACTGTCTCTCCAAATCACTGTAATTCGACCGCCTCTAAATCGAGGGACGGGTCAATCCTTGTAATTCACTCAAGTTTAGTGGAATATTTTCACCTAGGCAAGGCCCCGTGGTTTTTCCCTCTTCGGGCTTTCCACGTAAAAAAGATTTGGTGTTCTACTTCTCTCTTTCTGTTTGTGTGTTGGATATTCGTGCATCGCTAAGACAAAAAGTTTACTCACTCTACCACCACGAATCTTTCAGACCGCAACAATAATAATAATAAACCCTTAACTTTCACTAGGAGTTATTGCACTATTAATCATAGCCCAAAATAAAGTTTGATTAGTTGGCATACTTCTATGATAAAACGAGATCAACTACAATCACATGAGGCCTCTGACTTATCTGACATTTTCTCCCTATCTCTCTTTTAATACCAACTAATCAAACCCTTTTAGAATATAACTTCAACACTATAATATTTCCCTTTCACTTGGGACTTGAGAGCCTAGTTGAGCTAGTCATGAGCTAGCCAAACTAGCCAACTCACTTTGAAGACTAAAGTTTCTTTTGAGACAGTTTTTTTGCTACTTTATAAAACTTCTTTATAAATTTTATACTAAAAAGCTGTTTTAGAAAGCAGTAAAGAAGCTGTCCCAAATGAAGCTTGGTATGACTTTATTACTGTTTCTTAAAATAGTTCTAAAAAGTTACTAAAAATTTGTTTTAAGAAGCAATAAAAAAGTCATACTAACACTTCGTTCGAGATGACTTTCTTACTGCTCTATAAAGCTACTTTTTAGTACGTCTAACAGTAAGTAGCTTGCACAACTAATTTTATAGAACACTACCGCCATCCCAAACAAAACCTAATTATATGACTAAATTCATTTAAATTAAGACAGCAGATCATAAGTTTTTTTTTTTTTTTTTTTTTACCGCAGATCATAAGTTCTATTATGATAAAACATGATAATTATTTTAAGAAAATAACAATAACTCTCACAAGTTAAATTATTTTTTGGGGAATAATAAAGGTAAAGATATAAGTTTGACAAAAATAAACTTAAATCTAAAATCTTAATAATAAATTTTTAAAAATAATTATCAATTAAGCAGCTTAAGCTGCTAGCCTGTCATTTGTCAGAAAACAATATGAAAATTACATCATAAAACTACAACTTTTTTTTGCTGTATTATGATATTATCGATTAAAAAATATAGAATTTCTTTTTTCTATAAAAGCTCTAAATTAAATTATAAAAAAGGAGCAAAAATGATAAAAAAAACATAATAATAAGAGATATTTATATTTTTATGTGATAATTATATAATTTTTAAAGTAATATATCTTTTTTTATTTCATCTTTTATTGAATAATTCAAATATATATGAATAAAAAATATTGAAGTGATTGGCTCCCTTTAATAAATTAAAATTTTTTAGTAGTATGAGCTGCAGCCAATTAATAATTTATCATACTTAAAAATTAAAGTATAATATTAAGGCATGTGAGCGTATTATTAACTCAAAATTCACTTGTGAATTTAGAGTTAAGACATGTGAATTTATTAATTGTATATTTAATTATGATATTAAAAACATCTATTTAATTACTTCAATAATTAAATATATTTTAATCTAAAAATTTTAGTTTATTGAAGAGATTCAATCACTTGATATTGTTTTTCATATACATTTGAATCATGTAATATAAGATAAAAACTATTGAGAAGTAAACTATGCAAAGAAAAAAAAACAAGAAAAGAAAATTATAAAAATAAACATCGGGATTTAATGTGAAAAATTACAAACAAAAAAAAAATCACAGAATCACACCACACCAATAAATCCACTATAAAACATCAAGAGAAATTGTACAAATATATATTCTCACACCCTCTCTTTGTCTATCTTCGGTTCTTTCTTCACATAGAATAGACAAAGATATGCTTTCAATACAACAAAGGAAGCAACCCTTCAAATGAAACAAAAAAAAAAAACAAAGAAATGAAAAGTAAAATGGCTCAACCCTACTAGCAACATCGTGGCACCAGGGTTTAGAGTGTTGCAGTGCTCCAACATACAACTCTGTGTTGTTTCAAAGGAAAAAAATATATATATTTTTTTGGGAGGCAAGGCACCAAACTCCCAAGCAGGGAAAACACTGCGCGCCCCCTACACCCCGCCTGACAAGCTTGATCGACGGTGTTTAGGTCTTAGACAACAACATAATCCAAATTGATTAACACAATCAGATTCCACACAAAACACAAAATCTAATATACATTCCAATGTCTTAACAATCTTTATATCATGGAAACAATATCTTTATATATCAATTATTTCCTCTAAAAATAATTCAAACAAATTGAACATTATTTATCACCCACACTAAATATGATCACCCAATCATGATAGGAGAAATGATAATAGAAAATAGTAACCAACTCTCTTATTATTTAACTGCAAATATTAATAAGTTAAATGTTGGTTTGTCTTTCATATGTGACGCTCTTAATTTACAAAAATTCTCTATCAACTCCTCCACTGCTCATACAGTGTGTGTGATTACAATTAAGGTCTCGTTTGGAACAGCTTTTGGCCCCTATTTTTTTGCTACTTTTAAAAAAAGTTTTTTCGCTAAAAAATTGACGTAAAGAGCAATAAGAAAGCTATCCCATACGAAGCATAAATTTGCTCAAAGTCTAAAAAACTCAATAACCACTTCAACATGTGTTCCTCTATCCTTCCTTTTTTATGTTGAAAGAGCATTTGCAATATTTTTGCATTATGGAACTCAGAGATGGGTTTGATCAGTTGATTTTGTGAAGTCGCATTCAGATCCAACTTTACTCCATTGATTCTTAGTGTAGGCAAGTGGTCTCTATCATTATATAGTACAATAATGGCTTGCAATTATAAAGCTTTTGGACTCTTCGTCTGTTCCAATGAGATAGAGAGCGGCCTCCTTTGGCCATATCTCTTTGTTCCATAGGGCTTTTTAAGTCAAATAAGAACGCTTTAGTTAAGCAAAATTAGTTTTGTTTTTATTTTATAGTAATTTTTTAATATGAAAAATTCTTAAAATCATGAAAAAAAGCAGCCAAAAGCTATTCCAAACGGATTCTTATTTGATAAGATGCTATAAATGAAGATTGATTAAGAGAAATATTTTTACTTAATTCATTATGTTATCATAATTGTTTGTAAGTCATGAACTAATTTTAATAAATGTTATTTAAGTCTTAACTAATAAAAATTATCTTAAACATGTTTAAGTAGGTCATAATTAATTTATAAGTGTTTGATTAATAAATATCCTTTAAATAATTATCATAAATAAATTGTAATATGACATACTTATCTTACTATCAAACCTAATTAATCCAATTAAAATTTTAATTAATGATATTCAAATAATTATGTGCTTATTAATTACTTAATATTTAACATACTTAACACGTAAAATTAACTAATCAATCAATCAGTCTGACTAATTGTTAATTATATATTATTATTATCACTTAATTAGTTCATTAATTAATTATTTTATATTTGACTTTAATACCTTAAACTAATAAAATTATTAATAACATTTAATTTCTTTGATTTTTTTGAGCTATTAAGCTAAGAATTAATTGCGCATAGCTTAACTCACACTTAAAATGGATTGCTTGTTGGATTTTCTAAAATATATTTATTTTATGATTATAGAGTGATTAAATGTATGCATTGTAAAAATATATGAATTATTTGATTCAATGAAAATCAAATGCATTAAAATAAAGACAATTGATTCATCTCATCTTGCTTTATTTGTTGGAGGTTTTAGCTAACAGCTTAGAAGTCTTATGTTCGAGTCTTGCGTATGTGAAGTATTTATGAATTAGCCTTAATTAGCCTAAATATTCCAAATAAAAAAAATAATAATAAAGACAATGATAAATACGACAATAATGATAAGCGAGAGGCTCTCTCGCATTCAAACATGTGCTTTATAAATAATTTGATTTGAGTGATTTTCTAATAAAGATATATGAATATAATATTTAAAATTATTTAAAATCTTATTTCATATTTTTTAATAGGAAACAAAAACAATTTAAATATGAAAAAATAAAGTGATTTTTTTATATATTTACTTCTATATCATTTTATTATCTAAATCATATAAAAAAATAGAAAAATATATATTTTATTTCAAATAACTTAATATTAATAATATTTTTAAATAATTTAAAATTTTAAATATTAATTTAAATAAAAATTTCTAAAAAATAAAATACAATATCCTCTGGTGCGAGCAAAACATGCCATTTTGTGAGTTCTATTATAAAATTGAGAGAATAATACGAAGTAGACAATAGAGCAATGATTCTGTTCACATTCAAAAACATTAACATATTCTAAAGATATGATGTCGGCGTGCTACGAATATATGGCCGAAGTTCAATGGAGGGATGGTGGTAGGGCTGCAACCGAACCAAACGTTGGACGAGCTATTTATTGTTCGGTTCGATTAAAGTTCGTTTGTGATCGCTTAATTAACTAAACAAGCAAATTTGAACAATATTTTAATTACTCGATTCTTAAATAAACAAACTTGAACACTAATGCGTTCAGCTCATTTATATTCACGAACAACATCATTTGAAGTTCGTGAACAAGCTCGACATTAAGCTCGATAAAAGCTCGATTCTTGTTCGATTTTGAACTCGTGAATAAGCTCAATAAAAATAATTAATATTTGACTATAAAATTAATAAATATAAATAATCATTGTCTTTGTTACATAGACTATTGCTTTTATTATAAATGTGTGTTGTTCATAGATATGTTCATAAACGTTTATTTGATAGTTAAAAAAAATTCATTAAATATGTTCACGAACAAGCTCGATAAGCACTAAACGAACGAACATGAATTGAACATGAACCGAACATGAACACTCATTAATTTAAATGAACCAAACATGAACACAAACAATAAAGCTCGAACAAACATGAACCAAACTTGAACAAGCTGATATTAAATGAACATAAACATGAACACTCACATACTCGGCTCGGCTCGGTTCGTTTGCAGCCCTAATGGTGGGTTAATTTTTTTAATAATTTTTTTAAAAGGAAAATACAACTTAAAGATGATGTTTCATAATATAAATTAAAAATAAGGTTAAATTTTTATGATTGACATATTTTTTGGTAAAATTAATTTTATAGGTTGAAATACATTATCTTACAGACATTTCATATTAATGAAATATATTATATTAAATAAATATACTAGCAACATCTCATACAAGTTAAACACATCTATTTATCCAATTAAAAAATAAAATCATAATCATACATTTCCATCTTCTACATATAATATGAATAATAATTTTTAACTTTAAAATATATTACAAAAATAACTTTAAATCATATAGTATCTTTTATTTATCTTTTAATTATCCTATCGTCTTAATTTTTTTGTAATATTCATTTTTATTTTACTAAATAATTATTTTCTCAACTTCAAACTAATAATCTATAATATAGTGATTATTTTTTCAATTGAATTTGAATGATTTAATATTACTTTTTATCTTATAAGTAATTCAAATAAATTTATTATTATTTTAATTTAAAATTATTATGATATGATACAATATCAAATGAATGCTCATATGCGAGTCTATTATAATGTATTTTTATAATAAATATCTATCATTCATATTATACCCATACTATGCACATAGCTTCTAAGATGAAAATGATAAGGTAAAATATTTAGAATTATAAAAGAAAATACTCAAAATTAGATGATATTTAAAACCATAAGAACAAAAAACAATTCCTTAATTGTCTTAATAAATAATTTGTATGCCTTCTAATTTTGAAGATTTATTTCCTAACTTTGAATATTTATTACATCTTATTATGCTCTGATATATTTTTTTATGAAAAAACTTTATGAAATCTGAAATCAAATAAGATCAAAATATTTTTTAATAAAAAACTGCTCTTAAAAATCAGTAAGAACACCATAACAGAACATTATGGAGTGATATTTACTCCAAAAAAAAAGACTAATGAACAACATACAATTTTACCACAAAATAGGAGTTAGCTTTCTTTCTCAGAACTGTTGAAATTCGCCATAGCTTCCTCAACGGAATGAAAAATCAAATTGATCAGAGCATTGATTAATGAATTTGGATCGAAAACTGTTCCAACCTTCGGATCATTAATGGAGTCAACCATGATCTGCAATAAGGACAAAGTTCCAACATTAGTTTTTTTGAATAAAAACAGGCTTCAAATTTAATATATTATAAGCTGAAAGCAATATGTTAAGAAATGGATTCAGAATTTCACTAATCTACTTTTCTTGAAATTTCTTCTATAATTTTAAATCCAGAGCTTCTCCCCAGTAAAATGAAGCAATTAAAGACCAGATCATCGATTTTGAATTCCAGGTCTCTACAGTACTGTTTGCTCGCCTGCAATTCCATTCCTTGTTGAGAGCATTGCAGCTGTTCTTGAAGGCTCTACAATAGAACCCTGCGTTGGGTACCCATACCCACACCCACCCACGTATCCACCCATAACCAATGGGTATGGGTGGGTATGGGTATGCCTATGCCTTGTAAGTGGGTATGGGTGGGTACTCAACATCGGGGAATAAACCGATTTGCATTGCTAGTCATCGTATGCCGTATAATACTGCAATCCATACTACGCATTGCGCATCATTAAACCGCATTGCGACCACGGTAAATTTTGATATGCGGCTTGAAAGTTTGCAGTCAAAGCAAAGGACAAGAAACCTCAATGCCATCAGCCTGAGGCGGACTGCATTCAAAAAGTGTAGAAAGTGGGTGGGTATGGCATCCCGAAAGTCATCATGGGTGGGCGTGGGTGGGAAACTACCCGCCCGCACAGAGCGTGGACACCCAATGGGTACTCAACCAATACCCCATATAAGGCTTTGTTGTACAATGCAAAATCTCAATTTTTTAGCATGTTGCCTACTTATTTCATGGAAGAATCACAAGCTGTATAGGAGTGTAATGGTGGGGGTAGCCAACCATTGCTAGGCTTGGAAGAGGGTGTTTTATACTCGTACATATCCATGTAGATATTTCACAGGTATCTAATAAATTTTAGCACAATAACTCATCTAAAGCAATAGCATCACCAACTAGCCAGCAGGAGATGCAACTTGCCCAAATCGACCAAATCAAATTGCTCCAAGCATGCATATCAGGGAATTTTCAAACACTAGGAGGACACTCGTCTTGACAGAGATTAGCCTTCCGAGTTCATTTGACCGTTGAAAGAACAATCGAGCTACTGCTTTAAAAAAAAAAAAAACTAGCGCTGACAACCACCAATACAACTTGGGAAGTGCAGACCTCAAGGGTCAATGATTAAGAACCCATGGACTCAAAGAGTCCTTAGCTTGCGATTATCATCACTCCAAGGGACTCCCCCTTCCCATCCAAAAGTCAAAATAGTATCCAAGTACTCGCCCACACAAACTTCTCCTACAAGATCTTTTGAGAAGGAATTGCTCGGCACACCCGCTAGCGAAGCTTTGCCTAAAGAATTCAACTTGGGAACAAGAACTATACAACAACATCAAGCCTTTGTCCCATTAAGTGGGGTCGGCTACATGAATCCTTTTTCTCCATCGGGAACAAGAACTATATTGAAGAAAATAATATAAAGAATCACATTGAAAGGAATTGAAATCTCATTATTTAGAAACTTAAACAAACCTTCAATTTAATTTAAATAGTCAAATTTTAATTATTGATCTAATTTCAAATTATTTTGAGATATAATACTAGATATTTTAATTGATAATAGAGGCCTAAGAGGTTACTATTCAAATTCTTTAATCCAGCATATTGTTAAATCATATAATAATTTATCATTTCTATCTTTCTAAACGAGAGTATGTACAATCATCATTTGTTTTGTTTATGAAAGTAGCGCCATTCAATGAATGAGAGAATAGTAATCATATTTTATTGAAAATTGAAATTGTTATATATCATCTTATTTATATAATTCTAACAATGATAGTATTTTTTGCTCTCCTACGAACTGCATGGGACTCCTACATGGCGTTGAAAAATTTGCTTGGCTTACAACTACAAAATACAAGACTCGTCAAATAGAATGAACTTATGACCTGACTACGTGATTTAAAACATGCCAAAGCATTAAGCCTCACAAATGAGCTCAAAACTCTAAAAAAAAGGTTATAAAAAAAACAAACCACCATTATAAATTAGAATGATAAGCGAAACACATCTAACTGTTGGCATGTGCAACATGATATCCATTTGCTAATCACCCTCAATAAAATGCTTGTACAAAAGAAAGTCATAAACATACCACTCTGAATATTCCATGAGCAGCCAGACATCCAACATCAACTGGAATTTGGCCGTCTTTTGGGACCAGCAATGCATTGATGTAATCACTTGGCTGTACAAAGTACCAAAACAGTGAAACAGTGAAAAAAAGAAAATGTTCTGTTTCAAAAAATACATGTTGTAAAAGAAGTTCCAGCTTTTTGCGAGTTTGTATTAAAAACATCACCACTATTATCCAATTGTCAAGTGTAAATTATGTACGGTTGATTGTATTTAAATTAAGTAAAAACGTGTTATTTTAGATGTGTTTGAGCAAGAAAAGTATAGGAAAAGTAAAAAACTATAAGTGCCATCAGACAAAGTGCCGCGGCATTTTGATCATCAACGCCAAGGTGCCTAATTCAAACATTGCAGCGCCAGTTTATCTGCTTTCCAGCGCCGCAGTGACACCAAGGTCAGCATCTCAACATAACACAGCGTCGTTGCGCCCAAATTCAGCACGCAGCACTGGAGCCTTAGAAAAATGATCTTCGAATTTTGGAGCGCCGAATTATGGAAAATGATCCTTGCAACGCTCAACACCGAAAATCACATTCAAGCGCAACACTCAAATTTTGGAGCACCATAGCAGAGCAGTTGCCAAAACGAGTAGCTGCATCGACTCAAGCAAAAGATGCATATAGTGGCTATGTGTGTAGTTAATATCTAATGTGACGTAGAGCCTCGACGGAGGAATAATAGAACAATTAGAAATATTAAAATGAAATGTTGCCATAACTAGACATAGGATGTTTGAATATTTTAGGTTCTTGCCTTTGTTTATAATTAATTTGTGCGATTATTATGCATTATTTTTAGCTTTTAAGATATTAAAATTAAAATGCAATGTTGAAACATGTCAGTGCACCATATTTTCAATAATAAATGTATTTATGTCTATGTCGTGACATCTTCATGTCCCCCTATCCAACTTAGTGCATTCATCCTGAATGGAGAGTAATAACCTTGGACAAACTCATCTAATTGTAATGATCATCATTGCATAAACTTATTGTATTCCCGTTATTTTTCAAAATTTTGATGGTGGAGCTTCTAAAACCATGACAAACTTCCAAAGTGACTTTATTAATAGGGTTTAAATTTTAAAATAGTCTCCCGACTATTCATATATGGCCATTTTAGTATTAGAGTACAACGTTGCTGGAATTTAGCCCCTCAACTATATAAAATTGATCCAAAATGGTCCCTTTGGGATTAAATGGGGATTAATTTGTAAAGTTGAGCAACTAAATTTGGATCAATTTTATAACACAATTATTAGGGATCATTTTGAATCAATTTTATATGGTTGAGGAACTAAATTGGAGAAACCTAACACTCTAGGACTAAACTAACCATACATGAATAGTCTGGAGACTATTTCAATATTTTTCTATTATGAACAGTGCAGCTGTGAAATCAAAATCATTTTTAACATGACCAAAAAAGCTGGAATGTTGTTTGATATCCATAAACTTGGATCAAGCATCATCATTTATGGAATAAGTGCAAACTAAGCAAGTCCACAAGAGAAAACCAGTTTTAGAGACCTGAAAGACTATGAATTGTAAAATGGTAAATAGCTAGTTTTCGTATGATATACTAGCTGGCTCAGCACAACCAAAGAAAATTATAAGTATCTATGATATGGGTTCTCAAATATCCATCAGGAAGTTTATCATAGCATGGATTCAAAGAAATGTTATGAATCAAACTCAATTGAATCAAGATTGAGAATGTAACGTTAATGGATACAAATTGTTATGGCCCTGAATATGATTCTACTTTTAAACTCCCTAATTGTATATAGAAATATATCTTATTAAATGTTGATTATCCATTTAAATGGCTTTAAACTTAAGTTTAATGGATTCTTAGATCAACGATTATAACTATGTCTTCTGATATATCACTAAGAAGTATAGAAAATACTAAAAGCTGGTAAACATGCTAAACATTTCATGGTTCACCCGCCCACTTACAAAGTTCCGTAGGCATTTGTGGGGGTCTCCATAAGTACGATTAAGGGCATCAGTGATTGCAGTTACAAAGCCAGATGCAGATAAACCAGTAGTTTCTCTGTCATGTGAACCATTCAACAGAAGGACCTAGTAGAACAGGTAAGATATCAATGGAGAATAGTTCATGTAATTTTCAAGTGACATTTTATGCATTAGGTAAGCTTAACAAAAATAATTCTAATAAAACAGAGAACTAGAACCAACTCTTATTATTTTAGCAATGAAAGTGTTACGTTTGGATCGGTCCCAACTGGTCCAATCCGGTTCTATACTAGGCGTGGCCTGGCTGGGCGGAAGCGGAAGGGGGGGGGGGGGGGGGGGGGGGGGGCGGGGGCAGAAGCCCTGTGGGCCCCACTTGGGGTTAAATTCATTTTGAGAGAGAAATTTTTGAATGAGGGGCTGTTTTAGGAAATTTGTATTTTTCCTTTGTCTTTAATTAGGAGTTATGGAGAGATATTGGCTCTCATCTTGAATTTGAATGACAATTTGAGATCTAGGGTTTTCTTGGTTTTGGGCTCTTGGCATCGCCGGAGATTGGAGAGTTGTTCTTCCTCTCGGATTGAAAAACGAATGTATCTTTGCTGTTTTCTATTCTTCTACTAGTGGAATACAAGTGTTTGCTTGGTTTTCTCTCCGCTTTCTATCCGTTTTCCTCTGGTTTGGTGCTGATTTCTGCTGTAGACAGCAGAAAACCTACTGTTGGCTCTTCCGTTTGGCGTAGGATTGCTTGCGACCTCAAGTATTACCTTAGGGTTACTTGCGGACTCAAGTATTTCCTATCAGAAAGTTGTTTGCTGGACAAAGACGCATGGGACACGAAAGCAGTACCCTCTGTAAGGTAACACCAATGATAAAATAACATAACAGTGCTAATTTAATTTGAGACACTAGCTCCAAAATTTTGCGCCTAGCACATCACAATAGCAGACAGCCAAAATTCTCTCTTTTTGATCGGAGTTGGACAAGTTTTATGGTGTGTTAGAGAATTGTCCACGTCTGGCATGAACAGATGAGGCATTTTGAAATGTTCTTATTTATTAGCATGATATTATATCTGAGTTTAAACTTTACCTAAATTTTATCTAATTCCAAATATGAATTTGAACAAATCATTTCTAATAGTTGAATTAATTAAGTGATTTGATAGTACAAACCTAGATGAAAAATTAATGAAAGTCATTCAAATGATAAATGATCACATTGAAATCGATCTTATTTTTTTATTCTTGATTTCTTGATATACCAATTTATAAAATTAAAAAAAATTATGGAGAGAAATAAATTGACTAGAAATTTCAAAGAATTTATCATAAATGAATGCCTTAAAATAAACTTGAAATTTAAAACTTCATTATGTCTGATCAAATCAAAAAGTGCATTATTCATCATGATTAATATTTAAGTTGTTTAGGTCAATTTCCTCTAAATTTATTGTCCGCTTAAATAGGTATCATAGTTTATCCATTTTTAATGTTTTCATCATATCTTCCTCCAAGAATTTGTTATAATGTATTTATCAGTATTCATTCTCCAGCATATTCGTATTTTAGCATGTTCATCCTCCAATTATATTACAAGACTTCAATTATCATTTGTTTGAAGATATTCATAGAAAACTAATTGTTAGTTATAACTATAATTTCAGATGTAATGTGAACAAGAAATATGTGAAATTTAATTTAGGTGATAAGGAAATGTTCATCTAAATCTTGAAAAAATTTCTATAAGATCCATTGATAAACTAACTGCAAGCAAACCAAGACCATATAAAATCATATGATGCATTGAGATGAATGCTAGTAAATTAGAATTAGAAATTCTACTATGAGTTCAATCTTCAATACATTTGATTTGAATTTCATAAATCTGTTATCAAAGAGTTGGATTCTTCTCCACTTTCATCTCTTCCTTGCAAATTCGCATTCAATATTTTTCTACACAATTTTATACATCTTGTTCCATAAGTGATATTAAATGATGGAATTGATTCAAATAATGGTGGATGCCAAAATATCTTGTGTACGTGCATTATGATTCATGGTTTAATATACAACAAGTATAATGATTATGCCTAAATTTACTTGATGAATATCAATTAAAAATTTGACAAAGTTGAATTTTTTAAGCCAAAAAGATTTGATGCAAATTGGCACTCACATTTTGATTTTTTTCATGAATGATATTAATTTAGTAGGTCTTTGATTTTCATAATTTCCTATTTTAGTTTATTTGTAAAGAGATGCCTGTGCCGACCATTACTATAAAGAATGTGTTGCGCTCTTTAAATTCCTGAGTTAGTCTGGTTGGGTTCACTGTTGTTTTCAATAATTGGTTTTAAATTGACTCAGGCTTGGATCATTGCAATTAGGCCTGCTGTTTTGACATTTATGTTGGTTGCTAATATAAGTATTCATTGTTGGCTTGTTAATAAGGTTTGTTATGGTCGTTTGGTAACTATTGATGGACCCCTTTTTATTGCTGGTTAAGGTGATAGTGGGTCTTTATATGTGAATGGTCAATGTGTTAATAGGCCTTCACAATTGGTTAATACCACGGCTTAACCTGGAACTTATCTTGATTTCCAAATACTCCTATAGCAACCGAAATCTGCAGCTTAGCAATTGATGTGATTCGATTTTAAGCTCAAGCTCTGAGCTCAAATCAAGTTTGAGCTCAAGTTCAAGCCAACTATACCTTAGGTGAGCAGAGCTCAAGCTCATTGTAGCTTGAGCTCAAGTCAACTCATTCACACCCCTGGATAGGAAACATAGCACTTAGGATGATCCAACAATATCCAAGACTAGACCATACTCGGTTGCAACAACTTGAACCAGGTGGTAAGGACCAAAAGCATAGGAATGCATATGTTTATACCTTATAGTCGGTTTTATTTTTATGTAGATTTATGAGTAGATTACACTTACATAGAACTCAATTTCTAATATACATATATATATATATATATATATATATATATATATATATATATATATATATATATATATATATATATATATATATATATATATATATATATATATATATTTATTTATTTATATATATTTTACATTTTATATGCAGACTATCCAGTTATTCTATCCTTTTTATTTTCTTTTAAGTTATTATTTAGCTCTCTGTACATTACTCTTTTACTGTTGATTTGTAGGTTGCCTACTTTTCTGCTTTTACTAGTGTGTGATATGTATACAAATCATATAAATGTCTTTTCTATCGATTTTAATACACTAACAATTAACTTTAAAATTAATTTAAGAAAAAAGTTTCTTAAAATTAATTATATAGCTTCATGACAAACTGTTTAATTAAAAATTATTCACTTTGCACACTTCTGATGAACGACAGACTATAGCTTGCCAGTCATCAAAACTGCCAAGCACTAGCTCATATTAATAACATAACCAATCCTCAACATATAAAAGTCCACACTTTAAAAACAGATAGCTTGCATGCATATCATGTCCCTTAGTATAGAATATTTATTTGTAAGCATGATTTAATTAATAAGTCTAAGTGGCTATATTAAAAACACTATGTAGTGGTTGTCCTTATCCAGACCGGAGTGATGTTCAATTGAGCAGCTTTGTATACATTGCCAAAAATTATAAGTCACATCTTTCCGGTCCATCTTAAAATTGTCTTTCTAGGTATTCTGAGTATTTTATTCTCGATTGGAGATCATGGGATCAACTCTGGACGATGTGATTTATGATTGCTGACAAAATATCTCATTGATGGGTTGGATCGACTACCTTCACAACTATGTAGTTTAAAGATTGATAAGTTGGAAATACTGACTTGATTATTTTTACCTCTTAATGAACTCCTAACCTCTACCTATCACAAATTTAACTCTTCTGCTCTCTTTTGACTTTTTTGCGATTAAAAAATCAACATCCTATAGGTTTTTTATGTGGAGAGACAGTTGTCTCATTTGATTATGGTGATTCACCCTTTGCATTGTGGACTGACCCATCTCAAAGCATGAACTATCCTATTTAGATAATAATCTTTGAATCATAATCAATCCTTGATATTAAACTGGGTAACAAGACAAGTATGTTTCATTTATCGAGTGTATTACTTGGATGTATTTTCAAGAGTAATTTGTACACCCATGCATATACCCGTTCGCAAGTGTCTTGCAGGTCATGTTCGAGTCAAGCGGAAGGAGGATCTCCTCCTCTCTCGGAGTCGTTGATTCGAGGCATTCACTTAGAAATTTGAAATGAGCTTAACACTAGAGCATGGCGGACCAGCAATGGCCACCTCTTCCAGGCAGTCGCCCTTAGGCGAAGGCAATATCAGAATTTCCTTTCTCAGACAGACAAATCTTTATTCATCTCAGCCAGAGCCAAGTTTTCCATACGGGATACATCAAACAGCGGGTAATATGCGTAGCTCTTGCAAACATCTCTTACAAACAGATCAATCTAAAAGCCTTGCCAAGACATCACTTTGCCCTTCTCACCTCACAACAAGGCGACCATAGAACAACCTAATATTCCACGTCAGCCCATCCTCCCAACTACACTTCGATGATACTAGCTCTCTTCTCACCTCCATAAGGAGTCCCGGGCCAGTTCTTGGCGAATGAAGACAAGTCTTCACAAGCCTATTCGACTTGCCCCTCCCAATCCTCATTCCACTCGGCACCGACAACCGACCATAGACTGACAAGACAACCATTATGTCAAAGACGTACCTCATGCTACTTTCCAGACTCTATAAAAGAGGGAGAAGGAGAGAGACTTAAGGATTCTCGAATAGACTTAAAGATTCTTGAATAGAGCATCCTCACAAGAGAAGACTGCAAGAAAGAACCACTGGAGGGAAAAAGGAGAGATGTTATTTCTTTTTTTTTAATCTAAAACTCTAGCTTTTCACCTTCATGTATCTCTGGCCTGGATGATAAAGATTTCACCTAGATTCATATAATCTCTTATCCTCTCTTCTTTTTCTTTGCATTCATACTTCACTACATTCCCCTCTCGTGCTTTCCGCCTACAACTGACATATAGTACTGTTTGATATCATCCAAAAAATAAAATGGGATTCAACATAATTAACCTTAGGGAGCCTAGTCCCTTTGAGAGACTAATCAACGAAAATTCTCCATTTGGCTTGACGTAAATGATATAATTTCTCATAAGTATTTTACAATGGTTGAAATAAGATGTATTAGTCCTTTACTAAACATCTTCCCTTATTTCTTCTAGTAAAATCTCCTATTAGAGAAGACCACCCTCATATCATCATCTTTTCTTCCAACACATCAACCTAAGCATAAAATTGCTCAAAGTTCAAACAATTTTACCAAGAATTCTATAACCAAGATCACTTATAAAAAATGTTGGATTATGTTTTTAGAGGGTATACGCTCAGACATTCTATAGATGCATTATAGATTGTGTTGTTTATCCCTTTCGTATATGTATGAGAAAGTGCCCTATTCATCTTTTTCTTTCAACATGTGCCCCCTTCACCTTTTCTTTAGGAAGGATTATTCCACTTTAGCACTAAAACAAAATGCTTTATTGTTGTTCCTCCAACAACATTCGAACTCTCCAAAGTAGAGTTCTTTGAACCCACTTAGGATTGATGTGGGACAAAAATGAATTGTCTTCTTTTTTATATTTTAGTTAAATTATGTATTTCTATTATTGTTCTCATAAGACATTTGCAAGAGGTTGTACCATGTTGCATGCTTTTTGTTGATGATATTCTTCTTGATTGATAAGACTATAGAGGGAGTTGAAGGTAAACTTGAATTATGGAGGTCAACCTTAGAGTCTAAAGGCTTGCATTTAAGTAGATCTAAAACTGAATACATTGAGTGTAATTTTAATAATAATAGATTTAGTGGGAGGATTGTGATTTTGGACGATCAAGTCATGAATAAGAGTACACGTTTTAAATAGCTTGGGTCTATTGTTCAGAGTGGTGTTGACCTCGTTTTTAGCTTAACTTTTTCCTCGAACGTATTTGATCGTGTTGATCGAGCCTCGTCGAGCCCGATTCGGTTCGAATTAATATTAATTTGAGTTCGATTTATTTTATCCTATTTTATTGAATTAATTCTGGTTGAGTCGAGGCGAGCTTGAGTTGACCCGGATCGAACCAATCCTGACTCGATTTTCAGCCTGATTTCAGCCCCATGAACTTAGCTAAATCCTAATCAATAATCGATTAAATCTCCAAGCCAATTTGAATCCGTCGGATCAAGAATTTGATCGAACGGCTCCGATCTCCTCTCTCCCTCTCGCGCCCTAACTAAGGCCGAAGGCTTCATCTCACGCCCGCCTCTCTCTAGTTCGGGGATCCCAGAAGAAATGGGGCTGCACTCTCTCTAGTGTGAGCAGCCGCCCTCTCCCTTCCTAGTCTAGTTCTCGGTTCGCAAAAAGCAGAAGGAGCCGAAGCTCCTCTCTCGGGTGACTCAGCTCGGGCGAAGCTCTCCCTTTCCCTTTGGTTCGCAGAAGTCCAGAGGCCCCGACCTCCCTTTCTCACTCTCTCCCTGGAGTTCGCAAGATCCAGCCAAGCCCGACGCCCAGCGCCCTTTGGCCTAAACCCGACTTCATCTCCATCCTCCCTCTCGGATTCCCTCGCTCAGTTCGCAAGACGGAACCGACCCCCCTACTCCCGTCTCTCCCTCTTGAACTCGCACGGTCCAGGTCGGAAGACTCCGATCCCTCCTGCTC
The DNA here is from genome assembly GCA_019514585.1 of Dendrobium officinale. NCBI lineage: Eukaryota > Viridiplantae > Streptophyta > Magnoliopsida > Asparagales > Orchidaceae > Dendrobium > Dendrobium officinale. The sequence goes on from CM033692.1 coordinate 16,983,286, forward strand.
CCGTTCGAAAGCCACCCAGCGACCCGACGTCTTCTCGCTCCCGGCTTCGCACACCCGAACGGGATCCGACGCCGCCCGAGCTGGCCTAGATCTCCCTCCTGGACGAATCTGCTCCCGTCACCCCTAGCCGTGAGCTTTGTTGCTTGCAAGGTGATTTCCTCCTTTTCTTCTTCTTCTTCCCCTCCTTCCCTCCTTCTTCTTCTTCTTCTTTTTTTTTCTTCTCCTTTTTCCTTCTTCTCTTCCTACCTTGTTCCCTTATTTCTCTGTATTATTTTCTACTTCTCTTTACCCTTCTCTTCTTTCTTATTTAATGGCTATATTTCCATCTACGTGGTTGAATTAACTTGCTGCAAGTAGTTTGATGATTCATTAATGGTCATTTCTTGTCGCCTAGTTTTGCTATGTTTGTTTGGTTAGCAAACGTTGTTGAAATTCTCTTGAGAAATGATAATGGTTATTGCTAATCATGGATGATTTTGTAAGGCGTATTGGTGTAGACAAAGTGTAGATTGATTTGTGTTATTTTGGTAGCAAAACAATTAATATGAATCATGTTATATAGCCTAAAGCTCTAGGTGTATATGGTGGCGAGTCTTGAGAAGCCATGTCGTTTCTTTATAGAAACATGCATGCTAAGTGATTGAAGAAATGTCTCAAAGAATTCTTGCTTGGAATGAAAGAGTTTGAATGCAAGTTTCTACTTCTATTTTAACTGAAAGTTTTGTTTTATATATTTGATGACATGAAGGGTGAATAATATGTGGGTTTGGAAGAACATTTGGTCGATGCCTTCATGCTACCCTTTCTATTTTAAAAAAAAAAATATAAAAAAGTGTTTTTCATACTTCTATATTGATGAAAATTTCATGGTTATGATAAGAACCTTCCCAAAGCATCATGTGTTATTTGATATCGAATGAAGTTTATGAGTTTGGATAGATGCATAGGTTTATCTTGAGATGAGTTTCTTTTAGGATGAACTTATTTAGAGAGTGGTTTCGACATGAAAACAAGTTTTTGGATCTAAGTTTGGAAAGATTGTTTCATATACTTATAGTTTGAAGCTCGAGAAATTTCCTCTATATTAGAAAGGCTTTGGGAGTTGATCCGTGCTTATGTTGAAGAAGTTTCAAAACAAAAATTTCTATCATTTAGAATCGTTTCGTGTTAGAGAGATTGTTAGAGAGATTCCGAGAGCGATTCTTTATTGGAAGGTGTTTCGAGAAGAAAAAAATTTTATGGATTTGCTTTGTGTGAGAATGACATGAACTATTTTGTGTTTAAAAAAAAATCTAAATTTGCTTTATGATTCACTTGAGCCTAATTCAGTTTGACATGAAGTTGTATTCCCTTTTTGTTGGGCAGTTCGTTTTACTTATGTTATATAAGGATCTTAATGGCATTTAGGTAGGTCATTCATAACTCTTCTATAAGAATTCCTACGTCTTTTATATAGTTTTCTTGCTGATTCTTTGTGGGGAATTAATGCAGATTGTAAAGTTCTTGTGAAGGTTGACATATGTTGTTCTCTTTGGATGTATACTCTTGTTTCATGTTGTAAAAAAAAAAATCATATGCTTAATATGGAAACACATGATTTCACTCGCCGATAGGAGATATTTGTGCATTCTTTTATGTTTTAACGTTGAATACAAATGCGATTCCCTTTTGGATTTTTTTTTTTTGGCCATATGAAACATGAAGATGAACTTTTGTTGGAAAGAATTGATGCTTACTTTGACACATAAGATGTATAATTCCTTTCATCAAACTGAGTGATATTAAGGTGGGTTTTAGATGAGCCTTCTTTATGATGAATTCGCTACGATCTTTGTTGGTTCCATAGTTTCTTGGCATACTAATGAAATTATAAGGGTTAACGTCAGTTTTATACAACTTTCGTGAACGATCTTATGTTGGAAAGTCTTATGAGTTTCTTCTTGATTAGAGAGCTTTATGAAGTATTTCTTTTTGTTTTGGTTGAAAGGTTTCATGATTGTACTCGTTGCAAGCTCAAGAATTTGCTTTTGTTGGAAGAAGTCTTGATTTGTTTATGTTTAAAGAATTTAGCATTGACTTTAGATTTGTTTTGTATTAGAGGGTTTTATGCGGCGAGTTTCGTGAATGCTTTACAATGAGGGGTTTTATAAAACTCTCTTGTTGGAAAGTTTTGTGACCACACCCCACTCCAAATGAAAGGAGAGGCACTTGATTATGGGTCGTTTTGGGTAGAATTTTGTGTCGAAAGAGATGATTTTGGTAGATGACTTTTGTAGGATTTTGTGTAGTGTTTTGTTTAGAAATTTTCATTGAGTAGTTTGAGACTCCTAATTCGGTGGTTTGCTTAGTATAGAAGAATCCCTTAATAGCTTTTCTTAGAACAAGTTAATGATTAGTGCATGAATTGATTTCCTATTGAATCGCATTAGTTTCTAAAGGATGAAATTTGTGGTTTGGGACTTTAGGGAGCTTTGGGTTGGAAGGTCTTTAATGTCTTTTTGTAGTTTCTTTGATTAGTCTTTGCTCGTTTGAATTTTCCCCCTTTAGTGTTAATTTCTAAAGATAAAAAGAATTTTGGGTGAATAAAAAAAGAATTTCACTTTTGGACTTAGTGATTAGGAGTTAGTCTCCCTTTAGTGGCTATAAGATGTGTCTAGAATACGTTGTAGGTAAAGGTCTTAAACATATCAAGTGCCTCATTTGGAATTGTGGGAATATTAAAGGGCATTGTTAATGTTGCTTTAGGGTACCCTTGACTTCACAGAAGTGTGCCCAATAACAACAATGCCTACATCCCTTTCATTTGTAATTTTCATTCTTTTTCTTTCTATTGCTTTGCTATAGATTCTTAAATTTAGCAATACATGCTCGAGAGTCCAAAGGGTTAGAAAACAAAACTTCCTTTTATCCCCACAACTTTAGTGACACATAAGGACAAAAATTAAGGATCGAGTCTTAGAAAATATAGACTTAGGGTGCATGCTCCTTATAGGATAGAAACATTAAAATCAAACTTAGTGACACGTCTTCATAGGTTCTAGTTTCCTTAATCCACTAATAATCAACCAATGAAAATCAACCCTAATTCAATCTTTTAAAATGTACTAAAACACTTAATTTTTATTCTAACCATAATTAATGTTTCATAACCATTAAAAATACCAAATCTAAATCAATTTCAACTAAACCAATGATAATCTCCTAACAAACCTAAAATTTAAAAGAGGTAGACTTTAATTAGGAGATTCAAACCTAAGCTAAAATTCATTAGGATAAAAGACTCTTAAAATATCAAACTTTAGATCAATTTCTAAAATCAATTAACCAATTCGATTAATAAATCGCCTAATCTATATTTCTTTTCTAATTTATAACCAACTAATAATTAAACAAAGTTGATTATCACTGGGTAACCCAGGCCTACGAGGCTATTAAGTTAGCCCCAAAGAGGGTGAAATAAACCTCACGGCCTTGGTGTGAAACAAAGGTAATAATTCAATCAAATCCTAAAATAAAAATCTCTAAAATCAATCCTAAAGTACTAATATTTAGACTTAAACCAAAATCTTCCTTCTGCCCTTCAACAAATCAAATGAAAGCAACTATAATTAAACTTCCCTACATAGGACATATCCAAAACTATACACTGTTACATATACCTAGGCTGGTTTAGTTAAGACACTACTTTTAGCTCTAGGTCAGACTTATATTTTCTCTTGTTATCCAATGTTTGTTACATACACATGTTCTATAAATGCAATTATTAAATTTCCTGTTAGCTGTATTTAATTTCCTGTTAGTCATATTTTTGTTATTTACCTGCATTTCTTTTCTGAACGGCATCTACGCTCATATATATATTTCTCTGTTGTCTTTTCTTGCGAGGTACATTGGAGCTTAATGATCGGGAACTGAACGCGATCGTCTGCTCATAAGCTTTTAAGTGGCAGCGCCACATACAGTCAGGTATAATTTCTGCAACTTGTAAAGCAAATTTTTAATTATATACCGGAACTGCTTCACATCACACACTTCATGTTAATAGGTATTCTAGTATGTTTAGGTAGCCAGCCTTAGGTTAGTTCACTAACGAAGCTTTGGCCCTATAGGTCAAAGCTTGCCCCCTTCTGTGAACCCTAGAGACCGTTAGGGTCATTTAGGCCTGTAGAGTAGGCCACCTACTTGTGCCATTGGGCATCGTTGTTTTCCCACACGAAGTGGGCATCGCTAGGTTTTTTGGCCTTCTGGTTTTGGGTACGGTACCCTCCCTTTTTTTTTTTCTTTTTTTTTTTCTGTGAGCCTTAGAGACCATTAGGGTCATTTAGGCCTGTAGAGTAGGCCACCTACTTATGCCATTGGGCATCGCTGTTTTTTCCCACACAAAGTGGGGCATGACTATGATGATTTTCTGTGCGGGTACCTTGCCTGGAGGGTACCCTTAGGGTGTGTTTATTTATTTATTCTGTACTCTGAATGTCATGCATGCATTTGTTTTTTTTACACACCTTACCTCACATTATGCTTCACTTACATACACGCATCACATCAATAGAGCTAGGGATATTTCGTATTTGTTTCATGCATCATACATTGCGCTAGGTACATTCTTTTGCATATTGTAGAGTCACTGATTGAAATCTTTTAAACTATGAATCCTTGATTTCCTAGGATAGAGCCTTCCTATCTTATATACATATATGACGTTTGATTGTGTTTAAGATGTTAGCTGACAGCTCACTCCAGGCAAGCATAAGTCCAGGTTGTACACCCTTCAGTGTGTCTCTTCACTTCTGGTGTGTTTTGAGTCTGTCATTTCTCTTAGGGTAGTAATCGGGTTTTTGATCTTCTAAACTCAAAATTTTAATCATATCTTTATCAATTCAAAAATGTCTAATCATCACTAAGGGTAGATAGAAGAAACTATTTGGAATAGAATTTAGGAACTTTATCTGTGCACCAAATCAAGAAGTGAATAATCCAACATCCTTAATCGAGAGTTTTCTTAGATCGAGGTCTAAGATGTAATTAACTACGGGGGCTTGCGCCCGTAGGAAACCGATCCCCACAATCAAATAAACCCCATTCGAGCTGATGTATCGAATGGGGGAAATCTCGTGAACTTTTGGGTTATACATATTATTATCCATCGAGGTTGGTAGGTGAAAGCCGCTATCCTCCATGGCTATTCGTATCTATAACTCCATCTGCTCTTCCATTGGCCTGCTTGTGTCGATTGTAAAGGTCTACGACCATTTTGTCCTACGGGATAGTGTGATCGTACTCTTTGCATTCGAACCACACGAGCGGAATCCTTTCGGAGACCCACAAGTGGGAAGGAAGGATTCAGCGACAGTCGAAACTAGGCATTGAAAAGCAATCCACCCAGGAAAGCAGTCGTCAAGAGCTGCTGAGCTTCACGAGTCACTGAAAAAAATTATCCAGCAAATTCAAGTCCTTCTGATACCCTTTACATTCAAAATGGATAAGTAAAAGAGAGCAAGACAAGATAGCAATGTAGCTGCTGGCATTATTATAAAATAAACTATTAACTCATAATGAAAACTTCACCTAGAATGTAAGTCTTGCATAAGTCTACGCCATAGAATGCATAAAAAGGGTGAAAAATCCAAGAATAATGCAGAGTAGTCGTTGATTTAAATTTAGGCTGAATTATAAGAACATAGCTGATCTAACGCTAAAACATTTAACCCCAAGTCACAAACGCTATTATTATAGTGGGATTTTAAGCACAATACAAGGTGAGACTTGAGCAATGGTTAAGTTTCTTTCATGGCGATCTAGTGGTCATGAATACGAGTCAGAAATAACACCTTTGCAATATCCCATGTGAGAATGCCTACATCAACCTCTCCACACCCTGCACTGATGGAGGGTTCATGCCCACGCTATGATCTATGTTGTGTCAAGCTCAATGAGAACCATGCAAGTTAAATGCTTCTCCAGTACAATAACTTGGTATCCCAGGTGGAAAATAATAAAGTTAAGACTTTGGACCTGCTTCAGTTGGCATAGACATTATTATTTGTAATTTTAGTTTCAGCAATTGACAAATGCCCCTCATATTTGTTGAACTTCATAACCATGCCCTTTCTTCTTATAAAGTGCGTTGGTCTCATAAGTTAGAAAAAAATTAAACAGGTTTCCTTTATTAATTAGGCCCCCTTAAATAAATGGAAAGACCAAATTGCCTCCTGCTTACACAGGTTCTTTTATCTCCAAAAAATGTTTCAATGAAGTCTCCAATCTTTCAAGTAAGGTACTTCCAAACGATGCCATGAAAATGATGAACATCACAAGGCCAAAACCGCCTCCCCACTCCTTATTTAAGGAAATCTTCAATAGTTATATAACAAAGCCAACAACAGAAATGGACTAATAAATGGTTAAAAAAGGAGTTATAAATATTAGAGAACTTGAGATTCCTATGTACATTTGAAAGTAGAGGGCCAGGTTGAGACTTCACCAAGATAGTGGAACCACTAGTAGTTTATCACTTAAAAAACACAGAGACTAGCAAATTGCATATGTTACAACATAAAAAACTAAAATTCAATATTGAACTTCAATATTTCAGTACCTTAGGAACTGATCTTGATGCTATAGTCTCACCAATGCCGGGCAAAATCTAGAAATTACCAATACAATCAGAAGAATAAAAAAAACTTACAAAGAATCCTCTTTTAAAGTAAAATTACCTATATGCGGTCATTATTCCTGAAGAATAAAACTAGTAACAAAACAGGTAAAGAAATATCAGCTACAGACAGCATAAATTTCACAATCAAATGCTCAACAAACAACAATGACAAAACTACGGCACCTGCAAGAAGAATTAGAACCTATGAATAGTCAAAGCAAATCTATAGTTAACATGAGCACTAGCAAGATGGTGACAAATGGAAAACAAATAAATTTAGCTGTGGTTAGCTCCAAGTACTTAAAATTGGATCACCTCTCTCTTCAGATGTGGCATGTGCCCTATAACTAGGTGGTTTTACTATCAAATGACACCACTAAATAATATTTATGATTGGGGCCCTTTAAATGAGTGATTTCATCATAAAATTACACCTTTGTAATACGGCCACAACCAAAACCAGAATATTCTTAATGTATCTAGCCCACTTGAGTTGTGAATCATAATGTGCAGTTGATATAAATCTCTATTAGCTAAAATCAACTTAAAGTTATGCCCTTTGGCAAACATCAACCCCATAACTACATGGTTCCCTTGGACAACGCAACCAATGGGTGGAGACTGAGATCATTCGATCGGGTTCGATTGACTACCTCCACTGACTAAGTAGGCTAAGATTCATGACAACCCAAGAACACAAAACCATGAGATATTGATCGAGTTCATCATCATTTCTTCCACCAACAATTTTAAGCCAAATGTGATAAATTTTCTTTATCTTAAAACCAAGGATCATTGCTACCATATAATAAAAATTTTGCAACCATAAATTAGCCTTAATTGAAAGTTCACTCTCGCCATCGGGAGAGTTAATAAACCATAAAGACTTGTGCCCATATTGAACTAAGAACTAGATCATAAAGTATCCGCAAAATAATGACTAAATATCTGAACAGTGTCTTATCTGCAATATATTTTGTATTCTGAAAATTTGACCAAAAATAAAACACTCTTATAAGAACTGAGCACAAATATTCAGAGACCACAATAAACCAATTATACAAATTATTAACATAAACATGCTAATATGTATACCAAGAAGAATATGACTATTCTTTTTCTTAAAACATGAATAATTGTATGGCTTATGACATGGTAAAAAAGATGAAAAAAAGGGCTATGAAATATAATAGGAACATTTGTAGACAAGTAAATAAAGATGCTCCTTGAGCAAGAGAATAAGTTGATGATCTATCCAAACCAATGAAGGTGTCACGATCCGACCCGGTAAGCTTGTATAAACGAGGTGGGAACGAATGTCAGACGGTAGACTAAAATGTCCAATCTCTAAAACTATCACCATAACATTTGAAAGAGCCACTAAAAAAATTTGAAGACACATAAATATAAAATCATTAAAATTCATATAATTACCTTTCTTCCGGCATGCCTCTCCTACGGTACACGTTTCCACCCCTTCTACTCATTTTGATTTAAAATAATTATACTTGAAATTTTTTAACAACTAATAGTAAGCCAATGCTTAGTAAGTAAAACACGACTCTAAACTACAATAATTCAAGGCAAAAAGAGTAATATGTTAGATGTCACCTAAACATATTATAAATTTGCTTTCTATGAACATAACATTAAACATACATATAAATCACAAATCCATATCCTTTCATATTCATTTTGCATTCATCATATTATTAATCGTAACTTTCTCATTTAATATATAATACAATCATCGCATGAGTCACCGTCTAGTACCATAAAAGTACTCTTTTACCATTTCCTTTTCCATAACCTTTATCATTTTAACATGCACGAGTACAACGTCCTCAACTAGTACCATAAGGGGGTGAGCTCCATTAATTCAATATGCACATGTAATCACTCAAATATAACAATCATATCATAATCATATCATCTTATTTCTATTACATATGAACTTTGTATGATAATGTCATAAAATATAACATATAAATTGCATGATCAATCAATGAATAAGAGTAACAGAATCATGATCTAAATTGACCATAAAAATTTTATAAACATGTTTGGTCTTTCAAATCATCTAACTTGAGGGAAATAAAATTATCACTGTAATAAAGAACCATGAGTACTTACCTTAGCATAAGCACAACACTTCCTTAGTGTCGCTTTGACATGCTTCGCTCCCCCTTAATGATCACAACCTAATAATCATAAAAAAAAGTGTCAACTAAAAATTCTTCCTTAAATTTTTAATCAAATTCCAAATTGTCTAAACCCTTTGCTTCTCATTATTCGTTCCTTACAACACTTAATGAAATTTAAATAATTTAATTTAGATTTTAGGATTTATTAAAATCCTTAATTTTTGGAAACTCTAAATCCATTTATTTCATCAAATAAATCAAGTCAAACGTTCTCCTAAACCTAATTAATAATTAGGTTAAAACATCTCCCTCAATCTTCCCTATTGATTTCGTAAAGAAATTTAGGAAGAAACAAATGTTTTTGGAAAAACCCTGCAATTTTTCTTTCCAAAAATCTTGAGAAAGAGAGGGGAAATCATAATTCTATGACATACTTTTTCCTTCCTTTGACTTCCTCTTTGATTTCTCCAACTTTCCTCATCGGAGACGTGCCCGTCGCCCGTCCGTTTGCTCTTTCGTCCGCCCTCTCTTCTTTCGGCCGCACAAAAAGTTGCATGATGAAGAGGAGTTCGACCTCTCAATGCTTTAGGGAGTTAGGGATTAACCAAAATACCATATTGTCCTTACTTAAAACATAACGGCTTTAGTAATGACTAAGGGTAAATTAGGTATTTCTAAACTTATTAAATTTTTAACTCCAAAATTAAGCAAAATTAACGATAAATTATATATACCAAATTGTTCAGAATTTTGCGTAAAATTTTATAAAAAAAATTCCATCGAAAATCCGTTTACTTTGAAAATTTCACTTAAATCTCACCGCGACACATTAAAAAGCGTGCGATGTCTAAAATGACATTTTTCGGGTTTTACAGAAGGGAACAAAGCTAATTGACCAACTTATGAATGATTTCCAAAGGAATTTTGGTACCCATTAAAGAGTTTAAGTTGATGGAACCATTATGAAAGGTCAACGAACTAGCAGAAGGGTAGAAGATGACGATCAAAATTAAAGATGAAGACCAATTGGTACGCCTATAACTAATGCCACATGTATAGTTCAAATATAAAAAAATTTATATTTAATGAATGTTATGTGATGCTAGCAATGACTATGAACATTTGTTATGATTTAAGCAATGGAACTTATTTCCATTGATTTTTAGTGTTGATGAATCATTTGAAAATGATAGGAAATTATAAGTGTTGTATGATGTGATGATTGTATCAAATCTTGGGTACTTCTAATTAAAGTTGTTTTGATAAATTTTATTTGAAAATGTCACTTGAATTGTTAGTGGATTTGTGGCTATGTTGAATGGTATAAATGACGATGCTAATGTTATGTTATTAATCATGGATTGAATGTCCACTAGGATTTCTTTCCTCTATCTGGCCTGATTTCATATGATCTACTACATGTTAGGAGATTATGTTTGTTGAATTGTGACACTTAATGCGTTGATAATATTAGCATCATGTCAATCGTGACATATTGTACCACGTTAAGTGTCATGTCATGTTGTGTAACATAGATAAGGATAAGTGACACTATGGTTTATTGCTGGCCAAAGTAACAAGCTTTAGCTAAGTAGCTTGCCACATGGCTCATCCCTGAGATAAAAAAATGGCTAGGGTGCAACTTATGATAGGCCAAGCATCCTAGAGGCCTCTGTAGCGATTCCTGATGAGCCTGAGCAGCACCAGACTCAATAAACGACTCAGTTGCAATTATCGGAGATCAGTAATCACCATAAAATACCCAGTTAGTGCCAAATAATCTCTTACAGTGAGGTGATGGAAAAAGATAAATTTGACTAGAAAAGCCTTACCGATGTTTTTCTAAGACTGCATAAGGGAATTTGATGTTGCTTGTGATGTTGATCAGGGAGTTTGGAGTCTTGGATGAAGCAATATAGCAATAGGAGCTCCATGGATCAATTGAAATGCATATCGTAAAGCCTTGAGTTGGATACGCTAAAGGTGTTTGTTAAAAGGGAGGCAATCTTTTGAGGCAGAGTAGCATTGTAGGTATTTATAGGTCCTTATGAGGTGGTAATGACTATTAGGCTTTCAAACTAAGGGGGATGGATGGCCCATTCGCAAGACTAGAAGTCATAGACAAGTTTAAAAGCAGCTGGGGCAATGTTGAAACTGACTTCAGGTGCGAGAGTTGTGGGAATACGCATCGCGGAGAGCGAAATTGATGACAGTGGCAATAAAAGTGCTCGGCTTCTTCCTTGGTAAAAATGTAAGGGGAGGAGCAGTGGGGTCAAGTCTAGCCCAAGCATTAATTACCCTACCCCATTTTCATTTGTATAAAAAACATTAAAATAATGTAAATTTTTCATTAAATCATCACAAATTATGGGAAATTTTTATAAAACTAGGTGATTAATTCAATGGATAATTAATAAGCCTATTAACCTCTTTATTTAAGGTAAATAACCAGAATGGGTTTTATTCATGAGTTGAACAGGTTTGCTTAACCAAGTCATCTTAATCATCATCGTTAGTCTTATCCTAATTATATGGAGTAGTTTTAAAAAAAATTAAGATATTAGAAGAGTAAGTAATCACAATTTTCCAAATGTAATAAACAGATTTATAACTCAAAAAACTGCAACGTAAATTTGAATTAGGGGTATCTTGGGAATACATGTTTTAACATCTGCTATACCTAACATATAGAATATGAACATCACACTCAAATGTACAAACAGGTTCTACAATTCTTTAACAAGAAAGATTAAAACATAAAATGAAGGGAACCCAAAGAGCTATTACCAAAGATGGGCAGATAGAAGTAAAAAGGGAGCCCATGGAATAAACAACACAATCCACAGTACTCAACTGCTCCAGAACACTTGCGTTAGCTTCAGGAAATATCTGCAATTCAGATACAATGGGATAACTATCATGGAAAAGATTTTCCTCGAGGAAATTAAACTCAAAATGGCAAATGGAGAAAGCAAATGCTGGAAAAATTGCTCGAATTAAGTAAAAATAATCGACATTGCATAAACCCTAAAATTTATTGAGAAACTCTGTAGAGGCATTAAAAAATGATAACTCTTGTTTAGCTTGTGAAAACTTGAGAAATCAGAAGCATAAAACTGAATCATGGTAAACTGGAATGTTATTGTTATCTCTGTACCTAGCAGCATCAAAAGCTTTCACACATTCCTTCCTTTACCAGCACTATCCCCATTCTCGTTTTACTCATAAAGATGATCCTTTCTTAAGGAACAGTTCTCATATTAATAAAATTGAATTTTATTGCATAGAAAAACCACTTTACCCCAGTAACAAGCATTGAAAAGCTGATTAAAAATACATTATGGTGTTTTTGATAGGTACTCAGATAAAAATAATTGCTTCTAACCAAACAATATGCATCCAGACACAGACTGAAGTTATCAGGTAATATATTGGAAAGGATATTTGCATTTTCCATATATTTAATTTCCCCATTTTTCAAAATATTCTGAAGCTTCATAAAGCTAACTTAATAGAATGATCACACAGTAATAGGGTAGAAATCATTGACTTGAACCTTAAACAAGCTTAAACATGGTTGCACTAACCTCTAATCGTTCATTGGAAATATCATTGAAGTAAAAAAAGTCAACAACATCATAAAGAAGTAAGGGCATTTCTTCCTTGGGAAAAAAAAAACTTATACTAGTATCTAAGAAGTAGAACACTCACCCACCTCATGCAACAAGTTACTACCCTCACTTGACATGTAAAATACTCTCTTGATTCGTGAAGGTAGTGCTATAGTTGAAGAGCAATCCTGTCAAGCAAGAACCATAAAAAACTTTCAAACATAAGAAATGGATCTAGATGATCACAATGGAGAAAAGCTATAAAAGATTTAAACGAAAAAAAAGAAGAATATTAAAAACATGAAAAGGTAACTTTTATCAGCCAAAAAATTATAATGCTACATATTTTTACCAGCATAAAAAAAATAAAAAATTGCTCTAACCTCCTAAGCTAGTTTCTGTAAGCATTTGATGGAAAATGATCTCACAAAAATAATTATTGACTTACAAAAGGCACAATGTATGCAAAAAGACTGCAAGTTATGAACTTTATTAGGTAATTTGTTTCATCTATGTTGCTTTCCAAAAAGCTAGCACATGACAATTTTGCTTATTGTAGGGAACACGCAAAGGAATCTCTGCTCCATGCAGCACTCCTACACAACTTCACCCGGAATAACTTGCAGAACAATTTTGCTTCAAGTAGTAAACAGGCAAAAGAAATCCCAGCTTCATGCTTGCACTACATAACTTCACCACCAGGAATAACATACTTGCATAACAGTTTGTATGTCTCCATGAGAGTGGTAAGGACTTTATTTTGTACAACACACCACAAATTTTGATTGTCATCTCTTTTTGAAGCAGTGATGTTGTAGATTTGTTTCACAAATTGTCAGTTTTGTGTTATATGCTGTGTCATTTGTTATGTAAACATTTTAAGGCTCAAATTATTGCCTTATACAAAGTTAACCCTATCTGACATTTTTTTTAAATTAATTCTACCATCATTATCTCCTAATTCATAATATTCTTCGTCACCCTTATCATCTTCATGTTGCTTTATAAGAGTGTTAATCCTATATGAAGCTCTTTTTTTCTTTAGATTATTCTTGAATATTCATAGTTTCTTTCATCAACACCACTAGCTTTTGCAACAGAGGTCAATGCCAAATCTTCCTAAAAAATAACTAATTCATTATCTTCATCTGACTCATTATGATGTAGAACGGGAAGGGGGAGGGGGGGTCATATGAATTTCGAATTCCAGGGGGGAAGGAAAACCGGCGGCATGCATCGGTTTGGGGAGTGGATTGGAGTTAATGCTCTCCTAAATTGAATTTCAGTTTTAGAAAGAAAGATAATTACTCCAATTTAAATTGAAATTGATTGTGATTGATTTAAGGGGTTTCCTAATTTAACCCAAGATATTTTGGAAAGAATTTAAAATTTGAATTCAAATTAGATTGATTCTCATTCCAAAATTATCTAGAATATTTTAGGAAAGTAGGCTATCAAAGTGAGATTGACTCCAATCAAGAGAAAGAGGGGTTAATGGCCTGAATTGGTGGGATGGGGAATTAATTGAGGAGAGAATATGAAAAGGGGAGGGGCCGGCCATGGGTGGAGGGAAAGATAATGTTCACATTCAATGTATGTGGATCAAGCATTAAATATGTGTGTGGATCAAGCATTAAATATGTGTGTGGATCAAGCATTAAATGGGATCGGGGGAATTAAATTTGAAATTAATTTCAAATTGGGAGTAATTGGAGGAGGCTCCCTAATGTAGAATTTATTAAATTAGAAATGTTTTGAAATTTAAATTTATTTGAATTCAAAATTGAATGACTTTCCAAATTAACAAAATCTATTTTAGGAAGGTTATCAAGAGGGAGTTTGGATGGATTTGAAATTCAAATTAGATTAATTTGAATTTAAAATCTTTCCAAATTAATGACAACCTAAATAAGGAAAGAGGGATTTTTGGAGGGAAGGGGGGCTATTGAAGGAGTTGATCGGCGGGTGGGTTGAACCATGGTAGATCTCGGCCAAGGGGAAGAAAGAACGGAAAGGTGGCGGTTAGGGTTGAAGTTGGGTGGGGTTAGTGAAAGGGGTGGCCACAAGGTGACCGGCGGCTTGGAGGTGGGAAATGGGGGAGGTGGCGGTTAGGAAAAATAAGGATAAACAAAACAAAGAAACAAAATAATAGAACCATGAGCCTGGACACATCCTACGACTGACGGGTGATACGATGTCCTTCACCAAGGGACTTCAAGCCACGAGCCCGGACACATCTTGCGGCTAGTGAAGACTCCGATTTTCTCCCATAGGAATCTCACTAACGTCCTCCCAAAAGAACACAAGTGCTTACATAAATTTTATTATAATTCCATCATACCAATACAATAGCAAGGGCCTCTATATATAGGCCTCAAAAATTAAAAAAGACTAAATAAGACGAACATGCCCCTATGGTTTACATAAGACTAGACCCTTAAGGGTAAAAATGTAAAATGCATAATTAAATAAAAATTACAAATAAAATTTAAAATAACTTGGGATGATCACGACCGTCGATCTTCAACTCCTCGGATAGGCATGGACGATTGGATGTCTGCATCATTTTCCCGGGGTGGAAAAAGCTCAACTTCATCGAGTCCGCATCTCGGACAACCATGCTCTAATACCAAACTGATGTAGAACGGGAAGGGGAGGTCATATGAATTTCGAATTCCAGAGGGGAAGGAAAACCGATGGCATGTATGGGTTTGGGGAGTGGATTGGTGGAGTTAATGCACTCCTAAATTGAATTTCAGTTTTAGAAAGAGAGATAATTACTCCAATTTAAATTGAAATTGATTGGGATTGATTTAAGGGGTTTCCTAATTTAACCCTAGATATTTTGGAAAGAATTTGAAATTTGAATTTGAATTCAAATCAGATTGATTCTCTTTCTAAAATTATCTAGGATATTTTAGAAAAATAGGCTATCAAAGCGAGATTGGCTCCAATCAAGAGAAAGAGGGGTTAATGGCCTGAATTGGTGGGATGGATAATTAATGGAGGAGAGAATATGGAAAGGGGAGGGGCCGACCATTTGTGGAGGGAAAGATAATGTCCACATTCGATGTATGTGGATCAAGTATTAAATGGGATTGGGGGAATTAAATCTGAAATTAATTTCAAATTGGGAGTAATTGGAGGAGGCTCCCTAATGTAGAATTTATTAAATTGAAAATGTTTTGAAATTTAATTTTATTTGAATTCAAAATTAAATGACTTTCAAAATTAACAAAATCTAATTTAGGAAGGTTATCAAGAGGAAGTTTGGATGGATTTGAAATTCTAATTAGATTAATTTGAATTTAAAATCTTTCCAAATTAATGGCAACCTAAATAAGGAAAGAGGGATTTTTGGAGGGAAGTGGGGTTAGGGAAGGAGTTGATCAGCGGGTGAGTTGAACCATGGTTGATCTTGGCCAAGGGGAAGAGGGAACGGAAAGGTGGCAGTTAGGGTTGAAGTTGGGTGGGGTTAGTGAAAGGGGTGGCCTTAAGGTGATCGGCGACTTGGAGGGGGGAAAGGGGGGAGGTGGCGGTTAGGAAAAATAAAGATAAACAATACAAAGAAACAAAAGGATAGAACCGTGAGCCCGGACACATCCTACGGCTGACGGGTGATACAATGTCCTTCACCAAGGGACTTCAAGTCACGAGCCCGGACACATCCTGAGGCTGGTAGAGACTCTGATTCCCTCCCATAGGGATCTCACTGACGTCATCCCAAAAGAACACAAGTGCATAATATAAATTTTATTATAATTCAATCATACCAATACAATAGCAAGGGCCTCTATATATAGGCCTCAAAAATTAAAAAAAGACTAAATAAGATGAACATGCCCCCTAGGGCTTACATAAGACTAGATCCTTAAGGGTAAAAATGTAAAATGCATGATTAAATAAAAATTACAAATACAATTTTAAATAACATGGGATGATCACGGCCGTCGATCTTCAACTCCTCGGATTGACATGGACGGTTGGATGTCCGCATCACATTACCATTTTCCTATTAACCACTCACTATCATCATCTACATCATTTAAAGAAATATGGCCAATAATATCTATACCTTAGAAACAAAACCATTTTATATTTAACATAAACTAAATCTTTGAGACGACCATAATTCATTTTTCTTCTTCTCTTGATATGAAGTAGTAACAAACAATTTAAGATTACTAAACTATAAAGCTTCATGATAACAATTAATATTCAATTTTATTTTATACTTACATATTTAAATACACTCCAATGACATTTACATCGAATGATTTATATGTAAAGCTAGACAAACTGATTGCAAAACTTTGAAAATGTAGAACTTCTTAGCTATATGTATATAAACCATCAGCTACTTATCTTTTGCAATATCAGATGAAGTGCTCAATTTTTGTTTGTGGTATATTTTAATGGCCCAAGATAGAAGATATCATCATCCATCATCATGTCAAAATCATCTCCTTTATCCATCATATCAATATGTGGCATTTCATTACTCTAGTCTTTAAATTCTCAGTTCATACACTCATAAATTTCATCTTTCATAAATATCATATGATGTCAACTGGTCCTGGATGTGAATACATCATTTGATGTTAGAGGAGCAGCTGGGAGAGACAATTATCTTGTACAAATTACAAATTGCTCAGTTATGAATTACTCATCAAGTCGTTTTTTTTTTTTTTATCTTGAATGTGGATGCTCTTTTATCATTATTTCTATCATTTCCATCTTATTCTCTTTTCTAGTTCTTTCATTGTAGTCCTACAACTCAAATAATTATGATAATAATGTTGATGTTCACTTGCATCCTCAGCAGACCCTAAAAGGTTGTTTGTTACCATTTAAATCTGCCAAAGAAAAGAACTCAATATAAGATCAATAAAATCATTCATTAAGACACCAAAATGGACATTACCAATGAAAAGTTTACCATTTTTCATTTTGGCTAATACGAAAGTGAAAGCAGAAACAAATAGTTCGACCAACCTATTGACCTGAAAGCATGGCTCCAAGTCAAATCAACGAGCCGTGAAACAAACTTAACATCTGAAGTGAACTAAACTCGTACGCTTTCCTCCCAAAATACGCAGTACCAAGAATTTCCCGCCACTAATATAATGAGGTCAGTTAAGATGAATTAATCTTTCAATGGGATTCCACCGGAAATTCAGTTTGGTGGTGCCACACAAATCCAACAAATAAAATGATCCAAATTTAAAGTTAGAAGGGGTTTTGAAACAGAATCTCATGATTCCATCTGAAATTCAAGTAGGTGGCCCCTCTAAGCCAAACAAAAATAGATGACCGCATCTGAACTTCAGATAGGATTTGAACCAACAAGCACGAAAGACCTTAATCTCCAATAACAGAGAAGTTCTAGAAGATGAAGTGTTAAGAAATTCTAGTGCATTCAACTGTCAAAAACTTGCAATGCCTATACGCATGGTTATTTTTTTAAGCAAAAAAAAAAAAACTGGCAACCGGATATTTATAAAGCAGAAATGAACTTAATGCAACATCCTCAATCAACATTAGGACAAGATAAAGAGGACAACTAAATGACTTCACCTTGATTATTGAATTAAGTTTGCAAGAGCTGAATTACTGAAATTATTCTTCCCAAATATCCAGATAAAATGAAGCAAAAATAAATGAATGCTCAAGTCAAGCTCTAACCTGCAAGTATACCTTATTTACAGTTTGCACAAAACCTGCGGTTGGATGTGATATTTCATTTTGACCACGTATTATTGCTCCATCCTGACAAAAGTTCTCAAAATTAGAGAACAAGCAAGGTCTATCATTAAATTCTATTATAGACAATTTTATCCGTAGTTCTAAGGTAATGTTGTATTTCAAATATAATCTAAATTAGGGGTGGAAACATTTAGAGACGTTCCCAGCTAATAACCTCAAAAAAAAAAAAAAGTATCAAGAAAGCTGTAATATTATAAGCAGCATTCTAAATGAATGCTACTCGAGCTTCTTGGATGGCATTGCAATCCACAAATGAATATAAACTGTGATAGCGACACATAAAAACAGTGAATTGCAAAATTGTATAATGATAACCATCCTTATCCTTTAGAATTACCACAGGAAAAGCACCAAAACTTGCCTCAAGACTTCAAAACCAAGAAACCGATTATTTACAGTTAATAATAATACCCAGACTTCGGGTAAGTAACATAGCTGCTTCAATGGAATTGAACAGGTCTCAGTGTCTCACGGTAAACGCTAACTAGAGGAGGTTAAGTTAACATCAACAAAAAAAGAAATTTTTTATAGCATGGTCTTGTTTTCTTCCTGCATGTAGAGAGTGATGCTATTCTCATGAATCTACTAAGATCACTATTGAGAGCAACTAGGAAGATATGTAATATGGACGAGGGGTACACCTTTGTCGGGAGCACTAGAACCTGTGGGCAACAGATGAAGACCTTCCAAGGGCGGGGATGCAAATGGGGAAGTTGCTGAAATCACTGGACAGCAATGACGAACTTCTGGCTAGCAGGTATTGCCTCTGGAGAACTCCGGACAGCAGGTAGAATCTGTCCAGAAATCTTTGGACAGCAGTGGAGACCTGCTGGAACTTCGGGGCAGTAGTTAGGAGGTTTTCCTGGACAGCTTCTTTACGGATTTGAGCCCTGAGCCCTCCTATATAGAGGACAACAAGCTGGAATTGCAAGAAAACTCTGTAATAGCCTTAGAATTTTCTGGACAGCAAAATAACTCCAGCACGGACTCTACTTCAGCAGTCACGGGAAGGGTTTGAACGAGTAACCAGTGGAGGAAGGAGTGGGATGGAATGACCGACTAGAGTAGGGAGGGGCGGCACAACTTTGGGCTATATTTTGGACTCAATAGGTAGGAGACCAAAGAGGGAAAACCTGAAATATGTTTCAGAATTTTCGAATTGGGAATTAGGAGGGGATTTGAATTTCAAATCCCAAGTAATTAAGGAAAATAAAGAGGGGGCTGATTTGGGGGAGAAGATTGGGTTTGATTTGGAAGGAAATAATTAAACAAGAGAGGAAAGAGGGGCCGGCCATATGGGGGGAAAGGATTAGGTGTCTAGGTTCAACGTATGGGGCCCCACGGATTCAATCAAGGATTTAAATCAAATCTGAATTTTAATTTCAGATTTCATTGAATGAAGGGGTTTCCTAATCGGCGTTGATTAATAAAGAAGGTATTTGAAATTCAAATATTTATTGAATTCAAATGAATGCACCTTCCTAATTGAGAGAGGTTATTTTTGGAAAGTATTTAAGGTAGGTTCGAATTTTGAAATTCAAAATCCATGAGGCATTTGGAGGGGGTTAAATTTGAAATTTTGATTTCAAATTCAAAGAGGGTGAGGGCTCAATGAAGAAACAACACAAGCCAAGCCCAAGGAAGGGAGACCGGCGGCATGAAGAGGAGGGAGGGGATTGTGGGAAGTGTTTTATGAGTTTCCAAAACAAGCTTGGCCAATTAGGAGGGAAAATAATGAGTCCTCTCTAAATTGAATTTGGATTGGATTCAAATTTTGAAAACTTTCCTTAATTGGATTTTGCAAATAAGGAAAGTTTTTGAATTTCAAAATTTTCTAACTCCTTTCTTTCTTGCAAGAGCCAATTTATGGAGTCATTATGACGATTAAAATCGTCATAATGATTTGAGGTGTAGGTGGGGCCGGCAGTCAAGACGGAAGAGGCGGGTTCGGCTTTGGGTGGAGGTGGCTAGGAGGTAGGTCAGCGGGTGGGATTGTGGAAGGGGAATTTGGTGGGGATCAAGGGGTATTTTGGTGGCAGAATGAAAGTAGAGGGATGACGAGAAATCGGTGGGGAATAGACGGAGATAGAATAGAAAAGGTAGACGAAGACCATGAGCCACGGACTCTTCCGATGACGGGTGGGTATTGCGTTTGCTCACCTTGAGCTCTCTATTCCTTCTCTCTAGTGCACTCACAAGAAGAAGAAGAAGAAGAAAACCCCATAAAATTTCATTATCAAATCATCATCCCAAAATACAAAACAACTAGCCTATAAATAGGCCTAATGAAAAGAAAAGAAATCAAAGACTAAAATGTCCTTCGGTCTACAATATTACATGACCACCCGTAAGGATATAAAGGGAAAAATAATAATATAAAATAAACTAGTATATAAAACATATAAGTAAATAACTCAAGATCATAGCCGTTGATCTCCAATGTCCTCATCAGCAACTCTATGCAAATCCCAAGAAATGTATGTACCTCACAACGAGCGTCGCCTTCCTACATCTTCGCAAGGAATTTCAGCCAATCCCGAGAAGGTACGAGCAATCAACGAATGGCCTGAACCTAAGACTATCTGAGAAGTTCAGAGTTTCCATGGATTGGCCACATTTTATAGGAGGTTTAATAGGAACTTTAGCACCATAGTGGCACCCATAACCGACTGCCTCAAGAAAGGAGATTTTCAATGAACTGTGCCTGCCTCTAAGGCTTTCGAGGAGATAAAAAGGAGAATGGTAGAAGCTACAGTTATGTGTCTACCCGATTTTTCAAAAGTTTTTGAAGTAACCTGCGACGCATCTGGAATCGGTATAGGAGTTCTATCACAAGAGGGACATCCCATCACGCATTTTAGTGAGAAGTTAAATGACATCCGACAACGGTACTCTACCTATGATAAGGAGTTTTATGCTATCATTCAATCCCTTAGGTATTGAAGACACTATTTATTGCCCCAAGAGTTTGTCATCTTCTCCGACCACGAAGCCCTGCGTTACATAAATTCGTAAAAGAAACTCAATGCACGACATGGTCGCTGGGTCGAATTCCTCCAAGAATACACCTACACCATCCAACACAAAGCCGGGAATGAAAACAAAGCAGCAGACGCCCTTAGCTGTCGGATGATGATGACTCGAGAAATGAGAATTGAAGTGATTGGATTCGAGCGTGTCTTAAAGAAGACTATAAATATTGCCATGATTTTAGTGAGATCTATGCTCGTTTGACTTCCGGACATGAACGCATGTTCTCAAAAATGGCCCATTTCCTCCCATATTCAAAAACTTTTGACGCCTCCCGGGTCGCTAAGCTCTACTTTGACGAAATAGTTAGACTTCACAGTCTACCAAAAACCATTGTTTCCGATAGAGATGTTAAGTTTACGAGTTATTTTTGGAAAACTCTGTGGCACAAGATGGATACGAAACTACAATTTTCTACATCCTTCCACCCCCAGACCGATGGGCAAACCGAGGTTGTTAACATGAGCTTAGGGAGCCTCTTAAGGACCTTGGTAGATGAAAACCTTAGATATTGGGATTCTAAGTTGCCTATTGCTGAATTTGCCTATAACAATTCTATTAACCGAACCACGGGTCTGAGTCCAACTGAAATTGTGTACGGATACCAACCTAGGCAACCTATAGATTTAATTCCCATGGGTCTTAAGTCTAGAGCATCCGAATCTGCATCTGCATTTGCATCGCATCTACAAGAATTGCACAAAGAAATTAATAAGAAAATTGAATAAAGCAATGCTAACTATAAACACAATGCGGACCTCAAGAAACGATTTAAAGAATTTGAAGTGGGAGACTCTGTGATGGTTCAGATTCGTCCGGAGCGGTTCCCGCAAGGGACCGTCAAGAAGTTACATGCAAGAAGCGCAGGACCTTTCAAAATTACATTCAAAATAAATAGTAATGCTTATGTGTTAGACTTTCCCGAGGGTTTTAACATTAATCCTACATTTAATATTGAAGTTCTTGTAGCCTACGAAGGTTAAGAGTTTAACCCCACCAATCCATTATATATAGAGCCTTATGTGATCGTACCTAGTGAGATCCCCAGCCTACCCCCACTTCCAAACATTCCCACTTTACCTACCGCGGAGAGAATTGAGACAATACTTAGCGATGAAATCATTTGCACTAAAGACGGTGGTCGCCGAAGGTATCTAATTCAATGGGCAGGAAAGCCGGAGACGGAGAACGCGTGGATCGACTGGGATGAGCTGCAGAAATTGGATCCTGACTTACTGGAGTGGTACGAGGCTTCTAAAGACGCTTACTCGACGGGGTCGAGCTTTCTCCCACCTGGGGAGAATGATGAGGACATCAGATTTCGACACGTGTACCATCGTCAGAGACGCAGATCGACAGCTACGATCCAGAGCCATTATTTCTGATTTATTTATGACTTATTTTGTATTTTATTTATTATCGTATTTTATTTTCCTAGTTTACCCATGTGGGTATTGAGTCGTTTGTGTAGCCCTGAGGGCATTTGTGTCTTTTAGCTTTGTTTTATCTTGGGCTATTTAAAGGAGGCTTCATGCGTTGCAGGGATTGATGAATTATTGATAATGAAAATTTTATGTTCTTGTTGATCTCTTAGTGAGTTCATGTGAGGAGAAGTCCAAGGAGGACAAGAGCAAGACCCGTCAACCATTGGTGGATTATGAGGTTCGCGGCCTGATTTCTTATCCTTCCCCTATACACCCCATTCATCCCCACGCCAAATACCTACCGGCCTCCCATTAGCCCCCAAAACCCCTTCCCTTTCCCCTCAACCCGAGCCCCACCCTCATCCCGTAGGCCCTTCCGTTAGCCGCCGGCCTCCCCTCCACCACCAACCCTCCCAACCGTCAACCACTGGCCTGGTACCCCCTCTCCCCACATGTTTTCAAATTTTGAAATTCAAATTGATTGAATTTTAAAGTTTCCAAATTTGTCCAAAGCCAAATTAGGAAAGTTTCAAATGAGGTTCAATTTAAATTTAAATTGAATAGGATTTGAAATTATCATCCTTAATTAGCCAAAGCGAATTTGGAAATCCTTAATTCTCTTCCCTCTAACTCCTCTCCCTCTCATAATGCCGCCGGCCTCATAGGGGAAAACCCAAATTGATTTCTCTTAATTTACCCCATCCCCACTTGGAATTTCAAATTCAAATTCACTTAATTTCCCTTCAATTCCCCTTAAACTGAAATTAATTCAGTTTTCCATAATCCCTCAAACCCTAATTAGACCTACCCGCCCCTCTCCCTTCTCCTCTCTCTCTCTACCCGAGCCCACCCCTCCCCCTTGTTTCCTTGGACAATTTCCACCAAGGGCTGACTCGTCCTCCACCAAGTTACTACCTACCGCAAGGATATCTCATAGTCATGTATGGCCGATCCCGAGCGTGATCACGAATTTGCGTACGATCATCAAGGCGACATTGACGTCATCCGATCACCATTCTTTGACGTCGGATTCGGCTTCGACCACACCGTCAAGGATTATTTGAACCGGATTCTTCCCCATGTCGTGGATATCCTAGACGAGCAACTTCCGGCAGACGAGTGGATCATCAACGGGCGTCCATTCTCTTCTCCAAATCCGACCTCTTCCTCGACGACTAGCCCCCTCGTCGGCATTACTTGTTTGATAGTGGCATCGTTGAGTTTGTGTGCCATCCTCTTCCGCTAACCGAGTGAATTCAAGAGCGTATGTGAGGGACTTCGAGGTGAAGGATCTAGATCTTAAAATGTGGATTTTGTTAGAGTGCCATATGTTTTATTATTTATTTAACGGTGTAATTTTGCTAGTATTATGTGGTTTTTAATTGTAACCCTTTTACATCGTTTAGTTCTTCCATGAATATTTTCTAACAACCTATCTTGACCCGAATCAGTTCATATTTAGCTTGGAAAGTTCCTAAATTATTAATTTCTTCACGCAATTCTTGATTGTATTGCATCAAACTCAAATGAAAACTTCCTATATAAACTCTGCATGCACGTAAGAAATTAAGCATGCAATATATTAGCAAAAAATAGCACTACTCACAATTCAAACAAAATTCCTCAAAATTAAGAAAGGGAGCCAATTATGTCATTCATATAAATTCAACTTCAAAACATTAAAAACTTTTTAATAGGATATTACTTTGGACATTCTTTCAGTTCAAATAAATTCACAAGAAAATGGATGAATTAAACAGATCAAAAAAGAAGATACCCATAATTCGCATCCCAGAGTGAGGCGATCATTTGTGGAAATCACTGGTAAAACAAGACTTTCAGTAGGAATTTGTGAAACACGTGAGAACAAAAAAATAGCAGCGTCCAGGGACTGAAAAAATAAGCGAGCCCCAGCGAAGAAGAAATTTCCAATACTGCGGATTAAATTACATGGTCATTAGAATCCAAAGAACAAGTACAATAAAAAAATTTTATCATGCAGAAACATTAATTACTAAGTTGGCATACCCAGTTCCAGATAAACAATATATTATTTTGCTAAAACAAAGTAAAAAAAAAACAAAATAGCAGATCATTCACCATGTGATCGCCATGTGAAGATAAAAAAAAAGGCAAAAACAATTACTTAATCTAAAATGAGTGCCAGAGAGTATCACCTGCCATTGCTGAAACAAAAAGAATCGCTTGTGCGTCGGAGAATCTGCAGGGCAGATACTGTCATATTGAGTCAATGAATGCATTATATGTGAAAACGTATTCTAAGTAATAAGATGCCCAACTTCATGCATACAGAATCATGCATTGGACGGAAATAGAAAAGACAAAAAGATGATTATGCAATGAAACTCAGCATTTGTCCTGAGAATATGCAGCTATAAAGATATTAGGACATGCTACAATAACATAAATTCAGGCTCTTAGAAACAATGTTTCAATCAAGCTCATGTAACCTATAATTGACTCGCAGCAATTATGGGCAACTAGTAATGAAATTGTGAATCATCATCATCTCATCACCAAAAAGAGTGATTTGATCTCATCAACCAATATTATAGCAAATGATAAATCGAATATCAATCTGTTGTAAAACAAATAATACATCTAAAAAAATATTATAGACAAGGACACTACAAAATAACAAAAAAAGAGATACTCATAACATTCAGATTTCAGCCTAAAAACTGTGTTCCCTTAAATTCTTGTATAGTGAGCACGCGAACAAGCACATATGGAAAGCAGAGCCTACTTGAACGGTATATCATTAAAAAAAACGTGAATAGTGGCAAAAGGAAATAACAAGACAAGTAGATGACATGGTGATTTCACTATGCAGCAAATTTGTCTAGCTGAGTATATACCATTTGATTAATTTTAGGTTTACTGCAACATTTATGTATTACTTGATTCCTCGTGGAAAGCAGAGTAAATCTTTGGTAGTTTTGTTTGATCTAGAAATTCGGTATATATCTTCTAGCCATAATAAAGTTCTGATAACCATTTTGATTGTCACTATATTTAGGATGCAGAAATTTTATTAAGAGATTTCTGTTGTTAATCAAACCAGAGAGTTGGCAATGATGTCATAATTCTAACATGAAGAGAATAATGTTGCATCATCATAAATGAATACGGCCAAGAATTGTGTAAAGTAGGTATATTTTTGCAGTTGTTAAAAACATGCTTGTGAAAATTGGACCGGACATAGAACTGAAAGGAGTGGTTTAAAATTCAATGGTTCAACTAGGATTGAAACGGATGACATAATAATATTAAAATTATTTAAATAATATCTAAATGAAATACTAATGATGTAATAATTATGTCCAAATATAAATTTGAGACTAAAAAATAAATAGAATTTTACACAAATAATATTAGCTATAATTTTAAATTTAAATATCCTCAATTTTAAATTTGATTCATAGAACAACAACAATATCAAGCATTTATCCCACTATGTCGAGTCGGCCACATGATCATTTTTCGCTATTGTGTCCTATTAAGAGTCAAATTTCACTTAAATCTAATAAAAATGTCATTTCTAATACTTTCTAACCAAACCTTTTTAGGTCTACCTCTACCTTTCTTTCATAGGCAAAATCTAATATATCTACTCTCCTAACTGGGTTATCGAAATGTCGATTATTTATGTGATCAAAACCATCTAAGGCGACTCTCTCTAAATTTAATATAAATTTTATTCATATATAAACTTATAAATTCAATAAAAATTACTACTAATTTATATTATATGTTTAAATATAATTACACCTATAAATTTTATACTAAATTCACATTATAAATTTGTATCTATATATCTTTCATATTAGATCATTTATCATTAATAAATAAATAAACAATTAAATTTTTATCATATATAATTAAATTAATTAATTAACTAACTAGATAAAAAAGTAAATATTATTAACAAAATAAAATAAAATTGTTCACATTCTAAATTAATTGAAAAATCTATCTAAACATATATAGTGTATGCATTGTGAACTTGATACCTTCAACTTAGTTATTTAATTTGACATCACTTGGCAACTCTTTTTTAGTATTGTTTATATAGCTTTTCAGGTTTGTATATGTTAGAAACTCACATGAAGTGGTAGGGTCATATGAGAATGCTTAGCAGGTCTTTCTTTAATAAATTTTTATTATAGAAATTTAATGCTTAATAAAAAAATAAATATATATAATAATTTATTTAATATTTTATATAAATTTATTAAATTAATTTAACTTAATTAAATGGTTCAATTGAACCGACTGTTCTTCAAAAACCAGGACCGTTTTGTTGGTTACCCGATAGAACTGATCATTCATTCCAATTTTAACCGATCAAATGTTAAAGCGGTTTTTTGGTTTGAACAAACTGGTTACCCGACCGATTCCCGATTCAAACGGTTGAACCGAATCGTCCGGTCCCAATTTTAAAACGGTGGTAAAAAGTCATTATATCGGATGTCATTATTGAACTTCCCTTTTTAGGCCATATATATCATACTCAAGAAAGTAAAAAAATTTTATTTACAGACAGGTATCTGCTTTTTTCTGTCGACGACATTTCCTCAAGCTTCTTGTAATTTATACATAAGTTTTTTAAGAATAAAGCATTCATATCAGATATCTTGAAGCATTTGAGTCCCTAACATCAAACGTAATCACCTTAGAAGCACCATGATGGTCTGATTTCACAAATGGTAGCACAAGTCAGTACCAAAGAGCAGTTTCCAGGTGTGTTTAACATTTTACTTGAATTTATTGATGCTACTGACCTGAAGCATATCTAAGCTTATCACATATATATCAATTTAAAATCATAATTGTTGAAATCCAACCGTTCCCATTGCAAAGGATCCGACGAACACAGAGATCAATCCGTGGGATGCTCTGATGGATCACGCCATGTTGAAATCCAGTCGTTCCCAGTGCAAAGGATCCGACGGACACAGAGATCAATCCATGGAATGCTCTCATGGATCACGCCATACTGAAGGAACAAATTTATGAAAGATTTTATTAGAAATTTTATGTATTAAATATGTAATATATTATTTCCTCATTAAGATATCTTGTATAGATCTATAAATAGGGAAGATAGTAATGAATAAAGCCAAGCTTTTCTTCTCAAATCTCTTATTTGTAACATGGTATCAGAGATAACGGCCTTCATTGCCGAGGAAGAAAGATTGCCGAAGGAGAAAAAAAGAAGAAAAAGTAAATCAGAAGCTGCTTGTGGGAAGAGGTCTTACCAGAGCCTAGTGGAAGACGAACCCGAAGCCTCGACGCAAGAAGAAGCCGCTCGGGAGAAGATGGCTCTCGGACGCTCCTTCTCCGGTCTTCCTATCTCACTCGGATACGCCGGGCGGACGAAGTTGTGCCGAAGACGAACCCTTGAGGACGGAGGAGCGAAGCAGCCTGCGCCTAGCCGCTATTCGATCCGAGTCTTTTTAAAGACTAGGCTTGGTTCGGTTTATTAAACCAAACGGAAGCCTTCATTGCTATCCAAGATCGCATAGATAGTATTTATTACTATCATCATGTCAGAAGTTCATTCCTCCCAAAGCATTGACCAAACCTAGGGCTGTCAAAACCGGGTCACGGGTCGGTTTCGGGTCCAACCCGAAATTGACCCGACACTGTTCAACCCGACCCGAACTCGACCCGTTTTTGCAAACGGGTCGGTTTTCCGAACCCGAACCTGACCCGCATCGGGTCCGGGTCAACCCGAACCCGACCCGATTCGGGTATATTTTATTAAATTTTTTTATTTAATTCAATTTATTTAAATCTAAATCAAATTAAGGAAAGATTTACTTCAATTAATTTAAAATAAATCAAGATTAATTTATTTGGGCAATAATGTTTATAATTTTTTGAAATATCATTAACTTAGTTCATAAAAATCCTTTAAAACCCTCCTAAATTAATTAAAAATGGGTCAAATCGGGTTGATTTCGGGTTTCCGGGTCAACTCGAACCCGACCCGATTTTACAAACGGGTCGAAATCCCTAACCCGAACCCGACTTGACCCGAACCCGAAATTTTCGGTCGGGTTCGAGTCGGGTTTTCGGGTCGGGTCAAATATTAACACCCCTAACCAAACCGAGGAGTTGGTGGTGCACCAAGGATGAGGTGACCTCCAAAGCATACAATCGTCCTATCGTCTAAATGTGAAGAACTACCTAAAGTGGTCTCAATTTCTGAAGATCTATTTGAAAGGGAAAGGGAAAATACACCACCTCCTTGGAGGATGACCAAAAGAATGAGATCCTAAACTCGGGGCGTGGGATGAAGCAGACTCCATGATTATGTCATGGTTGTGGAATTCCATGACTCCGGAAATTAGCAATACATTTATGTTCCTTTCCACTGCAAAAGATATATGAGATGCTGCCAGACAGACCTTCTCCAAAGCCCGTGATGCGGCTCAAATCTTTGAAATTAAAGTTAAAGTTGGAAGCACAAAACAGGGGAGTAAGACCGTGACAGAGTATGCCACCTTTCTACAAAATATGTGGCAAGAACTTAATCATTATAGATGCATAGAAATCAGATGTCCGAAAGATGCTGCGATCCTCTAGAACTTTATTGAAAAAGATAAGAGTTTATGATTTTCTTGCAGGACTAAATGAAGAATTTGACCAAGTTAGAGTCCATATTCTCGGCAAAGAGGAGACGCCGTCACTCAATGAAACTATTTCTCTCATCCGCGCAGAAGAAAGCCGACGAGGAGTGATGTTAAAACCAAAGGTCGTGGAAAGTTAGTGCAAAGGATACGACGGACATAGAGATCAATCCGTGGGATGCTCTCATGGATCACGCCATGTTGAAATCCAGTCGTTTCCAGTGCAAAGGATCCGACGGACACAAAGATCAATCCGTGGAATGCTCTCATGGATCACGCCATAATGAAGTAACGAATTTCGGAAAGATTTTATTAGAAATTTTATGTATTAAATCTGTAATATATTATTTCCTCATTAAGATATCTTGTATAGATCTATAAATAGGGAAAATAGTAATGAATAAAACCAAGCTTTTCTTCTCAAATCTCTTATTTGTAAAAATAATAATC
This sequence comes from Dendrobium officinale, assembly GCA_019514585.1. Classification (NCBI taxonomy): domain Eukaryota; kingdom Viridiplantae; phylum Streptophyta; class Magnoliopsida; order Asparagales; family Orchidaceae; genus Dendrobium; species Dendrobium officinale. Next base: position 17,013,028 of record CM033692.1, read on the forward strand.
ATAGCAAATAAAAATCATAATGATGGTAGCCACTATATCTACATTTGAATCTATTACATTCATTTTATCTTTCTAATAACTACTTTATCTTAGAAATTATGTGGTGCAGAATTTTACCGAAATTAGTATTTACTGTTATACTTTATCTTAGAATGTTTCGGGTAAATCCTTTCTATGCAAACAAAGGTGATAAAAAGAAAATTAAACAAAGTTGAAATATATTCACAACAAATATCTGAATGTGGAAGAAACAATCAGGATATTTTCACATACTGAAATTTACCTGATTGTGAAAGTAAGCCAGAAATGCACGTATTGTTTCCCCATAAGGACGAGAAACACCATTCCATAAGAAATGCTGGCCTTCAACGATTCTATACCTGTAAATTTTCATAAATTTCAACAAAGTAACAGAACTGAGATTCAAATAAAAAACATATGTAATCATAATTTATTAAGACAGCAAATTTTGATAGCATGTGATTGAAATCATTCATCAAATGAGGATCGAAAATTTGATAAAATCCGGAAAGAAATCAGAAGAATACTTATGGTGACTCCACATAAGACAATGCACATGAGCATACGCGCAGGCGCACAATGCGTGCTTGCACACAGGGAGAGTTAAGTTACTATCCCTTTAGTAGGATAATCTTATTCTTACACAACTTTCACCATCCATCATAAAATTTAAATGGCTAAGATATGAAGCAGCTAAAGGGCAACTTTTTATATTACCACTGATTTTAAGCTTATTTAAATCTTAATCGTTCAAAATTTGAGATGGAATCATGGAAGGTAAAAGATATATATATATATATATATATATATATATATATATATATATATATATATATATATATATATATATATATATATATATATATATATATATATATACCTAAAATATCTTTAATCTTTAAAATATAAAAAATTGTAAAGTGAAAACAAAAATAAGTACTAGAGATTGATGGCAGAAAACACATCATATGATATTGAGTGATTCAATAACAATTCATAAATACCACTCAGATTTAGCATCTGATGCATCAAGAGGCAATCTATGTCCAAGCAATCTCCTAACAGCAATAGCTTCGGAAGTGCTTTCATCAGACAATCTCAAGCATCTTGATCTTATATCCCCTACAGCTGGTCCACCTGCACAAAGCAAATTATTTTACCTTTAAATTTATTATTTATGGGAAAAGAATCGCAAAATCCAAAGCTCAAAACAATCTAAATACTCATTGTGTCCATTATAGGATAAGATAGTCTACCTACAACGCGTACAATCTCAGCTGTACTGCCACCATCATCAGAAACAGGAAGAACATGAGCAACTCGAGTTGTAACTTTCTTCAGCTCTTCTGCCACACAGTTAAATGCAGTTCCTCCTACAGAATGTCCAGATGAAGATAGAATACTAAGGATTTTAGTGGAGTTGCAGAAATTAATGAGGATCTTAAAAAGGTATAATCTTCATTTATACAAAATTATGCAAGACTAATGCTGCAGCAAGAAACTCAAAGCATCAACAAAATGCATTGCCATGCCAAGAGCCAAGTTGTCATAGCATAATAAACCCAACTATTTAGAAAAAAGCACATTCTACCATGATTTCAAAAAACTTTCATCCAATTTCTCTGGCCGTTTTTGTGTCTCAGTATTGTTTGAAGCTGGAGATCCAAGGCAGCGTGATGTTCCAGAAAACATCATCAAAATTCTAACTACTTCTAATAAAATTCGCTAATATGTTAAACTGAAAAAGTCTTCAACAGCCAAAAAAGCTCAAAGCATGTGTTCTTAATTTGAGTATAATGCCAATGGCTGAGTTCAACTACAAGCATGTCATGATGGATGCATATAATGCTCAGTAGGAAATTTTTAAAAAAGAAAAAAAAAAAAGATCAGACTCGAGAATCAGTCATCTGGCAAATTGAGAATTGGGAAAAACATGTGTATAAATATGCAAATGGGCAGAATAGGTATGATGTAAGATAACAAACTTAACCCATGTAAACCACTGGATCATTGGTAATCCGAAAGTAAAAATCTGGTAAAATGTGACATGGCGTTGCTGTATAAAAATAAGCTCTGATGAAGCAATTCATGCTGGCTATTGCTCCAAAACTTCCAGTAAAAAATATAAATAATCAAACGGAGGGCAGATATTAGGCGTACGATAAATCCCAATTCCGACTTAATAAATGAGTTAGTTCACACAGCAACCATAACGCACAGCAGATATGAAGCCAAGTTTATTTACGCTGAAATAATCGTTCACCTCCATAAAAATGGGAATTCACTTCCACCTAACGAACCAAAACCTTACACAGCCACCAGATGCACATATTTGTAATCCAGTACAGCAAAGTCCAGGATTAACCTTTTCAAAGTTATGAGATTCGTCCAATAAATGCTTAAAAAAAATCAACAATGGCTATCCACTTAATTCATTCAAAAAAGCTAAACCCCAGCATAATTGTGGATGCGGCAGCTCTATACCTGAGAAAACGAGTAAGGAGGGCTGTTGGCTAGGTTTGGGGCTCGACTGAGGGACAAAGAACGAACAAGCAGGAGAGCTATTACAGTGCGTGGAGGCCATTGTGACGCAGGATCTACGCAAGTACTGGGTGGAAGCCGCGGACCAATATGGGAGGACGACGGCAGCCACGGAGAAGTTCGCGAAGAGAAATGGGTGCGAGAAGGGAGAGCGGACGAAGGAGTTCTGTACCGGCGAGGGCGCTAAAACCCCATCCGCCATGGAGTACGTGTAAACCTAGATTGCCAACACTTCCCGCCAGTGTCTCCTTCCGTTCGCCCGCAGTCGCATCATCTCCAGCAATGCAGGAGCGTTATGCGCGTCATCCAAATTTTTATTCTGTAAGATGACAAGAGAAATTATTCGGTTTGGTTTTCAAATCTCAAAATGATGGAAGTATTACAAATTTATAATTTTTATAAATAATTTATATATTGTAGATCATAGCAACATGTGAAAAATAGTAGCAGCTAGATCTAATTTAAGAAGGATTTCATAAATTCTAAGTCCTTAAGATGTTAAATTCTGAAATTTATTTGACAAAATTCTAAAGGTATTTAAACCTTGCTAAGAAGTATGTTAAATCATTATAAATTATGATGTTAATATTATTCAGAATTTAAGATGATTAATTAATATAATATTTATATTTTAACTATTTATTAATTTTAATTAATACAATAAATTATAATTAGAATAATATAATTTCAAATTAATTTAATTATCAATTTATTTATTTAGATATTATTTTAGTAAATATTTTAATGCTAATAATAATGATAATTAGATTATTAATTATGTAATCATTATCTAAAAATTAATTATTTAATTACTATTTACATTAATAATTATTTTATTAAAATTTAAGTATTATTTTAATTAGTTTTAATTATAATTATTTAAATAATCAGTAAAATATTTTATCACTAACTAATTATATGATTAATATTTACATGCTAATTATCTAATCAACTATTTATATTTAAAATTATTTAATTGAAATTTACATACATACCACTTTATTTCATACTACTTATCTATCTAATAACTAAAATTTTAATATTAAATGACTACAGCCATATATATGATTAGTATTTCATCTTTGCTGCTCTTTCGTTTCTCTATTTCTTCTTGTCGCGGGAAGTAAGAGTTCTGAAAGTGTGGCTTTGAGCTTCTCCGCCTCCGACGACGTTGCTGTTCTGTGTCGTGTAAATTGAGTTCTGAAAGTGTCGCTTTGAGATTCTCCGCCTCCAACGACGTTGCTGTCCTGCGTCCCGTGAAGCTTGTCCGCCTCCGACTACGACGTTGTTGCTGTCGGATCGGAAGTCGCGACGGGACTCGCCGCGAAGGTAACGATATTTCTCGCCTTTCGCGCGCTTCTTCGGCTAAATCCGCCAAAATGTTGGACTTACGAAATCCGGGATTTAGGGCAAAAATGCCGAAACCGCAGTGAAGTCCAGCGACTTACCGTGAGATTTAACTTTGCGTTTTTTAGCGTTTGGCAGGATTTAGCTCAAATCTTGTCTAAATCCGTCCTAAATCCTGCATACAAACAGGACAAAATGCTATAGCCATTTTGCCTCTTAAAATAAAAATATATAACTTAATTGAACAGCCTTTGATTGTAACAGAAAAATCTAGTATTTGAGCAACTCAGAGGCACATTATTTTTGCAGGAGGGCCATGTAATAGTTAGTGTGCTCATGCAAATTAATATGCTATTAAGAGAAAATTGATTTGTTTTATAATTCCTTGTATATATTGTTGATTGTTTTTTGTTTTAATATATTATTAATCAGAGGAAAATATTTTTTGAATAAATTTCTTAATATAGATAAATTTTATGCATATTTAACTTATTAACAAACTTTTTTTTTTCAGAGAGAGTTTCAATAATCATATTATGAATAAAAAATTAAGTGTTAACACAAAATAAATCATAGTTGATTTATATTGGAGGGTATTTCAATCTAATTTTAGATATCACATGGAGAGCAGGAACAGTGGCAGAGCTAGAAACTTCTTATAGGGAGGGCCTAAATTTTTTTTGTTACTACTCAGCTTCTTTTTCTTATTTTACTCTTCATCATTCTTCTTTGTCTCATCTAAAGTCATCCATAAGCTTGATTTTTAAAACTTCTTAAAATACATTTCCATAAAATTTATGTCAAAATTGATTTTCTAGACAAAAAAATAAGAATCTAGTCACTATTTAGACAAAGAAGCATATTATCAAACACCACAAGAGCATATCAATTAAAATTCAATTTCATAACAGGATAAACAAACAGGACTAAAAAGCCAATACAAACTTCATTTTTCATAGGAAGGAAGTCATTTTTGGTCTCCAATACAAAATGCTATTACTATAGTTGAATTTATTAATTATATGGCATAATTTTTCTGCATTTAACGAATTCCCAGTTCCCACAGACATGGATCACCATGACGAACAATAATAAGATACATAGAAACTTTATATTCTTCTCTTCACTACAATTAGCATTCCTGAAAAGAATCCTGATAGTAAAAAACAAATGGGATCGAGAAAATGAAGGGCTAGAAAATTTCAAATAACATTTTGTAAGAATGTAAGCGGATGGTTGTTTAAATTTAGAATGCCTAAAAAATTTCCAAACACTATTGGCTATTATGGTGTGAAAATCCTCAAATAAATGTAATAAGAAGAACAAAAAAAAAAAAAAAAAAATCCATATCATTAAAAATCCAAAAAAGAAGTCAGGAACGATCGAGAAAAAAGCAGACATTTGTTGCGTTTTGTGAATCTTACCTCTCATGATCTGTCGAGATGACGAGGTGGAGCAAGGCAGATGAACCGCAAATGTGGGAGTAGAACGAATCTTCCTCATAGATTCTCAAATCAAGCGGGCCTAGCGGTCGAGCGGGGCTGGCAATTCGATTAAACAGACAAGCAAAATGAAATTAGGGCTGCCGCTTCCCACTTGCCAAAATAAACACCCGCAATAGTGGAAGTTTCCAATTTTCTGAGTGCGGAAGAATGATATATCCAATATAACTATGAAAAAATCATAAGTATTTGAGTAATGATATTCGCTCCCTTATTAAGAAATATAATGAATGAACATGCCATTTTTTTTTTAAATTAGTTTAAAAATGACTCAAATGTTTTGGAAACATAATTTTAGTTTGTTAAAATAATTCTCATCATGCTATCTAATAATGTAGTTTGAGCATTCACCAACTAGAGCTAGGTTAGAGTTTTATTGCCCACTCTTGTACCATTTTTCTTGTAGTTGTCAACAAATCATGACATCCATTACTTGAATCATGAAAGTTGCTCCTTACCAATCGGGCGGAGTAGTTCAATGATGCATGGATCGATGTGCTTGTTCTTTTTTCATGATAGGTCTTTAAAATCACTAGCTAGTATTTTTAATTTATTTTAACAGTCTTCATTTAAACACTTGGACAATATACAACACTCTTTATAATTGCAACATATGGATTGACCACTTTCTTATATGTACATATAAGGGTAAACAGTTTATCCCCTGACTCCTTCCCCCCAAAAGTCTATACAATGAATAGGTTGATCACTTGACTTATCTCCCTCCTTACTTGCACAGGCAATGGCAAGATATTCGCTTCGCCCCCAAACTTCTCCTACTCTACCTTTAAATCCTGCTCAACGTCCCTCTCCTACTACAACTCATCCATAACTTCAGCAAAAGCTAGTAGGCACATTCTCACTTTCTTCCTCATCCTCCATCTCCTTGCTCTCATAATATCCCATATGTAAAGAACTTGTTAGATCATTCAATTTCTATTCTAACCTTATTTGGTTATTTTTCAACCTCATTTAGCCACTTTTCAAATCCAGAATAATGGTAAAATAATGATTTTTCCCTTCTTAAGATGGAATGAATTGACTTTCAGTTAATTGTACTTCATGTGTGTCTCATTCTATCTCCTTAAAAAAGGTGCTCTTTTTCACATTTATATTTCTAATTAGGAGAGGATAAGTGGAAATACATAAATGAATTTATAGAAATTGTCTTTATTAACTCTATGCTCTGGCTTATGATGGAAAACTCCTAGCCCAAAAAAAGTTATATATCTACGTCCTTAAACATAAGAAATAGATAAAATATATGCACTTGCGAGTCGCAAGCACCTTGTTGCTCTTTCAGCTCAACATCCTTGGTAATCTCTCTCTAATAAACTCAACAAAACTCTTTATCATTTATGGTATGATTACATAAACTCAGTATTGGAGTCAAACTACATATCCAACAACAATATATTAGGGTATGACATTCTTCTTTAAGGTGGTGGCTACATAATGCACAAGCCACAATGTCTCTCTTCAGCCATTGCAGTGTCCTCTCTTATAACATCTTATCCCATGGGTATCTAAAAGATGCCTCATCATCTTTGACCATGAGAACCAATTAGTGAAGATATTACTACGTTTGTGATAATTGAAGAGGACACAATCTATAAAGTAGCCCAACCCAAGTTTTTATATATCATCTTTATTAGTGCACTTTATAAAAGCATTCTCTTGATCAAATTTTTAAAATTTTTATCCTCATCCAAGAAGCTCTAAACCAACATGTTGTTTCTTTTCATCCTCTTAAATTCATTATCAATAGGGAACTCTCCAAAAGTCAACTCAATCACAGAATCACTGAAGAAAGTCAATAATCTCAAATTTAATGTTATTCCTTTCAATGTTGGACATAGTGGAGTATTGATCATTCTCGTCATCATCAATCATCATTAATGATAATTCATGATTGAAGATACCAAAGAACTGCATTTTAGGAGCTCTAAAAAAGGCCTAAATAGGAATCTCTAAACCTGGACTATGAGGTAATTAGCTTTATATTGTCTAATCAGTTTTTCCATAACACCCCAAACCATATACTGTAATGCCTCTCAACTATTAAGGCTAGATTAAACATCTATACATATCACAATGGAAAAAAATTATGAACCGCCTTCAACAATAATATAACTATCTTGGATAATGATTGAACCATCACTAAAAATGATTGAACCATGCCAGATCATGATTGATTCATCTTCAACCAATATTAGAAGAGTCTTCAAATCATCTTCAAAATGTTCTTTGAACCATATTTAAATTATCATTAAATATTCCTTAAACTTTTTTTAATCATTCTTCGAAGATAGTTTGATCAGGATTGAAGAAGGTTCAAAGACAGTATGAAAAGGTTTGAAGATGCATGAAAGAAGATTTAAAAATTCCTCAATCATAGGTTGCAGATTGTTCAAAGACTATTACTGATGGGTAAATCATTTTTTAAAATGGAGAGAATAATGTTTAAATAATATTCTATCATTGTTTGAGGATTGTTCATATTATTTTATCATGATTTAATCTTAGTTTGAAGATAAATGTAGTTGAAAGATAACCCTAACATAACAAGTTCCTAGCAAGTAAACTAAAGTTTAATGTCGAATGGGTTTAAGGTTTAGAGTATGAAGATTGTTTTCAACCCTAACTGACAAAGCAAAATGCATCACTAACATTTGAAAATGATAAATAGAGAGACTGTCACTATGACATTTAGTCACAAGGTGAAGACGAATGCTTAAGATTTGCTTAAATGGAGAAGGTGATAGAAAGAAAAAGGGCTTATATTAAAAGGTCCCGTAATTATTTAGTGAGGGGTCCGACTCTATTTGTTAAAACTTAGTGGTATTGTGGTCTAAAAAGAACTTTTAAGCAAATTTTTGTAAGAAAACAAACATCATGCATATTTTTCATATATTTTTGTTGTGTTATGAGCATATGCACTGGGTCACATGGGCGCCACGGCTCCATTTGCTAAAACAAGTTTTTATATATTTTTTCTTGCCATTTTCTCTCCTCACTGTCGTGGTTTGCCGAGTAAGGAAGAAGAGAGGGAAGAGAGAAAATCACATTTTGGTCATTTTTTTGTCGTTGCCCTATTAGGAAAAGTCTTATGATTGTTGTAAGTAACCCAATTTTTACTTTAGCTTTCAATAATTTTGTATATACTAATTTAAATTCTTCCAAAAGTAATAAAAATGCATTTTTCCTGATTTATTGATCTTTACAGTGTAATATTTTATATGATGGATATGATTTTTAGGGACATTTTGACTATAATTTTATTAAGTTTCACCGAGTAAATTGGGAGTTATGATTTTCCGAATATTAATGAATATGCATTTTATAGAATTTCCTTATTTGCTTTGTATTTTACACGTGTCTCTGCATTATATAGGAAGATGACACTATTGATATAAGATGAATAAGGTATTTGCATTTAAGCAAGGAATGTTGACTATTAATACTATAATTAATGAGTGTTGACTATTAAAACGATAAACCATGTACAGGAGAGTGGGCCAATAGTCTTTCATTCAAAGTTGTTTTGTGATGCTATCCCGATTGTAGTCTTTAATTGATAATTGATTACGCCGAAGAGCGAAAAATGTCGACTCTTTATAAATTATTGAAAACCACTTGCAATGATAATCAACTTAATGAATAAATGACAAGATTGATAGCTGGTAAATGAAAAGATGAAAATATCACATTAAAGTTGGATATTGTCTTGTTGTATTATATGCTATTGATGTATAAATTGATAGCATACAAAATAATAGATAAAGAATTGATGATTAAGAATAGATGAAATGGATAACTGATTCATGTATTTCTTATTCATGCATACATATAGACACCTGTATGTTCATGATTTATCTCATTGACAAATTATTATTATCACAATAATTATCTTGTACATGTTATTAATTTATAGATTTCAACCTAATGATTCCTACTTTTCGTTACTAATCATATTGATTCGTGGTATTGATGACTGATCATTGATCGATTATTTATTAATTTTATTGATTGAGATAAGCATGCATATTGATTCTAAAATCTTATATTGGAAGCTTTACTGGGGTTTCTATTAGGCTTTGTAAGCTCATTATGTGGATTTTATTGATTTAAGAACAGAGAAGGGACCAGGACTTTGTGGAGTGAATTTGATTGAGATCTTTAGGTCTTCCAATTGATATTTTGTAGTTTGTTTTTTCTTTCATTTATAAATGATCTCTTGCTATTTAGAAATAAGATTTTGACGAAGGAATATAGTGAAAGATTTTTAAATATGCAATACTTAGTTTCTTCCGTTGGATTGATTGATTTATATTGATAATTTTATAAAAGCTCTAGTAGATGACTAAAATATAAAAGTAAACAATTGTTTTAATTTAGGTCTTGAGGCATCACACTGTTTATAGTGGCTAATTAGTGATGTAGGGTTGTTTGACATGACTTCCATGCCTTTTCAAACTAGAAGCCTCTCTATTGCATCATCTAGGAGATTAAAGCTTAATATAAGGAGAACCTATGAAATTGAATTGACAATTGTGAAAGGTATAATTCTTAGCTTGAAATTATTGAGTGAATTGCATTTATTTGCACATCTTGTGTTATGCTTAAGAAGTATGTCCAGGAAACTTCATATATATTTTTAGTTGAATTTTCAATGCATGCTTATCCCTGGGTTAATAAGTTCGAGTGAATTATCTGCAGTTTGTAATTTGTATTTAGAGTGAGTGATATATCATGAGATTAATTCATGTTTTTTGTGAGTCACATCACATGAGCTAAACGATATGATTTACCATTTTGTTGATACTTTAATGAATTGAGTTCATAACATTGAAATTTAATTATTGCATGTGTTTAATTTATATTGTTAATATATAATTTGTTCTTGTCATTCTATTTAGGTTGGATGTCCTGCTAGTTATATTCTGCGTATCTAGCAAACCTATTCTGGTCCCATTGTAAATTGATCATCTGATCATTTGGACCATGGGACTTAATAATATATAGGAGTACTTGTGATGAGGACATCGTCAGTGATTTCGACATGTGTACCATCGGAGACACCAGAGATCGACGGTCATGATCATGAGTTTATATTTTGAGTCATTTTATGTATTAGTTTATTTTATTTTTCAGTTTTACTGTTTTACCCTTATGGATGATCTTTTGATATTGTAGCCCTGAGGGCATTTATGTCTTTTAGTTTTATTTCATTTTGACCTATTTATAGGATGCCTCATGCATTGTACTAGGGGATGAAGATTGAATGAAAATTTGTCTCTTATGTTCTCTTTGTGAGTTCAACCCTCCTCGATCTCTTAGTGAGTTCGTAGGAGAAGCTAGATCTCTTAATGAGTTCTAGGTTCTTTCTTGCTCTATTATTCATTTTCGCCAAGATTATTTTTGTGGAGATACGGATTGAAGATAATTGAGGTGAGTTGATTTATAGCAAATCGAATCCCTAGAAATTCCCCTCCTCCCTTCCCTTCACCCCTTGCCGCCACCTCCCCTTGAGCCGCCCAGGCCGCCGGCCTGCAAACCCCACCCGCAAACCCGGCCACCCGCCGGACCACCCCTTGGACCCCCGTGCCGCCGGCCCCCTCTAGCTCCCCCATTTGAATTTTAAATTCCCCTCTCTTAATGACTTTCCTAATTAAGCCATATTAATTTGGGAAATTAATTAAGAGGAGTTACACATATTTGAAATTCAAATTCCCTCTTTTTTCATTTGAATTTGGGAGTTACTTATGATAATCAATTCTGAAATTAAATTCAGATTTTTGATTATGTTTATTTAATTCTTTGTGGTCCCCATGTAATTAATACTCAAGCTCCTCTCTCCTCTACATGTGGCCGGCCCCTTAATGGGCTTTTCTCTCTCCCAATTTGAATTCAAAGTCCCACCAAATCAGCCCACAATTATCTCCTCAATTAACACCTCTAGTCATTAATGGATTAATTTGAAATTTCAAACTAATCTCCCTCCAAAACCCCTTGAAGCTGAATTTAATTCAGTTTTCTAATTTTCCCCTCTTCCCCTTGCTCACGGCCAAGCCCCTCCCCTCACTAAACCGCCACCTTCCCCCCTCCTCTTCCCCCATATTATTACCATTTGCGCTCCTTCAACTCCCGGCAAGAAAGCATGGCGGATCCGGAGCGTGATCACGGATTTGTGTTTGACTTTCAAGGGGACATCGACGTTGTCCGTTCGCCATTCTTTGAAGTTGGGTTCGGCTTCGACCACACCATCGAGGATTACCTGAACCGTATTCTTCCCACCCTCGTGGACGTCATCGACGAGCAACTTCCGGTAGACGATTGGATCATCAACGGGCGTCCATCATTTTCTCCAAATCCGATTTCTTCACCGGCAACTAGTCCTCTCGGGATCACCTGTCTACTAGGGGCATCGCTAAGTCTACTTACAATCCTCCTCCGCTAGCCACCACTTTCAAAACGAGTGAAGGACTTCAAGGTGAATGATCTAGATTTTAAATTTGAGGCTTTGTTATAATTGGGTATTTGCATTACCTAAATCTTTGGTTATTATTTTGCAAGTTCTAGTAATCTCAACATGTAATCTATTGCTATTGCTTAATCTTTCAACGCCATATTCTTAAACTTTAACTTGAGCAAACAAAGAGTTATTTGGTAGCAAAGTAAAGTTCATCGCTTCTATTAATATCTTAACTGCAATTCTTGTTTCCATGCATTATGGATCACATCAACTTGCATCGAATATTAGGATTGGTAAATGTGATATTTAATAAACTTATGACTACATTTGATGAAGTTAGTCATCAAATTGATTCTTTTGATGGAGCCAATTTGTAAAAAAAAAAAAAACTCTTATGGTATATATTTTTTATTAGCAACTTTAATCCCTCTTATTATAATGGATATAGTACTTGAGTCTTAGTTGATAAGTATATCACACAGTATAGCAAAGCTCAAAGTCTTTAATCTACTATAATTTAATTTATGATATTGTTGTTGAGGGAACTATTAATTCCACCAATTTAGTTAATCCGCCACTTTTTTTTTGTCAACTCAGATCTTTCGTCCGTCAAATATCTAAGTCTCATAGGATGCCACATTTGATGGATCTCTCAAATTCCTTGTAAAAGAGATTGGTCATATTAAGGTTATAACAAACCATAAGCTCCTCCTTTCTAACGATTATCTAGGGGAAGATTCTCCTTTGCAAGATGATTTCATAATTTAACTTATACTTAATTTTAAACTTAAGCCTAAGGATGAACCTCATTGTGCACTTGTGCCAACACCAGAGCTCACGTGTGCTCTTTCTAGTGATTCTGAACTAAACTCCAAATATGAGCTGAAATTTGCTAAGCGTGGTAGTTTACCTGTCCCTTCTCTTTTTCTTGCTCTTGAGAAATTATTTGTTAAGATTTTCATATCCATGATCATCAATTTAGGTTTTGTTTGGGACGGCTTTCTTACTGCTTCTTAAACTAGCTTTTTAGTACAAATATTAAAATTTTTATACTAAAAAGCTGCTATAAGAAGCAGTAAAAAAGCTGTCCCAAATGAAATATTAGTGGTTATGTATTTGATTCTATGTTATCATATATATGAATGTATAGGAAGAATCATTTGAAGAATGTTGAATTACAATTGCATATTTATCATTTTTTTTATGACTTACTATACTGAAATCTAAATCTAAAGTTGATTTTGACATCATAGACGTATGAATTATATTATTTAATAATGACTCGCACCTTTCTAAAATGCTTATTCTTATCAAGAGAGCTAGTTATTATTGTTGGAAAGTTCCTGGGATTTTCTTAGATGCTTACGATTGGTTTCTCACTTTTTATTCCAATGAAGTCGTTTGTCATATTTCCCCTATCAAGTTTATATGTCTTAATTAAACTTGCACGGAACTTATTTTGATTTTGCTGCATTATTTGTAGTCCATTTGGATCAGTTTTTTGTTGGCATTGAAAAATTAACAACCATTCACACTGAAAATTTTGATCTTGTAGCATATGCTAACATCAATATGCAGGAGTAATAGTGATTAAAATTATGTTTTAGTTTATTTCTATTTTGTATGCATTCCGCATTTTACCGGTAACATATTACCTAATATAATCTTAAAGCCTCATTATGTTCTTAAAAAGCTAGTACTTATTGTGTTTTTACATTCTTTTCCTTTCAACGGCAACGTTCATCATATTTTCTATGTTGAGAATCTTTTACCTTGTAGAGATCTTTCAAACCTCCATAGTTTTCAATTAGTATCTCTGCAATACCTTTCTATTGATATGCTATCTTCAACATAATTCTCTTGAAGATTTTTTTTTTTTGTATCACAGGAGAATTTACGCATATTGTTTGAGAAGGTGCATGTGGATTGTTTATGATGTGATTGACTATCATTGAGTGTATCTGTTTATGTTCTCAAAGATTATTTGAATACTTTTTCTTTAAATTGTTAAAACTGATATTAATTAGGATCATATTCATAGTTATCTCGAGATCCTTTTAGAACCCTAGGGCTTATTTCTAGTGAATGAAGATGATGCAGGACTACGTAAATGAAATGCTCTTAGTTCATTTGGATTTCGCACAACTTGTGATTAGAATAATTTTAGAGCAAAACTACTAGCAATTTAAAACAATGAATCAAAACAAATAGTTGTTACATCCGCTTAGGCTAAATCATATGACAAGAGTTTTGAATACTTCCAAAATAAATAGAAAACAATACAACGACGAGAAGTAGTTTTCAACGTAATCCCTAGTCTAACAATGAGAATTAGAAAACATAGAGGTGCACTCAAATCCTACGTTTACTAAGCTTTAGCATGAGCAATGAAGAGGGGATCCGTCGTGACTGCAATCAAACCAAGAGAAGTTAGACTAAAAGAGATAAGATGCAAGGAGGAAGAGAAACCTTCGTCAAGGAGTGGTGGAGATCCTCCACTCGACGCCTTCAAAGTGTGTTCGTTAATAGCTTCCACCAAGGTATCTAGAATTCGCTCCAAGTAGTCTTCGACGGTGTGGTCAATCCTTGGGTTCACGTCGAAGAAGGCTGATCGTAGGATGTCGGTGAAGTCGTCTTCGTCCCAAGTTATGCCGTATTCAGTTGCCGGATCCGCCATTCATGGATGATTGAATGTAAAATCTCCCTAGCACTTGATAGGACTCTTGAATGCTAGCAAGGAGAAAGAAGTCTCTCTTGCAAGGAGAGAGGAAGCAAGCCCCCAAATACTATTCCAAAAATCTGAAAATAGTTTCAGATTTTTATTCAAAACCTGAGAGGAATTTCAGATTTCAGTGATTAGGAGAAAAGGGTTTGGAGGGGGAACATATGACTTCAAGTTCTAGTGGAGAATTATTGAATGAGAGGTGGTGGGAAGAAAGAGGGGGGAAGCGGTTTTGGAGAGACTTGATTTGTTTCCAAAACAAGGGGTTTCCTTTGGAATAAATCAAATAGAAAAAGGTATGAGGGGATTTCGGCTAGAGGGGATTTAAAGTGACTTGGACTTATTGCCTAAGATAGGATTCTGGAATTAGGAAATAAATTCCAATTCAAGTCCAGGGGGCCGGCGGCATTAATGGGAGAGGGTTGGAATTTGGAGACCCATTAATGTGGATTGATTTGGATTTGAAGATTTGGAAAGGATATTTTAAATCCTATTTGAAATTTTAATTCAAAGATGATTCAATTAGGAAACTTTCCAAAAATAGGATTTGTAAATTAGGAAACAATTCAAATTCAAATTAAATTTGAATTGGAATTAAATGAGTTTCCTAACCTATGGGGACCCAAATGGAAAGTCTAGTCACAAGCAAAAACAAAGGGGGAGAGCACAAGCCGGACGACGGCTGAGGAGGTTGTCGCCGGTTTTGGGGTGTGGTGGGGGGAATCGGATGGGTACAGGAGAAAGTAATCGGGTGGTGGTTGGAGAGGGAATTGGCCGTGGGGTTGTGAGGGGCAAGGGGATGATGGATGAAAGGGGAGATGGGGTAGAGTGCCAAGAGCCACCGGTGGTGACTGTTGGGTACGACGGGTGGCCTCTCCTAGGCTCCACCAAGCTCTCTAGCTTTCTCTCTCTCAAGCTCTCTCATAAGCTCCAAGAAAATAAGTGCAGGAAAATTTTTTCAAAATCATTCATTAATCAAAAACAATAAGCAAGGGGCTATATAGCCAAATGCAATGGACTCAAAAAGAAAAGACCAACTTGCCCTTTGGGCTCACATACGACAATTCCCCTTAAAAGGGTACAAACGGAACAACATAATGACACCAAGGAAAATAGAAAATACATAAATAATAAAATGCATAAATGACTCAGAAATACAAAGACTCAATCGTGGTCGTAGATCGGCGACCACACATCTGATAAACCTTCCACTAGCTGATGTCTCCATCAAAAGAGCTTGATTTGAACTGGCTCCAACTTCTTATTCCACTCTCTCTCTCTCTCTCTCTCTCTCTATCTCTCTCTCTCTCTCTCTCTCTCTCTCTCTCTCTCTCATGTCTGCTTTCGCAGATTCCCTCACTCAAAATATTCTCTTTTGAACTCCCTTTATCTCCCATCATTCCTCTCTCTCAATATGTTTCCTCTTCTTTGATCTCTCTCTCTCTCTCTTTCTCTCAATAATTGCTCCTCTTCTTCCTCTTAATTTCCTCTGCTCATATTAACCTAATATTGAAAAATAAGTAAATAAATAAGATCTTAATGGACTGGCCTTCTCCTTTACAGTGGGAAAACTGTCCTTTGCAACCTGGCCACAACCTAGAAACAACACGAAATCCCATTGTCAACGCCATTCAGATTCTTTTTGCACGCTGCGTCACCGAATTAGTTTATTTCTCATAGATCTGACCTGCTCTCTAAAATCATTATCCATGGCCTTCACAAAATAATTAATCAAGGCTGCATTTAGTTTTATGTTATGTTTGATTGATTATATTGACACAAGGAATGAATGTCAAGAAGATTTAGAATTCGTTTGGGATGGCTTTCTTAATGCTTCTTAAAGCAACTTTCTAGCACAAATTTTTTTAATTTTGTGCTAGAAAGCTACTTTAAGAAGCAGTAAGAAAATCGTCCCAAACGAAACCTTAATAAAGCCATTCCGAAATAAAACAATGCTAAAAACGATGATGATCATAATGCTCCTATATCGTATTGATGCATTTAATGTACTATTACAGTCTTCTGTAATTCTTCCTTTAATATATACTATGTCAGTTTTTTGTTAGTCTACTTATATATTTGTAATTTTGATTTCACTTTTTATTGCTTTAGGACGTCAATGTCATGCCCATCCTTCAGTTAATCTCAAAGACTTCATTAGGACCTGCTGCCACTTATGCAATAGATCATTCTCAGATTCAATCAATAGCACCGTTAAAATTAGGGGTAGTGCCGTTAAAGAATTCATCCTTGGGATCTTCTTCCTCTTGTTCTTACCCAAAAGGTCACTCTGGTTGGTCTTTGCGGCTTGACATTGACAAGCCATCATCTAAGATCAACTATTCTCTTTCGATGAAAGATGCATCTTTTCAACGGTTGAAAAAAAGTGAATACCTCAAGAGAGAAAAAGTCTAGAATATATTTCACATGATCTAAACGGGAAGCTGCAGACAGAAGTTTATAGTGGTTCTGGTCTTGTTAAAATCTCAGTGGGCGTGTGTGGTAAAGAGTTAGAAAGAAGGCGAAAAATTGGACTAGCAAACAAGGGTAGAACTCCATGGAACAAGGGGATAAAGCACAGTGAAGGTATGGATATTGAATCTTATGGCAATCTAAGGCTTTGTTTGGGACGATTTTCGTACTACTTCTTAAAACGGCTTTCTAGTTAAACATTTTTAATTTTGTACTAAAAAGTCACTTTAAGAAGCAGAAAGAAATCCATCCCAAACGAAGCCTAAATTGCAACCAATACTGATATTTTTTTTCGCACGCTGCCATTTCTTATAAAATCCAGAAACTCGAATGCGTATTAAGAAGAGAACCATAGAGGCGTTAAAAGATCCAAAGGTGATGTCATGTAAATCAATTTTATGATTTTTCCTCATAGGTGTGGCAGATTTAAATTTTCCAATTGCAGTTTTTATGATTTCTTATTAGATAATCTTAGCTGTGTTTATCCTTCTTATATCAGGTTAGGAAAAAGATGTCTGAAAGGCCTCATTCTCATAGGTGCGCTTATCTTGCTCCCAAGAAATTGATTTTTAGCAGTAACAGATTTAGACTTCATTTGGGACGACTTTCTTATTATTTCTTAAAGCAACTTTTTAGTTATAAAATTTTAATTTTTTAACTAAAAAGCTGCTTTAAGAAGCAATAAGAAAGCCGTCCCAAACAAAACCTTAATGTAATTAATCGTATCTAATTCAAATCGGTTATTTCAGTGATCAAAGCAAAGCAAGGATAAGTTTTAGTCTGAGAAGGTTTTGGCATGAGTCCTTGAAACATAAAAGGTTGCAAGAGAAACTCTATTTTTCATGGGCAAGATACATTGCAGAAGCAGCAAAACAAGGCGGTGATGACCAAAGAGAACTGGGTTGGGATAGTTTCCAGAAAATAAAGGCGGACATAAATTTCCAATATCTTCAGGAGAGAGAAGAGAAAGCATTAGCCAGGGAAACTGCAAAATTAATAGCAGAAAAGGTTGCAAGGGACAGGGCAGCAAATAATGCTCAAAAAAGGAAAAAGAAAGAAGAACAGGCCAAAACAAAGTCTTTGCTACGGCAAAACTTGTTAAATAGGAAAAAGAAGAATGATTTGGCTAGGGATTTAAAGCTCATCGAGAGATTGGAAAAGGTAAAATTACTCATTTACTCTTTTTTTTTTCCTTGTCATACATGTGTTCTTTAACTTCGTATCATGGCTTGGGATGAGTTATATATTAAAATTTAGGGGCTGTTTGGTAGCACCTAGGATTTGATTTAAGTAGAATTTTGTAAATCCTCTAACTCTGAATTTCGGAAATCCTGAAAACTGTTTGGTAACTTTCATGATAAATCCTATTAAATCCTGTGTGCTATTTGGCTATAGAGCGAATTTAACTAGCGGACTCTTCCTCTTGAGCTAATGGATTTTGTAAATCCGGCAAAAAACAGGATTTAAGAAATCTGGGATTTAGGACGAAAAGGTAAAATTTTCCCATCTACGGCAGCTTTCATTTGACGTGAGATTTGATTTTGCATTTTAGCCCGTTTGGCTGGATTTCGCTCAAATCCGGCCTAAATCCTGCTACCAAACAGCCCCTTAACATTACACGACTATTCTTAATCTATTGGTTGGGAGCTTGTGATACAACCAAGAGATCTTGAGTTCGAATGTTATTTGGGTGAGTTTACCTTAATTGACCTAAATATCCCCGAAAAAAAAAAAAACATTAAATTTGTAGACAATGAGGAAAGAGATTCTATTTTTGGCTTTGTTTACTTCAAGTATTGATAACAAAGATCCCGTTGTTAATTTTATCAATTTAGATACCTAATGTTATATATGTGGAGTACTTTCTATTCTAGTTTGTGCATTTTAAGCTAATATATTTGCATTTTAATCTAAAGTGGCCTTTTTTTACATTAACGGTATTCATGGCTGAAGATCCAATATAGCAAGAGGCAGTTGAAGATTCCTGTTAGCAGACGAAGAGCAAGTTCAGTTGGGTCTCAACCATCTGTGGAGAATTTGGACTTAGAATTCATCAAGGAAGAGAAATTGCAAAGAAGTAATTCACTTGCAGATCAACTTCAAACGCTGAAGGGCAAAAAGTTTGAGGTTTGTGTGCAGCTGTTGTGAAGGCTACTGCTCTGTATTTTAGTTTAGGTGAATAAACTTATTCCTGTAGGGTGTACTTACTTTTTTGAGACTTACATCTTAAATATTAGATGTTAGTGATTGGCATGCTAGCTCCAATTCAGGAAAAATTATTACGTGCGGGTTTGGATTTGTCCGGAGACTAACAAAAATGTGTCACGTCATCCAAAAAAAAATGTACCGTGCTCGGTACCCCTACCGAGCGCAGAACCGGATGGTTCTGTCCGTCCGGTGTCCGCATAGAATAATCGCTCCCAATTCAGATCAATATTGGGGGAGATGCCCAACATCACCATCACTGCCGCGCCGCAGCTCTGCATTCTACAATTGTATTTTTGAATATTTAGAAAATCTCCTGTTTTCAAGCCTCTTCTTATTGTTGGTAATATAATAATAAAGATTAAAGATAATAATTTTTTTTAGAATTTTGGGTGAATTAAATATCATATATATATACATCACATTGAATTTAAAATCTCTTGATTGAAAGTCTAAGCATACAAATAACATATTATGATTTCGTTTGAGATTTCTTAATGTTTTTTAGAGTGTTTTTTTAGTATAAAAATTTCTTCGGCTAGAAATTTTTATACTAAAAAGTTGCTTTAGAAAGCAGAATGAAAATTGTCCCAAAAAAATCTTGTGATGTGCTAGGAGTGTAAACTAGTTGAGTAGTGGTCTTATCGAGCTTGACTTGTTTGTATGGTAATTGGCTTGGCTCGAGCTCATCGCACTGTAAATGGATCGTCGAGCGGCTCATGAGCCCACAGTCGCGGTCTACCTGTTCATCATTTGGAATTATCGCCCCGATGCCCGCATCCCGTCATTCGAAATTGCCGCCTAGCGATTGCATTCGCCATTCGGAATTGTCACTTCATTTTGTCGGAATTCCCGCCCGATGCCTACTTTTTTTTTTTTTTGGGACATTTAGGCCATTTAAGGCAAACTCACACACACAACGCATACACAAAGACTCAAACCTTGGACCTCTTAGTTGGAAGCCTAAGCTCTCAACTAATAGGCCAAGGAGAGTTGTGTCCAGCACTCACGTTCGGTCATTTTAGGATTTATTTTTTTTTTTTAATTTAAATAATCATTCAAGCTTGGCTCGTGAGCTCACGAGCTCGTTATGGAGTCAAATTTGAGCCGACTTGGCTCACTTACACCCCTAAGATGTGCTAACAATAATAATTATTTTTGTTGATTCTAGTTTTGAAAAAAAAAAAAATTTTGGTGTTAAATTTCATAACTTTTAGATGAAAGCATCAAGTGTCCATTTGGTGGTTTGAAATTAGATACCATGTTTTGAAAATAATAATTTTTTTAAAATTTAATATTTATTGTATATACTTAATCCCTAACATTGATTTTAATTTTATTAAAATTTATAAAAATTTAATAATATTTTTCACTTGTCCAACAGCCTAGGGTTTTTGATGCTCTAGTGGTTTGCATAAGTTCTTACCAAATAATGTTATTTAATTCTTCTAAGCTTTATATTTAACTTTTAAAGATAATGATATTGCTTAATGAGATTTAGGCTTCGTTTGGGACAGCTTTATTACTGCTTCTTAAAGCAGCTTTCTAGTATAAAAAATTTATTTATTGTACTAGAATGCTGCTTTAAGAAGCAATAAAAAAGCCGTCCCAAACGAAGCCTTAGCTTGTTATTTCCCCATTCCTCAATAAAAATGAGAGCTTTGAAGTCCATATAAAAACTAGTTTTAACTAGGAATCATAAAACTCTCTTAGATTTGATAAATAATCAATTACTTTATGTTATCTTTGGTTAAAACAACTATTAATCCAAAGCATAGATTGGTCATTTAGTAATTAACATTATTTTTTGTCAATCTTTTTTAATTATCTAAAACTTAAACTATATAATTTTCAAGTAATTATTAAAATTCATTTAATTTTTTAAATTCATTTTGTGAATAATAAAGTGATTAATTATTAATAATTATTGATTTGGATTTCATTTGAGACAATTTTTTATTGATTTATAAAATAATTTTTAATAAACATTTTTATTTCAATTTTTTTTAAGCAATAAATTTACTTTTAAAAATAGTAAAAAAAAGTTGTTAAAAAAAATCTTACTTGAATGTCATTTGACTTTTGAGCAGAGATAAAAATGTGAATAAAAAGGGTTTTTTTTTTTTTATAATGTAAATGAAGAGGGATGAAAAATATAATTGAGAGACTTAGGGGCTTTTTGGTATGCGGATTTAGCCGGATTTAAGGCCGAATTTGGGCGAAATCCAGCCAAATGGCCTAAAATGCAAATCCAAATCTCACGGTAGCTGCAATTCGCGGTTGACGGAAAAAGAGCGCTACTTGCGGTAAATCCCGGATTTCGCAAATCCACCGATTCAGCGGATTTAACTGGTTATTCGCGGGAGAGGAAGCAGATTTAACTAGCTATTCGCGGGAGAGAAAGAAGACAGAAGAAAGCCCAAACGATTCCAGCTGTTTTCTTATCTCTTCACTCGCTCCTCTTCAGAACAGCTCACGCATCATGGTCGCTCATACGCCCTCGTCTCTACCTCTCGCTATTTTAAGCCCACTGTTCAGTTGCTTGCATTCGCACATCCAGCAGAAGCAGTCGCATGTAGAGGAAACCAGCGGCTTGAATCGGCAGTAGGTATGATTCCTTTATCTCATATCTAATTTTTTGTTAGTATATCCATGGTTTAGGCTAATATTTGTCCGAAATTTCCCCCTATTTGCATGTTGTCCGTTTTTTCACCGTTTCATGATTATCGGCAGCTGTTCGAACAGGCCTATATTGTTTGTGTTGTGATATTTCATTTGTTAGAGTGGTGTGATAGTACGACATTGTGTTAGTAACATGACACCTGAAGAAGATGTGGATAGTAGTGGAACTTACCCAGCAACAAATTGTAAACAATCATCTTTACTTCATGATCATATTAGTTTTGCACTGGATAAATCGAGTTGGTTGACAACGAATGACAACGAATCATCAAACATGAATTTCCTAGCTTCCACTCGGAACAAAAACAGTAAAATTCACTTCCCAAATGGTAATCATGCTCATTAGAAATAGTTGTTAAATAGTCTCTATGGATACTATTAAAATGTATTATTTGAAATTTGTACATAAAAAATGAAACGTTTTTTGAAAGGCAAAGCGGCTCAACGTTCATCGGCCAATACTCAAGCGGACATTATGGATGATTTAGATGTGAAGTTGGGGAATAGTAATAAAAATATTTTGAGGACACCTAGATGGTCAGATCAGCATAATGAAGTCTTCGGAGAGTTGTTGTTCGAGCAGTACTTGTGTGGTAATATTAATGATGGCATATTGCGGAGGACATGTGGAAGGATTTGGTCGGTATACTAAATCGTCGAGTTGAAGTAAACTACATTGAAAACAATGCACATATTAGGTTCGAAAATATGAAAGCTGATTTTTGTGCTGTTTTCCAACTAGCTAATCGAAGTGGCTGGGGTTGGGATGAAAATCTTCATTTGCCAATAGCCAGTGATGAAATATGGGATGAGATAATCCAGGTATATTTGTTTAATATAATTTCATAATCTATTTTTAACAAATCAAATTCTTGTCATTTTTTATTTTACTATTTTTTTTTCACTAGGAGAATCCAAAGCTGGCAAAGTATCGTCGTAATTCATTCCACCAATACAAAAATTTTGAGAAAATATGTGGAGATAATATTGCTGTGGGAACTTTAGTAAGGTCATCCCGACGAACAAATAAATCAATAGAAGAAGTTGTGACAGGAGGAGACGTGGAGGAGGATGTCTTCTTGTCCAGTAACGGAATTAGATTTGTACCAACAGATTTACAAATCAACCAAAATCCTGAGGGGAAAACACAGAAGAACCCCAAACTATTCCAATGAGTCGTAGCAAGCGTTCAAGTGATGATGATATTCGCAAAATTAGGCGCCCCAGGAGAAGAGCTGAAAAAGAAAAGTTAACCAGTGTACTAGATAAGCATTGCGTTAAAACTGATCAGATAATTGAGAAGATTGATAAAATATGTCCGTACACAACATCGCAATGTCTTGCAAAACTTGGTAGTATATAAAACATTTCCATGGAAGCTATCATAGCAGTTCATGAAGCATTGATAGAATGTAACTGTCACGACCCAACCCGACCGGAATGAATCCCTTCACGTCAGACCGCGACAAATGAAGAAAATCCAGGATCTAGTTTTAGAATTTGCTTCAGAACTTTCTTCCAAATATTCAAACAAATAGAAACACAGAGCTGATATAAGCTTCAAATACATATAAAGAAATGCATCCACTATTTTCTTCTTTCTTTCATCAAAATAATCATATATAATACAGTGCATGGCTACAGACAAAAATAACAGAACATATAAGTCATGACTGCACAAAAATAAAAAGTAAAAAAATACATAGTCACTTATCAGACACTGAACGGCTAATCCAAGACTTCCTTCCCTATCCTAGAACCTGAAAACCACGCAGAAAATAAAGATAAGCTAACAGCTCAGCAAGACTACACTCGCCAATCAAAATCTCCATAAATTCACATCATAAAACACATCAGAAGCAGTTATTCGAATAGCCATACAGAATTCAAACAATCGTACATAAATCGTATAACAGACAGAACAAATACTTGATTAAATAGAAATCAAATCACAGATACATGAATTCAAATCAGAGTGTAGAACAGATCTTATAAAACTTTCAAATCACAGAACGAATCAGATCATACAAATCAGAATTCAAATCAGATAAAATCACTTTTCAGATATCACATTTCACATATCACATATCCCTGACCCTAACAGAATCTTGACGGATTCTGGCCCTTTATGCCTCCCTTCCTAGACACTGACAGAATCTCAGATTCTGGCCCCTTATGTCTCCCTTTGTGCTTATAGCACCAGAATAGAACAGATATACAGAATATTCAGAACATAACTTATTTTCAGATTTCTTAGATTTCCCTGACACAGACAGAATCTCAACAGATTCTGAGCCCTTATAACTCCCTTCTGATAGCACATCACATCATAACATTCAATTCAAAAAATCAAATTTTGTTAGAAAAATCGTCAGCGACATAACGGCAGTATACGAAATTTGCACAAAATTCACAGATTCAGAAATTTACCAAATTACCACAAATATACACAACATCATTCTAAGACTTTTATTGTAATGAAGTAATAATTTCAGACATCCAGATAAATTATTATTCAATTAAAATACCGCCGAATTCGAAATACCCGGTAAAAATCTTCGAGAAAATACTCAAAACGTGCACAAATATCATCTCATAAACATACCAAAAGTTACGCGGTAAAACTTTTATCAGTACAAAATAATACCATAATTTCACTAACGGAACCAAAATTCGAAATAGAAAAGTCGTCAAAATCCTCGTTTCTGAAAATTGAGAAAGACGAATTGTGCCTTACCTCGAGTCGGTCAACTTTCACAACTGCAGCTACGGACGGAAACGGACAGAAGTCGCCCAAAAAGCATTTTTTCTTCTTTTTTCATTCTATTTTCTCTCTCCTGCCTTTTCTCTCTCCTCAAAATATCTCATTTCCATATATATCCAACCAGATCGTCCCGGACGATCCAAAATCGTCCCGGGATGATTTGCGCTCTGGACGAATTTTGTTCAGACGAAATGGTTATCGTTCCTGGACGAGTTGCTCACTGGAAAAATTTCGTGCGGATGAACCCCAATTCGTCCCGGGACGAACTTCTCTATCCAGAAATTCCTCTACAACCTGTACTGATCATCCCAGGACGATCCAACTTCGTCCTGGATGATCCTGGAAGGAAAACATCTTTCACAGTAACGACCACAAGATTGCATTTATGACTTGGGATGGGTCATTAATTCGTGGGTGGATTGAATACATTCTTCATAACCATCCAAAATTTTCGGGATGCTCAGCTTGGTTACCAAAGTGATGTCGTATAGTTGGGTTTCTCTTTAGGATGTTGTATTTTAGTTTTAGCTTTCATGTACTTGTTGTTTAGCCAGTTTTAGCCTTCACATACTTGTATTTGCTTATGATGTATTTCTTCTTCTAAGTAGATGAATCTGTGTACTTATTTTGCTAGATTGAGAAATTTGTTTTTGGTCTAAGATATTTTTGTTCTAATATGATGTATTGCTGTTTAAGATGGATCATCGTTTGTGATACTGTGTACTTGTTTTTTTCATTTGATTTATAAATGTACATGGAATATGAAAGTTTATAACCGTGCATATATAGTTTAAGCTCAACATGATGAAATCTGCATTGATGAATGTACCTATACTCTATAAACTTGTTTTTTTTTCAAAATTTTTGAAATCTGCATTGATTTACGAAGTCTGCATTGATTTACTCTATGTTAAATCTTTTAACCGCCTTAAATCCTGAATTGAACATCCAAACAGTCACACAGGATTTAACTGGATTTATCATGAATGTTACTAAACAGTTTTCAAGATTTAACCCCTCAGAATTTCGTAAATCCGGATTTGGAGGATTTACGAAATCCTACTTAAATGAAATCCTAGATTCTACCAAACAGCCCCTTAGAGTTTAGGGAGAAGTCGAAATCCCCTCCATGAGCATTGTAATGGTCGGTGCAAGCACTCCATCGAATTATTTCATCCTTCTTTTGGACGGCGGAGATCAGTCTAAAACAAGATCTAAAATTTTCGTTGATTTGATCCTAAACGTCAAAAACATGCAGAATCTAACCATGAACCATTTCCCTACATCCCCGTACGAACAAATCATCTGAGCGAGCCACAGCCGTCGGCTGGCGACCATGCGGCTGTGATTGGTTGTCTTTGTAATTTATTTTTGCTCTGCTCTGTAATTGCTTGACACCCCATAGCTATGGATATTAAAGCCAAAGCACAGGCTCCAGGCTCTTCCTCGCTCTCACGGTTCATTTACTTATTCACACATGGCGGCGGCTGCTTCTTTCACCTCATCAGTGGCTTCTCGCTCACATGTAAGGTCTCTGAAGGCCACCCCTAAAGTTCTAGCTTCGAGCCTGGGCTTCTCTTCGTCTATCGACGTATCATCGAGAATGGCGAGGCATCTCCTCTCTGGGATTTGCGATGTTGCGGCTGCAACTGGGGGGCGCGGTGGAGGCGCCGTCCTTGGTGCCCGAATGGTCGCGGCCCCGACTATCAGCAACCCTGCTCCCTCTCTGGACTTCGATACCTCGGTTTTCAAGAAAGAGAAGGTTAACCTCGCTGGCCATGAAGAGGTCTGCACGGCTTGCCCTTCCTTTTACCCGCCTTTGCTTCGATGTTCTCTTATTTTTTTCTCAAAATTCTCTCTGCTTCAGTTCATTGTTAGAGGCGGCAGGGATCTGTTCGGGTTATTGCCGGAGGCGTTCAAGGGAATTAAACAGATCGGTGTCGTAGGTTGGGGTTCGCAGGTTTAGATCCATTTCTCCATCATTCTTTTTTAATTTAAAGTGTTCCAGATTTGGTTATTCATCTGTTAAGTGTTAACCTATAATTTTATTTGATGAAATGTTTCTGTTGCCAGCATTCCTGAAATTAGAATTTT
Source organism: Dendrobium officinale (assembly GCA_019514585.1). Taxonomy (NCBI): domain Eukaryota; kingdom Viridiplantae; phylum Streptophyta; class Magnoliopsida; order Asparagales; family Orchidaceae; genus Dendrobium; species Dendrobium officinale. The sequence continues at coordinate 17,039,853 of CM033692.1, forward strand.
AATCAATCGTTACTAGGACGGATAACAAAGCCCGAAGCTTGAAATTTGTTTGATAATTGTTCAAACTTTGATCGGGTTGAATTCGTAATACATTTACTTTTGCTCGATAATGGTTTAAATTTTAAATTTTAAATTGAATCCATTCAACTCAAAATAACTAGATATATACGTCATAAGGGTGTCTGGATGCACATATATTGATACATACATATGTATATAAATATAAAATCTATATTGAGCGCGTCTGTATATATTTTAATATATTTCTATTTATTCATATTATAGATTTTTTTAATTCAATCTTTTAATTTATCTGGTTTGGCTAGAATGAGCTTGAAATCTGAATTTTTTTTACTAAATTAAAGCTTGGATTGAACCAAAATTGAAATTTTTACTAAGATAGGCTTGCTTGAAATTAAATCGATGGCACCCCTAATATTTATTGCAAATATAATGGAAATTTTGTAATTAATTGAACATTGGGTTAACTGAAAAGGATTTAATGGCATTTTGCTTTCAAATTTTAGAGGCATTGGGGTCTGTTGAGTGTAGTTTTTAAGGACATGAAGCTATCAGAGGTCCATTAATAGTCATAGAAGATTAGAAGTTACCAAAACTTTACAAATGTGGTTTTTGAGATTTCTTGTTAAGAAAATTGGAGATAAAAAAATGATGATATTACTAGGATTAAAGATGGATGTTTAAAAGAACTAGGGGCTGCTAGATTGTTTTATAATCATAAAGTTCTGTAAAGGATAAAGGATGATTTATGGAAAAGGTAATAAGCCAAAGTTATGTTCCATGCATTTGGCAATAAAGAAGGTTCAAATGAGAAAGTTGATTTTTTGTGGCTGAAATTGGCAAAACTTAAATATTAAAAGGATGTGGCATATAGTGATTGCATTAGAGAATGTATGTGTAGATTATATATTAAGAATAAGCTCGCATAAATTGGTTTTTGATGATATGCTTTTATTCTAGAAAAAGCGTGGCAGCAAAAATAAGTTAGCAAGTTAGAATTCACGTGAAAGGTGGGAAAGAGAAAAAAGCTGCACACATGCAATATATAGATAAAATAGTTTTGTGATGGCATACTTGAAGGTAAGAAAGTAAGTTTAAGGATTGTTTTAAAATTGGTTGAGCATGTGGCGCATGGAATTGTTGTGAAGAGATTGATCCTTTGTGTGAAGCTGAAAGTGACATAGATAGGCATTAAAGTTATTTGTAGGAGTAGAGATTTGTGTAAGATATGTGAGAGTTAAATTATAGGATGTTATAAAATGAGGCACCAGAAGCTAAAATCCAAGAATGCCAAATTTTATTCATGGAGGTTGAATTATTTATAGGAGAATATCATAATAGCTTTTACCATTTGAAAAATCAGTTGCTATGGAAAGATTTTCTAGTGTTACTAATCCCAATACTCTGGATCATCTAAAACAACTTAGATGATGAAAGAGTAATAGAAAATGATATGATTGGAGAGTTATGTAAATTATTCCGAGCTTTTGGAGTAGCAGCTACAATTCATACCTCAAAAAGGCCCTTTTGAGTAATTAATTTCTTGTTCTTTCAACACTCTAGAACAGAAGAGCTATGAGGAAGGTTACCTTAGAGTGATCCAAACTTAACTCTCAATCGCATTCGTAATAGAAATAATTTATTTTGATTTTTATCAATTTATGGTTTTTTATTACATGGGCATATGTAACAATTGTTGAAGGTTCCTACATAGTTGGTAATTGTTACCAAAGATTTATAAGTGCATGCATGAATATCCTGAATTGATCTTTTGCTTGATGTGCAATGGAGAGTTCTTGACAATCTTCATAAAATTGTACATGGATTGATTGTTGATATATACCTTGAAGATGCGATCATATTACACTCATTTAGATCCAAGGCATAAGCCACGAGCTTTATATTTATTGTTTACCAACTATTATCTTTGGTTACCCCATTCAACTTCAAATCAAGCTTATATAGTTGATCACATGACGAGTACCAATCTCTATCTAGTTGATGATTGATCAAGTGCGCGTTTGAAAGCAAAAACAGTCATGCAATGAGATTAACATGGGGAGATCGTTGATGTAGAATGACAACACTAATTTAGATTTAATTGATGTCAGTGGGTTTGTGAGTAGGCGGATAGAGATAAGATGAGGTTGGCATTTGTTGCTTTTATAACATCATCATTAAGAATAATTTTCATCTTCCCTTCGTTCACATTGATTTTTCACTATTATGTTAAACTTGCCATTTACAAATCAATGTGAATAACTTATATTCATGCAATCTTAAATCTACCCGTTCTCATCCCTAATCATTTTACACTAAGTTTATCTACTCATCTAAATGATAAATTTTCTATCATTCATTGTATATATCCAAATCATCTAAGTCTATATTCAATTATCTTATCTTCAATAGATGTCATGCCAATCAGTACTTTATTTATCCATCTTAATATTGCGATACATTAATTTTAATATTCTCGCATCTGCTACTCTCAACTTAAATTTCAACTTTCTTACCACTCAACATTTAGATTTGTACAACATTGCTAGCATAATTGCAATTTTTAGAAATCTTACTTTTAGTTATGCATGCATCTTTTTATCATTTAGTATTATTGATGCTCTTTTCCTTTTTAACCATCCAACCTTAACACTAAATATTATATCATCATTAATAGCTCCATTCTTTGGACTAGTAGATCTAATGAACTTTACCTTATAAAATTGTATATCATTTACTAAGTATTTGATCAACTAATTCTAAGTCCTTTACTTCCAAATATTATCCAATGTTCTATTTTTTCTTATCAATTAGAATTATATCTTCTGCAAAAATCATACACCATGTCTTATTACTTTGAGTATCCTTTGTAGGCATCTTCATAATTATTACAAAAAAATATAGATTCAAAGTTGATTTTTGATATAAACATACCTTAATGGGAAACTCTTGAGTTGTTTTATGATGACTTGTAATACTAGTCATACATATCTTTAATGTCATATATATTCCATTGAGACACATAACCATGACACTGTCATAAGCATTCTGAAGATCAATACAAATTATAAGAATTTTTCTTTTTTGTTTCTATATTTTATCGGTGTATTAGTAAAACTGAAGTTAGAGAGACTTTAAAGAAAATGAAGTGTGAAAAAGTTGTTAGACCTGATGATATTCCAATAAAGATGTTGAAATGCTTAGGAGATGAAGGAATTTCTTGGCTTATGGAACTTTTCAATATTATTTGGAAATTTAAAAAGATGTCGGATGAGTGGAGGAGTGTGTTGATTCCTATTTTTAAGAATAAAGGTTATGCACAAGTGTGTTTGAATTATAGAGGAATTAAATTAATGTATCATTCTTTAAAACTATGACAGAGAGATATTGAACATAGGTTATGACTTGATACCAATGTTTCTCAAATTCAATTTGGATGCTTGTCGGGTTGGTCTCCTATGGAAGCTATGCATTTATTGAGGTTTGATGGAGAAGTATAGAGACAATGAGGATCCATATATGATATTTATTGATTAAGAGAAAGCTTATGATAAAATTCCAAGAGTTAAGAAAAGAAAAGCGTTAGTAAAGATTATACTCAAGTCATTAAGGATATGTATGCAAGAGTTGTTACTTGTGTTCAAACACAAGGTGTTTTGACCAAGTATTTTCCTATTTCAATTGGATTACATCAAGGATCAGCTTTAAGCCTATATCTTTTTTCTTTAGTCATGGATGTTCTTACTAGAAATTTGCAAGAGGATCTACCTTGGTGTATGTTTTTTACTTATGACATTCTTCTTGTTGATAAGATTAGAGAGGGAGTTGACAGTAAACTTGAATTATGGAGATCAACGTTAGAGTCTAAAGATTTTCATTTGAGTAGATTTAAAACTGAATACATGAAGTGTAATTAGTAGTAGTAGATATAGTTGGGGGATTATGACTTTTTGCGATCAAATCATTAATAAGAGTACACATTTTAAATATCTCGGGTCTATTGTCCAGAGTGATGGTCAAATAGATGTGGCTATTATTAGTAGAATTCAAGTTGGATAGCTGAAGTGAAGGAATGCATCGGGCCTGTTGTGTAATAGAAAAGTACCCCTCAAACTTAAGGGAAAATTTGATAAGATGGTGAGACTTGCAATGCTTGATGGTGTAGAATGTTGGCCATTAAAAGAGAGGCATACAATTAAGTGTTGCAGAGATGAGGATGCTCAAGTGTATGAGTGGCTTTACTTTTAAAGACAAAATGCAAAACGAGTATATATGTGAAAAGGTTGAAGTAGCTCCAATGGCAGATAAGATTTGAGAGAGTCACCTTAGCCTTAGATGGTTTGGTAGCATAAAACATTGGCCTTCTGATGACCTTGTTAGGAGAGTAGGTTTATTAGATTTGACCTATGCTAAGAAAGCTAGAGGTAGATTTAAAAAGACTTTGCTAGAAAATATTAGAAATGATTTTTTTTATCAGATTTAAATGAGAATTCTACTCTTAACAAGACAATGGAGAAAAATGATTCATGTAGCCGACCCCATGTAGTGGGATAAAGATTTGATGATGTTGTTGTTGTATATATTTTTTCATTTAATTATCTTAATTTAAAAATTATTTCTCAATAGATTTTTTTGACAAACACCAAATTAGTTATCTAAAACTTGCATAATTTTTTAAGCTTATGTTGCACTCTATCTCTCATAGCTTGTTGTGGGACTTGTAAGTTTGATTTCTCTCTATTTAGCACAATCTTGAACCTATTTGTTCTTACATATTGTACCAAAAAGAAGGTTCTCCAATCATTTGACATTTTGACAGCTTCTTAGTCTTCAAAATTTTATTGAAATGATTTGTTAATTAAATCACTGTAATATCTTTCATAACTATGTAAATCTTAATAGATGTCTCGTTTAGACCTAAAGCCTTACCTTTATGTATTATCTTTAGAGCTACTTCACCTTGGGATTAGTCCATAATATATTTTATCTCTCTCTACCAATTAATGTCCTTGTTAAAACTCTTTTTCAGTAATTTCTCAAAATTACTTTTTTATTTTTCCTTGATGCCTTTATTTTAATCAATATCATATTATCTTCACTTTTGATACTTAATAATTTTGAAGCCCTGAATCTCTGATACCAGGAGGAATAATTTTTTTGTCAATAAAGTTTGTATACTAATTACTGTTAGCACTATGCTTTTATAGTGTTGGGAGAATACAAATTATGGAATATACCATAGTCTCTTATGGCATGATTGCTCAAATTTTGCATGCAATTTCTAAAATAAATAAATTCTTAATTATATATGACACATGAGAAACATGTGCTCAATAGAATGAGCTTTCTAATTGCGTTATAACAAGAGCATGTGCATATGCTCTATGAAGTTTCTATTATGCATAATATGCCTAATAAACTCGGTCACAAATAGTTAGCATGATGAAAACAAGTATAATATTATTGATGTTTTTCTCAAAATGAATCAAGCTGCCTAAATTTCTTTTGCAATTATCATTAACATTTATTTTCCAAAAGCTCAAACAAGAAATTTTCCTCCAAACATTTTTTTTTTGAAAATGTTGAGCGGTGAAGCACAAATTTAATGGAGGCAGTATTCCATCCTAGAATATTTACAATTTTCAAAATCTTTATCTACTAAGCTACATGGTACCCACAAACATGTTATTTTTAATTACTTTCCAAAACATAAAACAAGAAATGAACTATAAATCACGAATTTAGGCCTTTCTCTCACACAAATGTTGCATATATTCACCTTGATATTGAGTCTGGATCCATTTCCTAAGTTTCCCTAATTTTTCTTGGCTAAATTTTACGAGTTCTTTTTTACAGGGCTTGGCATCCATGCTTTATCAAGCTATTCAGTTTGTTTATTTGATCATTTTACGCTTAATTGCCTAGTAGCATGTCAATACTGAAATTTTTCTCTTGTTCTGCAGGGTCCGGCTCAAGCGCAAAATTTGAGAGATTCACTTGCCATTGCACAGTCAGATATAATTGTCAAGGTGATATGAACGAATATAATTCTTTCTTTTTTTGTCCATATGCAAACGCGATTATGCCTATCCTGGAAAATTTTTATTGAGGGCATGGTTACTTTGGTATGCTCAAAGCTCTTTACTCATTTTTAGTAGTGTCATTGATAAAGAAATTTGCATTATGGCCAGTTATCATAGCTTGCTGGTTTAGGATCCTTATGTTGGGCTTACGAAACTGGTGATTTTTGCTCCCTATATTGTAGTTATTGTCACAGTAGATCAACTTTAAATTTAACACATTTTTTATATGATGCAAAAAGGGGTGTGCATTGTAAAACCCGAAAACTATCGATCGGATGCGTCGCACGCATTTCGATGCGCCGCGATGAAGTTATACGAAATTTCGAAGAAATCGGAATTCAATGCAAATAAATTTATTAAATTCTACGAGTCCGACATCCGTTCTAGCTCGTCTATGCGAGCTCACTGGGCCGGGTCGTGACATGCATTTTATATAAAGCCAACAACCAATCAATCCTAGAGAGTTTGGAAAATAATACGTTTGTTTAGTTGCAAATTTCAGTGTATTTTCAAATATTGTACAATTTCTCCGTTGTAATGAACTTGCAGCCATAATATTTTTTGTGTGATTGGGGGGGGTGGCCTGGGGTGGTTAACAATTTCTTTGTATGGATGCAAACGGTAGGGTAAAATGATTATACAATTTGGTTGTAGGGACGGAAATGGTAGGTAATTGCTCTGATAAGGCATGTCAAAACCTGCAGTAAATTAACTATTTTGCTATGTTAACTCAATGTCATATCTTGATGGATTGTACAAGTTGCTTTTATGGATGACAATGGTAGGGTAAGTGCTCTGATAAGACATGCCACAACCTGCTGTATATTAACTATTCTCCTTCTTGAAACCAATATGAGATCGTGATGGATTGATTATACAATTTGTTTGTAGGGCAATGGGAGGTAACTATTCTGATAAGGCATGCCAAAACCTTTAATAAATTAACTTTTGTGCTAGTTGAACTCTTATCTAAACTTGATAGAAAAAATGATTATTTATACCTATTTTGTGATGAGCATTCGATACTACCCTACAGAATAAAAAATGATCACACAATTTGTTTGTAGAGACGGCAATAGCAGGTAATTTCTCTGATTAGGTATGTTGAAACTTGCAGTAAATTAACTATTTTGGAACTTGAACTCAATGTGATATCTTGATAGATTATACAAGTTGTTTGTAGGGACATAAATTATTCTGTGCGGAGGCCGGACGCAAAATGCTATTCGGAGACTAATCAGCATGCGTAGCATCAGTGGTACAGAGCAGTACTGAGCGCAAGATGATGTGGCGCATTCTGGTTAATCTCTGAACGGCGTCGGCACAAAATAATTAATTGTAGGGATGGCAATGATAGGGTGACTAATTTGATAAGCTGCCAAAACCTACGATAAATTAACTATTCTGCTACTTGAACTATATCCAAACTCAGTAAAAAAAAAAAAAAGATTATTAATTCCTATGTTTTGACAAGTACCCGATTCTTGTTTTTTTTCCCTGAAAATTAAGTACCCTATTCTTGTTGGATGCACACTACCTGACGTAATAAAAACATGTAAAAGACTAAAAAATAGTCATTCACGCAGTTATATATTAAATAAGTACATATGGAAACAGTAATTTTGACACAAATCAAATGAAAACCCAACTACAAAATCTTCTTATATGGCAATTAAATTTAAATCTTAGCAGCATCATTTCTCAATATTATATTGGATTTGGGTACCCACGTGCCTGAAATGCTAATACCTAATCTTTTTGAATAATCCTAATTTGTTGTGCTTCAAAAAGTAAATTTAATTCATTATCCAATTGGATCAAATAATTGGGTTTGGGTATGCCATCAGGGTTATGCAGATCGGGTACCCTATCCATAGGATAGTTGTCATTTCTATTTGTTTTGGGATTCATTATTTTTAATTTCTATAGAAGTTTTTTTTTTTTTTTTTTTGTGTTTTCTTTTTGCTGCCATGTACTTTTCCTGAACAACTTTCTGATATTGGTGTCTGTGAACTTTTTTTTTTTCACCAGCCTTGATTCCTACTTTGAGCAATTCAATTTCCTTTTGAGTTTAAACATACCATATCTACCTAGTCAACCATCTTTTAGCTTTATTGTGTGAATAATTTTCTTTTCAGATTGGTTTGAGGAAAGGTTCTCGCTCTTTTGAAGAAGCCCGAGCTGCTGGATTTAATGAAGAAAATGGAACTTTGGGTGATATCTGGGAAACAATTTCAAGCAGTGACCTTGTCTTGCTATTAATTTCAGATGCTGCACAGGTCAGAACAACGGTCCTGCGAACTTATAATCCTTGTTATTTATAAATTACTGATTAATAGCAAGACCATTGAAATTGAGTAACCTATGGTAGAAATAATTATCCTACAAATCCATTTCACAACATCAAACTGTATATCTCGGAAACTGTGGGCGAAGTAAGAGCATAATTTAGGCTTCGTTTGGGACGGCTTTCTTATTGCTTCTTAAAAAAGAATTTAGTACAAAAAGTTTAATTTTTATACTAGAAAGCTGCTTTAAGAAGCAGTAAGAAAGTCGTCCCAAACGAAGCCTTAATATTGGTCAATTCTTTGTCAGCTCTATGCTTTTTTAGAAGTAGGTTGTGATCCTTTCTTTAGAACTGTAACTTAATGTTTATTTTTTCAGTTCTTCTGATCTATGGATGGTCTATTTTTGTTGACCAACTTCTTTGCAGGCAGACAATCATGAAAAGATTTTCTCTCACATGAAACCAAACAGCATTCTGGGGTTATCACATGGTTTTCTTCTCGGGCATTTACAGTCATCAGGCCTCGATTTCCCTAAGAACATTAGTGTGATTGCTGTATGTCCCAAAGGAATGGGTCCTTCAGTGAGGAGGCTTTACGTTCAAGGAAAGGAGATAAATGGCGCAGGCATCAACTCAAGTTTTGCAGTTCACCAGGTTTTATTGCAATAAACCTATTTTTCTGAAAAAAAAAATTATCTTTTTAATCTCACTTTGTTTTATTTGTTCATTCATGTGATAATTTTTGAATTCTTGAATGTAAAGCCTAGCGGGCGATCAAGTCATTAATAAGAGTACACGTTTTAGATATCTTGGATATATTGTTCAAAGTGATGGTGATATAGATGAGGATATTATCAACATAATTCAAGTTGGATGGTTGAAGTGGAGGAATGCATCGGGCTTGTTGTGCAATAGAAGAGTCCCCCTCAAACTTAATGGAAAATTCTATAAGATGGTTGTGAGACCTGCAATGCTTTATGGTGCCAAATGTTGGCCATTAAAAGAGAAGCATAATACTAAGTGTTGCAGAGATGAGGATGCTTAGGTGGATGAGTGCTTTCCCCTTAGATATGTGATACGAAATGAGCATATATGTGAAAAGGTTGGAGTAGCTCCAATTGAAGATAAGATTAGAGAGAGTCGCCTTAGATGGTTTGCTCATATTAAACGGAGGCCTTCCAATGACCCGGTTAAGAAAGTTGAGGTATTAGATTTGACTTATGTTAAAAAAGGTAGATGTAGACCTAAAAAATTGGTTAAAAAATATTAGAAATGATCTTTCTTTATTAAATTTAAATGAGAATTTAACTTTTAACTGGACACAATGGCGAAAAAGGATTCATGTAGCCGACCCCACGTAGTGGGACAAAGGCTTGATGATGATGATGTTGTTGTTAAACTCTTCCTTTATACAGTTTATATTAGATACCAGCTTTCAATTGCTTATACTAATTAGCTCGCTTTGATCTCTGTAAAAAGGATGTTGATGGAAGGGCCACAGATGTTGCTCTAGGGTGGTCTGTTGCCTTGGGATCACCATTTACATTTGCAACTACCTTGGAGCAGGAATATAAGAGTGACATTTTTGGGGAACGTGGTATCCTACTTGGAGCTGTACATGGAATTGTGGAGGCTCTGTTCAGACGCTATACTGAAAAAGGTATGAATGAGGAATTGGCTTACAAGAATACCGTTGAGTGCATAACTGGAATTATATCTAAGACCATCTCAACTAAGGTAACTCTATTCCTTAAATTTTTGACCGTTATGTCAGAGGATTTCTCTCAATTCTCATTCATGCAATGAAAATGTTAGGGGATGCTCTCTGTATATAATTCATTAAGCGAAGAAGGGAAAAAGGAGTTCAATGCAGCGTATAGTGCATCATATTATCCTTGCATGGACATATTGTACGAGTGCTACGAAGACGTTGCATCTGGAAGTGAGATTCGTAGTGTTGTTTTGGCTGGTCGACGCTTTTATGTAAGCTTATAGATGTCATTGTAGATGCTACTTATGCTTCTTTGGATCTACCCATGGAAGTTGAATGAGTTCCGTCTGTGTATTTTTCGCAGGAAAAAGAGGGCCTTCCTGCTTTCCCAATGGGGAATATTGATCAAACTCGAATGTGGAAAGTTGGAGAGAGAGTGCGGGCCACCCGGCCCGAGGGTGACCTCGGCCCACTGTACCCCTTCACAGCTGGTGTCTATGTGGCTTTAATGATGGCTCAGGTATCATATACAGCATCTTTCCCTGATCCTTCAGGCCTTCTCCTCCAATAGAACGCAATATTTTTTGCTAATTGATTGCGGGTGAATAATATGACGTCAATATTCATACTGTTCACTTGCTATATAATTTTTTTTTAATTCAAAAAATTGATTATTAGTTTTAAATTTTTTAGTTTTGAATTTTATTATTAATAATTTAGAAACACGTTATTTGTCAGAAATTAATTTTATTTATTTATTTATTTTTAAGATATAACATTAACATAGAAATTACCATAAAATTCTTATATATATTTAAAATATTTTTTTTTCGTTCATGTTTATGTGTTCTAATGTAATTTTTATTTTATTAAATATATATTTGCTTATTTATTACATATTAATATTCCAAATTATTTTATTGAGAAAAACAAATATATATTTTTTTAAATTATAATAGGTTTAAAATTGATAAATATAAATATATGATTGAAAAAAAATATAAAATAAAGTATGCAAAAGAATATACTAGGAATATTTTTTTTTAATGTTAGAAAATGAAATTCGATTGGAGACAAATTATAGAGTTTTACTGGATTCTGGAGTGGAAAATGAGTCACTGCTGTCTGAATACTGTACTGAACCATTTTCACAAATCTTGCGTGATTCTTTTGGCAGATTGAGGTCCTGAGGAAGAAGGGACATTCTTATTCAGAGATCATCAATGAAAGCGTTATTGAATCAGTGGATTCTCTGAATCCTTTCATGCATGCTCGTGGTGTGGCATTCATGGTTGATAATTGTTCAACAACTGCTCGTCTGGGATCAAGGAAATGGGCACCTCGCTTCGACTATATCCTTACCCAGCAGGCTTTGGTTGCCGTCGATAAGGGCGCTGAAATTAACCAGGATCTCCTAAGCAACTTTCTGTCAGACCCAGTTCATGGGGCAATAGAGGTTTGTGCTCATCTGAGGCCTACTGTGGACATATCTGTGCCTCCTAATGCTGACTTTGTCCGCCCAGAGCTGCGTCAGGCCAGCAATTGAGGTTTCGTTTGGGACCGTTTTTTTTCTGCTTCTTAAAACAACTTTTTAGTATAAAAATTTTGAATTTTGGATTAGAAAGCTGCTTTAAGAAGTAAAAAGAAAGCCGTCAAAGTCATAGTTGCCTTGCTTTTGTGAAAGCTGGACTCTAGGAATAAACTGGTGCTTTGAGATTTGTGTTTTCTTAGAAGAGTATGATCTCCTGGTCTATTATATATATAAGCAATGATATGGTAATGAATGGGAACCCTTCTATTGATGTTGAAGCCTACGAATTAAATGCCTTGGGATGTGAACTATTAGTCTTTTAGGGTAATGTTAACTATGTTAGGCATAAAGTAGTATCTTACAAATTTTGAGCTTATATGATTTTTTTTTTTTTTTTGATGCGGATGTTTGCATGCCCAACATAAAATGAGAAGATATTTGAAGATATTTCATTTGATTTTGTAAAGATTTAGGTTTTGTTTGAGATAGTTTTCTTACTGTTTACTAAAGTAGTTTTTTATTATAAATTTTTTTGAGGGAATTCTCTACTTAATTTTTGTATTTAAAAGCTGCTTTAAGAAGCAATAAGAAAGCTGTCTCAAACAAAATTTTAGTAAAATTGGACCGACAGATTAGTGTGAGCATTTATGGGAGAAGATTTCACAAACAATTCATCTGTTTTATATGTACTTTTCACATTAATGCTTATAAATTTGAGGGTTTTTTTTTTTTTTTTTTAAAGTATGCCTCCAAATTTTATATCAAAATCAATGCTCCTACGAGTAACTCTTTTACAGATAATTTTTTGAAGGAGTATAATTAAGAGTTTAAAAATTATATCAAATGTTGACCTAAAAAATAAGAAGTTAAGGTTCAAATGTTTAATTAGAGTAAATAAGAAGTTAAGGTTCAAATGTTTAATTAGAGTTGAATTGGATGATGAAATAAATATTAAAATTGTTTTAATTTAACTTAAATGACACATGAACAAATGATCCAAATTTATCTGTAGATGATATTTGATTTTACAATCAAGCTATTAGTGGGTTAGAGTTACAATCATGCTATTAGTGAGTTAGAGCTAGAAAATTAATGAGTGCGAAGAGTTGACGGAAAGTCGCAAAGTCTATTTTAAATAACCTTAATAACTTGATGATCTAAAATATTTCTCTCGCCTTTTTTTTAGAATTTAGAGGGTTAGATGAAATGCTACACCTATAATAGATAAACTAAAAAATATATATATAATTTGATTAGAATAGACTTACACAGGCACATGTACTGGATGACGGACACGGGAACACATATCTTTGGCATGGACTCCTCTCAGGTAAGTGCATGGGCGAGTCCTCAGGGGTGAGAGCCTTGTGCGAGTTTTTGGTATTTGACATGTAGGGTGAGACCCTGTGAATGGGAGACGAGTTCATGTGCTTGAGAGGTGAGTCCCTTGGATTGAAGTGATTGTGAATTAGGGATGAGTCTATTCAATGAAGTCATGGTCATGGGTTTTTAATGTGTGTGTTTTCTATAGCTTGATCGAGGACGTTTGCAATAACTGTATGACCTTGATCTCGATTTGTTACTAAGGGTGAGTAGGTTCTGTTGAGACGATTGATCCTTAGGGTGTGGACTAGTTTAGGTTAGTCATTTGGAGGACCTTATCGAGGATTATTGCACCCGTGGTATGATCTCCTAATGTAGGTTTGCATGTTGTGATCTTTTGAGGGAGAGTTTACCCACGGGTTGGTACCAGCTACTGCTTTATGAAGTCATGCTTCATTCGGGCGAGTGTTGTGTTGACCACATGATCCCCTTCGCTAAACTCTTGATAAGAACCTATTAGAGATGTGCGAATTATCCATATGAGCATATATGAGTTTACACAATATTGTATTAGTTTTGATATGAGATTATTACACATTCTTATTTGTTTCTCTACAATCTACTAATGTGGAAAACAAATTTTCTCGAGATGTCTTAAACTAAAACTTAAAATAATGTATGAATCAGCCACCTATATATCGTTATATTCATGTCTATTTTCATCATACCAATCCATAGCATAATAGAAAAAAAAAAAATTATATCAGTATAACTTGACTAATCGTTGGCTAGTACTTATCTAAAAATTATTGAATTTATTCTAAAATAAGTATAATATATATTAAAAAAATTAAAAAATTATTATATTATCTCAAAATTTAATTGAATAGACTCGAAATTCATTTTGATTAAAAAAAAATTATACTATTCTTATATAATTATTATTTTCCAACATGATAGCAAGGATCTGCTCACCATTTGACCTCCATAACTGTCTTCTTAGGCCTGTCATCTTATCCACATTTTCTGCAGTAGCAAGCAAAGACTTGGCCATTTGCTGCCAAACTGTGCCAGGGAACCCAAATCTTACAAGGAATTCTTATTAAATTTTCTATGATGAATAATACTTCATCACTTCTAATAATCAATGAAGAATTTTAGGATAGCCATGAGTTTGTAATAACCGTTATTGTGTATTTTGTGATAGCCTTCAATAATGACTTAGCCTATAATATAAAATTTTATGATAGCCACCAATAAAGACTTTATGGTAAGAACAATGTCACTTTTTTCAATAATTAAAATACAATTGGGGTTTTCTTTCGCTAAAATTCTTTTTATTTATTTTGATTTAACATTCAAATTTATGATGGTATCGATTGTGAAATTTACGAAAGATTGTGCATTCTAGTAGTCCATTTGATCGAATTATGCTCATTTCAGTTGTTGAAAATGCCTTGCGGTCTTACTTAGGCTTCGTTTGAGACAGTTTTTCAAAGCAACTATTTAGTATAACAATAGCTTGAACTAGAAATTTTTGTACTAAAAATCTGTTTTATAAAGTAGTGATAAAGCTCTCTCAAATGAAAACTTAATCTTATGCAGATTGATTTTGAAATCACTATAAAAATCTATATATAAAAAATTTTGCATAAGAATGCTCAAGTAAGAATTTGCTTTGGGTAAATTAAAAAAATTTAATATTTAGTTTAAGATAAATTTAATATATTATTCATATTTTATAATTATCTTAAAATTAGAATAAGAATTTAAAAATTCATTATGAATCAATTATATTACTCAGTATTTATTCAAATCCAAACTATGGATAATTTTCTAAGTTTTTAAGCCACTCTAGTTGTAAAACCCAAAAAAAAAAAAAAAAAAAAAAAATTAAAAACCCCATAAAAACTGTTGAGAAAAAGTACTTTTTCCTGTTGTTTTTTTTTTGGATTAATTAGCCTTAGCAATCGGGCAAATTATTGCGTTCGGTGTCCGGATTCGTCCGGACACCAACCCAGTGTCACCATGTCACCCAAATACATCAGGACCCAGTGTATTTGGGTGACGTGACGTCACCGGATTAGATGTCCTGACATCCAGTCACCGGACGCAATAATTCGCCTAGCAACTGACCTCACAAGTATTACAACCTTAATTACATTGGTAAAGTGGCCCACGTTGGGCCATTTAAGATCTACTCAAGACCGGATGCCTTTCAAGCCACGCAAAAGTTGCACTAACTACCTACTACATTAAGCTAGCAATACATTAGCCTAAGCAATAACATGTTTATCCTTTGGAGATTATTAAATGAGTACTACACATAGATTTATGAGCATGAAGAATAACTAATTTTTTTTTTTTAATGCATTTTGAATTCTTCATTTAACTCTTTTTGTGTTTATTTATGACTAGTTCAAAGCAGGCGAATTTCGAATACTTCCTGTTATAAGAACACTGATTCTCTTTGTCACAACAACAAGCTTAATGATAATGACGCACTCTACAACTTTGACAATGTTAACGACCTTCGTGATGTCTCCACTCTACAACTTTGATTGTTCTAAATCCGATCACTAAAGCTTTTTTTAGGAGATCACTACCAAACTTTTAGTTCCCAATTGTGTGTATAAGTTGCCCTTGGTCCAATCGTATTAAGTAGCTAGCTTGGGGATATGATCATCCAGTCATCTTCCAAATCAAGGGAGAATCATCCAATGCCTACATGAATTTGAAAGATTTTAATAAAAATGATAAAAATGTCATTTCAAAACTATATAAATAGGGCAAAATTTTATAAATTTTGAATATCTAAAATAAAGATAGAATCCTTGAATCACGAAGAATTCGAGAGCTCCTAACATTGGGTTGAGGCTAATTGGTTGTCCCCAATGTTCTCATGTCTTTATTATGCCATATTTTTTTGGTTGATTAAACCTCTTTTTTAGTTGAAGCATTCAATTAATTATTCTCATTTACTTGCAAACTCCAGGTTGACACATTTATCATTCTTCGCGCGATATTCCGCCTTCTTTTACTAGAGGAGCTATACTGATTGCCTCTAATTGCCATCTGACTCTAAGTTGTTCGATCTCTTTCTTTCTTTCGAGGCAAGTGACCATTCGGGCTATCGTAAAGTGTCTTACACATCAATGTCTTTACACTCCATTTACTATTACCATATGAGATACTTATCACAATTTAGATCTTTTATATTATATTGATATATTCACTAATTTTGAGGGATGATAACTTTCATAATTTATGACTAGAGCTAATTAAAAAGTATTAATTAGATTAGGCTCTTCCATTATTTTCATTTTAAAATTTTTATGATAAAAAAATTATTTCATATGCATTACATTCCTTATTTTTTTTATCTTATGCGGAGTCATTATTCAAAACTGTTAACAAATTTTATCTCTCTACTTTTGTGATAATATACCATGAAATAAATTATATTTTAATAAATATATTTTTTGATCGAATTAAAATTTAATTAAAAATAAATTCCAAGGCTTTAAAAATCGGATTGAACAATGAACCGGAAGAAAGAGAGGTTAGCGGTTCAATAGTTCGATCGGGTTGAACCGGTTAAAGTAATAAATACTTATTATATTTTTTTTTCCTAAGGAAGTGTATCTTTTATAGGCTTCAATCCTAAAACTCTTTTTATAGATCTCTTGTACTTTTTATAAGATCTTCCTAAGAAATCCTAAGAACAGTGTTAGAGGAATCTTCTCGGAATAGGTTATGTTAAGTTCATCCTAATGAGTCCAGTCAAATATTTTCCTTGATCCTCAAGTAATGCTAATATAGTATGACAAGTAGGATGCAACATTAGGGAAAGAGAAATATAAGTTATGTAGGAATCAAAGTCCAAAGAGAAGATGTTTGAACTAAGCACGTGAGGATGAGTACCAAATGCGAATAGAAGAGGTGAATAACTCACATTGGGTCGGAAAGGAGGAGTTGATGAGCACGAGAGGGAAGCCTTCAGTTCGGTGTTGGTTTCACAAACGAGCAGGAGACGGCGACGGGAAGAAGATACGCCGAACATGAACATGACAGAACATACATGATATCGATATGTCCAAATGAATTGTAGGGTTTTTTTTTTGTTCTATCTGTTTTGTATGAACTTCGCCTTAGTTGATCTAAGCCGTCCTATCTTCACTAAACGGCTCAAAATGGGTTGTAGCTGAATCGACCCATTATCAGAAATCGGGACCAGTTTTACGGTTCGACGAACGAACAACCGTTTCGAACGGTTCAAACCCGATTATCCGCGAAACCGGTTTTGAAGCTTGTGACTAAACTGGTTGTACCGGCCGATCCGATTTTTAAAGCATCAATAAATTCAACATTTATTATTTTGAAATATATCTACTAAAATTTTTACATAAAAAAACAAAAATAGTAAATAAACAGGTGACGGTGTGCTAAGGTATGCAGCATCCTTCTGTGTGCCAAAGGACAATGTGCTTTCTGCGATTCGGAACATCAATGTCTGATGCTCGGAGCCGTTGAAAATTGAAATGCATGCATTCGGGTTGTTACCTCGTTGGCTGCTTTGATTGTACGTACACAAAAATAAATATATAAATAAATGCAAAGATGCTCTAATTCTCAGAATATGTTCGTGCGGTGAAATTATTGTCCGCAGATGATGTATGAAGAGTTATGTGTGTTATAACTTATAAGTAGGTTTATATAATTGTGTATTTATACGCTTAAAAATATATAACCATGTATTTATGCGAGCATGAATATATAATTATATGCTTTTGTCTATCATTAGGGTTGTCAAAATCGGATCACGGGTCAAACTCGAACTGACCCAACACTAGTTGAACCGATCTGAACCTGACTCATTTTTTGCAAACTGATTAGATATTTAAACTCGGACCCGACCCACGTGAGTTACCGATTTGAAATGACCCCACCTGAGGACATGACAGCGGCACGCCAATAAAGATAGTGGCTCGATAACACCGGCAGCGGCGACAAACGCGACGTGGGACGCGACTCTATGTGACGGGCACTCAACGCAGGCATACGGCGAGCAGCAAGGGCACTTGAGGCGAGTAGCATGGGCAAACGCGGTTAGCGGGTTTAGTTGTATCATTCCGGGACATTTTCGGGTTTCCAGGTCAACCCGAATCTTACCCAATTTTTGAAACATATCGATTTGTTGAACCTGAACCCGACCCGTTTCACTAACGGACTGACCATAACTAGAAATTTTCGGATCGTCTTCGAGTCCGATTTAAAGGTCAGGTCAAATATTTACAATCCTAATCATCATCGTATTGCATAGTTATTCACTCGCAATAATTTATTATTCGTGCAACTCAAATTTGCACCAATCATTAGATCCAATTAAGAAAACCTCGTTGTAGCTGTAAGTTGATCTCCTCCATCCTTGACCCTTTTGCTCGGTTCAGCCTCAGCACTTAGCCCCACCATGTGGCTCACATGCCATCTCCATTATTCTATTATTTCCTGAAATCTGAGGACTCTCTCCAGCCTTATAACCTTTTTTTTTGTCAAAGAAACAGCAGAGGTTGAAGGGAGCTTCACTGCTTCTGTGGACATTCGACTCTTCATGTTTCCCACATGGGAGGTTTTTCTAGTCTTCTGTGTTTTAAGCTTTATAAATCTAATAGAATAAGGTGAGCACTGATCACTCTCTGTTCAACTTGTTTTTCAGCTTCAATTTAAGGCCTATTATAACAAAGATCATGAGATTTTTTTGGGTATGAACTTATGTTGATCAATAATTATATGATAATATTGTGGAATAGTTAATGATTAGTTGAGTGGGCCAAAATTATGTTACATATATCAGTGGTCAAATATAATTTAAATTCAGAAAATGTATGTTTATGAAGAAGATCAATCACTTAGTACTTATTTATAAGTATAATTTTTTAATTATTCAATATAGGAGTAGTCCAAAATTTTATGCATATTAACATCATAGGCTTATTTTTAGGCTTCATTTGGGATAGTTTCTTTATTGTTTTCTAAAGCCGTTTTATAATACAATTTTTTTTTTGTATGGAAAATTTTTGTACTTGATACGTCATCACAAAATTAGCTTGATCGGGCACGAATCTCGAGGCAAAAGCTAGTTGGAAACTTCAAAAATTAAATCCGGGAGCATCCGAACTCCGATTTCAACGAGCTTATAGTCAAACTGAGCGTCTCGGAAATACGAACCCAACGACACCAAGATCAACCCAATCCGAGCCCAAATGGGTCCAAATCATGGATCCAAAGCGCTGTTGGAAGGTTCAAACCACTATTTGAGTTACCAAACGGACTCCGATTTTGACGAGCTTATACTCGAATCGAAGGGCTCGACGAATCGAATCCAACGAGCCCAAGATCACAGAATTCCGACATCACTAAGGCCTCCAAATGGCCAACAAACGGTGCACGGTCATAGGATTCAATATCGGCCGTCCATTTGACCACTCCCTATTCGCCCCTGATCTCACGCCTATTTACGGGCCATGCCACTCCAGAAAATCTATAAATAGAGCCCTCATTCTTCACAAGAAGGGATCCAAGCAAGAGAGAGAAGAAGAGAAGAGAAGGAAGGAGTTCCTCCTCGACAGCCGCCGGACCACCGCCGGACCACCGCAGAACCTCGCCGGACCACCGCAGGAATCTCGTCGGACAACCGTCGGACCACCGCAGGAACCTCGTCGGACCACCACAAAACCTCGCCGGACCACCACCTTAAGGCCCGACGTTCATCCCCGACGTCCTGCCAAAGACCCGACGTCTTGTTCAAGGCCCGACACTCAGTCCCTACATCCTGCCAAAGACCCGACGTCTTGTTCAAGGCCTGACACTCAGTCCCTACTTCCTGCCAAAGACCCGACGTCTTGTTCAAGGCCCGAAGTTAAGTCCCGACGTCCTGCTGAAGACCCGACGTCCTGCTGAAGACCTGACGTCCTGCTTAAGACCCGACGTCCTACTCAAGGCCAGACCATCAACATCCGATCTTCCAAGTGACACTGGGACTAACACCTGACTCCTTATCTCCTACCGCCTACGGTCCTTCTGACCACTGTCGCCTAATACAGTCCGTCCGACCTCCATCACCAGACAACGGTCTCCGGCCGACTACGGTCTCCTGCCGACTACGGTCTCCTGCCGACTATAGTTCTTCAGACCTTTGTCGCCTACTATGGTCCTTCCGACCTCCATCAACAGGCAACGGTCTTTCTGACCCCGGTCTCCTGCCGACTCCGGTCTCCCGCCGACCACGGTCCTTCAGGCCAAATAAACCTGTATATGTAACTCTTACCATGTAATGCAATCTATATGATGTACATTTGCTACATCAATCCAAGGCCTTCTCCTAAGGAAGGGCCTCATTTGTAATCGACTACAAATACTAGTGGATTCATTCAAACTGGGCCAGGCCCCGTGGTTTTTCCCCCTTTTCAGGGGTTTTCCACGTAAAAACTCTGGTGTCTCTTATGAATGCTACACCCTCTCACTTATCTGCTTGTGTACTGGATCTTCGTACAATGCTAAGACGTTAAACTAAATATTTCTCTACCGCCGCGAATATTCCAGGACGCAACAGTTTGGCGCCGTCTGTGGGAAAGTGATTCCCGACTGGGGGGCAAATTTTTGCTCCAACCTCATAAAGAAGTTCATGTCCACTTACTGACATCAGTCATTATTGCATCAGATGCGGACTGGGGGGCAACTTTGACCCAAATTCTGGTTAAAAAGATCATCTTATGCTTTATATATCAAGATGATATTTTGGGAAAATCTCAGCGACATGCAAGGATACTTCCAATCAATTACAAGCCTTATACAGTCCCCTGTTGAGCTTTTACTCGTTGGACAAAGTCTTGATTTCAACCTCAAAAAGGCAGTAATGGTCTAAAGATAGACCCTTCTTAACCTTTGATTCAGGATACACGTGGCATACGCCCTCTCCCAATCAAGGCAAAATCGATCCCAGGGGGATCCGATTCGACCTCTTCCACACAGGTTAACGTCGTCGAGCAAAGGCTCCGGCATACAACCTCGGAAAGGTCCTACATCCTTGGTGGATTCTCCCGGCCTCTTCCACACAGGTTAACATCGTCGAGCAAAAGCTCCGGCATACAACCTCGGAAAGTTCCTACATCCTTGGTGGATTCTCCCGGCCTCTTCCACACAGGTTAACGTCGTCGAGCAAAGGCTCCGGCATACAACCTCGGAAAGGTCCTACATCCTTGGTGGATTCTCCCGGCCTTTTCCACACAGGTTAACGTCGTCGAGCAAAGGCTCCGGCATACAACCTCGGAAAGGTCCTACATCCTTGGTGGATTCTCCCGGCCTCTTCCACACAGGTTAACGTCGTCGAGCAAAGGCTCCGGCATACAAACTCGGAAAGGTCCTACATCCTTGGTGGATTCTCCCGGCCTCTTCCACACAGGTTAACGTCGTCGAGCAAAGGCTCTGACATACAACCTCGGAAAGGTCCTACATCCTTGGTGGATTTTCCCGACCTCTTCCACACAGGTTAACGTCGTCGAGCAAAGGCTCCGACATACAACCTCGAAAAGGTCCTACATCCTTGGGGGATTCTCTCGATCTCTTCCACACAGGTTAACGTCGTCGAGCAAAGTCTCCGACATACAACCTCGGATAGGTCTTACATCATTAGTAGATCCAATATCGCTTAACATCATCGAGCAAAGGCTCTGACAAACAACCTTGGATAGATTATACATCCTTGGTTAACGTCGCTAGAATGTCGTCAATAGACTTCTATCTGACTTCTCCATAATGTTAAAATTCTTCCCGATTTTGAATTTCCTCATGCGCTAAACTTTTGCCTTGCAGGACTTTCGATGGACTATTACACGACGCCAAAATTCTTCCTTTCATCGGACTAATACCCGTCGTCGGACATCTGCTCGTCGACGAACTTTCGTCGGTCTTCTACCCGACAATACTTCTACCCGAAGTCAGACTTCTGCTCGTCAGCGGACTTCTACTCGACGTCGAACTTCTGCTCGTCAGCGGACTTCTACTCAACGTCGGACTTCTGCTTATTAGCGTACTTCTACCGTCGTCGGACTTCTACTCGTCAACGGACCTTCGTCGGTCTTCTACTTGACGCTGCACCTCTACCCGACTACGGACTTCTACTCGACCTCAGACTTCTGCTCGTTAGCGGACTTCTACTCGTCGTCGGACTTCTGCTCGTCGACGAACTTTCGTCAGTCATCTACCCGACTGCGGACTTCTGCCTGCCGTCAGACTACTAACCGTCGTCGGACTTCTGCCCGTCGACGAACTTTGATCGTACTTTTGCCCGAGGTCGTACTTCTACACAACGTCGGACTTCTCCTTGTCGTCGAACTTCTGCTCATCAGCGGACTTCTACTCATCGTCGGACTTCTGCCCGTCGACGAATCTTCATCGGTCTTCTGCCCGAGGCCGTACTTCTACACGACGTCGGACTTCTCCTTGTCGTCGAACTTCTGCTCGTCAGCGGACTTCTACTCGTCATCGGACTTCTGCCCGTCGACGAGTCTTTATCGGTCTTCTACCCGACGCTGCACCTCTACCCGACTTCGTACTTCTACCGGATGTCAGACTTCTACCAGTTAATAGACTTTCGTTGGTCTTCTACCCGACGTTGTATGACTACCTGATGTTGAATTCATGCCTGTCATCATACTTCTCCCCGATGCTGGAAGTTTGCCCGTCATTCCAACCTCTCTCCTTACAACGGTCTATCCGACCTCCATTGCCAACCACCAAACATCGGAACTCCACAAGATCTCTCGAAGAAAAGAGGGATAAGGGAAAATCTCCGGACTTCCTTGCCAAGAGAGGGGCCTCGAAAAATCAAGGGAAGGCCTCAATAGAAAGGACAGAGGGAGAAGAGAAGGAGGGGAAATCTCCGAACTTCCTTGCCAAGAGAGGGGCCTCGAAAAATCGAGGGAAGGCCTCAATAGAAAGGACAGAGGGAGAAGAGAAGAAGGGGAAATCTCCGGACTTCCTTGCCAAGAGAGGGGCCTCGAAAAATCAAGGGAAGGCCTCAATAGAAAGGACAGAGGGAGAAGAGAAGGAGGGGGAAATCTCCGAACTTCCTTGCCAAGAGAGGGGCCTCGAAAAATCGAGGGAAGGCCTCAATAGAAAGGACAGAGGGAGAAGAGAAGAAGGGGAAATCTCCGAACTTCCTTGCCAAGAGAGGGGCCTCGAAAAATCGAGGGAAGGCCTCAATAGAAAGGACAGAGGGAGAAGAGAAGGAGGGGAAATCTCCGGACTTCCTTGCCAAGAGAGGGGCCTCGAAAAATCGAGGGAAGGCCTCAATAGAAAGGACAGAGGGAGAAGAGAAGAAAACAGGAGAAGAAGAAGAGTGGAGTGATTTTCTAAGGGCTTGAAGGGGCTATTTATAGTTTTTTGGGAGAAAGAATAGAAGTTTCTAGAATTTCTGAATTTCTAAATTTTTCTAAAATTTTCGGAATTTTTTAGAATTTTTTGAATTTTTAGGAATTTTTTCGGGGCAAAAAACATGAAAAAACACAATTTTTCGTAAGGTGGGACCCGCTTAAGTCGGTGGGCCGAACCGCCTCACCTCCCACCGCCATATGGAGCGACAGATCCAAGGGGTGCGGGCTGCCGCGCGGGTCAGGCGACCCGAACAGCCCGCTGGAGCGCGCGGGTCAAGCACACCCGCTGGATGCACGGGTCTGGGTACGCGGGTCAGTCGACCCGCAGTCACGCGGGTCAGGCGACCCGCTTAGGCGGTAGAGCGGGTCTGTCCCGCAGGTCAAACGGCCCGCTGGAGCGCGGGCCGCGCGGATCAGCCGCGCGCGAAGCGCCGCCGGCAGCGACGGCGGCGGCCGGCCGGCCGGTCCGGCCGGTCCGCCTGCCAAACCTTTTCCGAGCCCAAATTCTGTCTCGAAAAGTCCGATTTCGACGTTTTTGGGGTCCCCGGACACGTTTTTTCGATGTTCCGGACTCAATTTTGATACTTTCAGAGCTCATCGAAGCCTCTACAATCAAGTTTAAGCAAATATATTCAACTTTTGGAACGCAATTTTTTGCGATTCGGCCAATGTAAAATTTTGAAACAAATATTTTCGGACTCCTGGAGCTTCGACGTCCGAAAATAGGGGGGCAACTGATACGTCATCACAAAATTAGCTTGATCGGGCACGAATCTCGAGGCAAAAGCTAGTTGGAAACTTCAAAAATTAAATCCGGGAGCATCCGAACTCCGATTTCAACGAGCTTATAGTCAAACTGAGCGTCTCGGAAATACGAACCCAACGACACCAAGATCAACCCAATCCGAGCCCAAATGGGTCCAAATCATGGATCCAAAGCGCTGTTGGAAGGTTCAAACCACTATTTGAGTTACATAACGGACTCCGATTTTGACGAGCTTATACTCGAATCGAAGGGCTCGACGAGTCGAATCCAACGAGCCCAAGATCACAGAATTCCGACATCACTAAGGCCTCCAAATGGCCAACAAACGGTGCACGGTCATAGGATTCAATATCGGCCGTCCATTTGACCACTCCCTATTCGCCCCTGATCTCACGCCTATTTACGGGCCATGCCACTCCAGAAAATCTATAAATAGAGCCCTCATTCTTCACAAGAAGGGATCCAAGCAAGAGAGAGAAGAAGAGAAGGAAGGAGTTCCTCCTCGACAGCCGCCGGACCACCGCCGGACCACCGCAGAACCTCGTCGGACCACCGCAGGAATCTCGTCGGACAACCGTCGGACCACCGCAGGAACCTCGCCGGACCACCACAAAACCTCGCCGGACCACCACCTTAAGGCCCGACGTTCATCCCCGACGTCCTGCCAAAGACCCGACGTCTTGTTCAAGGCCCGACACTCAGTCCCTACATCCTGCCAAAGACCCGACGTCTTGTTCAAGGCCTGACACTCAGTCCCTACTTCCTGCCAAAGACCCGACGTCTTGTTCAAGGCCAGAAGTTAAGTCCCGACGTCCTGCTGAAGACCCGACGTCCTGCTGAAGACCTGACGTCCTGCTTAAGACCCGACGTCCTACTCAAGGCCAGACCATCAACATCCGATCTTCCAAGTGACACTGGGACTAACACCTGACTCCTTATCTCCTACCGCCTACGGTCCTTCTGACCACTGTCGCCTAATACAGTCCGTCCGACCTCCATCACCAGACAACGGTCTCCGGCCGACTACGGTCTCCTGCCGACTACGGTCTCCTGCCGACTATAGTTCTTCAGGCCTTTGTCGCCTACTATGGTCCTTCCGACCTCCATCAACAGGCAACGGTCTTTCTGACCCCGGTCTCCTGCCAACTCCGGTCTCCCGCCGACCACGGTCCTTCAGGCCAAACAAACCTGTATATGTAACTCTTACCATGTAATGCAATCTATATGATGTACATTTGCTACATCAATCCAAGGCCTTCTCCTAAGGAAGGGCCTCATTTGTAATCGACTACAAATACTAGTGGATTCATTCAAACTGGGCCAGGCCCCGTGGTTTTTCCCCCTTTTCAGGGGTTTTCCACGTAAAAACTCTGGTGTCTCTTATGAATGATACACCCTCTCACTTATCTGCTTGTGTACTGGATCTTCGTACAATGCTAAGACGTTAAACTAAATATTTCTCTACCGCCACGAATATTCCAGGACGCAACAGTACTAAAAAACTGCTTTAAAAAGCACTAAGAAAGTTGTCCCAATTGAAACCTTAGGAGTTGTTTGGTAGCAGGATTTTGGCCGGATTTGAGCGAATCCATCCAAACAGCCTAAAATGCAAAACCAAATCTCACGGCAAATGAATGACACTGTGGATGGAAAATTTCGCCTTTTCTTGCTAAATCCCGGATTTCCGAAATCCTATTTTTTGACAGATTTATGAAATTTGTTGGCGGGAGAGGAAGAGTCCGCTCATTAAATCCGTTCTATAGCCAAACAGTCACACGATATTTAATAGGATTTATCATGAATGTTACCAAACAGTTTCAGGATTTGTTGCCGAAAGTTGTTCTAAACAAAACCCAGTATATGATACTTGATAATATTGAAAATTAAGTTGGTATAGGAAGCCAAGTGGTTGACCCTTAGTAATAAATTTAAGCTTTTAGGTTAAAAATAAAATTATCCACTAATATTTATAGTCCAACTTAATTTACTTTTAAATCACTCTTTAATATTAAACATTATTAAATAATTATCTTATACATCGATAATAGTTTTGTTAAAGAAATAAATAAATCATATCAATGAAGGCCAATCACCTAGCTATATTTTGCATCAACATATAAGAAGTTTTGAGTACAATTTTACATAAACCAACTCTTCTTTTCTTTTATTTACAATGCAAATTCTTCTTCATACAAAATGCTCATATTAAGCATTCTTTTTTCTATTTTATTTTGTCTGCGAGTCTGCGACTGAAGCAACTAAGCGGCCAATAAATGCACTCAGTGTATCTCCAACCAAATCCCAAATTCCAAAACAGAATTCCAAGTCAATTAAGGGATTGCATTCTGAAAGTCAGCATATTTCAAATTATTATTTTTTACTTTATTATAATATATTTTATATCAAAATATTATGATATTATATGGGAGCTAGATTTACATACATATTATTTTATTTCATACTATTTACATATCTAATACCTAAAATTATAATATTACATTCTTACCACTCATATAAAATTTTAATATCAAATATATCATTCATATATTTCATTCTTACCACTCATATCACCCTATAAACTTTAATATTTCATTTCATGGGATAGACATATAATATTAATATTTTAGGTGCTAGATATATAAATAGCATAAAATAAAGTGATATATAACAAATGAGATGTAGAAATGTACATTTTTGTAAGACAAACATATTAAACCCACCTAAAACCCCTCGGTTTGAGAAGCGAACACCCAAATAAAAATTCTTGAGGAATAGAAGGATGTAATGCCCAAAAAGTGACCTGCTAGGATCACAAGATTGAGTTTGAGTCTGGTGCTGGGCTCCCTGCTATTTTCTTACTCGTGCAAAGGGCAACCGAGTTTAATTAGCTCAGTCCGAATTATCTTCGCTTCGCGGGAACAACATAAACAACCATCTCGCTTTTTCCTTTCTTCGGTGCTACCTTTTTTCCCACCAAGATTTGTAAAGATAAAAATTTTGTAGTATACTCAGAGTAATCATCACATTGCAACTAATGTTAAGGTTTTGTCTAGCAATGTTTTCTTACTGCTTTCAAAAATATTTTTTTAGTATAAAAAAATTTAATTCAAAAAATTTATCTATTAAAAATTATTTTAGAAAATAGTAATAAAATAATATCTATCAAATATTCACCCACACTTTAACTATTATGATAACTCTAATATTTCATTTGTGACAATTTTCTAGCTACTTTTTTTTTTGTTTAAAAAATTTTGTGCTAAAAAATTATTTTAGAAAATTATACGAAGTTGTTTCTAGGGCTGCAAACGAACCGAGCCGAGCCGAGTATGTGAGTGTTCATGTTTGTGTTCATTTAATATCAGCTTGTTCAAGTTTGGTTCATGTTTGTTCGAGCTTTATTGTTTGTGTTCATGTTTGGTTCATTTAAATTAATGAGTGTTCATGTTCGTTCGTTTTGTGCTTATCATGCTTGTTCGCGAACATATTTAACAAATTTTTTTTATCAAACAAATGCAATGATTATTTATATTTATTAATTATATAGTCAAATATTAATTATTTTTATCGAGCTTATGTAAGAGTTCAAAATTGAGCACGAATCGAGCTTCTTATCGAGCTTAATGTCGAGCTTGTTCACGAACTTCAAATGATGTTGTTCGTGAACATAAATGAGCCGAACACATTAGTGTTCAAGTTTGTTTATTTAAGAATCAAGTATTTAAAATATTGTTCAAGTTTGTTTAGTTAATTAAATGATCACAAACGAACTTTAATCGAACCGAACAACGAATAGCTCGTCGAACGTTTGGTTCGCTTGCAGCCGTAGTTGTTTCCTAAAAGAATACAACAACAAAAAAAATCCAATCTATGAGATAAATTTAAGCTTTTTATTGTATATTCCAGCAAAGAAACAAATGATTAAAAGGGCAATCAAATCAGAGAATTGATGGGTCGTTGATGGACAATCCCATGCAATGCATGAGCCACAAATTATAAATATAATCAATAAATCTTAGTTGGCAGAAAAAAAAAAACTAATTTTTTATAGCCGAAAACTCTTACTGCAATTTTGGCTGAACGACGATATATGCCACTTGATAAAAGTCAAATTATACACTTTGAGCATTAATTTAGCAAAGGGTATTGTTGATCACATCCTTCAATATAAAAATGCACAAATTCTTTTGGCATTTGCGCATTGAGAACAATATGAAAATAAAGGGAAGAGGTTGAATGAGTGCGTTAAGATTCGTGTAGTTAAACTTTGTTTTTTTTTAATTAATTAAAAAGTTAGCTGAAATAAACAAATCAGATGATTAATTAGCTTAAGTTTCTCAAATTGAAAATAAAATTAATAACTATTATATCTTATTTTAGTTCATTCCCTAATCCAAGTTAGGGCTCGTTTGCCGTGGTTGTAACTTTTTGTAAATATGATTGTAAAGCTATTATACGGATAACAAAAATTTTTAGTTATTGTAGGTAGACAATAATTTTCTTACTACTATCACATATATATTAGTAGATCTGATTATAAAAAAAACAGCTTTCTACCACAAAATATTTTTGTAAATATCGAGAAAGCAACAATAAAATAGTAGCCTAATAAAAGCTTTATTGCAGGGAATTCGTGCGAAGCTCCAACCACGTGAAGCCATGTAGCTTTTTTTTTTTTTTAATTTTCTCTCTCATGTACATACATTGTAGAGAGAGAGAGGAGAGAGAGAGAGAGAGAGAGAATAGCCATGTGGATTCATCTGATTGGAGACTGAACGAAATCCAAACTCCACACGTAATAAGTTTTCCCTAATAGACCCTTATAATCATTTAGGCAGCTTTTAACTTTTTCAAATTAGTGCAACATATCAATTTAACTACTAAATTCTTGTTGTTTATTCAAAATTTTTTATAGTAGAAAGTTGTTTTAAAGAAGTAATAGCTATAAAATAATTATTGTTCGACTTTGAAAAAGATTGCAGCCATCCCAAATCTTTACAAAAAATTGCAGCCGCCCCAAATCTAATATGCCAACATATATAAGTTATTGATGTCTCCATCCATTCTTTATTGGTATTAGGTTTGTGATAAGAAACACTCTGGCAAGGATTTCTTTCTTCAGTCAGTATTTTCAATGTCCAAGCAAAGACAAAATAAATAATTGTTTTGTGAAAGAGCTGTTGTAGGGGATCGCTTTGTTGAAAATTTTGGTCTTTATATGGAGAGGAGTTCAGCCAGCGCTATATCGATAATTAAAATTTAAAAAGTTATTTTAAATATTTTCTAATTAAATATTTTTAGGTTTGTCTCTATCTTTTTTAACATAAGTCGGCTCTAATACATCTATTCTCCTAATAGGGTCATTAGGGGTGTCAATTTCGGGTCACGGGTCGGGTTCGTGTCGAACCCGGAACTGACCCGGGTTCAAACGGGTCAACCCTAACCCGACCCGGGTAGACAAACGGGTCGGAAAATCGAACCCGGACCCGACCCGGCGGGTTGCCGGGTTGACACGACCCGACCCGGTTTGGGTGGCCGGCGTCGGAACGGCGGCGGCGGACGGGCGGAGGACGCGAGCGTGGCGGGCGGACGCGAGCGGGACAGCGCGGGCGCGCGGCGAGGTCGGGCGCGGGGCAGCGTTGGGCACGCGGGCGCGCGGCGGGCGCGGGCACGCGGGCGAGGTCGGGCGAGGTCGGGCGCGCGGCGGCGCGCGCGTCGGGCGCGGGCACGCGGGCGCGCAGGGCAAACGGGCAGCGCGGGCGGGCGCGCGCGGGGCAGGTGCGCGGCGGGCAGCGCAGTGGGTAGCACGGGCGGGCAGCGGGCAGAGGCGGGATTCGAAATTTTTCAAATTAAACGGGTTGGCGTGGTTGACCCGGCAACCCGCCGAGTCAACCCCAACCCGACCCGTTTTTTAAACGGGTCGATTTCTGGAACCCGAACCCGAACCCGAACCCGACCCGTTTTTAAATTAAACTATGTTTATATGTTAATAAACTTTATCATATATCATTTAGAATTTGGCTATTTTGATATTCCCACATATTTCTATGTTATTAAACTGCATTCTTTAACCCTAAACACTCTACAAATCAAAAATTGGTTTAACCTGTCTAAGCAGAGTGATATTGAGATTTATGAGCAATGGCGGAGTGAAACTTTTTATAGTCGGAGCATAGAATTAAGTTTTTAAAAAATTATTTTAATTTTTTTCCTTCATACTTGGGATTGATATAAGTAGTTTTAAATTTTTTTTTAATAAAAATTATCATTTTAAAAAGATAAAATAAGAAAAATTATTTTTTTTTCTGGAGAATATTTAGACAAATTAAGATAAATTTACACACACATCACATATGTAAAATTCTCACCAACAACCTACTAGTTGGTAGCCAAAACTCTTA
Source organism: Dendrobium officinale (assembly GCA_019514585.1). Taxonomy (NCBI): domain Eukaryota; kingdom Viridiplantae; phylum Streptophyta; class Magnoliopsida; order Asparagales; family Orchidaceae; genus Dendrobium; species Dendrobium officinale. The sequence goes on from CM033692.1 coordinate 17,070,409, forward strand.
ACTAACAGATCAAAGTGAGTTGTATATATATATATATATATATATATATATATATATATATATATATATATATATATATATATATATATATATATATATATATATATATATATATATATATTGTTGCGTCCTGGAATTTTCACGACGGTAGAGAAATATATTGTTTAACATCTTAGCATTATACGAACATCCAGCATGCAATCAAATAAGAGAGAGAGGGTGTATCGTTCATAAGAGACACTAGAGTTTTTATGTAAAAACCCCTAAAAAGGGTGGGGGAACCACGGGGCCTGACCTAGTTTGAATGAATCCACTAGTATTTGCAGTTAATTACAAATGAGGCCCTTCTTAGGAAGAATGCCTTGGCTTGATGTCACAAATGTACATCATATAGAGCGCATTACATGGTGAGAGTTACAATTATCAACATAGACATGTTTGTTTGGTCTACAGGACCATAATTAATAGGATAGAGGTCGGAAAGACCGTAGTAAACTAGAGACCAGGGTCAGAAAGATCGTTGTCTGGCAATGTAGGTTGGAAGGACCATAGTAGGTGATAGAGATCGGAAGGACCGTAGTCGGTAGGAGTAGAGATCCAAAATATCGTAGTAGTAGGGAGGTACTCTGGTAGAACTCTGGGTGTTAGGGGGTGGTATGGAAGAAATCTGGGCCTTAGGTGATGGTCCGGCAGAATTCCGGGCCTCAGGTGGTGGTCCGGCAGAACTTCAGACGTCAGGTGGTCATCCGACAGAACTCTGGGCCTCATGTGGTAGTCCGGCAGAAGTCTGAGCCTCAGGTGATGGTCCGGCAAAAGTCTGGGCTTGAGGTGGTGGTCTAGCAGAACTCCGGGCGTTAGGTGGTGGTCCGGCAGAAGTCTAGGCCTCAGGTGTTGGTCCGGCAGAACTACAGGCGTCAGGTGGTGGTCCGAAAGAAGTCTGGGCCTCAGGTAGTGGTCCGGTAGAAGTCCGGGCCTCAGTTGGTGGTCCGGCATAACTCCGGGCATCAGGTGGTGGTCCGGTAGAAGTTCGGGCCTCAAGTGGTGGTTCGGTGAAGGTAAGGGCCTCAAGTGGTGGTCCGGTGGAGCAACAACATCAAGCGGTGGTCTGGCAGAACTCAGGCGGTGGTCGAGAAGGAGCGAGGAGGCAAGAGCGATCTCCGATCTCTCTCTTGCTCTCTTGCTTGGAGCTCTCCCTTTTCAAGAGAGAGGATGGATATTTTTATAGATTCTTAGAGTGACATGGCCCATAAATAGGTGGTAGATCAAGGGCATATTGGGAGTGGCTTGGATGGACGGCTGATGTTGAATCCCTTGATCGTGGGCTATTTGATGGAAATTTGAATGTCTTAGTGATGTCGGAATTCAGTTATCTTGGGCTCGTTGGATTCGTTTCGTTGAGCCGCTCGATTGGAATATAAGCACGTCATGATTGAAAATCATTTGGCAATATAAATTGTGGTTCGAACCCTCCAAGAGAGCTTCAGACCCTTGATTTGGACCCGGATTGAGTCGATTTTGGTGTCGTTGGGTTCGTATTTACGAGATACTTAGTTCGACTATAAGTTTGCTGAAATTGGAGTTCGGATGTTCCTAATTTTAATTTTGAAAGTTTCCAACTTGATTTTGTATATATATATATATATATATATATCCTAGCAGAGAAGGCGATCAAGTCATAGTATAATAATACATACAGGCCGCATAGAAGGTGCTAGGGGAAAAAACCCCTAGCAGAGAAGGCGCTAGTGTTCTTTTATTTATGTTGAGTTTACAAATTCAACTAGGGTTAAAGAATGCATTAACCACAAGGCAAAAATCAAAGAGGTCTAAGATCTTTAAGAATAACCCATATGAATTTTATATCAATTAGAAGTGATTAAGGGTACTAATAACATCATTAATCCTATTATTTCTAAACAAAATAAGTTATTTACGAACAACTGAAATATAATTGAAACTATATTTAATATATTCTTCTTAATTTTTTATTTAAATTCATAGGATTTATTCATCAAATTTCATTAAGAAATGAATTAGTTATGAGTTTTTGAAGTTTCTGCATTAAATTTCATTTTTTTTTAATTCCACTTAGACTTTATACTATCAATTATACTGACTATGCTTGCAGTTTACATGCAACAAAGAGGGATTGGTGGCTTTTGGACTATATATTTTCATTTAGAGTGTTAAGGCCACTAAAGTCAACCATATTTTCACAATTTTCACTGAAAAGCTTAATAAAATATGTCGTCCACCTTTATTAAATATCCTCTTCTAAAAAAGCACTTTCTGATTTTCATCCTTATTGCACTTCACTTGAATTAAATCATTACCACTCATATCTCTCTGTTTGGCTAGCTTATACATATATCTTTTGTCATCTTTATTATATTATCTATTATATAAATCATTATAATCTAAGGTCTTTGCATTGTAGAATGCTTTCTTAGAGTCCTTACTCTTTACAGGCAACTTTATATATTTCCTAATTTTTAGAATTTTTATATCTAAATCAATTTTTATAACAGAGCTTAAGATAGGCCACTGAAAAATTTTATTAAATTATATTTGACTAAGTTTAAATTGGCATGACTATGGGTCAAGTATGAATCAAGATGCTCCTAAAATGTGGTAAAACCATTTAAACTCATTGCTAGGGTCACTAGGTTTTGCTCGCTTCTTTGAACTTGAATTTGGGAATTTCAAAGTTGTAGGGTAGCTTTGGTCAAATATACTTTGACCATAGGTCAAATAATTTGACCAAGACTCTTTCACCCCATGGGGTGGGTCCCAAAGAATGCTAAGGGTTCTTAAGGCGAATCTTAAGATCATGTGTTATCTTTGTTTAGTGGATGATAGGTGCCAGAGGGCTCGAAATTTTTTGGGGTGTTCTACCTCAGGTTTTGGTTCAATACTTAAGGCAAATAAGAAACTCCTACCAGGCTTACAAGTGAATTTTTATTATGAACTCCACAATTAAGTGTGTTTGTAATGGTGAACTCATGTAGGGGTGCAAACGAGTCGAGTCAAGCTCGAGTTAGGGTTTGTTCGAGTCGAGCTCGACTACCATATACCGAGCTCGACTCGTCTCATGTCGAGTGGCTCGTCGATTGGATTGTCAAGCTCAATTCGAGCGCAACATGTTGTCATTGTGTCGAGCTTACTCCGTCGTCGTCGTCGAGCTCAGTCCGTCGTCGTTATCGACCGTTCCGAGCTCAGTCCGTCATCCTCGTCATCGTCGAGCTCAATCCCGAGGTCCATCGTGGTCGTTCTCAATCCTGTGCTCCGCCATCATCGTGATCGTCCGTTTCGAGCTCAATCCATCATCCTCGTCATCGTCAAGCTCAATCCCGAGGTCCATCGTGGTCGAGCTCAATCCCAAGCTTCGCCGTCGTCTTCGCATCCGTTCCGAGCTAAGTCCGTCGTCCTTGTCATCGTCGAGCTCAATCCCGAGGTCAGTTATGGTCGAGCTCAATCCCAAGCTTCGCCATCGTCATCACATCCGTTGCGAATTCCACCGTCGAGATCCAATCCGTCGTCGTCGTCCCGAGCTCGTTCCCGTGAATCCCGCCCAGTCGAGCTGCTTGTCTAGCCGACGAGTCGAGTCCGATGCATGTTTGAGCTCGAGCTCGACTTGCGAGCTCGATTAACTCTGCTCGTTGAGCCTGTGACTGAGTCGAGTCCGAGCCAGGCCGGCTCTACTCGGTTGCACCCCTAAACTCTTGTGGTGTTAGAACTCTTTAAAAGTTGTAAAAAATGTGAATAAAATTGTGAGGTTTATCCTAATGTGAAATGGCGTGAGCCAAAATAAGTAGTATCTAGCATGATGTGACTGAAAGTCATTATATCTTAGCCCTTGTTCTTCTTCATTTTACTTCTTTAATTACGCGTGGGATGTCAAAATCTCTCTCTTTCACCAACTCACCTTCTAGCACACAGTAGATTGAGAGCTAATTTGATTCAAGTCATATATATGATCACTAAAAAGTTAATTTCAAGTAAGGTCTAATTTATTAACAATTCACTTATTTTGATTTGACTTCTAGCTAGTCAACATTTGAATAATTTTGTTCTGTCAAGACAAATTTACATGCCTATTTGTTAATTGAGATGAGCAAGTTTTAATTTGTTGTCAATTTTATTCATCTGATTTGATCAGATGATTTTAATATTGGGCTACATTTCAGATCATGATTCTTTCAAAATTTTCCTTAAATTACATCCTAATCTTAAAAAGTATTGATATGTCATTAAGAAATTATCTTGATCGGGCACGAATCTCGAGGCAAAATCAAGCTAGAAACTTCAAAAATTAATTCTGGGATCATATGAACTCCGATTTCAGCAAACTTACCTTAGAACTGATCGCCTCGGAAATACGAATCCAACAACACCAAAATCGACTCAATCTGAGCCCAAATGAGTCCAAATCAAGGACTCGAAGCGCTGTTGGAAGGTTCAAACCACATATTGAGTTATCAAACGGTTTTCAAACATGACTTGCTTATAGCCGAATTGAGCGGCTCGACGAAACGAATCCAACGAGCCCAAGATTGCCGAATTCTGACATCATTAAGACCTTCAAATGTTTGATGAACGGTCCACGATCAAGGGATTCAATATCGGTCATCCATTCAAATCACTCCCAATTCACCCCTTATCTCTCACCTATTTACAGGCCTTGCCACTCAAAAATATTTATAAATAAACCCTTCATTTCTCTTGAGAAAGGGACCACCGGATCAAGGCCCAAGCAAGAGAAGAAGGATAAGAGAATAATGATAGAAGGGAAGAACTCCTCGACCACCGCCGCTAGAATTTTGTCCAAGTGATGCCGGAATTCCGCCCGCCCTCCAAGTGATGCCGGAATTCCTCCTGACCTCCAAGTAACGTTTGAGTTTCACCCAAACTCCAAGTGACACCAGAATTCTCCCCGAATATCATCTAATCTTGGAGTTTTCCTCGGCCACCAACTAACGTCGGACTTCTACCAGACGTCGGATCTCTGCTCGTCGCTGAATTTCTTTCCAACGCTGGACTTCTACCAGATATAATCCTTCCGAACCTCCGTCGCCCGCAGAATACGATCCTTCTGACTTACGTCGCCCGCCGACTGCATTCTTTTCGACCTCCGTCGTCCGCCGACTACGGTCCTTCTGACTTGCGTCGCACTCCGATTATAGTCCTTCCGACCTCCGTCACCCGCCGACTACAATTCTTCTGACTTACGTCGCACACCGACTACAGTCCTTCAGACCAAACAAACACATCGACAATGATGATTTATATTCTCACCATGTAATGTACTTTATAAGATGTACATCAAGCTAAGGCCTTCCCCCGAGGAAGGACCTCATTTGTAATCAATTACAATACTAGTGGATTCATTTATACTGGGCAAGGCCCCGTGATTTTCCCCCTTTTTTAGAGGTTTTTCACATAAAAAATTTGGTGTCTCATAGATACTACACATTCTCTCTCTTATCTTATTGTGTGCCCGATTTTCGTACAACGCTAAGACTTTAACTTTATATTTCTCTACCGCCGCGAATACTCCTGGACGCAACAAGTATTTAGAAAAAAAAAATTACGTAAGGATATCATGAAGTGTTTTGAGTTAGGATGAGTTTCAAATTTTTTTAGATTTATAACTAATGCTTCGTTTGTGATGACTTTTTTAATGCTTCTTAAAACATCTTTTTTAGATTTTTTGTACTAAAAAGTTGTTTTTAGAAGCAGGAAAAAAATTGTCCCAAACGAAGCCTAAGACTAATACGATTTATGATTATATATATAACTGCTAAACATAACACAAATTCAAACACTCTTAAGTCCTATCTAATATAAAATATCTTTATGCTTTTTTTTTTGCTTAAAAAAAAATTGTTCGAACAAATTTACATAGAAAAACCCATACAGAAGTGGCATTCGGATCCTCCTTAGTTTCCACATGGAAACTTGGCCATCCAATCGTGATCACTATTTTCTAATGGAGAATTTTAATCATCTAAATTAAATTGAAGGCCAGGATTAATTACCTTGCTGTTAAACAGGAAGCAACAGAGGAATGCGTTCAAACTTTGAACGGGCCTTCAGTTTAACACTGGCGAGGAGAAAAAAAGAGTGCGACGGCAGGAGATAGAGAGAGACGGCAGGAGATAGAGAGAGAGAGAGAGTGACGAGGTCGATGTACTGAGATTAGAGAGAGAGAGGGCAAACAGGTGAAAGATCTTCGTTTATTTGTTTCCTACCATCTCGTCTTGGTTTCTTTTTTTTGCCCCCTTCTCCTCTTCTCTGCCCATCTCTCCCAATCTACCCGCATTCATTCCTTGCTTCTCACTTTCCAATTCACGAGATCCCCATCTCTTCATTTCCTTACCCTTTCTTGTTCACACACTCTATCTCTTCCATATCTCTCCGATCTGCCATCTTCATTTTCATCTCCCTCTTCTTCCTCTCCTATTTCATGTCTTCTTCTCCAAAGTCGCAATCTTGCGCCATTCTCTTCCGTTTCTGCGGCCATTTCAGCTAGCAAGAGCCACGGGCTGCCAGCACTGCCGCAGATCTAAGCGGAAACTACGAGGCTTTTTGGCGAGATGTCCAGGTCGGATTCTCAGAAACCCTTGTCGGCAGAGTCCATCTCAGATCGCTTCGACGCCGCACTTAGCTTCGAGGGTAACAAAGCCCGATGCCAAGAACTTCGATCACCTCGACTCACCCGTCTCGCCCCTCCGTACCGGCGCTGCCGCCGCTCCCGCCACCAGCAGCAGCTCGAGCTCTTCTGGCTCGTTCTCCGGAAAGCCCTTACCCAATGCCGCACTCTCCGCCACGAAATCCGATGACGTAGCAAGACGCAATCACTCTGGCGAGCTTTCCGGGTCAAGTCACGGCAGCCCTAACCGTAGGCCGGTACATCGTCGGTCCGGATCTGGCCAGCTTGTCTTCTCCAGCTCGGCTAACTCTCCGGCAACCAATGTCCTACCAGCAGGGAATATTTGTCCCTCCGGGAAGATAGGAAAGACGGGGATGATGAGTCGAAGCACTGCGAGGAGCGATGTGCTTGGATCTGGTTCAGCGAATTATGGGCACGGGAGCATAATGAGGGGCGGCGCCGTTGGGGTTGGGGCGGAAATGAGGAATTTGAGGTCGATGAGAGTGGATCCAGAGGAGGTAACGAAAGCTGGAAACGAGCATTACAAGAAGGGGCAGTTTGCTGAGGCGCTGACGTTCTATGATCGAGCTATACAGATCTATCCTTGCAATGCTGCTTGCTGGAACAACAGGGCGGCAGCTCTCATTGGGCTGGGAAGATTGGGGGAGGCCGTGAAGGATTGTGAGGAGGCCATTCGGCTCAATCCGAGTTATGCCAAGGCTCACCATAGGCTTGCTTGTTTACATCTAAGGTAAGGTTTGCTTTGCTGATTCGTCTCTGTGTGTTCCATCCATTTTTTTCTGTAAAGATATGGCATTTGCAGCTAGAATGATCTTATTGGAGTAACTGCGCAAGCCCTGTACTGTGTTCCTGTTGATATATGATTTCATTTATGCTTAACCTTCAATGTTATCAATGTAATTACAACAAAGATCGTGCTTTACCTCTTCCTTATACGAAAATGCTTTATTGCATATTTTTAGTGATGATTTTGTATTGGTGCTAGTATGCTTTTATATTGGGTGACTGCAAATGCACTTGTGCTGAATCTGTGTTGTGTTGTTCTTGATGTTGCATTTCGTCGGTGGTTTGTTTGCAAGGTTGAGTTTTTCTTAAGAAATATTAATCATTGTGTCATTGCGTGTTATTATTATTATTATTTGTGCTTAGAAGGCATATTAATCTATTTTGAGCAACTAAGGTTTCCTTTGGGACGGCTTTCTTACTGCTTCTTAAAACAATTTTTTAGTATAAAAATTTAAATTTTTATATTAAAAAATTGCTTTAAGAAGTAGTAAGAAAGCCATCCCAAATGAAGCCTAAGGATGCTTCCCCATTGGGTTGATGAATGCAATCTGTCTCCACTGCATTACTGGTTATATGAAAATATTTTTTGCCATTATGTTCTTATTTCCTGCATGACTAGCTTATGATCTTGCTAAAATTATATGTAATTTTAACCAAAATCAGCCAATTCCTATTGTTCAGAATACGTTAACTTAGATTTCGTTTGGGGCGGCTTTTTTATTGCTTCTTAAAGTAATTTTTTTAATATAAAATTTTTAATTTTTGTACTAAAAAGTTGCTTTAAGAAACAGTAAGAAAGCTGTCCCAAACGAAACCTTAATCTTTGAATCAGGAAATGATAACTCTATTCAACATTCTTACTCATATTTCCATGTAACGAGATGTAGCTATTATTGCAGTTATGCGTGATTGATCTTTCCTTGCATGAAAAGTGTGTCTAACTTCTTTTACTAAAAATCTTTTTGTACCTATGATTTCTTCTGGCTTATGTTTGGCATTTCTTTGTTTCTGTTTTACGGTTTTGTTTCTGATTTGTTATTTTTTAAATAAAATATAATTATGCTGGCATATTTTATAAAACAAAAAAAAGCCCTTCTGAATTAAAAAGTTAGATTCTACAATGCATATTTTATATAAATAATAAGCACTGAGTAGTACTTAAATAATGATATAGAACATGGATGTGACTTGTGAGTAGGTTTACCGAAACATTCTCTCTGTAATATAGATGTAGGCCTACATAACCCTTCATCTCTAGCTTTTCTTGCTGAATTGATTTACTGGAATATGAAAACAAGTCAAAGCACTGCGAAAGGTGTTTTCTGAATTTCTAAAAACATTTTCCTTTGCTTTTGAAAAGCAGAAACGAGCAGCTCATTCAAATATGGTTTATACGGATATTTTTTTTTTGTTGCTTCTTAAACAGAGATTATACTTAAAATTTATCTCCCCCTTGGATAATTCTTACCTCAATTTGCTTGTTTTCTGTTGTGTATTGACATATAATAGTTGTTAATCAAGAATCATATTTAGTTGTCCTTCCTTTCCATGATAGTAAATCTTGTCAGATTCTTTTTTTGCTACACTGTTGTTCCCTTGGTTTCTAAAACTTCAGATTTCCTCGTTTTTTGCAATGTCTTTACTTATCTTGGCTAAGCTAATTTGTTTAATAGGCTGGGGCTGGTTGAGCATGCACAGCGGCACCTGTTTTTGGCCGGACCGCAGCCTGACCTTGCTGAGATGCAGAAACTGCAGATGGTAGAGAAACATCTGGAAAGATGCACTGATGCTCGGAGGATGGGGGACTGGAAGAGTGCTTTGAGGGAAGCAGATGCTGCTGTTACAGCTGGCACAGACTCTTCACCTTTGGTGAATTAACTCAATTTTGATTAACTTAGGCTTCGTTTGGGATGACTTTCTTACTGCTTCTTTAAGCAGCTTTCTAGTACAAAATTTTAAATTTTTGTACTAAAAAAATGCTTTAAGAAACCGTAAGAAAGTCATCCCAAACAAAGCCTTACTTTTTTATTTCACTGACAAGATTCAGGGATATTGATGGCTAATTAGCTTAAAAATTACAGCTGACAGCATTGAGAGCAGAAGCTCTTCTTCAGCTCCACCACCTTGAAGAGGCTGATTCAACTCTTTCAATAGCATCCCAACTAGCTGCCAAATCGCCATCTTTTTTCCAGAACAAGTTTCTTGGTATGCTTTCAAGTTCCTATATCAGCTTTGTGCAGGCCCAAGTTGAAATGGCTCTGGGAAGGTGAGCCAGTAAAATTTGACTCCCAAATGTTGCTGATTAAAGATCTTGGATTAATGAGAATGTAGGGCGAAAAATTTGCAGGTTTGAGCAAGCAGTTGCATCAGCAGAGAAGGCCCGGCAGATAGATCCACATAATGCAGAAGTATCAGTGCTGTGGGACAAAGTGAAATCTGTGGCTAGGGCTCGCACCCATGGTAATGAGCTTTTCAAGTCTGGAAATTTTGCTGAAGCCTGCACAGCTTATGGAGAGGGACTCAAATATGATCCCTCAAACCCAGTACTCCATTGCAATAGAGCGGCTTGCCGATCTAAACTCGGGCAGTGGGAAAGGTCTCTGGAGGACTGCAATGAGGCATTAAGAATTCAACCTAGGTACACCAAAGCCCTTCTTAGAAGAGCTGCTTCCAATGCCAAGGTTTGAAAGTTTTACCCTCTTTATTTTTTTCATGATAGAAACTATTTTGAAGGCTGATCATTTGATACCTCTTTTTTATAGCTTGAGCGGTGGGTAGAAGCCGTTAGAGATTATGAAGTTTTGAGGAAGGAACTTCCTACTGACACTGAGGTGGCGGAAGCACTGTTTCATTCTCAAGTTGCTTTGAAAATGTCCCGAGGTGAGGAGGTTTCCAACATGAAATTTGGTGGTGAAGTTGAGCAAATAACAGGTCTAGAGCAATTACAGTCAGCGATAGCTCTTCCAGGTGGGCTTCCCTAATTAAAAATGCATAAATTTCTGATGATTTTTTAATATTAGTTGACTCTTAGGCTTCGTTTGGGACGACTTTCTTATTGCTTCTTAAAGCAATTTTCAAACATAAAATTTTAATTTTTGTACTGAAAAGCTGTTTTAAGAAGCAATAAAAAAGCCGTCTCAAATGAAGCCTTAATCACATCACTTGCGCATTCTGCAATTCTTTGTTTAGAGAATCATATTCAATAATGCATCTCAATGCTTTCTGCTTGTTTGAACTTTTTATAAATTATTGTACGTATATCCAATGTTGGTTTGATAGGCAGCACTTTTCTTGGCTTTCCTCTTAAGGTTTTGTTTGAGACAACTTTTGTACTGCGTTTTAAAACAACTTTCTAGTACAAAAATTTCAAATTCAAGATATTTTTGTGCTACAAAGCTATTTTAAAAAGCAATAAAAAAACCATCCCAAATGAAGCTTAAATTTGTTTTGCTAAATGATGGAAAATATCAGTTGCTGGGTATTGGTAGTGCCTCAGCTTCCCTTATCTCTGCCATTTTCTTCCTAACTAAAACTCGAAGCATGAATCACTATTTCAGGAGTGTCTGTTGTATACTTCATGGCTGCATCAAATCATCAGTGTGTCCAAACAACCCAATCGGTGGATGCTCTCTGTAAGAGATATCCATCTCTAAATTTTCTCAAGGTAAAATTTGAAGCTCAGATGTTCTACTTTCTTAAGAAAATGCACTTTTTTCTTAGCCGTTTTTCTGTTTTTAACTTAAGGTGGATGTGAATGAGAGCCCAGCTGTTGCCAAGGCAGAGAAGGTAAGAATTGTGCCAACTATCAAGATTTATAGGAATGGAGCCCAGGTAAAGGAGATGATCTGCCCCAGCTTGCAGGTTCTGGAGCTTTCACTGAGGCATTATGGTATCTAGCATTGAAATCCAGTGCTCTTGTAAACCCATCCTTTCCAATTCATACAAATCTCTGCTTTTGATCGAAAACCAGCCACACAGTAATCAAGTTAGCCAAAGACAACTAGAGAAGAATCCATTTTTTTCCATAATTTTTCTTTTCCCCAATCTTGTTCAGATCATTTTACCATATTCTCTCTGCCTCCCCCTTATTCCATTCATTGTAGTTCCAGTCTCATCCAAAGATTTCTGATTAGCCTAGGATACTCGAATTTTATTCATGGCAACCTATCATTCTCTTGTGAAGAGCCTAAACGTGATATGTACTATTACTCTAGATTTTCAGGTTCATTATTTGTTGGGGAAGGAGAGATGGTTGGTTTGGATTTTTACATGTATATACCATATTGAAAGCATTAGAAGCCATTGGTTTGAATGGTCGGCGAGGGATCATAACTGAACTATGAAGGAATTTGCTTTTGGGGTGGTAGGGAAGAGAGACATTTTGTTTTGTTACTTGTGCTACTGCTGCTATATCCTTTCCCTTCTCATGAATAAGAGACCAGGTATTCTTTCAGGTGCACTTAAACTTGTATTCTTCTTCTTGCATTCTCCTCCTATATTTTGAGGACTTTGTTGTTTAATGATTTCACAGCCGTACAATTCAACTCATTTTTTTACTTCATCATTAGTATCCTGTTATATATTACTTGTCATATGAGAAAAATTGTAGTGAGGGATCAAATTGGTCTCTAGACTTTATAGTTGTATTTCATTTTTGCTCGAGATTTTTGAGGCGGCAACAAATTTAAACTAATTTGGTCCTACCGTTCACTTTGCCATTTCTTTGGATGAAATTTGATGCAGAGGAGTTTCTCAAGAATGCAATTTAACTTTTCAAGCTTAATCCATTTGAAGGTGATTATAAAAAATCTATATATTGTTCTATGTAAAACTTCTCTTCATTAAATTTTGTCCAAAGAAAGATTGAAATTGATGATAGGATCACATTGATTCAAATCTGGTTTGCTGAAGGACTAAATTAAATATCAAAGACAGAATGGAACCTTTACTATTGCCGGGGTGATCCTTTTTAGTTGGAGAAATTATTACGTGCGGAGACCGGACATAGAGAACCATCCGGTTTGTCTCTGTGAACAGTAAAGCACAAACACTATGTTTTTACTGTTCACAGAGGCAAAACCGAACTGTTCTTTGTGTTTGGTCTTCGCACACAATAATCTTTCTTTTAGTTGGCCTGTGAATTGCGCCTGTGCAGTTGCAGTTAACAGATCTTAGTCGTTTGGGATTGAAATTAAATATAATATATATATATATATATATATATTATAGATATATATATATATATTATATAACTATGAGAGATTGATTAGTAACTTGAATCTCAATTCAGAATATGTGTTGTTTTTTTTGTGAGGTTACCAAATTTAATTATTATTTTTTTGTGACATGTTGATTACTCATCAGGTAGGTGATACAGTTGCATTTAGGCTGTTAATCTTGGCTGCACTTTCATGCTGGGTTGTTGAACTCATTCATTGCCTTCAGTACGAGTTTCATGCTTTCCTTCTCACTGCACATTTGTCCCTTGCTCTTATAAATGTGAAAAAGTAAGGAGACTTGTGGTAGATGCCTAATAAAGATTATGGAAAAAGCTTGTGGAACACAGACATAAAAGCTTCTTTCTTAGGCTTCGTTTGGAACAGTTTTTTTTTTTCCTTTTTAATACAAAGTTTTAATAAAAAATTAAAAAGCATTAAAAAAATTATCCCAAATAAAATCTTAATCGCACAAGCAAGCAGGGAAGATTAATGGCCTCTTCTTCTTTGCTGCTATTCGCTTCTTTTTTGCAAAAGAAAATTTATCAAGACATTTTGGTATCTATATATTGTCAAATGAGAGGCATGATTAAGTTTAGAGGATAAATATTCAGAATATTATTGTGTTATATATTTTTTAAAAAATTTTTTAGCTTTATTTATGGCAGTTTATATTCTCTGACTTTTTTTTATTCTTTCAAAAGTTTTTTCTCAGCATTTTTTTCAAAAATAATTTTTAAAAAGTAACTTTTTAAAGGTATTTTAAATAATGGTGACAAAGTTATCTTTTAAAAATATTGTTTTTAATAATAGTTTTTATTATAAAAATTTTAAAAAGTGATTTCAAATAAAGCCTGAATGGTTTTTTTTATTATTTTTAATATTTATTTTTTAAATTTAATTCAATTGTCTTTTCATTCTCAAAAAATCTCAAAATATGTTAATGCATTTTTTTTAGGATAGGATTTACATACATACCATTTTATTTCATGCTATTTACATATTTAACATTTAAAATTTTAATAGAAAAATATATTTAAAATTTTAATATTATATTTTTACTGCTAATAAATTTTTAATATCAAATATATCACTTATATATTTCATTTTTATCACCCATATCACTTTATAAATTTTAATATTTTATTCTATTCATTCATATTTTTTCTATGGACTCGTAGAAATGAAATATTAAAGTTTTAGTTATTAGATATATAAATACTATAAAATAAAAAGATATGCATTTAAATCTCTCTCTCCCCCTTCATTTTTTTTAACCGAACTGCAGGGTTCTAGCTAACGTTTAATTACATATTTGCCATTTGCTATTAGAGTCTAAGGTGAGTTGGGCCACGTTGGTCTTTAGTCAAACTTGGCGGTTTGTGCTGCAAAAATGGGCACGAGACTAGTACATTTTCTTCTTTGCCGTTAGTAAATAAAAAAAGAAAGATTTTTTGTTGGTATATCAACATGTCATTAATACAACTTTGTTAGGGACAATTTTTTTGTTGCTTCTTAAAGCAGCTTTTTAGTACAAAAAAATATAATTTTTGTACTAAAAAGCATCTTTAATAAGCAGTAAAAAAGCCGTCTCAAACGAAGCCTATATCACTCAATTATGTGAAGTTATTTGTATGTCATTTTCTCACAATAATTAGATGTTAAGAATATAGTTTTTGTAAAATAGGATGATATTTAATAATTAAGTTATATATTAATAAATAAGAAAGTTTACAGTGTTTTATTAATAAAAAATTCGCATAAAAATATTTGATGAGATCACATACCATGACTTTATTAGTGCAAGAAGAGGCAGGTTATTCTTAATCATTGGATAAGAGTATATATGACTCAAGTGATTAAAGAGTAAATATTTATGCAATTGGTTTAATGCCATAATAATTTAGGAGTGATTTGATAATTGTTGATCAATTTTTTTATTTCTTCAATGATTGGGTGAGAACTACACACTCTAAGAGGATTATTCCTTTAATGGTTTTGAAGCACTCACTATAACCTCTAAAAAGGAATGATGATTAGGGAGGATCAATAAGGTTAATGAAGCTCATTTATGTTCATTAGCTTAGCCCTCAAAAGCTCATCATGGGCATGGGTGTTACTCCATGTAAATCATTATTTTTAGTTTTATTTGAATTTATATAATAAGATGTTTTGAATATATACTTTCATGATTGAAAAACCCTCTATATTATATATAGTTGGTTCTGAATATCATGTTAGATAATGACATTCTAAGTTGCGCATCAGATTTATTTATTGAGACATGATAATCCGATTAGCCTTAAAATCTGGACTAGTATTAGGAAGCATGCACCTTTTGTTGGAAGAGTATGACATTCGATCTTGTATGTATAATGATCATTCACTTGGTTTTGGGTTTTAGGATATTTTGATCTATCTTGTTTCTCATAAAAAATTTCTCTTGTTGTCCATAATTTTTTTGGAGATTTGTATATTGTAGTGAAGCATACAAGATGAAGACTTTGCGGTGTGATAATCTTCTTTAAAAGACTATCATTAGACTTCATTGGTGAGAGAATATACTTGATAGCAAGGAAGGGTTGATGCCTTTTTGTGTACAACTCTCATAGCTTACACAAGATTAAATGAATCTCATCATGCTAGACAACATGGGATCACACTATCTTAATATTGTAAGAGAATGATCATTGATCAGTTCTTAAGAGTACAAGAACTAATGAATGACCAAAAAAAAATCTATTATACAAATTTTCACTAAGTGAAAAAGGCTTGTAAAATAAGGTTTATTTAGCTCTTGGAGATATGATATTTTGTATTCCTCCCCCTATGATTAATTACATCTATAATAAGAGGCCCGCCGGGAAAACTCTCAATTAATAATGTTCATTTATGTTCCTCAATTCAATATAAATGGTTTGTAAAAATTTTTCTTATTAGAAAGGAAGAATGGTCCAAGTGGTTGAACAATATACATGATTGTAACATATAAACACAACAATTGTAAGAGAGAAAAAAAGTGACAGATCTTAATTAATGAAGATGTAGAAAATTTGGTTTTCTTAAATGAGAATTGCTAAAAAATGAACAAAATAACTTAACTTTGACTCCCATAAAAGAAGGTAAAAAAATGGTCTTGGCTTACATCTCTCTTAATTCTCAAGGGAAAGTGGTTGATAGAAGGGGCCCAACATAAGATAATACCTTTTTAAATACCTACTTGTGAGGGAAAGAGTTTTGCAAATGGCTTATGACCATGGATAAGAGATGCCTACATATGTCCACTTAAATTATTTCAAAATCATGCCATTTAATCTTCATAAAATGCAAGAAACTATGAGATTAAATACGGAAGAAAAGTTGTTTTACAATCTCTCCCTATGGGCAAGATGACTCAAATTTATATGAGAGTTAACAATGTAATGCAAAAATGTAATATATCTAAATATGTATATGTTGATATATCAGAGAGTCATGCAACATGAATCTGAGTCGACTATGCTCTTATTGACTAAGTATGTATTTTGTGACTTGAATGTATATAATTAAATATTATGATAAATTTTCCTACAAAGAATACAATAGAATTTTATATAATTTTAAGTAAACTATAATATGAAGACCAAGAAATTTGAGATAGCTTTTTTAAATTTTATTTTTTAAAAATATTTGCTACAGTCTAACATGAATGAAGTACATTGAAAATGTAAAGATAATGCTTCTGCCACACAAGTAATTAATGTTGAAGGTGGTAACTCTCTAAGAAGTTCTTGAAAGCAATAAAAGATGTGAAATTTTAAAGAATTAAATCATATTAAATCATTCAAATTCTTTCTCTTATTGTTTTATACTACTCTCTTTATGAACTTTGTCAAAAATATATATTGGACATTTATATTAATGTAAATGATGGTTAATTACACTAAACCTTAAAATTATTACACTATTACATAAATAATCATTCTTTTCATGAGGAGCTCTACAAATGTGTTGACTTATATTATATATACCTATTGACTCTATGGTGCTTGCTGGATAAGATGTGTCAACACAATTAGGCCACTCACAAAATCTCAAGTTTTGGTCTATAATTGGATGGTAGACATGGAGCTGAAGGGTCCTAGGCTTAGAGTTTGTTGAGGATGATAAGCTCAATAAAGTCATACGATGTTTGGGCATTGTATATTGGGTATATGAGTGCTAGTCATGTGTGTATGAGTGTTGGACATATGAGCATGGCACAAATAATTACACATGGGTTTGCAATAGATTGATGGATTGGTAATGATCGAAGGTGACAAAATGGCAAGTTTGTGGTTAAAAGTTGAGCTCGATGACCAGGGAGTGGAAGTTGATGGTATGTGGCTTGGTGGGTGGAGCCAAGGAGAATCATTGGGTGCAATTAGGTGGGGTATATTGTCATAAGGGAGAAGATAAGTCGTACTAATGTGAGATGTGAAGATGCCATCTTCCAATTAATGGATATAAACAAGACTATTTTGCTTAGAGATTACCTTTTTAGTTGGTTGAGAGAAGTTGCATGAATAGAGATGAATTTTTTAGTAATGTCAAAGGATAGCCTTTAAATTTACACTTGAGCAAATATATATATGGATGATAAGAAAGTTATATCTATTGGTTGAAATTGATGATATTTGTGGGGTAGAGCTTCTATTGTTATAATTGAGTTTTTCTAAGTTGGAGATAGTCAGAAAAAAATTCTAAGAGTTTGACTAGAAAGTGATTCCCTTATCTCTAGTGTAGAGTTGACATGAGTAAACGAAATATTGATGATTCAAAGACTAGCATTGAATATAATCAATCAAAGAAGTAAAAGAGCATGAAACTTCAGAAGTTGAATTCCAAGGAAATAGAGGAGAAAAAGTAAGAACTTAAGAGAAGAATATTCATTTTTTGCCTATAAAAGTTTTCTAAAGAGCATAGAAGACGACCGAATAAGTAAAATGAGTCATTCCAAAAGATGAGAAATTTGAAGCTAGTGAGCTACATTATCTTAAGGTCGTAAGGAAAAGTCTTTCCTTGGGCGGTTTATAACAAAATCAAGGTTAAAATCATCATAATTTTGTCCCTATATATATAAAGTTGATGAGTTCTTCTCGCATTTGCACGTATCATGTGATGACATAGATATCCACTAGATTAATTTGACTACGAATGGGGCCCAAGGTAACAATCAAATCATATATAGTTATCAGGTAAAAAGCCAACAACAATAGGAAAAACTTATGTGTTGACTCGTTAGAAAGGCCGGTGTACCATTGCTCAATATGCACGAGACAAAGAGCACAAAGCTACTCAGCTTGTGCATATTAGTGCCCCGAAATATTTGATCAACCTCTAAGAACTAGTTGCAATTGAGTGTTTTTAAATGTTATCTCTATAACTATCTCAAGCCATTTCCTTATAAATATGAGATTCAATAAGAAGTCAATTAAAAAAATTATTTTAAGTTTTTTGTGCATCCATCATGAAATTATTTGAATCATTTTAATGAAGAAAAATCAAGCATTCATCAAAATGAAATTTACTTAAATGCTTCCCTTAGAAAGTTATGAATAGTACCTTCAATTAAGCGGCCAGTCCAATCCAAATCTCATGATAGTAAAAAAGCATCAATTTTCATCTATGATAGTATATGAAATCTAATGTCCATATTCATGATGGTGCATAGACTCATCATTCTAACATGCATGTACCATAAAAAATATATACTGATCAATATAATAAATTAGGTTATACTTGTCTCGGCTTCAACAAATGTTCATGTTCATAAATCTTAATTCCCCCACTTTCAATACTACTTGTGAACCATATATCAAGCACAGCTCCTAAGGCATGAAATCAAATTAATAATCTAAGTTTTTGGTTTTTAGTATTAGAGATTGGGCAGTTTTGTACATAGAAGGGAATATATCATATCCTGATATAAATTTATATAATCAATGAAGGATGATAAAATGAAATAAAATTTGATAGAAAAATGATGCTTTGTGTTAAAATATGATACTTGAATTTATTTATTCTTAAGGTAGCTAGAATTATGTTGTCAAATATCTTGATTAAATAGCTTTTTATTTTTTATTATTTCTTGTATATTTTTATACTTATATAAGAAGCTTTGACACAAATATTTCCTTCATAAAGAACAAAAATTGTAATTTTGATTATATTCATTATAGTAGGAATGAAATAAAAACAATGTGATGAGTCCTAACTATTTTTAGGTCAGTTGATTGAGGATTTTGGCCTTATTTAAGAGATACTAAACTCTAAGATTAATGTAAATATCTGCAAATATAGTTTATTTTTTAAATGAATTAAAAAACACACACACACAAGCAATGTAGTAAAAAACTTTTTGATATTTTGAACTTAAGAAAAAAATATATCAAAATATCTTGATAGAATTTACGTTAGAATGGTCTCCATTAATGGTTAGTACAACATTTGAATATTT
Organism: Dendrobium officinale; assembly: GCA_019514585.1. NCBI lineage: Eukaryota > Viridiplantae > Streptophyta > Magnoliopsida > Asparagales > Orchidaceae > Dendrobium > Dendrobium officinale. The sequence goes on from CM033692.1 coordinate 17,089,562, forward strand.
TGAGCTTAAGAAAAACCTTTGATATTGTTCTTAGATTTGTGTTGAGGTTAGTACAACAATTGAATATCATATGTGGAATTAATCTCAGCATAAATGTCAGGGGTTGTTTAGTTTACTAGAAATAGCATGCAGAGTAAAAAGAATACAGTGCAAAATGAACATAGTGAGTGTGTTTGAAATGTTTGAAGTTGTTTGGACGAGTATAAAAGGAATGCATGAGATTATTATTATTTTGTTTATTTTAAAATAAAATGAATCCAGTGTAAAGTTCAAAATGATGATAGAGGCTAACCTACAGCGGCGATGGTGGACACCAGGGACCAGTGGTAGGCATCAGTTGAGGGTGGCCAGTGACAGGGTAGTGGTGGCTGACGATGATAGGTGGGGGGCTGCAGTGGCTTGCAATGTTGTGGTGGTCAGTGGCAGCAACGACCGACAAGGGGGTGACATGGTAGCGGTTGACTGTGGTGAAAGCAATTTATTTATTTTACCTCAAAAGTGAACAAAAATATTTTACATTAGATTTGGAATGCTTTTATTTAGTTTTAATTTGATGAAAATGAGTTCAATTTTATTCATGAAACTCAGTCATTTAAAAATTTTAAGCGAGTTTTAATTTGGAAGGATAAAAAATAACGATTAATTTTATATAGTTTTTAAATAATGATTAATAATATTAAATTAATATAATGATGAATTAGAATTTAATTTTACTTAAAATAATAATAATAATAATTAATGTAAAAGTAAATAAAAAATATAATAAAATTCATTGCAGTATAAAAAAAAAAGTTAGTAAGCTTGTTAACAAAATATGAATTCCTCTAAAATAAATTAATATTAATGTAAAACAATTTTAAATCAATATAGTGAAAAAATTGGTCTAATTGAGCCATATAAATGTTAAAAAATTATGTATTAGAATATTTAGATAAAACAATGGTAGCCAAACTTATAAGTAAAAGTGTAGAGATTTCGCAGATATGCCGGGGGTCCAAGGGGGCAGCGCTCCCTGGCAGGGTTCGACCTAACAAAATTCTGTTGTATATAAGGATATTTTTTAATTCTCTTTATTTCTTTGCATCGATCCATAATAATAACATCTCTACACAATTTGTTTAATTATGTGGGAGGCCATTATCTAAAAATCATAGTATTTTAAAACTTTTAGTGGGGGCAAAAAAACCCTTATAATAAAGACTAAAAAAAATATATGACGAGAGACAAATTACCTAAAAAATCATATAATAATTTTTATTTTTATTTTTTTAGCGGGTGCAATTGTCCCTCTTGGGCTTTAGGTAGATCCGCCCTTGGATATATATATATATATATATGTGTGTGTGTTTTTTATTTTTTTTTAATTTATTAAATAATTAGTGTAATATTAACAGTAAAAATAAATCTAATAATTTTAAATTTATTTTAATATAAATTATTCCATGATATTTTGTCAAAAATATCATTTCATAAAATGCTTTTATTATTTTCTTATTATCATGAAAAGTATTTTCGCAGGATATCCTTACTATTACAAAGTTTAATTAGGACGTTCATAATTATGCATGCAAATCAATGCTTGAGAAGGTGACTTCTTGCAATATTTAATATATAAATTGTACAATAATTTACTTTGTCCTCAATGTCCTTATTTCATCTTTATGAGGATGTCCAGTACAAATTTTCTTCTTATTATCACCACTTCACCAGGGAGAAAAAATTACTCTGGATCCAGTGAATATCTTCAGTAAAAGCAGAATTATTAAAGTTTCAGCAGTCTTCATTCTATTATGGTTATCTTGAATTGCTTTCGCTTCAACCCTATTGAAATCGATTAACATAATAACATTTTTATTGTATGCCCATTAATTAAAAAATAAATAAATAAATTATATGCCCATTAATTTCAAAATAGAGGTTTCGTTAAGAACAATTTTTTATTATTTTATAAAGTTATTTTTTTAGTAAAAAATTTCTTTTAAAGTACAAAAAAAAATAATGATCTAAAGCTGTCCCAAGTGAAAGAAAATTATTTTGTGTGGAAGTCAAACACCGTTCGGAGACCGGCAGAATAAGCCACGACACCCCCAGCTCGGTACCCAGCTCGATACTGCTAGGTACCTTTGCTCGGTACCGCTCGGTACTCGGCTCAATACTACTGACGTGGAGAATTCTAGTTAGTCTCTGAACGGCGAATTCGTTCGTAGTCCGCACAGAATAATTTCTCCCCAAGCAAATCATGCATTTCTCATCAAAATTCATATTTGTTGTACTTATTTGAGCCAATTGTTTGTATAAAAATGATGAAAAGGGCCTAAAATCAATACTAATCTCAAAGATCAAACTATCAAAATTGAAACAATTACTATGATATGGAAACCGAAATAAGAAACCTTGGCAATGCTAATATGAGTTTAATCAACATTCATGTAGTAAGAGAAATAAATAATTTATGTATTTAATGCTTGAGAATAATCATTAAGAATATAGATCAAATAGAAATGACTAAAAAATCTCAAAAAAACAAAAACGAAGAGAAGCTCTAATATTTCCTCAATAACTCCATCCACCAAACAGGAACCGAAAGCTAGCTCTGTATGCTAGAGCACGCCATCCTCTTCCTCCTCCTCCCAACTCCTCAATAAATGCAGTGGTCCCTATAGCATTTTACTTTCCCAATGAAAGAGACCTCTCTCTTCGGAACAATCTGAAGAGTACCCACCAGCCAATGCAAACATTTAATGCTCCCTTCTAATCTCAGAAATAATATATATATATATATATATATATATATATATATATATATATATATATATACTCTCCACGAATCCCCTCTAAATATAGAAAAACATTTGGAAGAGATCGAACTTCAAAGCCAAATCAAATTAACATGCAGTTCTACGGCATTATAGCTAGCTAGTAGCACTTAGTAGCAGAATTAGAATCCAAAGGTTTCATATTTACAAGAAATTAAGAACATATATCAAACTAGTTTTCATAAGTATTATCATGGCTGGTTGCTGTTAATGAACGATGGATGGATACTGTTCTGTAGAAGAAGAAGTTCATGATAGTTTGCTGGAAGGTTAAATTGCTGAAGTGGAGGTGTTAGGGTTTGCAGAAACAAGTCATGGTGGAAGCTTGGCGGCATGGAGGACTGCGGGTTTGCGAGCATGTGAGAGCTCCCTCGCACGTTGGATGGGTAGTGGTGAGTATGTTGTCCTTCATAAGTTGTTATAACTATCGATGGGTCTTCGTGTGATCGCTCGACTCTCTTCTTCACTAAACACTTCTGTGTGGTGCAACGATAGTAGCTCCTGAAAAAAAAAAATTTCAGTCAAAGAAAGGAAAAGTTCAACTTTCAGCTTACAAGATTGATTGGTGAGAATAATTATATGAGATAGCCATTAATTGACTCTAATCAAGTCAAATTACTTTTAACCTGATCAATAATCTTTATGTTCTAAGTCAAAGAGAGATAAGATCATTTTGAATTATTACTTTCACTGTCATTCAAAGAGAAATACTCTTTTAATACTTTTTCTTTATCATCTTTAAGCTACGTGACAACAAATGATGTGGATACTGATCCACGTACGCTTTCTCTTATACTGAATTCTTTTTTATAAATACCATTGTTATACTAAATAATGTGTTGAATTTATAAAATTGGCAAAAATTTTAAAGAAATTTCTTATAAAAATTCTCATAATTAAAAAAGTTGTGAAAGTTTTTTTTTTTTTTTTTTGGTGTCAAGATTGAAAGGTGGATGATTAAAATTGAAAATCAAATATATAAAATACAAACACATAAAATGATAAATCCTAAATTTTATAAATTTTTTATAAGAAATGAATGGGAATATTGTGTGCTTGCACCAGTGCAGCATCAGTCAAGGTTAGTACTTCACTAATCATGAAGTAGAATTCATGATGATTTTAAATTCTTTCTAGGAACTAATTATTTCTGTTAATAATTCCTCGTAGAATTTTTGGCAATAGAAAATGTATTGAAATTTGATTATTTTTTTTATGTTTGTGAAACATTTTACTTTCTCTAATAGCTGCATATATATATAGTTACCTCGGATAACGGCTGTTCTTAACTGCCTTTTGGCCATATTTTCTCCAACGGTAACCATCTTCTAGGTGATCAACCTCGCTCTTTGTCATGAAGGCAAAGCGCGGCTGTCTTTGCCTCTTCTCTCCTTTCTTCCTCGACTTGCTTCTGTAATTTGTAATCAGTAAGTTCTTTTATAGAATCAAAGCAAAACAGTTTTGCTAAACACAAAGGAAACTAATCAAACAAAATTGAACCATAAGATCCATAAGATTTGCTGAACTTTTCAAAAAGAATTCACACAAAACAAATCATGGATGAAACTTTGAACACTAAGATAATAATCAGCCTCGCAGTGTAAAAGAAAAGAATTGTAGCCATAAAAGGCTATCACTAGCATTTCTAAAGCTTAGTTTGGGTGGTTTTTTTACTGCTTCTTAAAGCTGCCCTACAGCACAAAAATTAAAAATTTTGTACTAAAATATTGCTTTAAGAAGCACTAAGAAAGTCATCTCAAACGAAGCATAAGTGTATACTTCTAGAGCTTTGGTAATTGAGAGCTTATCTAGTTAAATAGCGGGTTTATGGACTACAACTCTCAAAGAAATGCTACTTGGAGATCTTTGATATATAATCATGAAATCCATGCAAGACTTTGACTATCTACTTAGACAAAATGCACACAATAATGCATTGCTATAGTTATGTAGGGATCATCTCCTTAGGAGTTCGACAATAGTGGATTGTACACTTTTGAAATTTCTGATACTGCTTAACTGTAATTAAAACAAAAATAACCACTCACCAGTCACCAGAGGAGTTAAAGAAGAAGAAAAAAAAAGGCAGGTTGAATATATATAAACCCTAAACTTTCAAGTGTTCAGAAAGGGTTCATATAGAGCTTATCTGTTTAGAAAAGTTTCATTGAGAACCCTAACGAATCTAAATGAAAAAGTAATACATAGCTTGATTTCACTAAAATACAAAACGTTAAGAAAATATGCTCGATCTAGATAATCATAAATTTAGAACCCTAACTTTTGTCATCTAATACTTTCATCATCTACCAATTAAGTTTGCTGACTCTGCAAAATTACCAAAAGAAAGAAGATGATCCCAAAAGAAGACACTTATCAGAAAAGAATCTATGAACTAAAAAACTAGATCGGGGAAGTAAAATCCTGGAAGTAATCCGAGTAGGCTCTTGGTTTTGAAGAATAAAATACAAAACTTGCAACAAAAGAAGAATATTACTATAAAAAGAGAATAGAATTACACTGTCTTAGCCTTCTCGTCCTCATCAGCTCCATCATCAGCCCCTTTTACATCCTTGTTCTCTTCGTCCTCCTCCTGCTCCTTCTCCTCATTCTTCTCATTCTTATCTGATTCTTCTTCTCCGGCAGCCTCAGTCGACGAGGAAGACACCGAGGAATTAGCAGTCATGGCTCTCGTCCCTCCACCAGCAAAAACTGAGCTGATCACGTTTTCAGTAGCTCTCGGCTCTGCTTTGCAGACCTTATGCCTATCTCCGATCAGGCCGAAAGGTTCCTGTGATAACGAGCTCGTGAAGCCAAAGTCGGTGGAGCTTTGTAGGTAATCTAAGAAGCCTGAAAATTGTGGCAGGCCAGATTCAAGCCCCTGCGGCCCCCCAGATCGTAGAGAGAAAAGGGAGTATGGGTCGAAGATGGTACTGTCATGGTGGAAGAGCTCCCCTAGCTTCTCTCCCGACATGAATTTTGGCTTGAGGATGAAAAAGAAGAGAAGTGAAGGAAGGTTGAGCGAAGAGAAAGAGAGAGAAAGAGTGAGGAGTAAGGAGGTGGGTTTTAGGTTCGTAGTGAGATAAGAGAGGTCAGGGCCAGGGGTGGGGATATGCCTTTAGCTTTGGTTGGTGGGGGCGGGCAGGGGTTAGGGGGAAGACTTTTAGACTTTCTTTCTTTATTTATTAAGCTCTAGAAAAGACAACTTGTTTGAAAATGCTTGCACTGTCAGCACATTTCTTTGTGGGAACAAAAATTCACTAAATCGATATATTTTCAACTGTTTTTTTTTTTTTTAACGATAAAAATTTTCATACTTTATTCGTTAACAAATAGGGAATAAGATTTACTAAAGACAACAAAATCAGAGAATAATTAAAAATTCAATTATAATTAGAATTTACTTTAAAAACTATCAGAGGATAAACTTAAATAATATCATTTTGCTAGATTAAAAATATCTTTCATTTATTAATATTTACAAAGGTTGAGAAATATTGAGAGCATATTTTATCACATAAGAAAATATTATTTTTTGAAAAAAATAGATAAATTAATATCATATTATTATATATTATTCTTATCTCTTTTGTTTTTTTTTTCTTTTTCTATGTTTCTGGTTTGAAAAACCCTGCCTAACAAGCAATAATACTTTTTTAATGCATCATTATTCCATGTTTCAGAGTTTAAAAATTAACCTTATCATAAGCCATAAGACCATAAGATAACTATACTTACAATATCAAATCTTATAATTTACAATACATGATTGCGAAGGAACAACATGATATACAACATCATTGCTTCTTCTATGAACACTCTTCTGACTAGGATAAAAGATTATGTTATCCTTAAATCTAATTTGGTTGTCGAAGGTGAACTAGTTCACTCAGTTACTGATGGCTTCAAGAGGAGAAATTATCCTGTGCAGTTACAGGATGGTCTCCAGAGGCGAATCAGAATGCACCATATTATTTTTTTGCTATGTACAACTGTGTGCCAGGTGATGTGGCCTCTGGACATTCTAGTGACCGCACATAATAATTTCTCCTTCATAAGAGGTAATGTTCCTTCATGGCCTATTACTGTAGTCTACCCCAACCACCATCATCATGGCTCTAAGGATTCTTTTGGGATGACTTTCTTATTGCTTTATGAAGTAGTTTTTTGATAAAAAAAATTTTAAAAATTAAAAATTTAGTTTAAAAAGTAATAAAAAAGTTGTCGCAAGCTAAACCTAAATCGTCGGCCATCCCAAACCTGTAGGTCACATTGTTACATGATCACAGCCATCATCGACCATCTTATCTGCCAAATTTATTTTAATTAAAGGAAGAAAAAAAAAGTTTCTAAAAGGCCGCCAAGCTACTGATCTTTCTTTTCTATTTTCTTTTTGTGCTAATTTTTCTAACAAGCAATTCGGTGGAGTGTTTTTTTTTTTGTTGGAAAGAGGAAATAAAATGCGAAGAACTGAAGAAGCCTCCATCCTCCAATGATTCAGTGGGAGAAAATGTGGCAGCTGCCGGCGGTCGGGTGGTGGCGGCAGCGATCAAGTTTGCCACCGCGGTTCGAGACTCGCAGGACACGCGTCTCCTGTCAAGCACCGTCATTTGACCGCCCGAAGTCATACGGGAAATCGAGGGACCACCGACACGTGCCGAGATAAAGAGCTGACGTTCTCAGGTCGTCAAGCTTTCGACCATTTTTCTTCTCGGCATCCACAAAGGAAGTTGGACCACGCAAAGGTGGGCCATCTGATTGAGAGTTAACGCTGTCTGTGCGGTTACGGCGGGGGATTTTTGGCTCGGCCGACCGGTTCGCTTTTATTAGCCGGTTCGAAGAAAGTAAAAATAAATAACTATCATGGATTACTAATTTATTAAATATTTTAAATAAAAATAATATAATCAAATAATTAAAAACAAGCTCCGCAGTTGACTTCTCTAATCAACTTTGATATTATTTTTTATAAAAAAGATTAGATTTGAATAATATTATCCAAATTTTCTTAAGTTATGATAATATTAAAAATTTGACAATTTTCAATTTTTAATATTATTTATTTTGCTACTCTTAGAATAATTAGACTCCTCTATAGTCATACCGACAATTATTTTTCTTAACGACAGGCATGAAATGTTGTTGTGGCATCTGTTAAAAGGCTTTAGAGTTTGCTATAAGCTTATATTCTTCTCATGTTAATCTACCTTGTTTGATTTTTTGCTGCTCGTAATATTTACATATTAAAAGAATTGACATCTAACAATGGCTTTAAATTGTAATTTATAATCTCGTAGAGAAGCTTCTTTGACTTCAAATGTGAACTAAAATATGTATTATTTAGATGTTGATGGTGAGCATTTGACATTTGGACTGAGTTTTATGATTTTTTTTTGTTCTTATTAGTTTTTTAAATAGGAGGATGCAGGGGCGGATCCTCCATTAGCTCAGGGGGGCTATTGCCGCCCCCCTACAAAAAAAAAAAAAAAAAATCCTCATTATGTGATTCTTGAACTTTTATTTGGTCCGGTGAACGTACGTAGAGCTATGTTCGGTCGTCACTAAGATCGCAGGCACAAAACGAGAAATAACGAGCAAATACCGAGCAATACCAATAATAACGATAAATATCATTATGTGAAGACAAAATACCGAGCAATACCGAGTAATACCAAAAAATACATAGTCGTTTTTCCTAGAAAAACTCGGTATTTTTTATAATACTCGGTATTGCTCGGTATTACTCGGTATTGGTCTTCCTATAGTGGTATTCTTCGTTATTATCAAACAATACCTAGCAATACCGACCAAATACCGAGCAAAAATCGAGTAACAATCATTTGACCGAACGTAGATCTACGTTCGGTCAGAGGACGTAATAATAGTTCGTGCGTGATTCTTTAGGTAATTTATCTTCATTCATTTATTTTTTTAGTCTTTATCATAATAATTTTTAGGCAATTGCCAGCCCTAAAAGTTTTAAAATACTATAGTATTTAGGTAATTGCCCCCAGCATAATTAAATACATTGTGTAGAATTAATGTTATTATTAGGGAACGATGAACCAAATACAAAGATAAATAGTAAAGAGAATTTGTCATTTTATTTATTAATTTAAACACATCTGACACAGGTCGAAAACTGTGCTGCCCCCTAGGACCCCCGACATATCTGCGAAGCATATAACGATCAATGATATAAATAAATAGGAGTCGAGCCAAATTCAATGCAACTACGACATACATTTTGTAGAAATTGAATGATTAATCAATTACAACATTCTGATTTTTTTTTGCAAACAAATCATCCATACGTACATCAACTTAAATCTTGTTAGCTAAAATATATCTTTAGCTACCATGTTCTTTTTATCTCTTTTTTTTATCTCTATTGAGTCATTATCTTTAGCATCCATTAATCAATTACTCATTCTTATGCTTTTTTACCGTTTTTTAAGTTTCTTTAAGGCTTCGTTTGGGACGACTTTTTTACTGTTTTCTAAAATGGAGTTTTAATACAAAAATAAAAAAATTTGTACTAAAACTCCGTTTTAGAAATCAATAAAAAAGCCGTCCCAAACGAAGCCTAAGTGTTTTAAGAATTTTTGTTATGGAAAGAATTTTTTTATAATCAAATTTTTCAGAGAGTTCTAGTTGTAAGAAAGCTACTGCTTTTTTTTTTTTTGAAAAATAATTTATGACACTTAAAAAAAAAACTTTAAAAGATTTTACTTTTCATGTAACGACTTGACAATTATCTCTACAAAAACTTATAGTCTCCTCAAATAAATCCTCATTAGTCAGCTCAATTAACATGTTTTCTTAGGATGCCCTATTTCGTGTAGATCAACGACTGAAATTTTGGCCTCACCAAACATATATAGTGAGTCAGTATCATTGATTTACAACATTTAAAAAACTTAGTTGTGAACTTTACTTAGGATCATTTTCATGATTATAAGACCTTAGTCTCATCTTGTACCCGAATGTACACGCATTAATTCTTAAGTATGATAATTTACGTTCACACATCTTAAGTTTTTCGAGTTCAAAATTACTTAAAAACTTACTCTAAATTTGCAATTTAGGCCTCATTTGGGATGACTTTCTTACTGCTTCTTAAAACAGTTTTTAGTACACAAATTTTAATTTTTGGACTAAAAAGCTGATTTAAGTAGCAGTAAGAAAGACGTCTCAAAGGCTTTGTTTTAGAAAGCTGCTTTAGAAAACGTAGGAAAATCTTCCCAAATGAAACTTTATGCACCTTCCAAATAGGCTGCTGACTTGCAAATTAATATTCAAAACATTGAACACTTTGACATTTTTGTCTTCCAAAAATATTTTGAACGGGTGAGAAAATTGAAGCCCCGCATGATAGGTTGAATTAATGCTGCGTTCAAGCCTTTTACTTTGAACAATCACAACTTTTCCTTTTGAAAAAAATAAAAGAAAGACCTGCTACTGTTTTTTTAATAATATAGTTGCCAAGTCTTTTTAGCTTGGATTCAATAAAATCTGATTGATTCAAAGCTTAGCAATCAGTTCACATTCATATGGAAACTAATTGGGATTCTTTTAAGGTTTTAATTTCAAAATATTTAGTAGAAAGTTATTTGTTCTTAGAAAACACAATATTTCTACATAAAAATGCAAAGTTATAATTAAATTATTGGTATATTTCATCAATTATTATTTTAAATGTTAAATGAATTTAATTGTTAATTATTAAATAATAATAATAAGTATGGCTTATGGAATGAGTGGCTTTACTCTTAGAGAAAGGATACAAAATGAGCATATATGTGAAAAGGTTGGAAAGTAGATGTATTAGATTTGACTTATATTAAGAAAGTTAGACGTAGACTTAAAAATACTTTATTAAAAAATTTTAGAAATGACCTATCATTATTAGATTTAAATGAGAATTAGCTTTTAAGATGATATAATGGAGAAAAAAGAATCATATAGCCGATCTCATATAATAGGATAAAAGTTTGATGTTATTATTATAGTATGTCTTATGGAGGAGAAATTATTACGTGCGGAGACTGGACGTAAAGAACTGTCTAGTTTGTCTCTATGAACAGTAAAAGCGCAGTGAACTACAATTTTATTGTTCATCACTGTGTTTTTATTATTCACAGAAATAAAATTGAACGATTCTCTGTATCTTATCTTCGCACGTAATAATCTCTCGGTATGGAGAGATCAGATGATAAGGCCTCATTCAATGAACAATACAGTGCTCCATATTCTTTTATTGAATTAAAAATAACAATTACTGACAACTTTCTATAATAAAAAAATAAATAAAAATTTAATTTTGATTATGTGAAATATAAAAAAATTAAAGAAAGAAGTGCCGAGTTATCATGATTGGATCTGCTACGATCTTTCTGATGGGACTCCTGCAGCAACGCCCTCGTACTGGATTCCATTTAAGTTTTATCCTTAAATTGTGCAGCTTCCCTACATCAGAGATATTGGTATATTCTTTACTTCTATTTTATAAAGAAGGTTTTGCTCTTAAGATTTTTGCATGTTTCTAAAAAGTCTTGTGATATGCCAAAAATATCAGATCTAAAAAGACTTGTGATTTTTTTTTTTTTTTTGGGGTAAATTGAGGGCTTAGCCCATTCTATTAAAAAGAAAAAGATTACAAAAATGCTTGCCAGAAAAAATAAAGCAAGCAGCAAAATTGTAAAAGCAAAAAATTACATGTGATCTTCATAAAGGAAAAAGTGGAAAAGAAACCCAAAAACAGACAGTAAAAACTGTCTGGCCGGGACTCAGAGAAAATTATAAATCATAGTGATCATTCTCCTTTGGTTGCCCGTAGACCATCCAAAAGGAGAGGCAGGTATCATCATCGTCCACGGTCCAAAAACCTGCCAGTGAAGAAGGCACCCCTTGTCGGCAACGAAGCAGCAGCGTCTTGATGAAATTGGGCAGCAAACAGAGATGCCACCAACAATTATCAAATAGAATTTAGGAACCTGCCATACACCATTCGAACCAGCACGGAATTGCCACAGAAAAAAAGCAGAACTGATAACATTTTCAGCTTTACCCAACTTAGACTGATAATATCCTAATCTCACTGACCAAAAAACCTTCCCAATAGTGGTTAGAAACTTTCCCAGAATCATAAAAAGGCAAAGCCAATCAGAAAAACTCGAATAGAAATAGCATAACCCAAGACCACCACAACCCAGCAGTCCCCCAAGCCCGAAAATGAAGCCGAACCATAGTGACATTGAAGCCAACATGAATCTAGTTATAATAGATGAAAAGTTTCTCCCTGATAGCCTTTCCTCCTTTCCAGCTGTCCAATTTAACATAAGCAATTCTAGTAATTTTTTTGCTAAAGAGACCGCACAAGAAAAGGTCGCTTTATGAATTCTATCATTCCTCTCAGTCCAAATAACATAAACGGCAATATTGAAAAGCAACAGAACAGCGGACTTCAAGTCCCTGTTCACATCCAACCCATCTATATACTGAAGAGCTTGGCCCACATTAGGCCTAAATAGAAAACAATTCATCTTTGGGATAACCTTCGTGAGGACAGTAAAGGAGTAGTCACATTCAAACAAAAGGTGAGCAGTGGTTTCTGGGGTTTGATGACACAAGGGGCATAAAAAATCCTCTGTAATAACCTTCCTAATGCGCAAGTTTTCTGAAGTCTTAAGGCCGTTAGAGAGGGCCAACCAGGAATAAACCGAATGTCTCAAGGAGTGTTTCTTGTGCCAAACAAGCGAAGCCCAATCAACTACATATTCATGACAGAAGAATTCCCTATAGAAATCCTTAAATGATGCATTTTCCTTGTTTTCCCAAGTAATGTGCTTGGTATTACTAACAGATATGGGAATAGAAGTAAAGAACTCCACAATATTATGATTAAGGAAATTAGGAAGAGCCCAGGAGTCTTCACACATCCAAGTAGCGAGATTGAGGGATTCAGCATTGACTGATGAAAGGGGGAAATCTGGGAAGGATTCTGTAAAAGAGCCGTGAGGACACCAGTGGTCCCAGAAGATGGCAATGGGGCTATTAACCAAAACATTAAACTTAAAATTGTGCTTGAACCGAGAGGCAGTAATTTGAATATTCTTCCAGAAAGCTGAGCAATTACGATTTGGAGGTTTCCATGGAGAATTGTATCTAATTTTAAGCCAATTGGAAAGCTGAGAATCCTGATTATACATCCTGAGAATAGTGACACAGTTATAGGCGGATCTTAGAGCTTGAAGAGAGGCAATACCAATGCCACCATTGGCATGAGGCATAGCAGTATGTTTCCAAGAGATAAGATGAAGACGTTTTAGTCTGATCTCCCCTCTGATAAAGGAACTTGGAGCAGGCTTTATCAATAGCTTTAATAATAGTTTTAGGGATTAAAGCGCCTCTCACCCAATAAGCCACAAGATTGGTAATGGTGTATTTGATGAATTGAAGTCTACCTGCAAAAGAAAGAAGCTTTGCTTTCCATCCAGAAAGCAGGTTAGTAATTTTTTCAGTAAGTGGAGAGAAGTCGGATAGCTTGGTTCTCCCCAGGGAGATGGGAAGACCCAAGTAGGACATGGTGGTGGAGTAATTGTGAATTTGAAGGGCAAGGGAGATGGCAGATAGATGAGATGCAGTGGGAGAAATGAGAAGGGAGCTTTTATTGAGATTGAGGAAAAGGCCAGAACAAGAGGAGAAGGTTTGGAGAATGCTCATAAGATTATTGCAGTTCTGAGTTTCGGCTTTACCAAAAATCAATAAGTCGTCAGCATAAGTCAGGTGAGTAAGCTGAAATTCATCGAATTGAAAACCCTGGAATGTGTTCGGAGAACTGTTCCCTTCAATAAGGCAAGATAAGGCATCCATTACGAAACAGAATAGAAATGGACTTAGAGGGCAGCCTTGCCGAATACCAGAGGATGAGCCAAAAAATCCATAAAGTCCCCCGTCAATGCAAATAGAGAAATTAATGTCACTAATACAAGCTCTGATCCACTGAATAAATAACATAGGAATCCCTTTTTGTTCCAACCTTTTAAAAAGGAATTCCCTAGACACCGTGTCAAAGGCCTTCTTAATGTCAAATTTAGCACAAAAAAATTTCTCCTTACAATTCTTCGTGATGTAACCAAGAACCTCAGCCGCAAGGATAGTGTTGTCCGATGAAACTCTATTAGCAACAAAGGCAGCCTGGCTAGGGTGGATGATTTCAGACATAATTGGCTTGAGCCTACAAGCAAGAATCTTGGCAATAATTTTGTGGAATACATTACACAGTGAGATAGGTCTGAAGTCTTGAATTGACTCAACATGAGTGGTCTTAGGAATCAGAGCAATGGCAGTTGCCTTAGCTCTCTTAGGAAGGTAACATTTTTTAAAAAAAGACTTGACAGCGAGACACACAGATAAACCAGTAATATGCCAAGTCTTTTTAAAAAATTCAGTGTTGAAACCGTCCGGCCCAGGAGCGGACGAGGAGCACCCAGCATTAATAGCCTGAAAAATTTCCTCATTAGTAACCGGTGAAAGCAAGCTGACCTTATGAATTTCAGAGATAGTATTCCCAGAAGGAATGTCCTGGAGGCTGGTAAGCAAAGGAGGGGGGGAATTGTAAAGGTTTTTGAAGTGTTGAATGACCCCTTGAAAATCCGGATTTTGAGCATTACCACAGATAGAAGAATTAAAGATGCTTTTATTATGGGATTTCCTCATATGGACCTTGGAGTACAGAAATTTGAGGTCCTCTTCACCATGCTTTAGCCACTTTACTTTTGATCGTTGAATGATCCACTTAGCTTTTAAGGAGTTATAGAAAGCAAGCTCAAGATTGGCCTTCTTAAATTTATTGCAAAATTCCAGGTTTTGAGGATTCAAATCTACCAACTTCTGGTAGTAATCTTGGGTGGAGGCAAGTTCTCTACATTTAAGCTCAAGTGAAGTGGATGAATCCCAGCTTTTAGTTTTGATTCCTTGCTTCAGTGCTTTGAGTTTCTGATAAAGACAATGAATAGGGTTCCCTTGGGTAGGAGTAGCAAAAGTATCTATTAGAAGCTCCCAAAATTCCGGAATATTACACCAATAGTTTTTGAACATGAATCTCTTATTAGAACCCTTCTTAGAGATTTGCTTTAAAATAAGGGGAGAATGGTCAGAAACTAAAAAGTTCCCCACTTCATAATGAGAGTCAGGAAAAGCAGCAAGCCAAGCTTCATTAACAAGAATGCGGTCCAGTTTGATATGGATAGGGTTGTCCGTCCTCTGATTAAACCAAGTGAAAAAATTCCCAGAAGAATTAAGGTCCACAAGGTTGCAGTCGAAGATGCATGAGTTGAAGGGAGCAAGCTTAGAAATATTAAGAATAGATCCACCAGATTTTTCAGTGCTGTACCTACAACAATTGAAATCACCAAAAACTGCCCAAGCCATGTCGTTGTTAGGACAGCAGGTCCTGAGCTCATCCCACAGAAGTTTGCGTTCCTCAAAGGAATTAGAAGCATAAACCACCGAAATAAGAAAGGGGGAAGAAGAGCCATTGGTAACCATACCAGTAATGACTTGCTTGGAAATAGAAGTAACACAAAAGGAAATCTTATTAGCATCCCATTTAATCCAGATACGACCTGGATTAGCAAGATGGAAATTATTGGAACTCCTCTCATTGTCAAAAACCATGTGAGTCTTGCAAAACCAAGGGTCCTGTAAATTTGAAAGCAAAATGCGATTTTCCAAAATACAGAGCATGTCTAAATCATGTTCAGAAGTCATCTTCTTGCAACAAAAAACTTTGTCAGGGTTATTGAATCCCCTAACATTCCAAACCGCAATGTTTGGAAGGATCATGATTTGCTATATGATTTAGGGCCTTTCTTGGTGCCCTTGCCCCTTGTGTTTTTAATCGGCTGATCAGATTTCTTAGACGAGGAAGTCGCAAAAGACTGTTTGTTATTTGGAGGAGGAGAATTACTGGCCGATTCAGTATGAGATTGCTCGATGATACAGTCTTCCAAATTGTTGTTGGAATTTACTTCTGAATCAGCAAGCAAATGGAGAAGGTTGAATTTATTGGGTGAAGTAGTGTTTGGTAACGAGGAGTCCTGGTGGGTAGATTTCAAGTTAGAAGATTTTGGAGAAGAAGAGCTAGGCTGGGCATGTTGAGTTTGGAGACTGGGCTGAGGAATTGGTTGATCGGATGAAGAGGTAGAAGGATTGGTAGGAGAGTTGAGATTTGGGATGATGGTTGTATTGGAGGGCATACCAGGTTGGGGGTTGGAGGCCGTAGGTGCTGAAGCAGCATTAATGACATGCACTTCAGGGGATGTAACATCCTTTGAAGTAGCAACGTTTGGAAGATAACTGGCTTTTGGAGCATTCTGCTGGGAAGGAGCAACAATCTCAGGAGACGGTGAAATTCGGGACTGTGGGGGAGGTAGAAGCCCAGTCGGGTTACTGGATTGAGGTCTGGGCCTGCGGCTGGAGCTCCTACCGCGCGGAGGCTTAGGGGGAAGGTTAACAGTGGGATTGGGATTGGAGGGGCAAGAATCAGATGTGTGATTGAAGGACTTACATATTTCGCAGATTGATGGACGCCATTCATACTCGATGACAAGGTTAAAAAGTTTCCCTTCCACAGTAATCGGCACCGTAGCGGGGTAAGAAGCAGAGGAGTCCACGAGAACACAAACTCTGGCATAAGTAAGCCTGGATTTTGAAGCAGTAAGAGAGTCAACAGCAACAGGAGAACCAATTTTGGTGGCTATCTTAGAAATTCCGACAGGGGTCCAACAACACAGCGGAAGATCGTGTATTTTGAACCAAATGGGAACACTTGTGAACTCCTCTCGTTTAGGACTAAAATGAGAAGTCCATTTACGAAAAATAAACGGCTTACCAAAGATAAACCAAGCGCCTTTGTTCCAGACCATGTCAAAATCCTCACGACAAGAGAACTTAAAGAGAAAGAAACCATCGCTGAGAGATATAAGCTTGATGTTACCTTTGAGCTCCCATAATCTCTTAACAGCATTAAGTAAAGCACCATAGAAAGGGCGTTTACCCAGCGAGTACCCAACAAGCGCGAGGTTCCATTCTTCCACCGCATCGGCGATATCCAAAGAAGGAAAGTCAATAATTTCATCTGGTGTCGGAAGAGGGGAGATGTTAAACGCTCCAATCGGAGGAGGGTTAGAGAAAACGCGATCCCATGGCAAGGGAGTAGAAGAACTGGCCAAAGCTGTAGTAGAGGAGTTGGGAAGTGGAGGGAATGAAGAGGGGTTAAAGGAGGGATCCATAGGATCCCTCCGGCGAGAATGAAAGGAAAAAAACGCGGGGGCGAAAAAAGCCGCGGCAAACCCTAGCAGAGTTTCTCACACTAGAAGCTTAGAGAGAGAGGATTTTTTCCAAAATCACTTCGCTTATGAAATTCACACTTGTGATTTTTCATATATCCCTCTTATATGAAATGTGATGTATCATAATTCAAACTTTTTTTTTGGAATAGTTTTTTTACGGTTTTTTAAAACGATTTTTTAGTAAAAAAATTTCTAATTTTACAAAAATTTCTTGAATTAATTTTTTTTTTACAAAAAATCAGATTTTTAAAGTAGCAAAAAAAACTGTCACAAATGAAGCCTTATTTAGATTTGGGTGATCATTATTTTCTATGGCACAAGCCCTCATGTCTACTTACATTATGGATAACAGGCTGAAAAAATATTATATTAAAATTTCGTTTGAGAGAGCTTTCTCACTATTCTTTAAATCAATATTTCGTATAAAAATTTTTTGAACTAAAAATTGTTATGCTAAAAAATAGCTTTAGAAAATTGTCTCAAACGAAAATAAGCTTAAGTGTGTTTATTCATATTCCTTGAAATTCATCATAATAATGATTCTAAGGTGGATTTTCAATGCAAAAATGGCAGAACGGCTTAGACAACTCCGCAACATGCATGATAGACAGAGGAACACATCAACAAAGAAGAAATATAGGGCATGTCATAATACTTTCTTTGAAAAGACTGTTGTTTTAATGAAACTAATTAATTTTATTAGACTGATTTTATTTTATTTAAGATTAATTATTATATAAGATTTAATATTCTAATAGCTTAATATGTTAATTATAAGATAACCACGTCATAATTAATAAATCTAAAAAAACTTACAATTGTTAAGGATAATTTACACAATTGACGAATATTATGCACGGTCAAATATCACAATACATGTGTAGCACATTAGATGTTCTAATGCTATATATAGTATTATGTCAGGTGAGTCAGCATGGTCATCATGAATAACATTGCATTATGTCGTATCCCTTTATATCTCTCATCATGTATCGAGTTCACACCACTAATCTTATGTTTAAAGAAAAACTAGTCAGTCTACCTTAGCTCTTTTGCAAGTTTTCATATCGTCGCAAATTGAATCATATACAGTAGTAGTAACCAAACTTTCTTACATACACACATTGCAAAAAATATATACAGCATATTAACATTTAAAGCTATACTCAATATACAATTCATTGTATCATTTTTCATTAGCCTATGAAATGACATGCAAATAAATAAAGATATTCACAAGGTAATGCAATATGCCTAATTTTCACATATTATGTAATCACAACAATGAATTTTAGCATATTATCAAATGAACCAAAATGAATATTTATGTGATTCACTTTGTCTAAACATGATGCAATAATCATTTATAACTTTTTTAACTTATTTATCTTACTAAAATTAGAGAATATGCCTCAAAACTTATAAATATTTGATAAAAAATTAATATGATCATATTAACACGTGCAAAATGAGTAGAACTGTAACATGTTAAAAGTTACATGATGAAAGTTCACTAAATATCGAGATATCATCACATTTACAAGTTCTTATCAAATTCAAATTCAGAAAATATAAAAAGAATAAAATCATTGAAATTAGAGGTAGGGTAATGATAATCTATCATGAGAAGAACAAATTTTTCAAGTGGTATGACAGATGAAACTAACATGAGGATCCCCCGAATCTGCCTTCTCTCTCTTCATTTACTCTCTTCTTCCTCTCCTCTTCTCTTCTCTTCTCACCTAGCCGAGTGAGGTAAATGAGATGATAAATGAGTTTTGGAAATGAATTTAAATATTTATATAAAATATTGGCCTAGTACGTGTTGTAACGTTATTTTTTTCAACACCACAACACACCCAAGAGGAGATTTTCAAGCATCAAATAAGGACCTTAATGTTAGAGTTCCAGATATTCATCGCCCCATCACCAGCTTTCTATCACCCATTCAACAAAGAGGATAGCACCAAAGTGCCACTATGACAGCGCCACAATGGTCCTAAAAGAATTTTCCAAATATGCATAAAAATTTATCATACATATTGAATAACATGAAATTTCTTACTAAATTCAAATCAAACTACATGTAGTCAAACTACTACAAAAACAGTCATTACAAAGGATATTAGTGATTGAAGGGAGGAGACCAAAGAGCATATGAATGATAACATTGATGATGTAATAGCCTGTATTTTGACTCGGTTAAATAAATTTGTTTCTGCATTATTTCTGTGCTAATCCAATGATTATATGAATATATATTGTGATTTGGACTTTTAATGACTCCATAAAAAAAATTATTTAGCTAAGTCAAAATATAGGCTATTACAGATGAGCTGGAGGTTATTGTTGGCATCAAAGGCTGGGTTTTGTTGTATTAGAGTAAAAAGGGGAAAGAAAAATTAGTAGAGAAGAAGGATGCATGAGAATGAAGTGTGAATGCTATCTCTATGTGGATATCTTATTTTTGCTCAAATTTATTATATTAGAATGTAAAAGGGATCATAAACACGTACACACCTTTTATATCGAGCACCTAATGAAGCTCCTAGAAATTTGATGTTACATTGAAGCCGCATTTACCATGACCATGTCAGTATGTTATCATCTGATATATAGCGATCGCTTGTACAAAAATGAATTGATGTATGAAGCTTGATGAATATACTTTGAAAACCCACACCCATGTTACCCCTATATAAAATGATTATTAATGTACAAGTAGTTATCATGAGAAGACATGTTAATGTTCCACACCTACCACTCAGCTTGACAATCCTAACTAGTCTCCTCAAACTTATTATTTCTTCAACCTTTGCGATTACATAACGAAGGAAATTGATGCATAAATTAAAACCTTAATGATGAAGTGGGGATTGGGAAATAGGGACCAGAAAATAGAGAGAGATAGGAAAAATTAAGAGCTTATTATTAATGTAGTTTCATTCCAAAATGGTTCATTTTTATTTCTCGACAGTACCGGACATAAGTCAAGAGGAAGAACCACTTTAAATCTAGCTTCCAACTATATCCATCGAGTTCTCTCCTATGACGATTAATCTTACATGCATGAACCACTTATCGTTGTTGAATGCATTGATTCATATAAAATTAAAATTTTGAAAATCACTTGAACTATCAAGAAGATCCTAGCTAGCAATCATCATTTGTTTGTTTACACTCATAAGTTGCAACCATATCAGAAGTGGTGAGTACGACAATGACGACATAGGTGCTGAGTTTGTAGGAAGAGAAGAAGCTATGTTAAAAATCATATTTTGGATGGACAATAATGTTATAATCACAATCGAAAGGGACCATGATATCCTATAGAGCCTTGTTGATTATTCATATCATTGACTTAATCATTACTTAGATTTTTTAGATTTCAAATCAAGGCTCATATTTCTTTTTTACATTGAAGAGGTATGATCTAATTAAAAGTTAAGTAGTTGAGAGAGAGAGAGAGAGAGAGATTACAACAAAATATATTTATTTTATATCATGACATGAATAATTAAAAATAATTAAACTACTAAATAAATTAAGATGATGAAAAAAAATTCATATAGGCCCTTATAAATAGCAAGAAAGGAGGTCATATGATTAATTCAATGGGGCTCACAATTAGAATTTTCTTAATCAACCCTCTTAATCAAGAAACCCAAGCAATGGTTGACCATAATAGTAAGACAAGACAAGAGGGTAGTTCACAAATCATCTTAATGTCATATCATGCTAAAACCAAATTATCAATCATCTCCACCTAATTCCAACTGAGAACCCATACCATATATGCTCAGCATGCTTCATACCTAACCCCCTATTACATATACACACACCAATTCTTTATTTTCTCTTTGTTTCTAGCCGTAATCACAGGATATATATATATATATATATATATATATATATATATATATATATATATATATATATATATATATATATATATATATATATATATATATATATATATCCTTATAGCATATGAAACTTAAGGTTTCATCTGGAACAATTTTCTTACTGGTTTGTAAAACAGTTTTTTATTACAAAATTTTCTTTTTTAAGAAGTTTTTATACTAAAAAATTGTTTTATAAAACAATACGAAAGCTATCCCAAATGAAGCCTAAGTTAAAATTAAAATAATTTAAATATTTTAAATCAGCTCATTAAATATTAATGTCAAATTAACATTTGAATAGTTATACCTATTATACACGTGCTTTGAGAAAAAAAGATTTATACAACTGACGTCACATAGTAGGATAAAGACTTGTTGCTGCTGTTATTGTTGTTAAGAAATTAGTACAAAAACTTTGCCATTAGAAAATTTCACTAATTTAGGCTCTAAAATTGAAGAAGATGTAATGTAATTTATTAAAGAAAGCTCCTTTTGTGGTGGAGTAAGCTATTTGAAGGCACTCAGATGAATTATGATAAAACATGGTTCTAGACAACATTGCTTATTTGAAAAAAAAAAGAGTTGAATTGGACTATTTTAATCTATGGGAGGTCGAAGATGGTCAGGACAATCCTTCTCATAAATGAATAGGATGAAGATAGTTAATAGAAGCAAAAAAAAAAAAAAAAAAAAATGAATGGATGATTATAAAACAATAGAATAATTAATTATGAAAATCACGCTCTTAAGTAAAGGGGTGTAGAGGCGAAAAAAGGCTGGAGTCAAATGCACAGGGAAGATTCGAGAATACTAGAGTGAGCGACAAGAGGCAGTCAAAACATTCGATGTTATCAGTAGATTGGGTTGAAAAATGACAGAGAGGTGCCTGACGATTAGAGTCAGCTAGCTGACAACTATTCCCTAAACTGTAAGATAGATCTTAGGATTGTAACTTGTACAAAGACTTTAGGCCCAAAAAATCTCGAAAAATCCAATAAAAAGCCTTGTTTTTATCCTCCAAAATTGATCTTAGAAGCTTCTTTAAGATTTGAAAAATGAGTCTTAAAAAAATTAAAAATTAGTTTCAAGCAATTATTGAGTCAAAAATCAAATCAATTTTACTTTTGCCTTATTCAAAATTTAAATAATTATCAAAAGAGCTTAAAATTGAAACAAAATTATTAGCCCAACTAAAAGAGCAACTGAAGAAGAAAAGAGCCTATTCATCACAGTCTGATTTCCTTCATTCAAAAGATAACTTTAAAAAAGGACGTCTGATGTTAGCTAAGTCAAGAGAGCACCAATATCTACACTTCTTTCAAATCCTTTATTTAAAAAGAAGAATTAAAACATGCCAAAAATATTTCAAGCTAAATCAGAGAAAGATCCATCATGATCCCATATGATTTGATTTTAGTAAAAAAAAAGGAGTTCAATGATAATGGAATTTATACTTAAATATTACTTATTATATTTCCTTCAATTATGATTAATTAGTAATTTTTTTAAATAAATTAGGATTTTTATCAACACTAGAATGTTATTTATAAACCCTATATATATTATCAGGGCAATAAACAAGTGGAGCTTAGTTCGAGTCGTGCCTGCTTGAGTTTTTTTTTTTTCCTTTTTTTTTTACTTGAGCTTTAATTTGATTAATTAATTGAGTTCAAGCTCAAACTTATTTGTGTGAGTTCAAGTTATCTCATGAATCGGCGGCTCATTTATTTGAAAGAGAGAAAATAATTCTAATTTAAGCTGAAATAAAATGATAAAAATAATAAAATATTAGAAATGAAAATGAGATATAATTCTTAAAAATGCTTAATAACTTTATATTTAGGGTATAATTTTAATATATATATATATATATATATATATATATATATATATATATAATAAATGAGCTAGCTCATATTTTGAGATTAATATAAAATATTTATTTATAGTATCAATTTTAAGGTAAATCTAATAGTTTTTAGTCTCATCTAGATATAATTTAGGGCAAAATTTAATATAATTGTCTTCTTAAATTTATTCCTTGCAAGACTTTTCCTTTGAACTAAGTGTGACTCCATTGACATAGGAGGAGATAATCAGGGCATAAGCTATTTGAATTGTATACCAACAATAATTGGCACAACTCATTAAAAAAAAATGATTTAAAGGTCAAATGTGATCAATGGTTGTACATTCCAATATTCAAAACAACCGGTTTAAATTGACTTGGTTCAAGCTAAAATCAACTCGGTTTTATACTCAATGTTCATGAGAGAACTCACAGGGACGAGGCGGCCATGATTAAAGAATTTATACTAGTCAGATTGTAAAGTCTAATAGTCGGCCTTGACAACTATTATCTATTAAGTCTCGTGACAACTATCTGATGAGTAGCAGATTCTGATGACAAACTATTGATATGAAATTGAACTACTTGAGTACTCAATAGATTACTAGATGTAATCAGCTCTTCAATCATGCTATACAAATATTATATTTTCTCTTATTTTATATATAGCTATATATTTAACCAATTCTGTAACGTCACCCGCCAACCCAAATCCCCCCAAATCCTTAAATTAGGGTGAGCTCAATTTGGGTAACTATTTTTACACAAGTTATTTTACTGAAATCTCAAAGTTTTTTACTCTTTTTTTTTGTCATTTTTCACTAACTATTCTCAATATAGTTAAGTATAATCCATGAATATTTCAAGATTTAACAATAACAATATTGATAATCTATTTAAAAATATCAAAAAATCACCAAAATTTCTTTATATTATAATTAAAATAAAGAATAAAAATAAAAATTTATCCGTAGCTTTTAATAAACTATAATTATAGCTCAAATTTCTCAGCATGACACTTAATATATATATATATATATATATATATATATATATATATATATATATATATATATATATATATATATATATATATATATATATATAAAATCACAAATTTTCATTTATTGTGAAGTCGATAGATCCATGTGTGTAATTTAGGCTTCATTCGAGACAATTTTTTTTTTAATTTTTTAAAGCAATTTTCAAGTACAAAAATTTAACTTTTTATTCTAAAAAAATATTTTAAGCAGCAGTAAAAAAACTAACTGATTTGAGAGAAGTTATTACGTTCGGTCATACATATGATGCAGTTCAGAGGCGAATTAGAACGCATCATATCATCATTTTGTTATATACCGTTGTGTATCGAATGACGTGACGCGTCCTAATTCACTTCCGATGATTTCTCCTAAAATGAAGCCTAAGTTTTGCGAAGGTGTGGTCGCGTCATACGATTCTCATACTCTTACATCTTTGTGGCTTTTGACTTTGGACTTTGCTCTCATCTTTTCAGGATTTCTTCTCAATTAATAATGTGTGGATGGAGAATCTCTTCACAAGTCGTCAATTCTCGAGTGATTTCACACTCTAATGGTTTTGATTGCCACCAATTATTGCCATCAAAGAACTAAGCTAAATTAAAAAAGAAACGGTCAAAATATTTTTTAGTTAAATAAGATGGAGGTATTTGTAACACGACACCTGTTCATATAATCATCTGCAGTTCTATACTCTTAATTATTTAAAAATAATAATTATGAATAAACACGCATCTTAATGTAAATTTTGGAACATTTTGGATAAATTTTTTAATTCAAAAATGGACTTTTAGTGTTGTGAAGATGAAGTGACACTTTTCAGTTTTTTTTTTTTAAATTTAGAGGTTAAGTACAACCTTTAATCTCTCATCAATCAAATCCATTTTTTTTTTTTTAAGATTTTAGGAGATTGATCAAATAGACTCATAGGGCATTGAAATAAAAGGATGGGTAGGTCTAACCACTAGTTTGTCAATTCTACAATCCTTATATTCTTTGCCTTTAAAAAAAAAAAATGAAAATTTAATCATAAATTCTTATATTATATATTAAGATTTAAATTTAAAACTTTATGATTGAACATATAGGATTCTCGGATGATATCGGCTCTTAAGTGGGGTCCCAATAAGTGTGGTCCAGGAGGTTATGTAGGAGTGAGTGTCTCTTCCAAGTCAGCCGAGAGATTAGTTACTCTGCCAAGGACTCACAAGCTGAGCTGGCAGCAGGTATATACTCTTGTTTAAAAAAAGAAAAAAAAAGTTTCAATCATTAAGTCAAAATGAGCTGCATTTTTATTTATTATGTTAAATAAAAGTTTAATTTTAATTTTAATTTGACGCAATAATAACAAACAAAAATTTTTATTGCACTACGTGGGATCAACTACATAAATTTTTTCTCTATTGTGTTAAATTTAGAATCAAATTCTTATTTAAATCTGAAAATTTTTATTTATAATTTGAGGTAAACACAAAAAAATATTAAATTAATGAAAAATGGCTGAATTTAATCATTATTTATTTGCTCATTCATCCTGAAAATATGGCTAAATTTATTAAATAAGCATTTCATGTTTCTTATTGGTTTTATTGTTCATTTGAGATAAACAAACAAAGAAATTATTAAATTTATGAAAATAGGGCTGAATTTACTAATCATTTATTTGCTCCTTCAACCTGAAAATATGCCTGAAATTACTTAATAAACAATTTATATTTCATAAAACAATTTTTTTTAAATTTTTTTGAAACTATGGCTAAATTTACTAATCATTTATTTGCTCTTTCACCCTGAAAATATGGCTGAAATTACTAAATAAACAATTTATGTTTCTTATTGGTTTAATTTTATGATTTAAAATAAATCCAGCCTAAGTGAGAGAAATAATTGTTCCATTTTAATATGGAGAGTTGAATTAAAGCACTTGTTTATATTAAAAAACTGGCAGCTAATCAAACAATAATAATGCTTCATTTATCCAATTTTCAAATCAGCGTGTCTCTTAAAAACAAAGCAAATCATATTGGTGATAGGGAAATATTGACCTTCACTCTTTAATGGCTTAGGACTTAATTAAAACCAAACATCGCAGTGCTTAAGTTGCGTCCATTTCACAAAAACCTTCACATAATTTATTCACTAGTTATTGATAATAGTAGTGCTCAGCATTTTTAGTTATTAAGTTAGCTCCATCAATAATACTTAGATATGTCTGAAAATGAGGAGTATGTCCATAGAAGAAGGCGTGCAAATGAAAATATTTATTTTATGATATTTTGTAATAGTGGGTCTTCAATTGTTTTGTGACGTTATATTTTATTTTATTTATGAAATGAAATGTTATACCATCCGACATTTTGTTCCCATCTTGATGATTCGATTATTTGGGTCAGGTCATGACAAAAGTGAAAAAAAAAAAAAAATTTTAACAACCTCAAACCTTTATTTTACCAAGATTGGGTTGGCTACATGAATCCTTCTTTTTTTTTTTCATTGTATCTTACTAAGAGTCAAATTCTCATTAAAATCTAATACAGAATCATAATTTCTAATATTTTCTAACCCGGTAGTTATTAAGTTACCTGCAAACATAAAATAAAATTGTTTGGAGTACCATAGTAAACCAATAATTTCACAAATATGGTTAAAGATTACTGTGGCTATAAACATAATTACTTCTTTTAATACATCTTAAGCTTCATTTGCACTTTTTTTTCTACTTTCAACAAATTTTATACTTCAAAAACTATTTAAAAAAATAACAAGAAATCTATTCCACCCAAAATCCTAGACTTCTAAACCCCTAAAAGTTATTAAGAGTCTAGCATTAGCTTTAAATTACAGAAGTTTCTGCGTATCCCATTGCTTAATCTTCACTAAAAGGCCCAGCTACAACTAACAATCAGTGGGATTTTTGTTTTCTTTTTTATAAGTAGCAATTAGAATAAGCAACAAACTAAATCCATAGATCCAAACTACTCCAAGAAAAAAAAAAAAAAAAAAACTACCTAAAACCCAAAAAAAAAGGCCTAAAAATAAGCCCACAAAACCAGCTAGAACAATTCCATCACCATTACATAACTATTTCAAACAATTCCACTCTCACAAGTCTCTTCCTAGTTGCCAACTTAAAAAACAGCTTTAGCTAAAGCGTAATCAAGCAGAAAACTTTCTCCAATCAACTTCAATAGACCCTAATTTATCATTAAAAATATTATTAATCACATGTTTCTTTATAGCCAAATATTTTGCTTCACATTAGCCAACAAACCACCTAACTTTTTGATAGGTTAGCTTGCCCCCACAGGCATGCACCTTACCTAACTTTCTTTTTATTTTTTAGGTCTAAATCCAAAAAGAGTAAAATGATTGCATCCACTGTTTTTTGTCCAAATACTTGTAGATGTAGAATTGTAAAAGAATTGGGTCATTTTCCAACTGCTTCCTTAAAAAAAAATTATGATTTTATTATTAAAATTCAACCCACTTAATTTGAATTAGGTCACAAATCCGCTCTTCAATGGAATAAGTAAATAGAAATTCAAAGAGCTGCAACAATAAAATTATAAAAATATTTAGAGACTGGACAAAAAAAATAAGAAATTAGGAGATAAAAAAGATGGTGGAACAAAGATATTCTTGATATTTGTAGATTAAACCCTTCAATGCGACCATGACTAGGAATAATAATTCTGTTCGGACACCGAATGCAGTCTGGAGATCAATCGAATGCACCACATCATCCCCTGCACAGTATCATGGCTCAATATAGCTTGGTACCGCGACTCGATACAGCTGATGTGACATATTTTGATTGATCTCCGGACAACATTCTGCATCCAGTCTACTCATAAAATAATTTCTCCATGAGTAAAAGCATGCTTTTACTCCAATTTGACTCATTGTTCATCAAACTATACTTTGTTCATGAGTAATTTATCAACTAAAACTCTATTGCAAACCTAAAAAAAACACAAAAACGAGTAAACAATTAAGCCATTGACAGATTGGATTGATCTGTTTCAAATTTAAATGAAGCCTACCGTAAATTAAAAAATAACAAGAAGAATATACGTTATGAACGCATGATGTGAGTGAGTTGCCCTTTCTCAGGCCCCATTTTTAAGACAAATCTCTTACATTTGGTACATATTTTTCAACTATACAGCCTACCCATATTAATAATGATTATGATAATGACGCTTTCATATTTCAACAATACATGGTGGGAGCCAATATGACAGCCTTCTACCTTTAATAAAATTAAGGTCCAATATCGCTCTTCATTCTCCAGTTAAGTAGAAGAAAGGAATTTTACCTAAAGATAAGAAGAGATGATATGCTGCAACCTTTTTGAAGTAAAAAATGGCCAATAGTTTGAAAAGCATCCGATGTGAGAACGAGTCTCACGACTTTGCTAAAAGCTGGTCACAAATAAGGTTTTGTTTGGAACAATTTTTTTTCCATTTTCAAAAGCAACTTTCAAGCATAAAAAATTTTATACACAATACAAAAACAGCAATAAAAAACTGTACTATGAATTCTAAGGCTTCGTTTGAGGCGGCTTTCTTACTCCTGCTTAAAGCATCTTTCTAGTATAAAAATAAAAAATTTTGTACTAGAATGCTGCTTTAAGAAGCAATAAGAAAGTCATCCCAAATAAGGCCTAAATATGATATAAAAAATTTGTTTTACTATCTCAACTTCTGGAAAATCAACAAAATAATTTTAAAGTTATATAATGTAAACAATATATACAATATCATGACATCCATACATACAACATATATTATTTGACATAATTTGACAAGTCTATGTTGTACAAGTACAGAATTGAAGACAAATATCATCACCTAAGAAAATTGAAACAGATCCACGCCTATTTAAATTGCAAAAATAGAAAATCCTAAAGGCATGATCAACAAACTAATTAAGGCTTGTTTGGGACGGCTTTCTTACTACTTCATAAAGCAGCTTTCTAGCTCACAAATTTTAATTTTTGTACTAGAAAACTTATTTAAGAAGCAGTCCTAAATCATACTAATATTAATGTTTGTTTAAGAGAAAACAGTATAAGCAAAAAAAGGTAAACAAAAAGCTAAACTTCGATAAACGTAATTTTAAGTAATAAGTCCAGTTTTGCGACCAAGCAGGGGAAACCACACGCAATGTGTGGACCACTGACAAGACGCTACATCTGCATGTGTCACCGCCCATGTGAGCATATTGTCTTTAAAGAATTGTCAACAACAATATAATCAATGCCCTCTCTCAAGCCAGGATATAATTGGCTGATGGGATACGTTGAATAGGGAACGGTAAAATGATATGGCACATGATCAAGATGTACGAATCTAAAAGCACTTAGACATTGTACACCGACGCTTAAAAATGTCAAAGCTCAATGGAAGAATCTGCAGGGCAAAATTCTGGGCTTTATTAACTCTATTGAAGTAAAGGCCTGACACATGCAAGCTCAATGGAAAGAAAAGCATCTCCCTCTCTTCATATATATACTAAAAAGAATTGCAGAGCCTTATCAGGAACACACACGGCCACACAAGATTTAAGATTCTATATCAGGAAGGAAAGAAAATTGTATGAGAAGATTTGGAATATGTATCAGGATGGTTGAAGTTACAACATGTGTACCGCAAATAAAAAAACTGGAAGGCATTTTGAAAAAACTTGAAGATAGATTCAGATTTATGAAAGACATTTCTGAACTTAATATCCATCTTATCTTTAGATGTAAATTTTGTCTTCTAATTTCCTATAAAATGTCATGATTTTTAGATCCATCATGATATGTTTATCAACAGGATTTTGGAAGCAATTTTATTCCAAAATAAAATAAGCACTCATTTGTGTAGTTATAGATCTACTTGATCATAGAAGCAAGATACAAAGTGTTAATTGCATTATACAACATAACAATCTGCCATACACAAGCTATCAATGTCTAGAGAGTTTATATATTGACAATTTTGTATATCTGAAGAAATAGAATTACGGGGTGTCAATACATTGAGTAAATTGCATTAGAAAACGTAAAGGTAGAGATTCACCTGGCAGAAGCCACTGCTTTTAGGGATACACGCTCCAATACAACTCATTGCAGCTTGAGAAAACAATACTGTAGTGGAAAATGAAAAATCAGCTCTCCAAAAGAAACGGACGGTGCTGCATCTTGGCCCTCGAAATTTAAGACCAGTACTGGGATTATGGAACTTCCATTACAAATTTAGCATTTCAAAATTAAAAATAATAGCGCAGTAACTCAGATATTTGTAAAAAGAAAATCTTAAGCCAATTCTTACGAAAAAGAAAAGAATAAATAGTTTTGAGGATAACAGAAGTATATACAAAAAGCTAAGTAAAGGCTTTGCCTGTTTTGAACAGCCTGCAGCTACCAAGGGGTAAAAGCTAGTCTTACATAAAGCAAAATAGAGCAAGAACAGCAGCAGCAGCAAAGGCAAAGTTGTATCTCATTGTAATGTCCAGGAACCATGCATCAGAGGGTTAGAATTAGCTATAAAAACTAGGGGTTGAGGCCACTAAATTGTACTGCCTCAAACAGAACAAAGCCGAGAAAAGAACCGGTGCGGGGATGCAGCAACAGTTCTCCCTCGAAGAAATGGCATTTTCACTTCCACAGTTTGATAAATTTGTCATGACTTGCTGAAGCTACCAACCCATTAACATTTGAAACTGCCAAAGCGGCAATCAGACCTTCATGTGCAGCAAGGGTCATGGTATTGCTCTGCTGCATATCCCAGAGCTCCAGAGACTGCAAAATTTAGCACATAAGAGTTTCAGACTTAACTCAACACTAGCTATTATGGAATTCTAATCATTTAGGCGATTATAAACTTGATAAAGCTTCTACGTTCTTGACTTCGGCTAACTTACACGAAAAAACACCTACTTTCTTGTGCTCTGCGTATGTTTAGAATTGTTAAGCATCAACTAAAATACTCATAGATAAACAAGGACTGATTTAAGGAGAAAATGAACAGCAGGATATAACGAGTTATGCATCCAAATGATTTCAGAATTACTAATGTTGATTTATCCAACCCTTCAGTTGATGGCCTGCTTACAAGTTGGCCACATAAAGGTTCATGTTTTAACTTCAAAGTATGAGAACTTCAGCTATTAACTTTGACATCAAAACTTGAAGGAAATACATTGTCACAACTCGATAAAAATTCCGTACAATGTTTTGTGTGAGAGAACTGAAGGATTTCAAAAGCTTTATGGGAGAATCATATGGCAGGCGACTTCACAGGACCTTATTCATAGAAAAGAAAGCTAAAAAAGACTTGTAGTTTCCTATATAAAGCAAAACAAAAAATTGGTGACATACAAATATGTTGACGTAAAGATTAATGTCAAAAAAGGGTATGGAACTTGGTTAGTTCAAATATAAATGTTACCCTTAGAATTTTAGCACTAGTTCAATTATTCTAATTACCACAGACACATTCAAGCACAAAATGGTTAGCAATAATACCAGGAAAAGAGATTTCAACTTTAAGGATAACAAAACAAATGATCTCTAATCTAAAGAAAAGAATAACAGCTACAATATTCAGCACTATGAAATTTTAAAACATATAATTAGATGAATAAGCAAGTAATTAACTAATTGCATGGAATTGAACCAAGCCAAAGATGAATTAAAAAATGAAAACATTACAAAATCATGAGGTTAGACGAACCCCAAGGCCACCCGAAACCAACATCTGGATATACCATATGATTCTCACTATCTCGAACTTGCCACACAAACTCCCTCCTTTCGGAGGATAAGCCATAAATTATCTTCTTTAACAGGAAAGAGCACCCAAACACCTAATCTTAACGGGCTTAGGCAATCTAATCTCTCAAACAATATTCTTAAATCAAACTAAAATTCCCATGAATTTTTTAGGAGACTTCATATTATCTCCGACAATTGCACTTCAATCTCTAAAAAATAAAAAAAGAATGATGAACAAATAAGAGATAACAAGAATATTACTTTTCAAGGAGAGAATGATTGGATGAAAATTTTGTTTCTTCACATGAAAATTCCAAAATTATTTTACAATAAAATGCTTTGAATTTATTTTTTCAATAATCGTTCACTATTTATAATAATATGGTATATCCAGGCCTAAAGAACCCCTAAAATAATCACAAAAATCATTTCAAAAATACTTAACAAAATGCTTCCTAAAAGCGTCCCTAAAAAAGTTTTCAACAGGTCATTAAAAGAGTTCTAATGGCTAGTCAAACTATTTGTTATACAAAATCGGCCTGGACCGACCTCCAAATTGTCAAGACAAAATCCACTATAATCTGCTCAGGTTTTGGCAAATTTTGGCGAAAATAAGCAAGATTTTTAAAATTCATAATATATTTATTTATTATTAAAACTATATCATAAAATATATGAAATCAAATTTAAACATCTCAGTGAATCTAATGGGCTATGAATTAAGCTCAAATTCCTTTGTGATATACCCAACAAAATAATCCTTCACCTTATGACGTCATGAAAAGGGGTTCACCATTTGTACTATAAACATAGTGCTTAACTCTATGAATGAACATGCTAAAATATATATTAGTGTACTAATGAGTCTAAGTAGAAACACTCCTATGAAATGGTAGTTGTCTACACTATAAGGGTGTTAACTCTCCAACAAAAGCAGTGCCAAATTCGAAAGTTTGACCACACAAGAAAGCTAAACTGAATTAAGTAAATAACATAATTCTCTATGATGCCCAAGGAATGATATTAGCATGAATGAAAATGTATTAATTGTTATACTAAATTCAAGAAATGCATCACGATTCCATAATTAAATTGTCATATTCCCTCCAAGACATACCGAGCTTATCCTTGAATGATTATTGTTGATGTTTCATATGTTTCTTGCTACATTTATGTCACATATGATACATCTTCAACTAGTAAGTCAGCATAGGGTGGGGCAGGCATGAATTAGGGAAGATGTTCCCTGGGACCGACAGCCAGTGAAGACTATTAAGCTAAGGAACCAATTAAGTATAGTAGATTGTTAGGTGCCAGACCAACAGGAGGAATAGCTAGTCAAATACCTGAGGCTTAATTTTTAAGAGTTCATATTTTCAATCAAGCCTTCATTAATAAAAGGTTATAAGTTAAATATCTATATTTCTTCTTTAAACATTAAAATTTTCATTCGATGTCTTTTAATTATCAACATTGTTAGAAAATGAAAGTTGCAAGAGCGTCAACCTTGGCGCACTATCTTTCAGGGGTGACACTCCCTCAAAGCCAAGCTACTAGAGGGCGTCAGTTTATGCTAAAGACTGGGCAAAATATGTGATCTGCCACTAATCCTAGGACATGTGATGTTTTCGAAGTCAATCAAGGCCAATCAAGCTCCTCTAGCCA
Source organism: Dendrobium officinale (assembly GCA_019514585.1). Lineage (NCBI taxonomy): Eukaryota > Viridiplantae > Streptophyta > Magnoliopsida > Asparagales > Orchidaceae > Dendrobium > Dendrobium officinale. The sequence goes on from CM033692.1 coordinate 17,122,959, forward strand.
GGTGGCCTCAACTGGTGGAGTCCAAGAGATAATGTGACATAATTGGTGTCAAATTAAAGGTATTAAGTGTAATCTATCTAATTGGGAGAGTATTGGTAGAATTAGTAAGCATTGATTGATCTTACTATGTGCATGGTATTAACATGTGATGTTTCGAAGATTGTGATAAGTGGTAATGAGAACAATATTATGATGAAAGTAACATCACCACATCAGGAGGCATCACATTCTACCAAGTTGACAACTTTTAGGGATGTCAAGAGCCATATGGACCGCTATCTAGAGTCAATGTCAACAAAGCCATCAATTACAACGATGGCGCAACCTAGGGGTGTCAATATTTGATATGACCCGAAAATCCGACCCAAAAATTCCGAGTTAGGGTCAACCTAAATCCGAAACGGGTCGGATTCGGGTTCAACAATTCGACCCGTTTCAAAAATCGGGTTGATTTCGAGTTGACCCTTTGACCCGAAAACCAATTTTTTACCCGACAACCGAGATTGACCCGTTTTTTTACCCGAAAAGAGGAGATTGCCCATTTTTTAACTCGAAAACTAGCAATTTTTTGTTGGCACCGTGTCATTCGGGCCGTGTCAGGTTGACCCGGACTCGAAGCGGGTCGGGTTTAGGTCCGACAAACGGGTTGAGTTCGAGTTGACCCGAATAGTGTCGGGTCAGTTTTGGGTTCGACCCGAACCTGACCAGTGACTCGAAATTGACACCCCTAGCGCAACCTATCATTGGCTCAACGGTGCTTCGGTCATGAGTTTTACATCTTTGATGTAAGAAGCAAGGGCATTGGCAACCGTAAGCACAATAAAGATAGACCTGTCAATTTCGGGTCACGGGTCGGGTTCGGGTCGAACCCGGATTGACCCGGTAATATTCGGGTTCGGGTAAACCCGACCTGTTTTTGTAAACGGATCGATTATCCGAACCCGAACCCGACCTGCTTTGGGTTCGGGTAAACCCGACCCGACCCGCGGACTTGGAAGTGGACCGACGGCAGCTGCAGCGGAAGCCTCGCCGTCGCTGGACTTTGCGCGGAACGGCTCGCTGCCGCTGGACTTTGCTGGCCTGAGTGACCTCCTCACCTGGCAACGCGCTGACACGGCGTGAAAACTCGCGGACACGGTGACGGCGAGAACGGACTTCGCCTGGGGACGCGACCCGCGACCGTCGCGTAGGCTGGCCTCGGTGAAGGCGGGGCAGGCGGCTCGAGGCAGTCGGGAAGGCGGGCTCGAGGCAGCGCCGCAGCAGATGCTGAGCAAGGGCGGGAATCAAAATTTTTAAATTAAACGGGTTTTCGGGTTGACCCGGCAACCCGTCGGGTCAACCCGAACCCGACCCATTTTTGCAAACGGGTCGGTTTCCCGGACCCGAACCCGACCCGCTTCGGGTTTGGGTCAACCCAAACCCGAAAATTCCGGGTCGGGTTCGGGTCGGGTCAAATATTGACAGGTCTAAATAAAGATAAATGAACAAGCATTGGAGCTATGGGTGTAATTGAGTCAAGTTGGCTCATGTGCCGGTTCAAGCTTAGATTGAAAAATAGTTCATGAGTCAAGCTCGATTAAGCTAACGAGACAAATTTGAGCTAAGATTGATTTAATTCGTTAACTCGCGAGCCGGCTCATTTAAAAATTATATCTTATTTTCATATATTAATGTAAAATATACTTAAAATATATTTAAATTTAGGAGTTCAAGTGAAAGGTGATTAAAAATACTTAAAAATTATATCGCTTCCTAATATTAAATAATTATTTATTATTTATCTTCTAATTTCTCATTTTTTATCATTTAAATATAATAATTGCTGAAATCGTAAGCACTTTCAATTTTTCATAATAAATAAGTCAACTAATGAGCTAACTTGAACTCGTAGAATTAAACGCGAGCTTAAGATTGAACTCAATTAATTAATTAAGCTCAAGTTTAAGTCAATGGTAACTCTAGCTTGACTCGACTCATTTACACCCCTATTTAGAGTTATTCAAAAGTACTATTTACAAAATTTCTTGGACGAATATTCAACTCAAACTCATAACATCAAATGTCTATTTAATCCAAAAAATTATCAATAAGATACTCACACATATCAAACCAAACACAAGAGACTAAACATGAAAACCTATGGCAATATGCTATATTTCTCTAAACAAATAAGAAGTGGATATTCTATGCAAATCATGAAATTTTGGAAAAACATCTCTTTTCTTTTAACCCCAAAAGATAATTTTTCTCTAAATCTTACCCGTATTTAGGGAGGCCATGAATCCATAAGCATTGACTCAAAGTATTTCAAATTACATGAAAGATTGTGTTCAGCTATTCTCATCTTATATTTCCTTACCTAGAAACCTTAAGATTAAAATGCTGATGGACCTGTATCACCTATTGCTAGAATGGGAACCATTAGAATTAAATCTGGGCTCTATCTAAATTCTATTTTAAATGTACCAAACCACACTTGAAATCTCTAATCAGTAAGAGACATCAAAATAGTGCAATTGTAATTTTGTTTTCTCATCTAAATATTTGTGAATTTCAAGACCAAAGATCAGAGAAGAACATTGGTAGTCCTAAAAAGATTGGAAGTTTATACTAATTTGATGAGGATTTCAAAGATAATAAACCCACTATCATTATCAATAGAGAATTTTCTTCATTTGCCAAGTAAGATCAAATTATTTTATAGCAATATTAGTTAGGTGACTTAGGTCATCCAAATTCTTTGAATCTTAACTTCTTTTCTTCTTGTTTGAAAATAAAGCTGCCTTTTGATGTGAAATTTATAAACTCACCAATCACGTAAGAGTATCTTTAAGATATCATCATGCATAAGATATCTCGATCCTCAAGCCTATTTTACAAATTGATGGTGAAATAGATAAGGATATTTTTAGTATAATTCAAGTTGGATGGTTGAAGTAGAGGAATGTGATAGGACTCAAGTATTTCCTATCAATCTTCTGAAAACAACGAGAATTCTTCACAAAAATCCACACAAAACCACAAAAACAGTAGATAATTTGTATTACTTGATGAAAGGGAAACGAAAAATAGCAAGATACAATTGATCCTCTATTCGAGATGAGGATTTATCTCTCCCAAATCTCTAGACGCCGCTAGAGCCCAAAAGAAAACCTAAATATAAGAGATCTCAAATTTCAGCCAAATTCGAGATGCCTTAACCCTAGGAAATCAAGATATTTAAAGCATACAATTCAAAGGGAAATCTCTAAACAGCCCTTACATTCAAATTTCCCTCTTAACTCCCCAAAAAACACTTCCTAAACCACTATTTCCAACCTGGCGGTTTGCACGATGCATGCAGGAGGCGGAGAGTTCCGCGCCTTTTCGCATGGGCCGATCCATATGCGATCGACTGGACCAGCCTAACAGAATGCATCGGGCCTATTGTGTTATAGAAAAGTGCCCTTGAAACTTAATAGAAAAATTTATAATATGATGGTGAGACCTACAATGCTTTATAGCGCAAAATGTTGGCCATTAAAAGAGAAGCATAAAAATAAGTTAAGGGGATGCATAAAAGAGGATGCTCAAGTGGCTGAGTGGCTTTAAAATTAGAAATTGAAAGTGAAGCGAGTATATCCGTGAATAGGTTGGAGTAGCTCCAATAGCAGATAAGATTAGAGAGAATTATCTTAGATGGTTTGATCACATAAAACATCGGCCTTCTGATGATCTTGTTAGTAGAGTTGATGTTTTAGATCTGAGCTATGTTATAGTAGAGGTAGACCTGAAAAGACTTGACTAGAAAGTATTTAAAATGATATCTTTTATTAGATTTAAATGAGAATTTGACTCTTAATAGAAAAAAAAGGTGAAAATGGATTCATGTAGCCAACCCCATGTAGTGGGATAAAAGCTTGTTGTTGTTGTAGTACCATACTTGTGTTGGTTGTACTTCATGAAAGATAAATTAGATGCAAAAAATATATTCAAAAACCCTAGACATCCAAATCCTTCATTTAGTTGGGAAGGCTGCACGAGCGGTGAAACTACATATAATTAAAAAACATGAGAAACTAGGCAAGCTACAGTCAAAAGGTTTGATAAATTGAAAGGGGTGTAATTTGCATTAATTTTATCAGCGTGTTCTTTTTTTTTTTTTCAGCAGAATGATTCAACAAATGTGTGGTTTACAATATATACCATACAGTCAAAAGCATTAACATAAGTCAGAACTTGAAATACATCAATATCAAATTGTTGACACACTGATTCATAGCAAGCCAAAAAAAAAAACAACCTTGCGGTAGATTGCTAGGGTCCACAATTGATTAAATAAACACAGAATGGGAAACTCCACAGCTGTAGACTTTCATGAATTACCTGATAACAACCAATAACAAGCAATCTTGGAAAGGTAGGATGGAATACACAAGAATGGAACTTATTTCCACTGCAGCTCAGCTCATGAGCACATTCTACCTCACTTCCTGAGCCAAGTGACCATACCCTGACGGAGTCTTCACTTACAGAAGCCAGATACTCACCAGTAGGATCCCAGCAAACAGAATCAACATGCATTGTATGTCCCTAGAGTACAGAAAGATGATAATAAAATTACATCCAAGTATTTATTAAAGGAAATAGGAGTTTGTTTAAATAAAAAGCAGAAAAAAAAAACTAAAATTTACAGGTGACAGCCCAAATAATAGAGAATTTTTAAATAGTGAGACAAACATTTTAATAATGACCATCAAACAGGATCAGATGAAACAAGCTCCGGAAAAAGAAAAGCTTTTTAATCGTCAAAGGAACTATTTATTGACAACTTGAACAACTTAGAATGATGTTTGTCCTGCATATCATACGGAAGATCGGGTTATTGACAAAAGACTTGAGAAAGCTGTCGTCTCCACATGCAGAAAATGTTCATAAATTTTACCACTCTCAGAAATACCAAAGGGGAAAACTGAATAAAAATTGGTGAACATTCAGCTCATTAATGTTCAAGATCAAGCTGGAAGGAAGGACATCAGTAACAGGAGACCAGTACCAGAGAACTTCAAAGATCCATAAAAAAAAAAAAAGAAAGGTCCACTTGCTCGGATTTGCTGATTATTTCAATGGAAGTTCCAAATGATATGACATTTATTGCAACTACTGTGAAGGTCATCAAATATTTCCTTTGTAAAGGAAAATCTATAATCATCTGCCTTCGTCTCATGATTACCAAAAAAAATTACAACTCATTAAATAAGTCAGGCAGGAACATAAAAAGCCCAAATTTGAGAGGTATAGAAGCAAATGCAGGGCCATAAAGAGAATGAACACAGACGAATTCATAAGCAAAACCAGGAGAGTAACTGAAATCCTTGTGATAATCATAGCCATCTAAGGGGGACTAACTAAAATGCTAGAACAATCAATATCTTTAAGTGAAATAAAGAGACCAGTACAAGATAAAATTATAAATTCAAAGTTTCATCTGAAGGGGAAGGTTTCCTTGAGTGGATGTCGCATTCGAAGTGCTGCTGTATTGCTCGATAAGGTTCAATGTTGTTAGTAAAAAAAATGGCATTTATCAGGCTGATAGTTAAATTGATGTGAAACAATCTCATGCGAAAGTGATTTGCTTAAAGAAATTTGCACGTTTCGATTTAGAGGCAATAATAAGCAAGATCTTATGCGGAATTGAACGATAAGTTAAATATTAAAGTGATAAAATAGCTTAGGTCTAAACACATGCGAGAGGTTGAGATCATTAAATATTCAACTAAATCTTACTTTGCATACATGAGTGGTTTCAACGAGAAATTCCAATACTAACAATAAGATTAGTTGTTATAAGAAGATCCCTCACACAACTCTCCCTATTACTAGGTTCTAGCGACGAATAATTGACATGACCTTCATGAATCTATTAATAACCATAAACGAAAAGTAAACTAGGAAGATAAGAGCGTTAGGGAAAGAGTTTCACCCAAGGGATGAAGTAATACAACGTTCCGGTGGTGCTTCGTTGGTTGGATCGGAAGTAGGTGGTGCTTGACAGCTTCTTGGATGACTTGGAGAGCCACAATCCTTGCTGGAGTCTTTGGACAGCAAGCAGGTGGCCTGGAGCAGATTTCGGACAGCAATTTTGGTTCTCAAGGATGCAGGACAGCAGTTTTCTGGACTACAAAATTCTGGACAGCAACTGGACGTAACTGGACAGCCACCTATAAGGCCTTGGAAGACCTTGGATAGCTGCTGTGGGACATCTGGAGCTTCTGGACAGCAAATAGCTATGTTCCAGGATGCAGGGCAGCAAGTTGTTTGGCTGGAGATCCCTAGATGCTGTGCAGGATTCAGCAAAATTTCGAGACAGCAACGTGACTCTGTCCAGAAATCTTGGCAGCCCGTTTGGGAGATGAAATTCAGCCAGTTCCTCCTATTGGGTGCACGTGAACATGAAAAGGGAGGGTGGAAAGTTGTGGGGAAAGCAATGGAGAGAACCTGGAGTCAATTCCCTTTGATTTCGGTTCAGGTTTGGGTGGCATTTAGTTGAGGAGCATAGGGGGGAAATCTGAAATTAATTTCAGATTTAGGGAGTCATTTGGAGCAATTGATTTAGAGATTTGAATTTGAAATTTGTGGAGTTTAGGAGGGAAAGTGGGGAGGGGATTGAATTAATTAGATCCTTAATTTGTGGGATCTAATTAATTAAATGGGGGATATGGGTGGCCGGCCATGGAGAGAGGAAGGGAGAGGAGTTGGGTATTAATGAGGTGGGCCCAAGTAATTAAGAGGATTGAATAGTTAAATCTGAAATTAATTTCAGATTTAAACTATTTGGAGGTTTCTCTTAATTTAAGGATGATAATTTAAAAATAGTTTAAAATTCAAATTTGAATTTGAACTTAATTCTATTCCTAAATTAGGGGAGCCAAATTAGGAAAGCAATTATGGGAAATTAAAGGGGAGGGAGATGGGGGAGGCCGGTGGGTTGGGATCTAGTGGATGAGGGCTCGTGAGGAGAGGTGGCCGGCGGTGGAGATGGGGACAGGCCGTGGTGGAGATGGTGGTTTTGGGAGGGGCGGCCGGCGGCTATTAGGCCAAGGCAGCCGGCGGGTTGGGGGAAACAGGGGCTTGAGGTGGAGGAATATGGGAGAGAATTTGGGTGGTGGGAATGGCCGGTGGTGGAAACTATGGACGTAGATGGGTGGAGGGGGAATTCTATGCAAGAAGAAAAGAAAAGAAAGAAAGATAAGAGAGCCGCGAACCTTGGAATCCACCAAGATTGACGGGTATTGCTTTTGCCCTCACCTTGGGCTCTCCATAGAACTCACACAGAGATCTAGGAGAATTGAACTCACCAAGAGATCAAGAAAATATGAACTCACAAAGATAACACAAAAAGAGGAATTTCATTTTCAATCATCATCCTTTCCAAAAGGAAGGGGAAGGCTTAAATAGCCAAATACATGAAGGAAAAAAGTAAAAGACATAATTGCCCCTAGGGCCACATAAGACAAAACCCTCAAGTGAGGGTAGAAAAGGAAAAGTACAAATAACAAATAAAATACATCAAGATAAGTAAACACGATCGTAGCCGTTGATCTTCGATGTCCTCATCATAAATGCCAGCATCGTGACACAGCTTCACAACCTGCTTAAGACAAAAAAGCTTGCAAAAGCAATACAGTACATATGCTTGCAGAAAACTCCTAAGCGTACGAGTACTTAATACCAGTACCAGCCCAGTTAAAGAGAATTATATATGCATTAGCAATCTGTTGAATTAACTACTACTGAAAAAGGAAAACAATTTAAGGATTCAACTATTCAGGACAAGATGTATAATTCAATAGAGCTAAGTAAAAGGAGACTGATAGAGGTAAAAATAAAGTATATTTAAAACCAGAAGCATCCATTCACAGGAATGTAGGGCCACCAAACCTACCTGTAATGAATGCCGGCAAGCCTGTGTCTCTACATCAAATATGGAAACTTTATTCTCACTGGCTGCTGCAAGATATCTACCCAAATGAGGCTGAAACCGCATTTGAGTGGTGCCACCCTGCAGACAAAATAAAAAATAGCAAGAAATATAAGTTACAGGAGTTACATAGGAATAAAATAAATGCATAAGCATGGCCCTTATACACTTTGCTGCTTACAAGCATATACATGCATGTAATCACCATGGCATTTATGCACTCCACAATCCTTTTTGGTATAGATGGTGAAGCAATATAACGTTTAGGTTTCCTCAAGTAACTAGAAAAATTCAATGTATATAGATCACAAAAAATATTCCGATTCGAATATTATAGACCAATAATTATGAAAAAAATTTGCTTCTTTTCTAACATGCAAATCAGTAAACACGAGAATTAGAACTCAGATGATAATGCAATGATTGAATAACTTCAAACAAATCAATGAGAAATTTGAGCAATGTAAATAAACAAGCAATTGCAATCCATTCAACACAATTAACATATCAATTGTGTTATATTTGAACAAAATAAAAAACATCAGCAAGTTAATAACAAGATATTTAGAATAAATTAGATAAAAGAAAACATTCATCAAAATTAAAAAAATCAAGCCCAACATTAAGAAAATAACTTGGCCTAGAATTATGTAGTTGCATTGGCGTCGAACTAGAAGGAATCAGGCGGACATCTTGTACATACATTATTAAAAACATGAGAATAAAATTTTCTTCAATCAAAGTTTTTCAATTACATGTTTCAAATCATCTATTTGTAGATGTCATATTCTTGGGTCAGTACATATAGTTCATAGAAGATCAACCCAGTTTAATATCAAATAACCATATGATGGGGACATCAGATCATGGAAGGTTTATGAGATGCGTGGCCGCCGATCTATGGCCACGATTGAGTCATTGTATTTTTTTTATTTATTTCATGTATTTTTTTTTTATTTATGATGTCATATCGTATTTGTTTTATTTAGTTTCCCGTTGTATCCTCTTATTAAGGGATGTCGTATGTAAGCCCTGAGGGCGTTGTCGTCTTTTCAATTTTTTGAGTCTTATGTAAGAAGCTATTTATAACTCCTATGTTTCTCTTTGCAAGTTAATGAAGAATTATAAAAAAAAATTCTGCACTTGTTTTCTTGTGAGAGCTTGAGAGTCATGGAGAAAGATCCCAAGGAGATGGAGGAATTGTGCATCACCCACCAACCTAGATAAGTCGGGTTCGTGGTTCTACTTCTTATCTCTTCCTCTTCCTCCTCCAATCTCCACCGCCGGCATTACTCATTTCCTGAACCCTTAAGCCGCTTGGCATTTAAAACTTCCCCTCCACCCGACGCCGATACCTAACCCGCCGCCCCATCCATGGCCAACCCCCACTGCCAGCCTCTCCTTGGCCCCTCCCTCCTTCCCCAACTTGCTATCAATTCTTTCCTAAATTAGATTTCACAAATTTGACAACTCTTATTTGAATAAATTCAAATCAATTTGAATTTCAAATAGTTACTTAAATTATAAATCTTATTTTAGGAAACCTATTAAATCAATTCTTATTTAAATTTTAAATTAAGAGAGGATGAGATATTTCTTTCCAATCTTGATTTATTGATTAAGCAAGCATTAATTACCACATTAAATCACTTCCTCCCTCTATAAGCCGCCGGCCCCCCTCCTAGGATTTGAATTAAATTAGTTTCCTAATGCTACCTCCGTTTCCTGGAAACAATTCAAAGTCTTTCTCTGAACCAATTCTCCAAGAATCCACGTCAATTTCTATCCACAAATTTCAGCCTCCCGAATTGGAAATAATTCCAAAACCTGGCCACAATCCAGCCGCCCCCTCCCTAGCCATTTTGCTGGGTCTTATCTCTCCAAAACCCTCCTAAAGCTGACCCAATTCATAATTTTCCTGCTCTCCAAGTTACTACCAGAGTTTCCTGCACCTACCACTTGGTTTGCCTTCAACTTGAAAGCTTCCAAAGGCTGCATTAAGAGAGCAGTTTGTTGTCTAGTTCCCACCGGCTCCCTGTCACAATAGTATCCCCGGCAAAGCTTGTCCTTGCCATCCAGCACTTCCCAAAGTCAAAACAGCGACTTCTCGCATGGATGGCTAACCCGGAGATGGATTACAGCATTGCCTACGACGAACACGGATTCGTGCACATTCTCCATTCAACCTTTTTCGACGTCAACCCGAGGATCGACCATACGATGGAGGATTACATAGAATGTATTTTGGACACCCTAGTTGAAGCCAATGTTTAAAATTGCGCAATTGGGTATTGAGGCATTTTTTGTTCGTGAGGTGAGGCATAAGCCTCAAGGCGTTTTGAGGCGTAAGCCTCAAAATCTAAAAATAGCGTAAAGTCAAAAGTTATTTTTTATATAATATTCAAATAATATGTTAAAGAATGACATATTAACTTTCTATTGAATTATGAAGTAAGAAATTACATACATGAGAAATAAAAAATTGTATAAGTTGTAAAGTGTTAAATGAAAAATGATATAAAAATAGAGTTGAAATCCAAATATTACATGAACAAAACAATATAAAATATATGAACGGCATAAAAGTATCCTATAACATCAAGTTCAACTCTAACTTTTTTCTTTCTTAGTTTCCTACTCATCTACGTTGAATTACTATAGAAAGCTGAAATAATTGACAACAACTTAGAAATCATTTGTATTATCGTTACAAAGAGGATTTTTATTTGAGTTACTATCATAACAAAATGGTTTCTTCCCGGTCTCATCCTGTAGGGTCCAATACTCTCAATCTTTTCTTCTTTATCTATTTCAGTCATATTCATTTTTCATAAATGTTTATCACTAACATAAATATAATACTCTAAAATTTTAAGAGGAGATGGTGGTGGCATGCGGCTTTTTAATGATCTCTTGCGGCGGCTACGATGGTGGTGGCTATGGTGAAGGCAGTGGGTTGGAGGTCGAGGTAATTGAGAGGAGTTGTTGAGGCTTGGGGGTGCAAGAAGGCATGATTTTTTGGGGGCTTTTGTATAAAATTTAGGTAATTTTTAAATTTAAAAAATTCATAAATATAGTGAGGCGTACGCCTCATGCCATCGAGGCGAGGTGCACCTTAAGGCGGACCTCATGCCAGCAAGGTGAGGCGCGCCTCATCCAAGCTGAGGCGTAAGCCTCATAGAAAAGCTAGAGGCGTAAGCCTCGAGGCGTTTTTTACTGGAATTGCGCTAAGGCAGGCTCAAGGCGAGCCTCATATTGCGCAATTTTAAACAATGGTTGAAGCTATTGAAGAACAACTTGAGATCGTCGAGTGGAGGATCGCACCCGGCCCTTGACAAAGGTTTTCTAGTTTTCTTTTTCTCGTATCTCTCAAGTCTAATTCTTTCTTGTGACTTGATTGCAGTCATGAAGGTCGCATTCGCCTGAATTTGCCGAGCTTAGTAAACGTAGGGAATTGAGTGCACTTCTTTGCTTTTTACATCTTATTGGTAGATTAGGGATTTCGTTGAAAGCTACTATTTTGCATAATATTGTTTTTCCTTCAATATTTTGATGGCTCAAATCTCTTGGTATGTAACTTGGCCTAAGCGGAAGTAACCACTCATATGTTTTGATTCATCATTTTATTTGCAAATAAGTTCCTTTGTTATTTCTCTAATCAAGGATTTGTGAAATTTCTTAATAAAATCATTTGCAAGCATCGTAGTTCTACATCACCATCAAACTCAAACATGATTTCATCCTAAATTTAATTCCAGAACGAGCCTGAAATTTTAAAAAATGAAAGTGCAACCGGAAAAGGTCAACAAGTAGTTAAATTGCAGCGTGAAATAGAAACTACACAAATAATTGTGGTGCATAGAAATCATATCAAACAAATTTTTTTCATTTCATTCTTGTAGATTGTTAAAGTATCAAACGGTAGGAATCAACAGTCCTACGTCAAATAGAGCCACTAAATAAAAGCGTGTTTTAAGCCGTTTTATAAAAAAGCAAAATCGATATAGAAAGTGGGGAATGGACAACACCTAGTCAGTAGTCACTAGGAATATATGCTCCTAAAGCCTCTAAATGATGCTGAGATGCCTAGGACAACAAGCTACATCAATGTACTAAGTTGTCTAAGTGTTGTGGGGGTTTTACTAGGGTGTGGACAGCAACTACACACTTGTTTAGAGTCACCTTAAGGCTAGCAATGGGTCAATTGGGAAAGTTGTAATGACAAAGACAGCACTTAGATGATGCAATATGCTTGCTTAATATGATAAAAAACATGCAGAATTTTACTGGACAGCAATGTAAAATAGAGAATTTATAACAAGTAGGCAATGGTACGCATGCAAACGAGTTTCACAATTGTTTAACTAGACTCCTAGGAACTTCTAGAACATGCAAGACATGCTACCATGCTCTGATACCAAAATGATGTGATGCAAGCTTGGAGTTACATAAGATTATAAAAAGAATTTACTAAAGTTTAACCTTTATAAAGTTATGCGTCAATTCCGAGTTAGTTACAAGAATTCTCAGTATTCCACTTGCTTAGGCAAATAGTTGTATGAAGATTAACCAAGACAATTTAATCTAATACAAAGGCAAAGTAATGTAAGAGCTTAACACACAAATCCAAAAGTTAATAAGGAGTTGTTCACCTTGAGGACCAACTCTCTTCCCTACGAATCTAGGTTGAGCGGAGGAAGATCATCCACGCTAGAAATGAGGTAGCCACTAGGACGGACGAGCCGAGGAACGTCGTTGTTGGGAAGGTAGTTGGAGGTGGAGGTGGAGGTGGCATGGGTGGATGACCGTTGATGGTCCACTCGTAGTCCGAGAATTGATCGTCGATGACGTCCACAAGGGTGGGGAGGATTCGGTTCAAGTAATCTTCAACGTTGTCGTCAAAACCAAACCCGACGTCGAAGAATGGTGATCGAACGATGTGGATGTCTCCGTAGACGTCGAACACGAATCCGCTATCAACTTCGGGATCCGTCATGCATCATTTGCCGGGAGATGGAGGAGCAAAGACGGGAGCAAGGAGAAAGGAGGGTGGACGTCGGTGGCCGGCGTGAAGTCTTGGGGGAATCGGCTAGGATAGGAGAGCAATAGGTGCTTGCAGGAAATCTGAAGTAATTTCAAATTCTAGACGTTTGGGGAAAGGATTTAAGTTGAAAATTCAAATCAAATCCAAGAGGGGAGGAGGGGCGGTAATGGAGGGGATTTGAGGCTGATTTAGTGGTGATTAGGAGTTAATTGGGAGAGAGAAAAGGCCCATTAATGGGGCCGGCCATAAGGTGAGGGGAGAGAGGTTTAAGAATTAAGAAAGTGGGGCCAAGGTTTAATAGCTAATTCGTAATCAAATCTGAAATTGTAATTTCAGATCTGATTATATTTTAAGTAACTTTCCAAATTAATAGGATATGAGAGGGAAAAGAATTTGAATTTCAAAATAGGCTTTAATCTCCTTAAATGTCTTTCCTAAATAGAGGAATATTAATTAGGAAATTAATTTAATCAAGGATATTTGAAATTCAAACGGAGTTGGATCAAGGGGGTAAGCCGGCGGCAAAATGGGAGGCTGGGGATCGACAGGCTGGGGCTCACGGGTGGCTGCCAGCCGTGGGAGCTGGGGTCGGCAGAGGGGGCCGGCTGCTGGAGGGTGTAATTGGCCGGCGTCCAAAGGCCTGGGCGATCCAATGAGGCCGGCGGAAAGGAGAAATATAGTGAGGAAAAAAAAACAAAAAGCTTGGTGAAGGATAAAAATTTGGAGAAATCAAGGAATTGCTAACCTCACTTACTTCTTCCTCAAGATCTCACAAGGAGGTCGTAGGAATGTCGGAACTCGCACAGAGATCCACGAAACTCCCTTCTCAAGAACTCACGAAGAGAACTTAGGAAAATGTAGAACTCACAAAGAGATCGATAAGTAGAAATTTTCATTCAACAATAATCAATCCTCATACATGATAAGAGAGCCATATATATAGGCTTCCAAATGACAACTAACACAAAAGACTAGAATGCCCCTTGGGCTACAATAGCAACCAACTACCCATAAGGGCAAAAACGGAAAAAGTGAAATAAAATGCTTAATACATAAAATGCTAATACAGATAAGCATAAAAAATAAAGACTATCCATCATGCTATCGATCTCCTGTGAAGCCTCTGATAAATGCGTCGAAACCTCTTATCGATGTCCCCATCACTTATTGACTTGTCATTAAATTGATTTGAAGAGTTTTGCTAATTTTATGTGAGCCATGTTAATTAAGTTGTGGCTTATATCCATTTTAAGGTTCAATAAGAAGAATTAAATTGAGCTATCATTCTAAACTTTGATAAGAATATTATGAATTGAATCTCCACTCATCACAGATGCCAAACAGACCATGACTCATTACTTCAAGTATAAGAAGAATATAATGTAGACATAATCGTATTGAACTTAGAATGGCTATTAGAGTGGGTAGTATGTTCTTATGCTATGGACTAGATACCCAAGTTATGGGTCTCACAAACGAGCTATGAAGAGAAGGTAGGCCAATTGGTGCGTCTTATAACCTAATTCTATCGGCAATGACGTTTTGAAATGTGATGTAATGTATATTTTAATGCATGTATTAATGAGATGACTTAGTATGAATCTTACAACAATTGAGAGAGATCAAGATCAAACTCAAGTCATTATCCTCTTTGTCTGATAAATTGAGTCAAATATTAATATATTCGAGCTATGGACCTGGGTGTTTATATAGTAATTTAGTTCTTAAAAGGGCATTTAGGTGATTTATTATCCTCAAGATGATTTTATAGTTTTCTTGGGTTATTCAATATTCTATTAAGACCCTAGGATTTGATTTGGGATCATTTGGATGCTATGGTGCATTTGATCACTTTTTAATGTATCAACAAATTTTTAGTAATGAATATACCATAAAAAAATTAATCTCTCTTTTGTATTATTTAAAAACATTTTTTATAAGATATCATTTCTGCTGTGGTGCATATGCCCCAATATATTTGTGAACTATTAGCATGACCATCATACATTGAAAAAAAAAATCATATATTTATTTACCATTCATAGACATGTACATTATTCATAAGTGATTTCTACCTCTGAAAATACCCTATGAGATATCATCGTAATTCTAATTAAGAGCAATTTTTTCATTTTGAATTCGTTTACATAAGTCGATTTTGCATTTAATGTAACTGCAATTTACCAACAAAGCTATTTTTGGCCAATTGTTGAAATTTGTCTATAAACAGGTGGTGCTTACACCTATGTGTTGCAGGTTTCACTGGGGCCAATTTTGACTTGCAAATTTTATTAATCCTATTTGTATAAACCTTAAATGCCATGTGAAAGATGTTAACGCATGGTTTTAACTAGTCCAAGCTACTACCCTAATATTCATGCATGTTAAAACCAAGTTTCCCTCTCACAAGCCAACCCTATCTCATCCAGTTGATAAAGGATTTTTCTTATACTAAATAGGTCGCGAGTGAGGAATGGCCTGCAGAAGGAGAGGGATTAAAAAGTTTCCCTCTCACAAATGGTCATAAATAGCAGTTATATTCCACAAAAATAACAGATCGTTAATATTAAATCCATAGAAAATTTTAGTTCAAGATTTGTTAAATTGAAATATTTGTTATATTTGTACTTTTTGTTTAATTATTAACTAATTTATTTGTTAGTTTTATAATTGTCGGTATCATTTTGTAATTTAAGTTCCATTCATACGATTGTTTCGAGGGGTGTCAATTATTGACCCAACCCGATAACCCGACCAAAACAATCCAGGTTCGGATCTACCCGTTTAACAAACGAGTCTGGTTCGGGTTCCAATTTATAACTTGTTTAAAAAATCAAGTCGGGTCCAGGTCAACCCCCTAATTCCAAATTTGACCCATCCCCATCTGAACTAGCCAATCACCCCAACGCATCATCTTACCCCGGACTCGAGTCTCTCGCACCCCAAGCACCAGTAGCCTCACTCGTAGCACTCGCCCCAAACTTGCGCACAGAGCTCGCCCTGAACAAGCACACCCACGCTCGCACTTACGCCTGCGGTCTCGCTCGCAAAGTTCTGCACGCAGCCCGTGCTGGAAGCTCGTGTGTCGTGCTCTCGCACAGGCAAGTAACGGGTCTAAATTTCTGACCCATTTACAAAACTGGGTCAAGTACAGGTTAGCTGAATTGGGGATCGAGTCAATTTAGGGTTCGACCTGCCCGAATACCCATTTTGACACCCTAATTGTTTCATCCAAACCTATAAAACACGATTACACAATCCTTATGTTTTCTTCATACGTTTAGGCCCTAGAATGATTTTCCTAATAATACATGGACATTGGTGAAGGTGTTGAGGAGATATCACAATTGGATGACTCCTCTCCATGATTTTGGTGGCTCTTATCATGTTCAAAAAGTTGTGAATTATGCTTTGGAAGATGTCATGGTGTGAAGTGACTTGAGCCATAAGAAGGGCTCCAAGACGCAATGAAAGCTGCCACAGTGGGGAAAGGTGAAATTTATGCCATCATGTTTCAAGAGGGAGAGATGGAGCTCTGTGAGGGTACAGTTCTTACTGTAGCCATAAACGATGTCATCTTTTAGTTTTCATATGCTCAAGTTTAAGATTACCTTCCTTGCAGTATGAGGTAGAACATTCTCAAAGAGAGATCTAGAGATCAGGTATGTCGCATAGACAAAAGATTTTCAAAGACAGGGAAGATGTCTAAGCAAGGAGACAGATACACATGAGAGCAATACATAGATCAAGTGTTAGCTTGACATAGGAAATCAAATGCAATGAGAGCGGGAAAGAATTAGGGATGTCTATGACTTGGGTTGACAGGATTTTGGGACTGGAGCAAGGAGACACGAGTTAGAGAGGAAGCACAAAAGTGAGGCATGCATGGAGATAGAAAGCGAGCAGACCATTACATAGGTGTGGCAATAGCATTAGGAAATGAAAGAGGACATATGAATGTCCGATAAAGGGCAAAAGCGAAAGCTAGGGATGAAGTTAGAATGTAGGAGAAAGTGGACACGTTGGTGCGAAATTGGTAACCAAGCAAGCAAGGACATCGAAACCGTGCAAATCAAGAGTGAG
The DNA here is from genome assembly GCA_019514585.1 of Dendrobium officinale. Classification (NCBI taxonomy): domain Eukaryota; kingdom Viridiplantae; phylum Streptophyta; class Magnoliopsida; order Asparagales; family Orchidaceae; genus Dendrobium; species Dendrobium officinale. The sequence goes on from CM033692.1 coordinate 17,140,046, forward strand.
AGTTGGTATTGTTAAAATAAAAAAAGAAGAGGTAACAAATGATTCTTGATTAGGAGAATATATCAAAAATTGTGTGACCATGGAGCGAGAGATATTGTAGGCATTTGTAATAGGAAATGCGCGATCATGCACGATCATGTAGCAGAATATGCACGAATCCGAGGGAAGCGAAGTCCTTGCATATATGCTAAGGATTCTTGATGATGTAGGCTTAGGATCTAATTTTGAGGCAAAAAAAAAAAAAGACCATTCATATTTTTCAATATCATTGAAACAATATGCCACTAACTTTCCGTACATTTTCACAATCAAACTTTTGCATGCTTGAAGCTTCACCAATAAAGCATATAGATAAGTTCACATTTTTTGTAAATGTCAGTCCTAGGAACAGTTCAACTTATGCAAGTGTCAAAGCACCTTCAGAACAGAAAATAGCAAGAAACCATTTACAAGCTATAAACATAAGTCAACAAAGAAAGAGATTAATAATTCAAAGATTTCTAGCATTATTCAAAAACACTTCAAGAGATTTTTATTGTTAGACCTTAAATAATACAGTGCATTTCAGTTGGAGATCATAATACAATCAGTTTTATTAAGTTTGATCTATGATCATAAATTGATAAAGCATAAAGAAAGTATTTCCCCGTATTTTTCTTCAACTTTAAATTAATTCTAGATCAAATTTCAAGAGCCATAGAAAGAAGATGAAACAAAAAATATAAAGTTGACAGATCAATCAACTTGATATACCTTGAAAACGCGAGTATAGTTTCCATTATTGATACTCCAATAACGGATTTCCCCATCACCATCGCACGAGCATATAAGGTCATCTTTAGTCGGGTGGAAGTCCAAAGACATAACAGATGCGGAATGTCCAGTGAAGGTACGCAACGAATAGCCAGGCTGAAAAATCACAGCATGCAATTAACTTATCATCCAATATGATGGATATTCTTTAAAAAGAAAAGGAAAAAGTCATAGTATAACACCATTAACCATAAATATTGTAGCACACCAAGAAAGATGCTAAGTAAAAATTTTATGAAATCTCTTTATGAATAAAAGTACATTCACTAAACTCACACAAAAATTCAAAGATTAAAAATCAATATGTTAGAAAACTGATAAGTCTGGTGGGATCAAACAATGAAATGAATATCTAACAGAACAAAGGCAAAAGCTAGCAAGCCATTAAAAAAGAATAATTGCTTATGAGGAAATGAACGCAACAAAAAAAAAACATTAATCAATGAACAAATAAAATAATAGCAAACAGGTCAAGCAAAATAAAAGACACAGTTTATATGGTTCAACTAAAATAGTTTCCTGATCCATGAGAGAAGACAGGAAATGATCACAATGCCGAACCACAAATCCAAGTATTCTCAATCTCACTGCAAAAGAAACTAAAAATCTTGCAAGCAAAACAAATAAGAAAATTTCCTAATATCTCCCAGAAATATAAGAACCATATAAAAAGATAATAATGCATGAATCTAAATCAACCAATATGAGCTATTCTCAAAAAATCAAGTTGTTTCAATTGTATGCAGTTGAGAACTTTCATAGTAAGAGAATCTACAATAAGAACAAATTTAATGCCGTTGAAGAAGTACATGGAAGAAATCTAGGGAAGTAGAAATCACAAGCCAACCTAATATTAGTTCTCATAAAAATGGATTAATTGAGGAACAACACCCACAAGCTTCTTGGCTGACTTGTTTGACATCATTTCTAAAGCTTTTAATAAATCTACTTTAGATTTTAAAACTAGTACTATTATAAGAAAATGAAGTAAATTTGAAAGAAATCCATTACCCCGACCTCCATCAGCAGCTACTACATTTTTAAGAGTTTTATAGCATATACTTCATGAATTGAGTACAACAACACAACATCAAGCCTTTATCCCAATATGTGAGATCAGCTACATGAATTCTTTTTCTCCATTATGAACTATTAAGAGTCAAATTCTCATTTAAATATAATAAAAAGGCCACTTCTAATAAATTCTAACCAAGTCTTTGAAGGTCGTCTACCTCTATCTTTCTTAACATAGGTCATATATAATACATCTACTCTCCTAACCGGGTCATTGGAATGTTAACGTTTTATGTGACCAAACCATCTAAGGCAACTCTCTCTAATATTACCTACCAATTGAGCCACTCCAACCTTTCATGTATATACTCGTTTCGCATTTTATCTCTAAGAGTAAAGCCACACATTCACCTAGAGCATCCTCATCTCAACAACACTTAACTTAGTTTTATACTTCTCTTTTAATGTCCACTGCGTCATAAAGCATTACGGGTCACACCACCATCCTATAGAATTTTACATTAAGTTTGAAGGGTACTTTTCTATCACACAATAGGCCTGATGCATTCCTCCATTTCAACCATCCAACTTGAATTCTACTAATAATATCCACATCTATTTCAAAATCACTTTGAACAATAGACCCGATATATCTAAAATATGTACTCTTTTTAATGACTTAAGCGCCCAAAGTCGCATTCCCTCCGCTATCTTTTACCTCTAAAAATACACTTGATGTATTAGGTTCTAGATCCAATCAAATGAAAACCATTAGACTCTAAGATTGACAGCCATATATCAAGTTTCCTTCAACTCCCTCTCTAGACTTATGATGGACCGGCGGCTGAGCCGATGGGCCCCACTAGGTGGATGGCAGCATGCAAGAAGAGGGGGGGATCAAGGGGGAATAATTCCACCTATAATTACTTACCATAGAAAACCAAAATTGAGAGGGAATTAGGAAAGATTTATTTAGAGAAAGAGGACTGATTTGAATTCAGATTTGGGAGAAAATTAGCAAAGAATTATTAAAGGAAAGATGGCTAATTTGAATTAAAATTTGGGAAGTAAATAGGAAGACATATACTAGAGTTAATTCAGTTGTTTTATTTTCATTATGTGAATTGTGTTTTGCTATAACTTTCTTTGGAGTTGTTCCTAGCGACACCTAGGGTTTTTGGAGAGCCGACTACCTCTGAATAGTAGATCAACTTAAATCTTGATTTTTTTAGCCGAAATAAAAATCTTTCTCACTGATTTCTAAAGTATTTTCTATTCGTTATAATTATTTTAGTTGTGAGGGGATCGGATTCTTATCAAATTAGTATCAAAGCACGATTCGTGACCTTTGGCGTCGAAGAAAATTGATGCTTTTGAAGAGAAACTAGGAGCAGTTGGCCACCTCAAATCTGAAGTTGAGGAACAGATTTCATCCATGGAAGCAAAGGTTTTTTTAACCAAGATGACATGATAAAGAAAATATTGGAGCTTCACACTCATGTGGCAACATCGGAGGCAAGTGCATTGGCGGGGGGCCGAGGAAGTGGGGAAAACCTCAATATTGGCACAATAGAGAATGATCAAGAGGTAGAAATATTGGGTAACAGGGAAAATACGCCACCTCTTGAACCAATAACTAATAGGAAGATGGGTGAAGAACATGGCACGAGGAGAAATTAAGAGGAAGAAAAGAGCAAGGCTGATTTTGAGAAAGAAGATTTTATGAAAGGAGGGGTGGGAGAGAACAATGGAGTGATCACAACAATCACCACATATGAGGAGCTGAAGGTGGAAGAGAAAGTTGGGGCGAAGGGGATCCAAAAGTGAGAAAACTGAAGATGCCCGTTTTTTAGGGGAAGATGTTCATAGGTGTATTTATAGGGTGGAGAGGTACTTTGCAGTGAATGGGCTAATGAAGTAGAGAGTCACGGCTTCAGTTTAGTCTTGGCTTCTTATCTCATTCTTCTATCCACAAGTTTCCACTCTTTCTTCTCAAGTTATTGGAGGTGTTGGTTGGCCGATTTGATAGCATTTGCCGGAGGAGTTTTGTGGTGGACGTTGGCCCAAGTAGCTGTGGTGGACCCTTGGTTTGCATGTCCTTAAGCACTTCTTTTATTTTACCTACTATTTCGTTGCATGTGAGGTGACCGCTAGTCGGTTGTTCTGAGGGTAGCTTGTTTTAATTTAAATTTAGTCTTCGTTTTGTTTAACTTTCGTATATTTTGAGGTTTATTTGGTGTTGGCTTTCTAAATTTGAATTGAGAAAAGTTTTACTAGCCCTTGTGTTCTCCTTTTGATTTTTCTATCTAGTTGTCTGCATCAAGTTTGGTATCAGAGCCTAGGTTAGCATATCATAGGTTGGTGTGTGAGTTTTTTCTTAAAAAACAAGAATGGCTAATCAAAATAATCAAGGGGATTTGCAGCAAATGATGCAACAATTGACTGATTTACAATATCAAATAAATTACATGGCTAACACACTTGCAAATTTGAATGTCAACAATGCTAATGCACAAAATTCTAAAAGTGAAGAAGAAATCCCTAGGAATCAAAGTAGACATCACAGGAATTGGGATCATGAGATAAAAATCGATGTCCATAACTTTGAAGGTAAGCTACAACCCGATCAATTCATGCAAATGGGAAGAAAAGATGGACCAATTTTTCAAATGAAAAAAAATACCTGATAGTAGGAAAGTTAAGTTTGCTAGCTTAAAACTCACTGGTCATACATTAACTTGGTGGAAGAACCTTTAAAATAATAGACTAAGGCGAGGAAAAGATAAAATCCAAAACTGGGATAGAATGAAAGAAAAAATGAAAGGAAAGTTTTTGCCTTCTGATCACTCACGAACCATATTCCAATAATTTAACAATCTTCGTCAAGGAAATCAAACAGTTGAAAAATATATTGAAACCTTTTATAAACTCCAATCTCAAAACGACTTAGATGAATTTGAGGAGAGAATTGTCACTAGATACATTAACAGATTAAAATGGACAATTCAAGATCAATTAAACTCGCACCATATAATCAAATTTGACGAAGCTTATCGAATAGCCTTAAAAATTGAAAAGCAACATCAACGATGTCAAAACAAGCCACCTGAAACTTATAAGCGACAACAAACTGGTGGGATTAAAATTCAATCTTCAAAACAACCTGTGGGAACATCTGGTGTGCGAACAAAAACATTTGAAACTCAAACTTTAGATAAAGGTAAGGGATTGATGGGACCCAAACCTACTGAACCACCCAAGCTGATTGGACCATGTTACAAATGCGAATTGTATGGGCATCTTTCAGTTGCTTGTAGGAAAAACAACCCTCACAGAATTAATTATATTGAAAATGACGAAGAAATAGAGGAAGAGGAAGATGAAGAAGAAAATTAAACTAAACCCGAAAATGAAATTAAGTTAGAAAGGGTGGACGTAGAAGGCGACCAAGGTGACAAATTCTTAGTAATCCAATAAATCCTAACTACCAAAATGGAAAATGGGGATAAATGGATTAGGAAAAATATCTTTCAAACCACTTTCACTATTAAGAAAAAACTTTGTACTTTAATGATTGATAATGGGAGTTCAAGTAATTTTGTCTCACAACTAGTGGTAGATAAGCTTAAGCTAAAATCCAAATCTTACAAAATCTCTTGGTTCAAAGAAGGAGATGAAGTTCCTATCACAAAGCAATACATAGTTAATCTATCAATTGGAAGCTCTTATAAGGATCAAGTTGTTTGTGATATTGTGCCTCTTGAAGTCTGTCACATCTTATTGAGTCGTCACTAACAATTTGATCATAAAACAATTCATAATAGGGAAAAGAACACCTATACTTTAATTCAAAATAATAAGGAATTCACTTTGTATCCTCAAAAGCACATTCCAAACCCACCTGTCAAAAATACCAAAACTGCAAAAACAACCACTCCCGAACTACTCATTAACACAACAACAACAACAACATCAAGCCTTTATCCCACTATGTGGGGTCGGCTACATGAATCCTTTTTCTCCATTGTGTCTTATTAAAAGTCAAATTCTTGTTTCAATCTAATAAAGAAAGGTCATTCCTAATATTTTCTAACCAAGTCTTTTTAGGTCTGCCTCTACCTTTCTTAACATAAGTCAAATCTAATACCTCTACTCTCCTAACCAGGTCATTGGAAGGCCGTCGTTTTATGTCACCAAACCATCTAAGGCGACTCTCTCTAATCTTATATCTTCTACTGGAGCTACTCCAACCTTTTCACGTATATGCTCATTTCGTATCCTATCTCTAAGGGTAAAGCCACTCATCCACCTGAGCATCCTCATCTCTGCCACACTTAACTTAGTATTATGCTTCTCTTTTAATGACCAACATTCAGCACCATAAAGCATTGCAGGCCTCACAACCATCTTATAGAATTTTCCCTTAAGTTTGAGGGATACTTTTCTATCACACAACAAGCCCGATGCATTCCTCCACTTCAACCATCCAACTTGAATTATGCTGACAATATTCCCATCTATTTCACCATCACTCTGAACAATAGATGCAAGATATCTAAAACGTGTACTCTTATTAATGACTTGATCGCCCAAAGTCACAATCCCTCACTAGGTCTATTACTACTAAAATTACACTCCATAAATTCCGTTTTAGATCTACTCCTTAACACAAATGTATTGAAATAAACTGAGATCGCATATTTGATGTTAGGAAAAGAGTCTGATCCAAGCTCTCAAATTCCCAAAGAAATACAACATTTAATCGATAAATTTTCTGACATAACCGCTGAAGAGTTGCCAAAAGCTTTGCCCCCAATGAGAGATATCCAACATTATATTGATTTAATCCTTGGAGCAACATTACCTAATCTTCCCCATTACTGAACGAGTCCAACTAAACATGAAGAACTTCATAAGAAAGTAACTGAACTTTTAGAAAAGGGTTTAATCAAAGAAATCTTAAGTCCTTGTGTTGTGTCTGCTTTACTTACACCTAAAAAAGATGGAATCTGGAGGATGTGTGTGGATAGCTGTATCATAAATAAAATAACCATCAAATATAGGTTTTCAATCCCTAAGCTCGATGACATGTTAGATATGCTAAGTGGTGCAAAAATCTCTTCTAACATTGATATGAGAAGTGGGCATCATCGGATTAGGATTAGACCTGGTGATGAGTGGAAAACTGCGTTCAAAACCAAGGAAGGATTGTATGAATGTCTAGTTATGACTTTTGGATTGTTTAATGCTCCTAGTACATTTATGACATCAATGAATCATATCTTAAGGTCTTTCATAGGAAAATTTGTAGTTGTGTACTTTGATGATATTCTGATTTACATCACTCACCCTTTTTAGCACCTTAATCATGTGAAACAAATCCTGCAAACTTCAAGAGAACAAAAACTGTACATCAATCTAAAGAAATGTTCTTTATGACTCTAAGTTTGACCTTTTTAGGGTATATCATGTCTGCGAAGGGAATTAAAGTTGATCCTGTTAAAATTGAGGCAATTCAAAACTGGCCTACTTCTAAGAATATCAGTGAGGTGAGAGGGTTTCACGATCTAGCTTCTTTCTATCATATATTCATAAAAAACTTCAGCACCCTAATTGTTCATATCACTGACTGCTTAAAAAAAGGAATCTTTAAATGGATACATGAAGCTGAACAAACTTTTCAAATAATCAAAACAAAAATGAGTTAAACTCCCATTCTTAGTTTGCCAAATTTTGATAAAATCTTTGAAGTTGACTGTGATGCCTCACATATTGGTAGCTTAGGGAATTTACTTAGATGTCTTGCTGATGAGAAACCTTCCCAATGGAATTTGATCCTACCCCAAGCTGAGTTTGCATATAATAATTCTGTTAATCGATCCACTGGAAAGACTCCTTTTGAAATAATTTATGATCAGCCAATTCCTCACACATTTTGGATAGAACTTGTTTACCCTTGCCTAACAAAATTAGTGCTGAAGCCACATAAACTGTTGCTCATATTAAATCAATCCAACAGCAAGTCCTCGAAAAACTCCGTATGGCAAATGTTAAATACAAATCTGCTGCTAACAAACACTGAAGGGAATTTTATTTTCAAGAGGGTGATTTTGTTATGGCCTATTTTCGTCGCCAGTATTTTCCTGTTGATACTTTTGGCAAGCTAAGCCGGAAGAAGTTTGGACCTTTTCGTATTCTGCGAAAATTGGGCACGAATGCCTATCTCCTGAATATTCCTATCAATGTTGGAACTTCTCCTGTATTTAATGTTTCTGACATTTCTCTGTATGAAGGAAATTCAGATGATTCTGTGGAGGTTGAGACTTTACCAATTTCCAATTCCGTTCTACACAGGGATGATCAGATTGAAGATGTTCTTGATATCAGGACTACTCAGACTAGTCATGGAGAGCACAAAAGGTTCTTGGTTAAATGGAGCAACCGTCCATTAACTGATTGTACATGGATGGATACGGTAAAGCTAAAAAATCGTCATCCGAATCTCTATCAAAGAGTTGTTGAAGCTTTCTCATTAGGAGATGAGATTCTCCCACCGGGGGGGAATTGATGCATGTAAATTTCAAATTTTTTAGTATTATTGTAATATGAATGCTATATATTTTTTTATGCTACCCTATGATGGAAGGCAACCAATGATCATGAGTAGGTAGTGTTTTGGACATGTCATTCTTTGGGGTGTGCTAGCTACTTTGGTGCCTTGGCTCTTGGGATGATGTGGGCTTCTCGGTTTGGGCTTGGTTGCCTCGGGTTAGCTTCCCCTTTTGGTGAGCTGTTGTGTTCTTCTTCTAAAATCAGCTCATTATTATTTCATTTAGCTGCCTTTTCAGCTCATAATTGGGTGTCCTGGTTCTCCACCCCTTCTCTGGTGGCCTTTCGGTTTCTCCGCCTGGCTCATGTCCCGTGGCTGGCTGTTGTTGTTCCCCGTGGTTCCCCGTTCATGTCCCCCGTGTGGTCTTTTCGGTTGCTGTTCCATGCGTTGCCTGTTGGTCTTTTAGTTGGTTCAACTGGATGTGATTGGGGATATTTGGCTACCTCTTTTCACCTATAAATATTTGATGTTTTGAGGCATTTAGAGGTTGCTGATTGCTGAGTAAAGTTCTCTAAAAACCTGAGGATTTCTTCTTGGGAAAGCTTGTGAGCTTGTTCCATTTCTCTTCTCCTCTCTTCAATTTCATCTTGGGCTTCTTATCTCATTCTTCTCTCCACATGTTTCCACTCCACTTGTATCTTTCTTCTCAAGTTATTGGAGGTGTTGGTTGGCCGATTTGATAGCATTTGCTGGAGGATTTTTGTGGTGGACGTTGGCCCAATTAGTTGTGGTGGACCCTTGGTTTGCATGTCCTCAAGCAGTTCTTTTATTTTACCTACTATTTTGTTGCATGTGAGGTGACCGCTAGTTGGTTGTTCTGATTGTAGCTTGTTTTAATTTTAATTTAATCTTCGTTTTGTTTTACTTTCGTTTGTTTGGAGGTTTATTTGGTGTTGGCTTTCTAAATTTGAATCGAGAAAAGTTCTACTAGCCCTAGTGCTCTCCTTTTTGACTTTTCTATCTAGTTGTCTGCATCACAAAAATATATAGGCTAAAAGCTGATTATTGATGTAATCCAATTGAAATAGGAAAATACTTACTCAAACCACCGTGTTTGAATACAAGTAATAGCTTTGACATATATATCCTAAATAACTTGAATATAACCAGTATTAACTCTCTTTTTTTTTTCTAGAACTCTCCAAAGTAGTTCTCTTAGAACTTTATCATATGTTTTTCCTAAATTATAGATATCATATGTAGGTCCTTATTCTTTCTATAATTCTTCATCAGAACTCTCAATAAATTTATAGCTTCCATAGTAGGCTTAACCGACATGAATCCAAATTGATTTTTAGAAACATTAATATCAAGTCGTAACCTATGTTCAATCAGTTTTAATGTATGATACATTAACTTAATTCCACTACAATTCATACACTCTTGTACATCACATTTATTCTTAAAAATAGAAACTAACACACTTGTCCACTCATCTAACATCTTTTTAGTCTTCAAAATAATATTAAGAAGTTTAGTGATGTATAAAAATAGCTTCTTTCATGAGAAGAATTATATGGCTAGAACTGCCTAGTGTAAAATCATTTGCATCCAAAGCTAAGAATATTGATTACAACTCAAAACTAAGACACTAATTGCTTTAAATTTTAATTGAGAAAAACCGAAAAGACAAATTTTGTGCATCAAATCTTATTAATCCAAACCACAAAGAAAAGAACGAATTCAAAACTGCTCAATATTGCTTGGTTCCCAAAAATATATTTACAAGTGTATGCATCTATGATGCACCGACACTCTGCTTAAAGAGGTATGCAGTGTCGGACACATGTCGGACACGGACACGCGTCCGACACTGCATGGACACGTGTCCGACACGGCATTGGAGTGTCGTAATTTAAAAAATTAAAATTAAAACCGGACACGTGTGTCCAACACACATGTCCGGTTATTAAATAATAAAATTGTCCGATTCGTTCTATTTAGCCTTTTCAGCCAACGTGAAGCTCTATTTTTCCGATCCACGAAAGAAATCTTCTAGGGCGGACCGGGCGAGCTCGCAGCCGACGCCAAACGGAGCCCGCTGCCTTCGTGTCCCGTTCCTTCGTCATTTCTGCTCGAGCCGAGTCCGAGCCGAGCTCGTATTTCCCATTCCTTCGTTCCTGCGTGATTTTTGCGGTTAGCCGAGGCAAAGTTCGCAATCAACGCCAAACAGAACACCTTCTACGCACAAGAGAGCTAAGACCTGTAAGTGAATTTCGCCATTTCTTCTCTTTATTATTGAAAAAGCTAATGTACATGCTCGGCACCGCTAGGTACATGCTCGGTACCGCTTAGTACATGCTCGGTACCGCTAGATACATGCTCGGTACCGCTAGATACATGCTATGCATCTATTTTACACATAATCAAGATTTTACATTAGTTTCCTAATGATTGAAAAATTGCTTTCAAAGAAACTGTTGGGGCCAAAATTCACATTTTAAATACATAAGGAAAGCCATATTCCAAGAAAATTCAATTAAAACATCAAGCAGTAAATGACAGGACACGTTGAGAATGACAATGCAAAAACATTTTAAAAAGCAAAAACAAAAGTGACAGGAGAGACCAAAACATATAGAACTACGACGCTAAGCTCTAGAAGAGAAAGGAACGGGAAAGTTGGAAGAGAAGATATTTGTAAATGTGCAAGGAATAGGCATTAATTACATTGTCAACATCCCAAACTCTCACTGTTTTGTCAAAGGATGATGTGGCAAGACGGGGAATGTTTGGGCTGAAACGAACATCCGTTACCAGTAAGTTGTGCTCTTCCAAAGACGATTTGGTCTTCAAAGTATCCGTGTACCAAAGTACTGTCTGCAGCAGTAAATCGTACATCAAATCAACAGATGTCACATTTTCTCAGCAAAAACTCAAAATCATAAGAAACAAAGCATAAAATTGGTATTTGAAAGCTCGGCAAATCAAACCTTCTTATCATGACCACCAGTTGCCAAGAGTTTTCCATCTGATGAGAAAAATGACAGCATATGACTTTGTTTGTGCTCGCACGAGCAATTCCAATTTCCGTAAATGTAAAACCTGAACAGCATCAAGAGAAATTAAGAAAATTTCTAAAAAAACAGAGCTGAACCCAGAATTACAAAATTTAAACACAGAACAACATTTTCTATTAAAATCTGTTCAGAAAAACTTCAGAAATTTCAAAAAACACACCTTTGCTGACATCCATACTACGACCAACTGTATCTCTTGGATCAGCATCATCATGGGACAAAAACGACTCAACATTGTCATCTAAAGAACCATCTTCAACAAAGCGATCAATATCAGCCTGAAACTCAATATAAATGTTATCTGAATGTCAAAATGCAGTCACAATGAAAATGTGTACACCCCAATATTTGGTTTTGGTCAAAATTTTTGACCATAATTTAAACTAAGCAATCGTCAAATCTCACCCAATACTTACCAACTGGTTTGTAGATGTCAAAGTACCAGTCCCATCTGAGCCAAAAACAAGCAAAGGCTTAGATGAGTTTCCACTATGCTGCAACGAAGGCATGGATATCACATCCCCAGGTGTATGAGTAGAGGGTGTTGATGGTGCGGAACTCGGAGAAGGTCCAGCAGTATTTGCTGTTCCTGAACTATTGGCTGGACCTGAAGATGATCCAGGTTGCTTCCTTTTCCGAATGCTCGGATTTCTTGAAGCCTAAATCAATAAAAACTCAATAAATTATGGTAAAACAATGTGGCAGTAAATAGAACTATTTTAAGCACACCAGTTCCTCATAGCTAAGTCTTCAAAAATTTATGCAAACAAATGAAAAGAGGCTTATCACTTTTTGTAAAGTTAATGTGATCTAAGAAGCTTGATTGCGTAAGGAATCAAATTGACCATATTGCCAAATGTAGAACTTATAAAAATTAAGATGAAAGAACATGGATCTAGCAGGAAATTTAAGGTGTCTACAGCCACGATTGGAACGAAGCAAACCATAGAGATTCCAAACTTCCCATAGATACAGGTCCCACACAAACAGGCTGTAAGATGGCTTTCAAAACAGAGAAAAATCCAAACATGTTATCTTAGACAATGACAACATAATCGCCACCAAAAAGCATAATAATATATCAAAATTATTACCACCATGCTTTAATATTAACAGTTCAATACGACAAGCATACCTGGTCATTTCCTCGCAAAGAGTTTGATATGTTGCCATCCATAGTCACACTTGTAGCACCCATCTTATCTTGTTGATGGAGGTGCGTATTTGAGTTTTGTGACTGTTGGCTTGAAATAGGGAGCTGCTGAACCTGCTGCTGCTGATTATGGTTTTGCTGCTGCTGCAATTGAGCTATTTTCTACTACAGATAAACAATAAAATAAGGTATAGAAGACTAGCAGAAAAGGTGAACCACTTTCACAGAAGGAACAGAATACACAACTTAAAACTCCTACGTTCAAGGACACAGCTACTTCAACTAACTGAAAAAGATTTTGATGTTATGTAAGACGGTAGAGCAGTAAGTAAAGCAAACATTAAGACGACAACGATAAAATTAACATAGGAAAATAAAGGAGAACAACTCATCTTTTTTCTACTTCACAATGAAGGAGATGTACATAATTTATAGGTGATGCAAGAGAGCTAGAATAGAAAGAATCTATAAGAAAATTGAGGCCAGCTATAAATCAATTGCTTTTATATAGAGTAAGAACTCAGTTTATTGCTGAGTTGGAAGGGTATCTAGCCCTCGTGGATGACCATCAGCAATCCCGTGAATTGCTGAGTTGGGTGGAGATTCGGCCCTTACCACATTTGGAGGAACCCAATACTAGGTCAAAAGGGTGCAGCGGCATAGGAATATTTTGAGTTGAGTATAGGATTTTCACACTCTTCTCTTAAGTTGGGAATATATGTTGATTATTCCTAGCTAAAAGCAAGTTTGTTGAAGTGATTGATCAAGAGCTTTGGTGGTAATATCTACGTGTAATTCATTCAAATTATCCATTGATAAAGTTTTTTCTTTTATGAAGTGTCTATCAATTTCAACATGTTTAGCCATATCATGCTAAACAATAATTTTAGCTATATTGATAGTAGCTTATGTTCGCTGAGGAAAAGATGGTTCTACGGCACGAACCCCGCTTCGCAAGTTTTAGGTCCAATTTTTCCCCGAGGTAGATTAGATTATAAATTAACTAGATTTCCCCCGATGATCGGCATCAGGATTTATTTAGTTTTGAGATTCCACTTCCTATGAGGGCAAACCCTCATAATAAATTTCCCCTCCTAACTCGTAGGAGAGAACTCTCAATTAAGGATGAATTAATATTTAGATGTGCAACATTTTAATTTTGGTTGTGGGATGGAGGTAAACTCGATCAAGATCTAATGGTTCTATCATCCCAGCTATAATGTAGGTCTAAATAAGCTAACAACTGCTAATTGTATTATTCAAGAAATATGATTAGCAGACATGATTTGTCTCCTCTCAGAGATCCCGAGTAAACTGAAGTTCATGGATGTAAGTTGATTTGGTTTATGTTGAGACTTGCGGCTCCGCTTGGGAGTTGTCTATAGTTTAGATTTAGGTTAGGTCTTACAGCCTCGTTTAGGAGTTGCCTATAATCTGAATTTGGGTCAAGGCTTACGACTTTCATTAAAAGTTGCCCATATAGCAGGTCATACGGCTTCCCTTAGAAGTAGCCCCAATAGCTGGTACTATGGCCTCTATTAGAGGTTGCCAATATAGTGGAAGTGTTATTTAATCTAGGAAAGTTTTCCCTAATACCCTAATTAAAGTGAGACTTATGACCTATACTAGAGGTGGCCCGTATAACAAGAGACATGTTATCTGTCCTAGGGAGGGTTTTCCCTAATGGCCTAATTGAAGTGGGACTTACGGCCTTTATTAGAAGTGACCCGTTGGTGGTTTATGGTTATGTTGCTTTTACCTCAAGATTTCCCCTAAAGTCGGACTTATAGCTTCTATTAAAAGTTGCCGAGGCAAAGGTTTAGGTTAGCAGGGTTTTAGCAAACATGTAATTTGCATTTGAGTGTGTCTTACTACTTCTATTAGAAGTAGCCCGAGTAGCAAGTCTTTATGGCTTCCCTTGGAAATAGCCTGTGGGTGGATCTTAAAATATAATCCTATAAGCAAGGCAGCCCATGTTTGAGAAGTTGATTACTCAACTTTGGAGGATTTGTTGTTCCCCTTGAGAGGGTTTATTAACTCCCATTGAGAGGTTGTGCATTAACTTAAATGGGATTTATCCTATTTTAGCTAGTAGTTGCCTCTTAGGGAAACTTTAGAGTAGTTACACACCCTACCGCCTGAATCCAGTGCTCTCAACCCTAGCTTTCAGTAGTGTACTGTGATTTTTTCTTATGGCAGTGATCATAGTTTTTCTACTTTAGTAGCTTGTCTTTTAAATTAATACTGATGTTTGTTAAGTACCTTGCTTGTTTTAGTACAAGTTATGTTTCATCAGAACCAATTTTATTTTACCAGTACTAGTTTATTTTATTAGTACCAAATTTATTTTATTAGTACCAATTTTGTTTTACCAGCACCAGGCTGACACCTTGCTTGTTTACTTGCAGGTATTCGTAGTTAGCAATTGCAAGAGATATAGCTTGCAGCTGCAGGGTTTACCAAGAGCTGGAGCCTACCAGGAGTTCGAGGGGTTTAGTTTAGGATTTTTGGAGCTTTCTTTCTGTTTTATGTTTTGGTTGTTCAATTCTTTAATCAATTCTGCTAGTGTGAACATTATTTTTTAATAAATTCTTTAATTACTTTTTTACTTAATTGCATTAATTAATTATATTAATTAATTAAATAAAATTTTAATTAACGTAAACTTTTAATTTAAAATTAGTTGCTCAGCTCGTTAATTTAAATTGAAATGTATTTTTAAATTATATAATTATTTTAAATTAATTAATAATTAAATTGGTTGTTCAATTAATTTGATTAATTTAATTAATTAAAACTTTAACCTTAACTAAAACAAATTAATATAAAATTAAAAAAAATTTAATTAATAAACCATTTAATTAATTAATTTAAATCTTTTAAATTATTCAATTTAATTAATAATTAATTTAAAATAATTATATAATTTTAAAATAAATTTAAAACTTAAATTAACAAGCTGAGTAATTAATTTTAAATTAAAATTTAACTTTAATTTAATTAACTAATCTAATTAATTAGTGCAATTAAGTAAAAAATTATAAAAAAATGCATTAAAGAATAATGTTCACACTATTAGACACTGGGTACAACTCACACTATAACTCAAACTAGTAAAAGACTAACTAAAATATAAAATAGAAAGAAAGCTCCAAAATCCTAAACTAAGCCTCTCCAACTCTTAGCAAGCTCCAACTCTTGCCAAGCTCTAGCTCCTGATAAACTTTGCAGCTGCAAGCTCCAGCTCCTATAGCTGCAAGCTACGAACAACTGCAAACAAGTAGACGAAAGTCAGCGCATGGTAAACAAAATTAGGGCTGTCAAAATCAAATCACGAGTTGGGTTCGGGTCTAACCCAGACCTGTCCCTACACTAGTTGACCTGACCCGGACCATACTCATTTTTTAAAGCAAGTCACTTCATAGACTCGAACCCAACCCGCTTCGGGTTCTGGTCAACCCGACTAGACTCACTAGGCACCAACCCGACGTCATCATCAAGAAAGCCAAATTCGATCCCCGCCGCCTCCTTTTTATCTCTGATGACTTCGCTATCCTCTTCCTCCAGGGTGGTGCCTCCACCCAGTTCGTTGTCGTTCCCCTTAACCTCGGCAAGCCTAATGACCTTGCCGACTACATCATCATCGGATCTTGGAGCGAAAAGGCCATAAAGAAACTCAGAAGTTCTACAAACCTAACATTGTTTTGTCTGGGAAATCTGAGAAGTATCCAAAGATCCCGTCCTTTGATGAGATCCAGCAAAACCCAACTGCTAAATACCTCCATATACAGGAATGAGAGAATCGATGGGGTTGAGTACAAAGCTTTTGGTCGCCAACATGTTATCAATTTTCTGCACGAAGCCCGTAGATATCTCAAAGTTTGGCTTGATCTAGGCAGGGGCGCAAAAGAACATTGGTCATTCAGATGTTACCATTGTTAACATCCAACGAGATCTCATTGGAGATCCAAAGCCAATCACCCATGTAATGGTTTATTACAAGATCCACGTTGATAATTGATGAGGACATCAGAAGATCCATGATCTATGACCACGATCTACTTTTGATTATTATTGTATTTGATATATTTTATTTTATGTTTTATGAGTCTTTTGTATTTATTTCCATTTATGCCCTTGCTTAAGGGCCTCGTCATGTGTTTGCCGGAAGGGCAATTGTGTCTTTTTATTTTTCTTCATGTATTTGGTTATTTAAGCCTTCTCCCTCCTCTTGGAGAGGGGATGATAAATTACTGATAATGAAATTTTATGTTCTTGTGATCTCTTAGTGAGTTCATGTTGATCTCTTAGTGACTTCATGAGAGGAGCCCGAGTAGGGTGATTTGCAATACCCGTCAATCTTGGTGGATTCTAAGGTTCGCGGTTCTCTTATCTTTCTTTTCTTTTTATTTTCCTTGCATCGAATTCCCTCTCAACTCCCCACCCGCCGGCCTCATTACCCACAAAGTTTTCTTGGTAATTTTTCCCTAACCCGAGTCCTTCCCTTGCCGCCAGCCTCCTTGGAACGCCCAAGCCGCCGACTTCCTCCAATCCACCCGCCGGCCAACCACCTGGCCGCCGGCCTCCAGCCAGCCACCCGTCCGGCCACCATCTCCCCTGCTCAATCCGCCGCCCCCCTTCACCCAACACACATGTTTGATATTCAAATTTCAAAAGGTCATTAATTGCTTCCCTAAAATAAGGCCAAGTAATTAAGAGAGCTATTAATTGAATTTCAAATTCAAATTTGAAATTCAAAAGCTTTCCAAATACTAGCACTTAAATTAGGAAACCCCTCTTTGAAATAAAATCTGAATTTTAATTCAGATTTTCTTTAATGCTTTGAATAATGTGTGGGCCCCACTTAATCAACCATAATTCCCCTCCCCTCTCTCTATTTGGCCGGCCCCCTTCATTGGGCTTATCTCTCTCCTATTGCATTTATTGCTCCTCAATTGCTCTCCCCCTTTCTCCCTACAATCACATTAATTGGACTCCAATTAAGGATCTAATTAATTAAATCTCCTGGCCTAATTCCCTCCCAATTTCATTTAATTTCAAATTTGAAATTCCCCTAACCCTACATTAATTAAAATCTGAAGTAATTTTTAGATTTTATAATTTCTCCCTCTCCCCTTTCCTTTTATTTCTTACCTTAATTAAGAAATCAATTAGGTAGGAATTAATCTCTTCCCCCCCCTCCTGGCCCGTAACATGTTTCCTCAGATTCCTGAGTATTCCACTTGGCTGTCTTGAAATTCCAGCAAAGGAAACTCCACAGTTTTGCTGCTACAAACATCAATTTGCTGTCCAAAGGATTCTCAAGGGCTGGTACATACGTTTCCTGCATTTCCACCTACTGTCCAGCTGATTGGACAAATCCAGGTTGCTGTCCTCTGTCCAGGAGCGCTCAAATCAGCCATGAAGCAGTCCTGAGAGACCTCCTAACTGCTGACTTGTTGTGTGGAGAACCATTGGCTGCTGTCACCAGTCCAGGAAAGCCAAAACCAGCAAGGAAGGGGTCCAAGAAGGCCTCCCAACTGCTGTCCAGGACTTTCCCAAGTCCTCCAAGTGGTTGTCCCAAGTTTTCTACAAGACAAAATTGTTGTCCCTGCTGTCAAAACTGCAGTCCAGAGAGTTCGACATCACTTCCTATTGTCCTGGAAATTTCCTACAGCCACCAACTGCTGTCCACGCTTGTGGGGAAGGTTAATCTCGGCGAAGTGCCGGAGCACGTATCTCTCTTGTCTTTGGGTAAATTCGACACCCGACTCTTTATCTTCATAGTTGCATCCTTGAATGTGAATTTATTATCTTCATGAAGATCATATTAATGCTTCTCTGCTAAAACCTAATAATTGGATGAGTTGTGTGAGGGATCTTCTCATAGTAACTAATCTTATTGTTAGTATTGGAATCTATTGTTGGAACTATCCATATATGCAATGTTGGATTAAGCTGGCTATCTTTTGAACTTAACTTCTATGCATGTGAATTAACCTAAGCTAAGTACCACATAATATTTATCTTATCGTTCAATTCCGCATAAGATCTTACTTATTATTGCCTCTAAATCTAAGCGTGCAAACTTCTTTAAGCAAATCACTTTCGCATGAATATGTTTCACATCAATAATGTTTCACTCTACAACACTCCGCGAGATTACAAGATCACGGCCTGCAATCCTCTTCTTTATATCCTGTCACTTCACCTCACGGGTCAGTCCGGGTCAACTTTGGGTTAGCGAGTTGACCAGACTCGGACTCAGACCGGAACCTGACCCATTTGTGAAACAGGTTGACCCTAACCGAGAATTTTTTGATTGGTTTCAAGTCGTATTTTTGGATCGTGTCACTACCCGGCCCTAAAACTCGAATTAAAGAGGCAAAAACAGACATTCAGACAGTAAATTAAATTTTCAATTACTAAATCTATCTCCAATACACTGAAAGAGCCACTAAACTTCAAAAACATAAACTTATATAAAATGAATTAAATAAATTTCTTCTGGTGTGCCACGTGTACGGTACACATTTTCACCTCTTCTATTCATTTTAATTATATTAAATTATACCTAAAAATGTTAGAACAATCAAGAGTAAGCTAAAACTTAATGAGCAAAACATACTTCTAAACTAAAGCAACTCAAGGCAATTTAACTATATCCATGATCCATTTTTCATTTCATATCATAAAATAATTATATTTAAACATATTATTTCATCAAGACTTTCAATATTATGCATAAATCATATATGTCATATATAACATATCTGTATTCATAACTTTCTCATTTTTCATTTCTCATAAATAATACAACCGTTACAAGAGTCACCGTCTAAATTAATATCAATAAAGGTACACTTTTTCATTTTCTTTTTCATAATTTTTTTTTTCATTTTTCATAATTTTTTTCATTTACATGCACAAGTATATTGCATCCTCAACCAATATCATAAAGGGGTGTGCTTCATAAATCAACATGCACATGCAATCATATCTATCTATTCATTTCATTCTTATAACATTCATGAAATTTACATGATAATATGCAACATAACATATAAATTTTCTTTAATTTAACATGATCAATCATTATGTATGAGAAACATAAATCATGATCTAGTTAATAATAAAGATTTCATAAGCATGCATTATCTTTCAAAATATTTAATTGAAGGAAAAAAAATTATCATTGTAAATAAAGAAATTGAACTTAAGAAATGTGCTACTTCACTTTTGCTCCTAATTATAATGACGGTAAATTATACCTTGGAAGACCTCGTCGTTACAATTTAACTGATAAATTTCTCTTAATTTCTCTAACTTGTTTAATTATAATTAATTTGTGCGATTAACAACTCAAATATTATTAATTAAAATTATTCTCATTCTCTAGAACTAGTTATTGAATGCACATAAATAGTCTTTATATTTACCTATATAAAAAATTGTCATATTAATAATTTTACAAACTACTACTGAATTCTCTAACTTAATATTTTAAAATTTATTCTCTCTTTAAGTAGATTATATGCCATAACTTCATTATGCTTCTAAATTCAATTGATTATTTGAAATATTCATGACTTAATTTAAAATCTCATGCACTTATAATTACCTTAATATGTATTCTTGTCTTTCGCTTTGAATCAAGACACTCCACACCATATTTTTCCTTCCTATTTGTTAATCACGTATTATGTTGTCATATAGAGAAAATAAAATATTTATAAGTGAATGTAAAAGAACAATTAAAAATTCAATTACCCCTTCTATCGATATAAATGAAAATTCACCGATTTGTTACCCAAAAAAAAATTTTCTTCACTACCTTTTTCAATTTCTTCTTCTATCTCCCTTTAAAAATAACTTATCTTTTCTTAGGATTAAATCACATAAGAAGAAAAATGTCAAAAGAAATGAAATTGGAAACTTACTTTCTTCCGTCTTCTTCCTCGTAGTTGTTTCTCTTGACTGACACTTCTCACGTGATTTGCTCCAAAAGGAATCAACGAATATAAGTAATGACTCACGAGGAGTCACTATATATTCCTCCTGCATGCAATTAGTCACTTAGAATGACGAAAAGATCTGTCAAATAGATGCATGTACGCATGCGGCCCGCTCAGTTTCGCGTTTCTACACTCGGTTCTGCTCTGTGCAATAGTACATAGTCGGTTCTGCTGAACCGGACCAATTCTGCTAAACCTGATAAGTCCGGTTCTCACAATCTCCCTAAGTTATAAAAATTTTATCCTTGAAATTCACTTATAACATCTAATTACATAAGCAAATAGCATCTTCAATTTTATTCAACATAAACTTCAACGTTGAATACATAACTAAATAAAACTAAACATTTGATATAACATAACAAAATATCCTGATAAAACCAAAATATTTAATATAGCATAACAATTTATTATATTAAGGACAGCTCATACATCTTTATTAACATCTATAAATTCATTGGGTTCCTGTTGAATTAAAGCATAAACTCGGGGTCGAACTTTCTGTCTTGATTGATTTTGTGTTGAAGCTGAAATTGATGGTTCTATCATTATTTGTTTGCCAAAACTCCTCTGCGAATGTGCTTCACTTTATCTCATTTTTCCTGAAGTCCTCAGAACCAATGTAGGACAACATTTTGCAATGTGTCTAGGCTGACGACAGCAATAACAAGTGTTGGAACCCATCAGACATTCACCCTTTTATAATATACCACACTTGCACAAAATTTCATGACTTTACTAATAGTTGCACTACTTACTACACTAAGACTAAGCTTGGTCTTCTTCCCATTTGAACCTTCAACCTGAGTGTTTTGGATATCTTCTTTAGTATCTTTATGTTGGTCCCTTCTCTTCTAAGTGATTTTGAAGTCAATCTCTACCCTCCTAGCTCTTTCCACCAACCCTGAATAATCCTTGATTCTTAAAGGTACTAAAGGTTTTCTAATTACATCTTTTAGACCAAATAGGAATCGATAATATTTTTTCTCTGTTGTTGCAATCAATTGCGATGCATATATGGATTGAGTTGTAAATTCTACTTCACATTGCATCACTGAATTCTCTCCTTGAATCAGTTTTATAAATTTATCCTGCATTTGCCACCTAAATGACATAGGTACAAACCATTCTATAAAAAGTTCCACAAAATCTTCCCAGTAACCAGTAAATTTGTAATATCTACAGAGGTTAGACTCTTTCGGCATCCGGATGAATCTCAATCCTATGGAAAGCTGACGTAGGATGATTGTTGGCCAAAGTACCGTAGTGTCATATGAATATTTTGAGTTGGGTATTGGATTTCAAATAATATTACTTTTAAGAAACTAAGCTGCAAGAGAACAACAAAATACATGCACATACGAAAAAAAAAAAACATTTTTATGTTAGATAAATAAACATCATAAGAAGTGTACATGAAGCATAGACTAAGTTACAATACGTTTGAAAAAAAAAAGTAGACAGAAAAAACACTTACTTGACAAAGTCAAGCATCTAAGGAAAAACTAAGGAGAAAAAAACAGAAAGAAACCATAAGGGAAAAAAATTATGTTACATTTGCACACATGAAACCTAGAATAAGAAATGATGTCATGATTAGAAGGCACACCTTAATTAGCATATCTGCATCTGCACGAGGAATAACAGGACAGCCAGTTGGTACCGCTGATCCAACATTGGCAATGAAATCTCCAACAGTATTTGGTTGGGACTCCCGACCAGGAATAATGTTCCTATTATTCAGAAGCATTCTTAGCTTCCTGGTATCAATGTCTACTGCAGAAGGAGAAGCAAGATTTGGTTGTGATTGTAGGATTAACTGTTGATGCTGTGTGCTCAAGAGCTGAAGCTGATTAAATGGTTGGGGTGACTGCATAAGTGATTTTTGTTGTTGCAATCTTAGTTGATCAAGGCCCTACAAAAAGGTGGTGAAGAAGTTAATAAGGCAGAACTTGAAGCTTCAACATAGTTCTGGCTAGATTTAAAAAAAAAACAACAACTAATTCAGGCCATATTAGAATAAAATCACACTGAATTAACCATGAAAAAAATTGTAGCATCAGTTGAAGAATAAAGGGTCTAAAGAAGTATTTTCATGGCCAAGGAAGCATTAAGCAAGTCTAAGACTGCCGCTGATTTCAGAAATTAATGACTTAAACGAAATTACAAAACAACAACTAAAATAAAACTAGGAAGCCAAAAGATACAGAACATGAATTATATAAGATAAAATTTTTTAATTGCTTATAATTTTTAAACACTAAATTCAATAGCTTGTAATATGTGCATAAAAATAGTATTGAAAAGTACGTCTATTTCAGCAGTGAATTATCAGTAACACAATGCCAGCCATTCGAAATTATACCCATTAAACCAAGGTGACTATACAATCAAACTATTCTATTTGTTGGTTCATCACTCATGAAAAAGCACCAACCCTTTTTTTAAAATCAGGATTTTGAGTTCCATGAGTTAAATTAAGTTTAATTTAATAGATTTTCCCTGATGTTTACATCATGAGTTATTTAAATCTAGAACTGAAACCTCCTACAAACATACGCCTCCATTAATAATTATCCCTCCCACAAGCACTTATCATTAAGAATGATTGCTTGGGCTCATGTTTATTTATAAATTTAAATTGAGTTAATGGAAAATGGTGGGGGAATTGAGGTATAATCTATTAAGATCTCAAAGTTTCATCATCCTAAAAATATCAAAGGTTCCAATTTACAACAACAGAGAATCATTAGCCTTAATGTCTGTGAAAACTGATTATGAAAAACAAGGTTTAAAATTGCGTAAATAAGCCTCGAGGCGTTTTTCGTCCGTGAGGCGAGGCGTAAGCCTCGAAATGGTGTGAGGCGTAAGCCTCACGGACGCAGAATTGCGTAAATAAGAATTTAAGGGTTTTAGCAGATAAATAATAGCAAGATTCTATCATACAATAAAAACATCTAAATGAAAAGTGGAATTAGTGGAAATTAAGAAAAGAGATGCAATAAAATCATATTCCAAAGTACAAAATCACAAAATTATAGTCTATCAAAACTCCCAAAGTACAAATAAGAAGAAACATATATAATCCAATCATGTCCCATCACTAAATGGTTCTTCCAGGGACGCTACCGACATGTTTATCGACGACAAAATCGCAGATCGACAGCCACGATTCAGCGCCTCTACTTTTGACTCAGATGTCATGATGTATTATTTAGTTATTTACTGTTTTCCGTTTTTACCCCTGTGGGGAGTTGTCTTGTTATTGTAGCCCAGTGGGCAATTTTGTACTTTTCCTTTTTAATGAGTGGAGACCTATATACAGTGGTCTCAAATGATGTATTGGGTTAATGAATATTTTGAATGAAAATTGTGTTTTCTTTCTTCTTCTTCTTGCATGAGAGCTAGAGAAGGGAGGGAGCTCAGAGGGAGCATTTGCAAGACCCACCAGTCGTTGGAAGAGTCCGCGGCTCGTGGTTAAGTTCGTTCTATCTTATCTGTGTTTTCCCCTCATCCTCACTTAACCCAAATCCCCATCCTGTTATCCTCAATCCAAACCCCAACCTCACTCTGTATAACACCTAAGGGAGCCAACACGCCGGCCTTCCCCTTGGCCGTTGACCACCCCTCCTCCACCACCTCACCTCCCCTTTGACCCCACACCAACCCGCCAGCCAACCTACTCCAATAATTTGAAATTCATTTTCAATTGAATTAAGTTTCTTTCCTAATTCACATCCTAAGCAATTAGGAAAGTTTCTTTTTTTTTTAAATCCATTAACTGATTGGATTCCAACGTTTCTCAAGGCTTTACCATTTAGGGAACTTTCTAAATAGAGCAAAACTGAAATCAAATTTCAGATTCAGCATTGGTTTATTCACGTGAGGGGCCATCTAATTAATTTCCAACGTTTCTCAAGGCTTCGCCATTTAGGAAACTTTCTAAGTAGGAGCAAATCTGAAATCAAATTTCAGATTTGATTCAGTTGTGATTTATTCACGTGAGGGACCACCTAATTAGCATTAATCACTCCCTCTCAGCTCTCCCTATGGCCGGCCCACCTCTCCATGAAATTTCTCTCTCAAATTTCATTAATTGCTTCTCCAATTAGTTCCCCCATTCAAGGCCTTAATTCCCTTGATTTGAAATTTAAAATTTCAAATCAAATTTCCCTCCTAACTTAATCAAATTTGAAATTAAATCCAGATTTTGATTAAATCCCTAACACACTACTTCCAACCTAATTTCTCTAAACCCTAGCCCATCCCCCTTGCACCCGCCGGCTTCTCCCTCTCTCCTTGGAAATCCCGCCGCCCCCTCCTCTCCCTCTTCCTTCCCCGCGAACCACAAGTGCTCTCCCTCACCACGTCATATTTCCCCTCTTCTCGTTGGTGTTCTCCCAACAACGACAAGAATGCATGGCGGATCCCGAACTTGAATGTGGACTTGTGTTCGACGTCTACGGGAACATCCATGTCCTACGATCTCCGTTCTTCAACGTGTGATTTGACCACGACGACACTGTTGGAGAATACTTGGATTGAACTCTCCCCACCCTTGCACACATCATCGACGATCAGTTTTCATACTACGATTGGATCATCGTCGGCCACCCACTACCCTCATCTCCACCGGCTACCTCTCCACCAACGAAGGTCTTCGGCGCCGTCTTCCTACCGGTAATATCTTTCGTATGGTTCATCTTCTTCAGCTAAAAGCCTACAAGTAGTTGAGTGAGAAGGCCCTTGAGGTGAACCTCTCATTGTTAAACGTTGGATTATGTTATGTGTACTTTGCATTTAATATTGCCGTGAACTTTGAAATAATTGTTTTGGTTATTCTCTCTTGCACGACTTTGGCCTAAGCAAGTTGAATCTTTCAAACTCTTAATTCTCTTTTACGTGCTAGAAATAAATTTATATGAGCAAAGCTTTAATCAACTATCTTTCTAATTTCTAAACGCAACTCCTAGTAGTTTCACATCATTCTTGGTATCAAAGCATGGCAGGCATGCATGACATGTTAGAAAAACATCCTAGGGTCTAACCTTGAGTTATATTTTAAATTTTGCATGCATATCATCGCATATTTAAGCTTATTCACTGTTTTCACTGCTGTTTTCAACAATTCCTGCACGCATCTAGTTGAATTATGTCATCCTAGCTAGTGTCTTAGTGCTGCCTTTGAATCCGTAGCGTTCCTAAGTATGTAGGACAACTACACCTTGAAGTTAAACTGCTGTCCTCACTGTTCCAGCAACTTTTAGACACCCCGTAGTGAACTTTAAGTCGGTATTTAGGTGCTGCCTACACCCTAAGGCCTTCCCAAAACACCTAAGCGACTTAACCTTTAACTGAACCCTGCTGTCCCAGTTTTTTCCTGCACTGTTTGGAACTGTTATGAAGCAATTTTAGAGCGTCTAGGTGCTGCCCTCTTGTCCTTAACCTTCCCTAGTGTCCCCTAACACTCCACCATGGATCCGGAACACATTTAAGCAACCTTAGACCTGATTGTGGGCCAATTGGAAACAGTTACACAACAAATTAGGGATACCCAAACGAATTTAGCGAAGTTTAGACGTCAAACGAGCGATAGGCTAGACAACATTGAAAGGATAGGAAACCCGGCCATCTACACCCCCTCTAGACCCCACTCTCCTTATGGTGAGGATAACCGAACTGATTACGGACCTCCTAGAGACCACTACCGACCCAATCCCCGAACCAATCACGAACCAGGAGGACGTGACGCACCTTGGAGAGACAACGATACCCAACTTCTAAAGAGTATTAAGATAGATGCCCCGACATTCGATGGTACGTTAGATCCCCAAGTTTTTCTTGATTGGCTCAAAGAAATGGATAGCTATTTCAAGTGGTACAATATTTCGAAAGAGAAAAAGGTTCTATTTGCTGAGATGAAATTGATTGGTAGAGCCAACCAATACTGGACCAACATAGAACACATGCGAGAAACGCGAGGAGAATAACCCGTAGCTGACTGGAGAACAATGAAACAAGAATTGAAGCAGAAGTATCTCCCCCCCTCTTACTATCCTAGACTTTTGGATCGCTAGAATAGGTTAACCCAGGGTAGTAAGCCCGTTAAGGAATATATCTCAACCTTTGATGATTTCATGATTCGTTAGAATAGGTTAACCCGATTTTAGAGAAACCTATTCTGTGTTAGCAACTGGAGATGAACAGATCATAGGAGATTTTATGTTGGAAGATGAATATTTATTCAAATCCCAAAAACTCTGTATTCCTATTCTGATAATTTCTTATTTGGGAATTGCATGCTAGAGGTTTAGCGGGTCACTTCGGACAAGCCAAGACAATAGTCGCTGTTGAAAATCGATTTTATTGGCCGAGTCTTAAGAGGGACGTTAGCAGATTAGTAAAGTGACATCACACACCTGTCAATTGGCCAAAACAACGGAAACAAAACACCGGCCTTTACACACCTCTCCCCGTGCCTAACCAACCCTTGGCAGGGATGTTAGCATGGACTTTGTCCTAGGGTTACCCAAGACCATTAGGAAGCATGACTCAGTCTGTGTAGTTGTTGATAGGTTTTCTAAGATGACCCATTTTCTCTCGTGCTCCAAAACTTTTGATGCTTCTAGAGTAGCCAAACTGTATTTTGATGAAATTGTGAGACTTCATGGGCTGCCTAACACCATTGTGTTGGACCGAGATGTAAAATTTACAAGTTATTTTTGGAAGACGTTGTGGTACAAAATGGGGACCAAACTTCAATTCTCTATCACCTTTCACCCCCAAACAGACGGTCAAACTGAAGTGGTGAATAGGAGTTTAGGAAATCTTTTAAGCACCTTGGTAGGAGAAAACATCCGGGACTGGGACTCTAAGCTGCCGATAGCCGAATTTGCCTATAACAACTCTGTGAACCGAACTACGGGTCTAAGCCCTGCTGAAATAGTGTACGGATACCTACCCAAACAACCCATTGATTTGATTCTCATGAACACTAGAGTTAGAACATCCGAGTCAGCATCGTCATTTGCATCGCATCTACAGGAGTTACACAAAGAAATTAAAAAGAAAATTGAACAAAGTAATTAATATTATAAATTTATTGATGATCATAAAAGAAGAGCTAAAGAATTTGAAGTTGGAGACTTTGTGATGGTGTGAATCCGTCCAGAGCATTTTTCTCCAGGATCCGCAAAGAAGTTGCATGCGAGAAGCGCCAGACCATTCAAGATAATTTCAAAGGTAAATAACAAAGCTTACGTACTAGACCTTCCCCAAGGTTTTAACATTAATCCCACATTTAACATAGAAGACCTAGTAACCTTCGAGGGACCAGAATTTAACCCAAACAATCCACCTACAAATGAGCCTTGTGAGACCCCACCTGGTGAGATCCCAAGCCTACCCCCACTCCCAAATTTACCTCCATTGCCCAATGCGGAGAAAGTTGAAGCCATATTAGATGATGAGAAAATTACCACGAAAGGAGGTGGATGTCGAAGATACCTAGTTCACTGGAAAGGGACCCGACGACATAGGATACGTGGGTTGACCAAGAGGAGCTGCAGAGTCTAGAACTGGACCTTCTAGAGTGGTACGAGAGCTCTAGGGACACTCACTCGACAGGGTCGAATTTTCTCCCACCTTGGGAGAATGATGACGACATCGACAGACGCTACCAACAAGTTTATCGACGATGGAATCGCAGATCGACGGCCACGATTCAGCGCCTCTACTTTTGACTCAGATGTCATGATGTATTATTTAGTTATTTACTGTTTTTCGTTTTTACCCCTGTGGGGAGTTGTCTTGTTATTGTAGCCCAGAGGGCAATTTCGTACTTTTCCTTTTTCATGAGTGGAGACATATATATAGTGGTCTCATATGATGTATTGGGTTAATGAATATTTTGAATGAAAATTGTATTTTGTTTCTTTCTTTTTCTTGCATGAGAGCTCAGAGGGAGCATTTGCAAGGCCCACCAGTCGTTGGAAGAGTCCGCGGCTCGTGGTTAAGTTCGTTCTATCTTATTTGTGTTTTCCCCTCATCCTCACTTAACCCAAATCCCCATCCCGTTATCCTCAATCCGAACCCCAACCTCACTCCGTATAACACCTAAGGGAGCCAACCCGCCGGCCTTCCCCTTTGTCGTCGACCGCCCCTCCTCCACCACCTCACCTCCCCTTCGGCCCCACACCAACCCGCCAGCCAACCTGCTCCAATAATTTGAAATTCATTTTCAATTGAATTAAGTTTCTTTCCTAATTCACATCCTAAGCAATTAGGAAAGTTTCTTCTTTTTTTTAAATCCATTAACTGGTTGGATTCCAACGTTTCCCAAGGCTTCACCATTTAGGGAACTTTCTAAATGGAGCAAAACTGAAATCAAATTTCAGATTCAGCATTGGTTTATTCACGTGAGGGGCCATCTAATTAATTTCCAACGTTTCTCAAGGCTTCACCATTTAGGAAACTTTCTAAGTAGGAGCAAATCTGAAATCAAATTTCAGATTTGATTCAGTTGTGATTTATTCACGTGAGGGACCACCTAATTAGCATTAATCACTCCCTCTAAGCTAGGGGTGTCAATTCGGGTCAGTGGGTCGGGTTCGGGTCGAACCCAGAACTGACCCGGCACTGTTCGGGTCAACCCAAACCCGACCCGTTTTTAAAAACGGGTCAGGTTTCCGGACCCGAACCCGACCCGAATGACCCGAAGTTGACCTAAAATTGCTAATTTTCAGGTCAAATCGGGTCAATATTCGATTTTCGGGTCAAAATCGGGTCAAATGGGTTAATCTTAGGTTTTTGGGTCAAATATGAGTTTTCGTGTCACTTTCGGGTCAATTTCGGGTTGCTGGGTCAACCCGAACCCGACCTGATTTTTAAAACGGGTTGATTTGTTCAACCCGAACCCGACCCGTTTCGGGTTTTGGTTGACCTGAACCCGGATTTTTCCGGGTTGGGTTCGGGTCGTGTTTCGTGTAGTGTCAAAAATTGACACCCCTACTCTCAGCTCTCCCTATGGCCGGCCCACCTCTCCATGAAATTTCTCTCTCAAATTTCATTAATTGCTTCTCCAATTAATTCCCCCATTCAAGGCCTTAATTCCCTTGATTTGAAATTTAAAATTTCAAATCAAATTTCCCTCCTAACTTAATCAAATCTGAAATTAAATCCAGATTTTGATTAAATCCCTAACAACTCCTTCCAACCTAATTTCTCCAAACCCTAACTCATCCCCCTTGCACCCGCCAGCTTCTCCCTCTCTCCTAGGAAATCCCGCCGCCCCCTCCTCTCCCTCTTCCTTCCCCGCGAACCACAAGTGCTCTCCCTCACCACGTCATATTTCCCCTCTTCTCATTGGTGTTCTCCCAACAATGACAAGAATGCATGGCGGATCCCGAACTTGAAGGCGGACTTGTGTTCGACGTCTACGGGAACATCCACGTCCTATGATCTCCATTCTTCGACGTGGGATTTGACCACGACGAAACCATTGGAGAATACTTGGATCGAATTCTCCCCACCCTTGCACACGTCATCGACGGTCAGTTTTCAGACTACGATTGGATCATCGTCGGCCACCCACCACCCTAATCTCCACCGGCTACCTCTCCACCAATGAAGGTCTTCGGCGCCATCTTCCTAGCGGTAATATTTTTCTTCGTATGGTTCATCTACTTCCGCTAAAAGCCTACAAGTAGTTGAGTGAGAAGGCCCTTGAGGTGAACCTCTCATTGTTAAACGTTGGATTAAGTTATGTGTATTTTGCATTTAATATTGCCGTGAACTTTGAAAGAATTAATTTGGTTATTCTCTATTGCACGTCTTTGGCCTAAGCAAGTTGAATCTTTTAAACTCTTAAATCTCTTTTACGTGCTAGAAATAAATTTATATGAGCAAAGCTTTAATCAACTATCTTCCTAATTTCTAAATGTAATTCCTATTAGTTTGACATCACCTCATCATCCTTCAACCCCTTGTTTCTCAACCTCCTTTCATCAAATTGCTCATGTTGTCAATGTTTAGCCATTGCACTCTTTTTCATATAAGCTCTAATTTCTTCCTTCATGTTATCCGAAACATTTGCACAAGGTGCTACATTCTTATATGAGTCAGATAAGTGTTCCTTCATGCGAGTTACTCCTCTCTTCACCACTTTATCACAAAAATTGCATTTCAAATAAACATGTCTTCTCGCCGCCTCATACATCAACTTGTACACTGTACTTCCAAGAAGGATCACGCGTCAATGATGTATTAGACTTCTCCTTGCCCCTTACCATATTTCCTAAAGCACAAATGCAAAATAAAACAAAAAATCTCAAAAAAATTAAAACCCTAGATTTTCTTTCATTTGAAAAATTTTTTGTTGAAAAAAAAATACCTAAAATCGTTTGTGAACTTCTCCTAGAGGACGGCTGGACACTTCAAGCTCGTTGGAGTGAGGCGGCGCCAGCGGCAGAGGCGGCGGGGAGGCCGAGCGGACGTGCGGGAAGGGAGGCCGAGCGGACGTGTGGGTTTTTTTGCTTGCTTGGTTTCGGGTAGGCTGTATTAAAGGGGAGGAAGAAGCTTATTTCACCTAAGTGTGTGGGTCCCAATTTTTAGAAGCGTGCGCCTCACACAGAATTGCGCAATTCCGCCTTGAGGCACACCTCACAGTGGAAGAGGCGTATGCCTCATGAGGAACCAAAATTGCTTAGGCAATGAGGCGATTTTGCCCAGAATTGCACAGAGTTGAGGCGCGCCTCTGATTGCGCAATTTTAAACCACGATGAAAAATAGGTTGCTCGACTTAGGTATCCTAAAAAGCTTGGGGGTAAATGCATGAGTTTTGTATTTACTTGATAAGTGGGCTCACTAGTACAGGAGCTAGCTTGAGTATAGGTTGGATTTGCAGCCTGAGTGTTAATTAAATGGTAATTAGTTTTATTTTGATGCAAACTAGTTCAGTTAGAGCAGACATACATCGGTGGGCCTAAATTTAATGGGTTGGAGCTTACTGCTCTATTCGCGAGTTTCCCAAAAGGCTAAGGATTACAACCTTAGTTTTCAGCATGCCCGAATACAGGACTTACATCTCAGATAATAGTCTACTTGTGGGTTTTTTGAAATGCCCTATAAGCAAAGGCACAAGGCGGCTAGCATTTTTTTTTTTTTATTTGATGGACTTAATGGCTTTGTGCTAGCCTAAAGGATTGGGGCAAAATAAGGCTTACATCCATTGGACATATTTTTCAATTGCTTAAACAGCAATTCTTAACTTTAATAGGAATATTTTAACTAAAAATTCTAATTTTTAAGAGATCTAATGGATCAAGGACATTGCCCTAAATTTAAGAGCAAGATAATATGGGAGTTACTCTAAATTTGGGATAAATTATGAATGAGATACTTATGAGATTGTATTATGGAAAAGATAGTCTGAGTGGCAGTTTATAGTAGGGGTGTCAATTCGGGTCAACGGGTCGGGTTCGGGTCCAACCCGAGTTGACTCGGGCATAAATGGGTTGACCCGAACCCGACCCGCTAAGGTAAACGGGTCAGGATATACAACCCGGACCTGACCCGCGCGGGTTACCGGGTTGACCCAACCTGACCCGCAAACCCGAACCAGACTTAATGGGATTTCGAAAAATTTAGTTACATGGCACCGAATGGATGTATTTTTTTTTTTGTCTTGTAGTATGCGTATTATAATCCCATTGATTGGATTTATTTTTTGGTTAGTTTAATGGTAAATATATAAGCATATCTTGATATGTATTGTTTTTTTTTAAAGAAGTTTTATAATAAAAAAAAATTATTAAAATTTAAACTATTTAGTTATACTGCCTCAATTATTTGTAGGTTTAAAAAACTCAACGGAGTTCAAATAATTTCTTAGCCATCATTTAGAACAATTTTGAATCATTATTTTTTCTTTGATTTTAAAAATTTTTTTACTAACGGGTTACCCGAGTTGACCCACAGGTTTTCGGGTTAACCCGAACCCGACTCGTTTTAGAAACTGGTCAAAAATTTGAACCCAGACCCAACCCATTTAACAAACGGGTTGACCCGAACCCGGATTTTTCCTAGTCGGATCCGGGTCGGATTTCGGGTCGTGTCAATTTTTGACACCCCTAGTTTATAGGGACCTTTGGATCAATTGGGCGGTGGCAAGATAAAACTCAAGTCCTCAACCAATAAGTCTAATCAACTAAGTCAACATTACATATATTTAGATTAAGTCACTTATTTTATATAAATTCACAATGTTCTTAATCTATAAGGTCAAAATCAAACTTATTAGCTCATTCATAATTACAAGTTCTCGAAAAAATTGGAGTGGCTTGGAAATTTTATTTTACTTATTCATCAATGGATATTATACACAATGATGACAAGAAAATGATTGAAAATTAGACAATTTCAAAGCAGCAATAACAATAATTTGAATTGTAAAACTACTATTTTGGACATGCAATCAATCTGCCCCTTACCACATTCCAAATTTTTATCTAGCTATCAATCCATACTCTTTCCTTGGTCTAACGTAGTTTAATTGACGTCTCACAATGTTTGCAATCAATCATTTTTTCTTTCTCAAAAAGATTCAAAACATTTTTTAATAAGAGACTAAAAATTGATCCTTCTGACTGTGTCAATTTTATGCCCAAGAAGTACTTGATGTTGTGGAGTCCTTTGATTTCAAATTCTACAGTTTTTTTCCAAGTAATTCATTTCCATCATTAACATCACCTATAACAATTATATCATCAATATATATGATAAGAATTTACACTTTTCCTTCAGTAAAATGCTTGATAAATAGTATATGATCTCATTGGCTTTTGTCTATATCCCATTTCATCTACTTGACTTTGTAAATCTGTCAAATCATACCCATGAATGTAATGTATAGTGCATTTTTTAATCCACAGATGATTTTCTGTGAAATAACTGTTGAATCTTAGTGGAGAATCAATATAGACTTCTTCAATATTCATTGTAATAGCATTTTTCACATCATATTATTACATGGATCATCCAAACTTAGGAATTAGAGAGATTAGGATGCAAATAATATATATTTTGGCAACAGGAGCAAAAAGTTTTTTTGTAGTCTACGCCATAAAATTGAGCATATACTTTTGCTACTAGCTTTACTTTATACCTTTCCAAGCTTCCATCAGCTTCAATTTTAATGAGAAAACTCTCTTTCATCCTAAGATTGTTTTTACTATTTGGTAGCTCAATTATCTCCCATATATGATGTTTTTTTTCAAAAAAAAATTATCTCATCTCTCATAACATCCTTCTAATTCTTGTTTTTTTAATGCTTCAAATAAGATTTATGAAAATTTAATGATGCAAGAGCTGATATTTATAAAGAATGCTTAATGTATAAGAGAAAACTTTTAAAATAATGTGTAACGGGTTATAGGGTATAGAAAACGATGTGTGGTACTAGGTTGATTATGGTTACAGGAGTTACCTAATGAATGTTCCAAGACCCTAGAAAATAAGTTTAATCACAGAAATTTTATTTTCATTAAATGACACTTCTTTTTTAAGTGAAGAATTTTATTGTGGTGCGGTACACCCTTTTTGAGTAGGTGAATACCCTATAAAATACACTTAAGCTCTTAAGATTAAGCTTGCCCTTGCTTATGAATGCGCATATAAAATAAACAATTTTTTTCAATTTACAACCTCATTTTGTTGCTAAGAGTTGGAGCAGGAGGATTGATAGAAAATAGCTTTTGTTATCTATCTAAATTTTTTAAATATTAGCACTATCATAAAGATAAATTTCAAAGATATGACTTAGATTTTTTTACATTTAATAAAATGAACAAATATCATTTGAGTGCAATCATTGATAAAGTTATAAATCCTACTGCTCCAAAAATATTAAGAACTTTTTTACCAAATATCAGAGTTAATTAAAATAAAAAGGTTCGATGATCATGATACGCTTTCCAAAAAGAGAACTCTATGATTTTTAACAATCTCACTAATCTCATAATAAAAATTTTCCATGTTAACATTTAAAAATAGAGAAGGAAACATACATTTTACTATTTTAAAAAATGGATGCCCTAATCTATCATGATAAACCCAAATGGCGTATTCATTTAAAATATACGTAAAGGAGTAGGATAAGTGATTATTATCTTCAAGCAGGTATAACGCATTCTTTTCTCTCATGTCCAATCACCTTTCCCGTAGTTAAGTCATGAAATACACAATGATTAGTACAAACATGCCACCTTGTAGTTGTGATCTTTGGCAAATTTATGAATGGACAAAAACGTTTACAATATGATTGGAAACATGTGGCACATTATTGAAAGTAAATGCATGGAAAATAATGATATTTTCTTGACCTACAAAAGGTGGTTAGGGACCCATCGGTTGCTTCTATTTTTCTATTATTGAGAAAGGATTTGTACGTTTGGAAGGTTTTGGTATGTTTCATGTTATCGGTGGATCTTGAATCTATCAAGATTTTTTTGGGATCCATTCAATGCACTAAAAATACAAGTATTAAAAATTCATTTTGAGTTAAAGGGTATGACCTGAATAGTTTTTCTAGCGAGTTTAAAATATTCCTTAGCTTGTCAATTTATTTTGAGCTGAGCCCTTTTGGTTCAATAAAACAAGATTTCCCTTTTCATTGGCTTTCTTCGTATCCACCAGTCTTGGGTCTTTCTGTGGAGTTTCCAACATTTTTTTTTTAGATATACCCATTTTATTGCAGTAATTACACTATAAGTTGCTCTTACGATAATACTTTTGTCCTCCATTTTCAGAAGATTTAGTTGCAATAAATTTTCTAACTTTAAGTTTTTGTTGTTTCCATGGCCAATACTTCAGAGATAGGTGTGTCAAGCATTATTAACTTTCTCCTTCTTCAGCTCATACATGAGAAAAAAAAACCTCATTTGGGGACGATACGTTCCCATTGCCCAAGATTTGAAAATGAACTTGGTCAAATTCAATAGAGTCCTATGATTGTCATGGCTAACAACACTTCAGAGTTTGCTAGATCAAGCATTATCATTTTCTTTCATTTTCAACTCATACAAAAGAAAAAAAAACCTCATTAGAGATGGTATGTTCCTTTGCCAAAGATTTGAAAATGAACTTAGTCAAATTCAATAGTGAGACCTACAAGGAACTCAAACTCAAAGACCATTTCTCTAGCACTACAGTATCATCATTGCAGTTCATTTTGAGATATTGGTACTAATCTAATTATAATTATATAACCTCCATTTCTGTGAAATCTTCAAGGACATAAAGTTTGCTTTGTTAGGTTGTTGAGAGTTTCATCTTAATCTCAAAGATGAGAGTGGCATCTTTGGCCTTCATGTATATTTAACATCTTCTCAGACTTCTTTTGTGGTTATAAGGAACATTTAGGGTCCTCTAATTTTTGGCATCATGATATTCCAACAAGATAACATGATTGTGAAATCTACTTCATCCCAAAGTATGAACTTTGGGCCTTTTGGTTTTGGATTAGGATCTACAATTTGGAGTTTTTTCTTTTTTCTTTTAGAAAGATCTTAACAATTTGGAACCATTTTACATAATTTATTCCATTCAAATGATTTGGAATTTTGAATGCACAATCAGGAACCACCTTAGATAATTTCTTCCACATTCGATCATTTCTTTCGTGCAGCCATTGGATTCCGCCAACTACGGAGCAACCTATAACCATCTTCCATCATAGTATAAGAAATGAATTCATGGCTCATTAGTTTCCTAGTTTGCATATGAATTCATAGCACATAGCCACCGATTCTAAGTAATTTCAACACCAATATAAATCAAACCTTTTTATTACAAGTGCTACAAAAAAGTAGGTCTATGTTTGACATTCAGGCTTATATTCAACTCATTAATGAGACAAAAGTCATAGAACACTTAGATCATATTTTTATTTATTTATTTTTTTAAATCATGTGCATCTAAGATTTTTTTTTTTTTCATTTAATGCTCATTCAATGAGGATGCACATTAATCTAGAATGCACAATCCTTCATATGTCACAATTGATCATAATGCTCAATTGGAATATTAAACGTTAATGATTTTGAATCTAAATAAACATCTTTTCCATAATATTTTACTTTCCTCTAAGTCTATTCTATGTTGAGATTAATAATTACATCCTTGGTTTGATATCAAGTACTCGAGTAATTCCACGTAACTAGTTGGAATGGTTTTATCTACAAGAATAATGTATTAGATCCATCTGAAAAATTCATATGTTTCAAGGGATAATGCAATCGTATCCATGGTTTTACTCATAACAAAAACAATACACTTGCTTATGTATAGCATTTTATCCACATCGGGAATCGAGGCGTTTTTTTCTAAGCGATGCGAGGCGTAAGCCTCGAGGCGGATCGAGGCGTAAGCCTCAAAACGATTAAAATAAATTAATTTAAAATTTTAAATAATGACAAAAAATAACAAAAATAACAATTATTTGTACTACCAATAATAAAATAACATGAATACAAAATAAAATCAGTCTGCCGGGGGTCCAAGGGGGCGCTGCCCACTGGCGGGGTTCGACCTGTAATTCAGGTTGCGGGGTCAAGGGGCAGCGCCCTTGCGGGGCCCCGGAACAAAATTATATTATAAGAGTAATTTTAAAATTCTGGTTGTTATATATGCTCAATACCGAGCGTACCGAGCATGTACCACTCAGTACCGAGCCAGTACCGCTCAGTACCGAGCATGTACCGCTCAGTACCGAGCATACGGCGTAATTTACATGTAATTTATATTAATTAGGCTAATTATATTAAAATTTAATTAATAATACTAATTATTAAATTAAGTTAAAATAGATAATTAATTCATGCACTAATTATATTATTAATTATTTAATTATTAATATTTTAAATTATATTAACTAAGTTAATCAATAATAACTTAGCTGCGTCTACGGTTTGCCTTTCATCTTCTCTTTTCGTCCTTGCTGTTCAGTTTCGTTGCTTCACAGGAGGTGTAGAGATTGCACGCGTCGCTTCTTTGGCTCCTTCGTGGCTGTTCAACTTTGCTCCTTCGACGACTTTCCCTTTCCTGTCAGATCGTAAGCTATAACATTTTGATCGGAAGAAACAACGGGAGCTCACTGACTGTGAAGGTAACTTTCTCGCTTTCGAGGCGCTGCCTCGATGCGCCTCAACGCCTCACGCGGTGAGGCGTACGCCTCCATGGAAAAAGGCGTAAGCCTCGCCCGAACGTTCGAGGCTTAAGCCTCAGTTCGCCCGACCTCCGCCTCGATTCGAGGCGCACCTCGAGGCTTCCGCCTCGAACGCCTTTTTAATCGCTGGTGTAAATTGATATCTTCGTTTTAAGAAAATATTTAAAATCCCTTCATGTGAATGATTTCCACAAGAATTTTGAGAAGTTTCTAAGCATACAAGCTTCAGCCTCGACACTCTTGTGCAACAACCACCACACCTAGGATTTCTTTTTTAACTGGCGCAGGTCTTGAATGTTTCAATAATGTCAAGCTAACGAGATCATTATGATTGTTGTTCGATAGAAGCCTCCTGAATCAAACATCTTCCATGGGCAGTCCTCGGCCATCTGACATTCTACTCCCTAGATCCAAATAAAAAACAAATGAACAGAGGTGTACCTCTAGCCAAATCAAAGATCGCAAAACCCACAAGGCCTTTTACCAATCGAATCAAAGATCGACGAAATGAGGATTTCTTCTCATTAGGAGGAGAAGCAAGGTATACTTATTGTGGTCTTCCTCTTGCCAATTTGTGCAGTTAGTGTCTCTCTCTGTGGCAATCATTTGCAAGATTTAAACAAGAGGTGAGGGATGACGTTCAATTAAGAGCGGGTAAAATCAGGCTGTGAACATTGGCGAATCAAGGCTTACAAACATGGGATCATGTTGTAGGTGGAGCAAAGAAAGAAAGTAAGATGGCTAATGAGTAGAAGCACATAAAGAATAGATGTAGGACTTCATGCAAGAAAGTAAGGATGGCACACAGGAATCACGTACATAGGCCATGCTTGCAGGTGTTGACCCCAATACTAGTGTCGGGATCGAGTCGACCGTGCAAGGTGAATTTCGATAGCAAAAGAGCACGAAATCGCACATAATTCACCTGACGTGTCGACCCAAAACCCAAAATCGTCGAGATGACCTCCGTTCGCGAAACGGACAGCGCCGATACATCCAGAGCAACGGAAACAGCTAAGATCAACACCCATATTGATGGGAGTCAACGATCGATGAAAATTTAAAATTTTGGGCGCGCGAATTGAGACGACGACGTGTGCGAACGGCGATGTAGCGAAAAACTCGGTGCAAGATTTAAAAAAAATTATGCAATATAATTAAAATATTTTTAGAAAAGAGGGAGAGAAAGAGTTTTTCTTTTTAAGTTTTTTTTTCTTAAATAAAAAAAATCCCAAAAATACCCTCAGAGCAACACTATGAGCTGGGCTCAAACACACACTCAAAGGTGTACTACATGAGCTAGCTAACAACTAAAGGATCAAATTCCATGCATTGGTCGTGCAGCAGAGCAAGGTAGTTATTCCTTGAGTAGGTGATGTGGAGTCGTAAGCGGGTGGAACAACAAGGGAAAGCCAACGTGGAGGCATGGCAAGTGGGACAATCTCACATCATGGCATAGTTTCCGACTTTCCGTGAGGTAAAGATTCGTGAATGCAAGTTTAGAGTAATTAGTGTGTTGTGAGAGAGGCAAGAGGTGTGTAAGCACATGTCTGTTCTTGTGTGTGTCTATATATATATATATATATATATATATATATATATATATATATATATATATATATATATATATATATATATATATATATATATATATATATATATATATATATATATATATATATATATATATATATATATATATATATATATATATATATTTATTTATTTATTTATTTATTTATTTATTTATTTATTTCTATTTTATCTTTTTTTTTCTTTATTTTATGATAAATATTAGTAAAACTGGGAAACAGTCTGGTAAACCAAGCATTCTATTTTAGCTAAATGAGTTCTACCAAAAATTTAATATACTACTTTAAAGTTTCCAATTTCTTACTACTTTGTTTTGTTAGAGCTGAAATCAAACATCCAGTTCAACTCTGAGAAGCATATACAAGCTCAAAAGGTAGGTTTTCTAAGATTACCATGCATTGAACTTAAACATGCCTTAATGCCTACTTACACAAAAAAAAAGGTTCCTATGAGACAAGAACATGTATGGAACAAGCTGATCAGGGCAGTAAATAGTAGGACTTGAATAAAACGGGGACGGAAAAAAGTAAAAGATGATTAAATAAAGTTTTCAAGCAGCATTCATATGCTTGATTTATACAAAGCCATTTAAATAACTGATGTAAGTTCGTTTCTCTATTTTTTTTGTTTGATGCAGTCATGCAGAAGTTAAATTTTGCTAATGATGTATGTTCTATCTGGAAAATATGAAAGCAGGTCTCAAATAGAATTCTCAAGCAGAACTAAGGGATTCACTTAGTTTCTGTCTTCTGGCCTAAAAGGTAAAACAATGAGCTACTACATCGCAAGCAGCAGAGTATTTCACTCAGGTAAGAGTCATCTTAAACGGATGAAAGAAGAATAATCTAGGGGAATCACAACTCATTGGTCAAAATTTTGAGGTTCCCCTCAAGTCTTCCGTCGTGTAGCCATATTTCAAATAGCTTTCAGAAGTAAATATCTACAGATGGCCCTTAGTGGGGCTAAGCTGTATGAAAAGCAGAGCACCGCAAAAATGCTCAATAAATTGATGTGAAATAGATGTATGGAAAAAGTAGAAATAATAACTTGCACAATGATTAGAAGAGGTATTCAACAGCTACAAAGGACAAGCTGAAGTAAATAGCCTGAGATTATAATGCATGGGATTGCAAACGAGGATTCAATTGGAGCAGTCAATAACAGCTGCTTATGGTTTAAGCAAAACGGCGTTGCATTTTAAGAAAATAAAACAAGAAATATTTAATTATGAAAAAGATATTACGAAGTTTATTCACAGAATTTTGTAAGAAAAATAACAAAGTAATATAGGCAGTTCGACTAAGGAAAATAAAAATTGCATGGCAACTATTTCAAAGGTGCAAAAGAACAGTCTTACTGTGAGAGGCCAGCCCTTCAAAGTTAAATTGCTCCCAGCTGGATTTGAGCCTGATACAGGGGAAATTATTTGAAAAAAAAAGTGCATTCTATTCTGATTTGTATAGCTAAAACAAATTATATAACAAAATAAAGTTTAATATATAAAGTGAAACATTTAGCCATACTCTGAACTATGAAAGATTAATTCTAATTACATTTGATGGGTAACTTTTCTAATAATAAGAACATTGAAGGTTAGATACAAGGAAGCACTGATGCTCTACAAGTCATCTTGTGCCCTATCCAACACAGTTGCACATGAACACACCTAAAAATTTCTCAGCGATTTCATCTTAGCCGTCCATTTGCCGTGAGAATTTAGTATTCCAGCAAAATATTATTTAAATCCCAGTGAAGACAATTGTAATATCCTGTAGTTTCAGTGCAAGTTTGAATCCAACTTTTCTAAACCTTGTATATTGTAAAAATCCCAACCATCCCTTGGCCCTCAATCCCACGAACAACATGGGGATCCATGGGAGGCTCACCTGGATCACGCTATGAAATCTCAACCATACATTAGCCCTTGATCCCACGGCCAACATGGGGATCCACGGGAGGCTCATCAAGATCACGCCTATCTCCTTCTATATTTGGGTGGCTGATTTAGAAAGGATTATACTAAGGCAATTATGCATGATTATCTAGTTATTTGTTTCTTTCTTAAAACATCTTGTATAGATCTATAAATAGGGATAGATTTGTGTAATAAAATTAATTCTTGTCCCTCTAAAATTCTCTTAATTTAACATGGTATCACATCCTACATTGCCTTGGCCAGAATTTTGAGTTTTTTTTATGCCAAACTTTCTGAAGGGTCCCTTCAAAAATGAAAGGGAGCGTATTTTGGCTTGTACGTTCCTGTGTACGTCCAACCGAGAGGGGGAAAGTGCCTCATCCCGCGGTCTCTTCGTTTGATCAAGAGAGACAAACGTCTAGTGTGTCTCGCCTGGAGGAGTCGAGCAAGAACCCCAAGGTCTTTGTGTTCAATCAAGAGATGAGCATCTCACAAACCCCTCTCACATGCGTGCAAACGAACTGAAAGAGAGAGGCATGCAATCATAAGAATTTGTGTGTGTCTGGGAGTTGATTGAGCGGGATTGTGCTCAATGTTGTGTGTGATTAAGGGTGATCCGGTTCTTGCATTCTGATTCCTGCTCGCATAAGTCTTGAGAAGTCGAGCAAGTGAGAGGGCTTCCACTTTCGGTCTTCTGCATACGGCTAGAGAAGGAACATGATACCCCTCTCATGCGTGCCTACCCAGGCGCCAAATTGAGTGAAGAAGAGGATCAAGAGAGGGAGCGTGCCTGAGCATGAACAATTGGCCCTCGTGCGTGTGTTGGAGCCGAACCAAGTAAGGAACGAGCGGTTGAAGAGCTGTTGTACATACCATCAAATCCTCCACTTGAAGAGCCCCTCCTTGCTCTAAATCTTTCTAGATAGCAAAAAAAGTCGACCTCTCCCAAGATCTCCACCATTGGGATCAATCCCTCAAATCAGACGAAGGCCACTTCGTAGCCCACATTCTAGCCTTCTTCACTGTCGCTGACGGAATCGTCATTGAGAACCTTGCTGGTTAGATTTGGACTGAAGTCAGTTTG
The DNA here is from genome assembly GCA_019514585.1 of Dendrobium officinale. NCBI lineage: Eukaryota > Viridiplantae > Streptophyta > Magnoliopsida > Asparagales > Orchidaceae > Dendrobium > Dendrobium officinale. Next base: position 17,182,484 of record CM033692.1, read on the forward strand.
TTGGAGTCAAAGCTCGTCGATGGAATGATCTTGATATATGGAGTTGCCAAGATGATGTGCGTAGTGGGGAAGAATATGGCTTTCTTGGTGGTAAGGCAGTTCACTGCTAAGATCCAATGTGTGCTTGCGGCGACCGAAGAGTTGGTGAGCATGCAGATGGTGAAGTACGCTACTTTCCTAAGTAGGGAGTCAATTGTGGATATCGAGGGTGAGGCTATAGAGAGATTAGAAGCACTTTATCCTACTTGAAGATATTGGCGCTTGCTAATTCTCCAAGTTCCCACCACCGTCCTTCATTGTCGGAATTCTGAGGAATATACGTTCCCACTAGCAATCTTCATTGCTGGAATTTTGAGGAATATAGGTTCCACCATTGGCCTATATTGCTAAAATTCTGAGGAATACAGGCTCCCACCACCAACCTTCATTACAAGAATTTTGAGGAATACAGATTCCCACCACCTGCCGTCATTGCCGAAATCCTAAGGAATATTAATCATTCTACCTTCCTTCGTGCACCCAAAGGCCAAGGAGAGACCGAGCAGGAGGCCTCTCACGAGCAACGCCCAGAGTTGACCGAGCAGAAGCGAGAGAAGTCTAGCACATAATCAATGCTTGTGTGCGTATGGAAAGAGTTGAGAGTTCCCTCTCGTGAGGGTCTAGGGTCGAGAAAAGAAAGAGTGCAAGATCTGCACTCTTTCCTGCAATTAGACCAGATGGATCAGAGACCCTGCGTGCGCTTATACGGGGTCAATCAAACAGGAGTATTCGGTTGGAGTCGGACGACTAATTTGCATTGGGCTAAAGGCTGGCTCAATCAAACGGGATGAGATTTCCTTGCCAACTGCTGAGCCGCTTGTGACATGTTTTTATGCTGATGTCCTTGAAGCTTGCTGCAACCTTAAAAAAAGAATTTGTTTCTACTTCCGTGCCTCCATTGTCGGCCTTCCAATATGGTTGTAATCATATCTATAACCAAAACAGCCTTCATTATTTCCCTACTTAATATAATCTTCATTGCTACCCTTTGTCACAGTAATGTTTGATGCTAATTTCTCTCAAAGTTTTGACTAAATGGAGGACTCTATGGTGCTCCAAGGGACTTGATAATTTTAGTTTTCTGAGACTAATTGCCAAGTCAGGAATGACAGATCTGTATTCCCCAGCTTGAAAATTCTACTTTATTGAGTCACAGATCACCTAACACAGGAGTCTCTTTACTAGTCTTCCTCTTCTCTTCCAATTTCTCAACGATTTTATCTCTCTCCCCCAATTGCAGTGAGAAGTTCCAGCAATATTATTTAAATCTCACTGAAAATAATGGTAATATCTTGTAGTTTAAGTGCAAATTTGAATCCAACTTTTCTCGACTTGGTATATTTCTCTTGGCAGAGCGCAAGTCTTCTCAGATTCCTCTTTGCAACATTATATATCTCTCGGGAATCCCTTTCTAATCTTTCAGGTCATCTTTAGTTATCTTCCAAATGCTTTCCCAAATCACAGATCACCTAACTTAGGAGTCTCACTTTTATAATACCCAAAAATCTGAAAAGATGAGATCAAAATTTACTTGAACTTTTACCCCCAATTTCGCATAACATGAAATGAAAAAAAAAATACAATTTTACATTTCAATATATATATACATAATTTTGTAATAACTTAACCTAAAGTTCACTTAATATTATTGCTCATAGAATTATATCACCACGCATTTGTTTATTGTACTGTAGCATTTAAAACCCTTTCCAGTTTGTCAGACATACATTGGTTAATGTGCTTTTGAAAGGTTAAGATGGTCTAACAGATGAATGTTATAATTGTATAAATACTAATATTAAGCGCTAAGCACATTCCTTATTTCTCATACCCTAATCCCAATCAGTTTAGATATAGAGAACCAGTTGTATCTTGAGGTCAAAGGGGATGAAGAAGGGAAGAAGAGAAATGGAGGCCTTGATTTTCCAGTAGAAGTTCTAAGCTTCCGAGAATCTAGTTTGGTTTAAGATTGGTAGCTTTAAAGCATGAATGAGCATTCTTTTTGAGGTAAAATGTAAATTGACATTAGTTTGAATTAGGTTTGAGTTGACAAATTACGAATCAGTATAACATGAGAAAATGAATGCTTGAGGTTGTGTGTGAACAAAACATGATTTCGAAGCAAAAAAGCAAGAAAATATATTCAGAGGTGGATCGATTATTGACAGCGAGACCCTAAATCTCTAGCATATGGAGCATAATCGTCTTAGATTTTTTTTTTAGTAGTCTTAGATTTGATGCTTATTCATTCCTACAATTATAATGAACTCTTATGTGTATTCTAGTAAACATTTTGCCATACTAAGCATATTAATAATATCTAATTTTATCAATAAGTCTACTATATTGCATATGATCATTCTTCAAGATAATGTCATGTGGGATTACATTTTCACATAATTCAAGTCTCATGATTGTCTAATGACCTATTATGCACATTTAAATACCCAAATATTAATTTCATATCATGCTTATGTCATAAATATGGGTCAATATAATTTGATGTTAGCATTAAATACTTATGATTTAGGGATTCATGTAGGACACAATGGAGAACAAGGATTCATGTAGCCGACCCCACGTAGTGGGATAAAGGCTTGATGTTGTTGTTGTTGTTATTGTTGTATTAAATACTTATGATATTGAAGTTTAAAAAAGTCAATGAAATCTTACGTCATGTGACATAGGTTAGCAAATTATGATAACATGCACACTAAGCTACAAAAGAGTTTAAGAGTATTAGGAGCCCAAAATAGCATTTTGAACTCTCAAAAAATGTACGTTGAGAGTAGTGCAAAAGTTATAGAGGGGTCATCTGATAACTGGCATGTTGGAGCATGTTCAACCAATATCGACGATCATTATATGCCGACAAGCTTGGTGATGATGGTCAAATAATTTTTAAATGTTTCAAGAACTATACAGACTTTATATGACAATTCTAAGACTATGAAAAGTAAGAAAGAGAATTTAAATATAAGTGAAACTAATATTTCGATACTAGCATTTGACTAGCAAAATAAATTGAATGATTGGAAATCAAACAATTATTTTTCATGTCTAGCAGTCTTTCATACTTATTGCTCATATTGTCCTTTACATGTTCAGCTATTAGATCATGTCTTACCTAGATGTTTATTGCACATATCTAGTTATATCTATATGATTATTCATATCCATGTTAATTCAAACAATCATCATAGCATATTATTTTCTTTCCCTTGTATTTTGAACACTTTATTAGACTTGTTTATCCCAATGAATTTTATAATTAGCTGGATATTACTTAGGTTGTTGTTTCTAGTAAGGGAAAAGAGCAAATTGGGATGTAGTAAGGTGATCAGGTTTATTCACCATCTTAATATTTTGGATGTATCTAGAAGAAAAACTATGATGATTTATATTAAAGACTTTTGGTATGTGTTAATTATCTATGAAGTTGATCAGAAGATATGTGGTTTATTTTGATTAATTTAATCGTGTACACTTATAAGTTGTTGTGTTTGATCTATAGGATGATCATGAAAAGAATTTTATATTTTGTGACAATCTAAGCAAAAAAAAAGTCTACTCACACAATCCTAATTTATAAAATACAGGATTGGTGTTAGTAGGACATGCATATGACTGGGTTACCCACCTTTGCCACATCTCATGATGATGCGAGCAAAAAATACAGGGGACCCTATATCTCTTGATCACAAAAGACATACAGACTTCTACCGACGAAAATGACTAAAGATGAGGAAGAGGGACGAACAAACTCTTACATTTCAAATAAAATAAAAAGACTAGAAATTAAAAGACTACAAACGACGATCTAACAAACTTGAATCGAAAATCAAAGACACCCTAAAGTTGCTTCACTTAGAGAAGAGGGATACAGGTGGAGTGCACTTGCGGAGAGACGAAAGAGGTTAGAAGCCCGAAAAGAAAGGTTGGAAAGAGCCCGCAGGATTTCCGGAGGGGATGAGAAAGAAGGGTGGAAAGAGCCCGCAGGATTTCCAAAGCAAACCCGCAGGTTATAGCTTATCCAAAAATAACATTTTCATAACATCATACTCAACTATTTCAAACAATACAAATCCCCATATATATAGGTATGAAAGGGAATACAAAGAGACACATTACATTAATTTTAACACAAGAAACTAAGCATCAAAAGCATTAAACCCAAATGCTTTGCACGAAAAAACAGCCCAAGCCAAGGAACCGAAGAGGTAGCCGCGAGAGCCAAGGAGGCCGAGCGGGAACCAAGGGGGCACGGCCACGGAAAGAGCCCAAGCACGGGAAACCAGCAGCCGGCTGGAATCCAAGGGGGCAAATGCAATGAAACCATGGAGGAAACCAAGGAGTCATGCATGGGAATACAAAACACCTAACTTGGGATACCAAAAGCCCTTTTTGGAACCCTAAGAGACATCATAAAAGAAGACTTTAAAACCCTAAATAACATTTAATAAAAAGTAAAATAATAAATGAACTAAAATGTTAGCTAATAATGAGCTAACCCTTAGTTCAATAAATGAACTAAAGTCCAGCTCATAAATGAGCTAAAATTTCAGCTCAAATAGTAGACTCAAGGGAAGCCAAAATTCATATTATTTTGGACATGAGTTGACCCCCCCCTTTGACTACATCAGACTCCCCTTCTTGCGAATTCAGCTCCTGATGAATTGGTTGATGATTCCCTTGAGGCGGTGCATACTGTTCATCGAGCTCCTTGAGTTTTTCACCAAACCTTTTCAGAATTTCATCCTGTTCTTTTTCAAATTGCTGTTGCAGATATCTTTTGTACTTCTCGAATTTTTGATCACATAGGAACATGTGATATTGCAGTTTGTAGAGTCGATCTTGAAGTGGATCCGTTGAGTCTCCTATTGTAGGTATCCATCTGTCCAATGGTTGCGGGACATCATGATTATGTTGATCGCTTTCTTCCTGGAATGTAGCAATATTTTTGATATTTTTCATTTTTTGACAGACTCAAAAAGACTCAAAAATTACAAGACTCACAACCTAAGCACTTAGACTCAATAGACTCTCAACACAACTTGACTTGACAAAACTCACACCTGACTTGACTTAAAAATAAAATTTGACAAACCACAATCCTAAGATTTCCTAACTTGCTCTGATATCAAAATGATGCGAGCAAAAAATACAGGGACCCTATATCTCTTGATCACAAAAGATATACGGACTTCTACCGACGAAAATGACTAAAGATGAGGAAGAGGGACGAACAAACTCTTACATTTCAAATAAAATAAAAAGACTAGAAAATAAAGACTACAAACGACGATCTAACCAACTTGAATCGAAAATCAAAGACACCCTAAAGTTGCTTCACTTAGAGAAGATGGATACAGGTGGAGTGGCACTTGTGGAGAGACGAAAGAGGTTAGAAGCCCGAGAAGAAAGGTTGGAAAGAGCCCGCAGGATTTCCGGAGGGGATGAGAAAGAAGGGTGGAAAGAGCCCACAGGATTTCCAAAGCAAACCCGCAGGTTATAGCTTATCCAAAAATAACATTTTCATAACATCATACTCAACTATTTCAAACAATACAAATCCCCATATATATATAGGTATGAAAGGGAATACAAAGAGACACATTACATTAATTTTAACACAAGAAACTAAGCATCAAAAGCATTAAACCCAAATGCTTTGCACGAAAAAACAGCCCAAGCCAAGGAACCGAAGAGGTAGCCGCGGGAGCCAAGGAGGCCGAGCGGGAACCAAGGGGGCACGGCCACGGAAAGAGCCCAGGCACGGGAAAACAGCAGCCGGCCGGAATCCAAGGGGACAAATGCAATGAAACCATGGAGGAAACCAAGGAGTCATGCATGGGAATACAAAACACCTAACTTGGGATTCCAAAAGCCCTTTTTGGAACCCCAAGAGATATCATAAAAGAAGACTTTAAAACCCTAAATAACATTTAATAAAAAGTAAGATAATAAATGAACTAAAATGTTAGCTAATAATGAGCTAACCCTTAATTCAATAAATGAAATAAAGCCCTTTTCAGCTCAAATAGTAGACTCAAGGGAAGCCAAAATTCATATTATTTTGAACATGAGTTGACCCACCCTTTGTCTACATCACATGATTGAATAAAAGAGATCACGATGGGGCATGACATCTCTTACCCAATATATGGTCCTCCACAACCAAGAAGAATAGAGGACTTAAAAAAGAAAAAGTTGAGAAGCCAACCACAAATCTCCAAACAATTTATCTTAAAAGATACAAGGAGGCAGACTCAAAATAAAGACAATAAGAGGCACCTCAAAAAAGTTGCTTCACGTTAAGACTCGTACTCCCAAAGATTTGAGTCTCATAAATGATGTCATATAGTGAGTAACAATGTATAACATCAAGAAATGCATCTCCCAAAGATACAAGGAGGAAACCTCGAAATAAAGACAATAAGTGGAATCTCAAAAAGCTGCTTCAAAATAAGACTTGCAGTCATGGTTTAAAATTGCGCAATATGAGGCTCGCCTTGAGGCCCGCCTTTGCGCAATTTCAGTAAAAAACGTCTCGATGCTTACGCCTCGAGTATTTTTTATGAGGCTTGTGCCTCGACTTGGTTGAGACCCACCTTGAGGTCCGCCTTGCCTCACTGGCATGAGGCTTACGCCTCACGCTATATATATTAAAACTTACATAAATCTTGAAGTAAATGCCCGACATTGGACTCTATATGAGAGGAAGGGGAGAGAGCAGTTCATCATAATGATGATTCAAATGAATAACCCCTTAGTGATGACAATGCTGATGACTTATGAGTTCTTATGTGATATGTCATTGCTATTTTTTTTTAAAAATTGAAATTATATGTTAATGAAAAGAATACTGGGATTTGGGAAAGATAGAATTTTGAGTTGAACTATATTTCATGTTGTCTTTTTATTAGGATATTTTGATTTCACTTCATATCTTATATTTTTTTATGTTTTATATTATTCACTCATTAGTACATAAAAAAATTTATCATTTTATGTTTACGCAATCTTTTGATTTTAAGGCTTACGCCTCAAAACGCCTTGAGACTTACGCCTCGCCTCACGAATGAAAAACGCCTCAATACCCGAATACGCAATTTTAAACATTGCTTGCAGTCCCAAGATTTGAGCCCCATAAAGGATGTCATGTAGTGAGTACAAATGTATGATATCAAGAAATGCATCTCCAAAAAGCTGAAAAGCCAACCACAAATCTCCATACAATTTATCCTAAAAGATACAAGGAGGCATGCTCTAAATAAAGACAATAAGGGATGTCTCAAAAAAGTTGCTTCAAGATAAGACTCGAACTCCCAAAGATTTAAGTCCCATAAAAGATGAAATGTGGTGAGTACCAATGTATGATATCGGGAATTTCATCTATCAAAGATCCACAAGTGATAGTTACCAATGGCATCTCCTTAGATCAAGACCTTCATCTATCAAGTCCTCCATGTTAAATCCCAATTGTCCCTAAACAGTTGAATCCTACGGCCACGATGGGAATCCATGAAAGGCTCACCTAGATCACACCAATTGTAGTTAAATCTCAGTCATCCCTTGACACTTGATCCCACTACCAAGTTGAGAATCTGTGGGAGGCTCACTTGGATCACGCTGATCTTCTTCCATATTTGGATGGTTGATTTAGGAAGGATTATATTAGGGCAATGTTAGACCGGTCCTCCATGGACCAATCCAGCCAGCCCAGCCCATTGGGCCGGTCCAAATGTTTTTACCGCAGGAGGAGGCCGGCGGGCTCAAAGGAGGGGGGGAAAGAGTGGGGTCCACTTGAGATTCAAATACTTTCTTGGAGCCAAAAGGAGTGGAAGCAAGGGCTATTTGGTCCTTTTGTGTTATTTTTGAATTGTATGCATTAAGTAGGGGGAAAAGAATAGATTAGGGTTATGTGAAATTTGCTTTGAAGTTTTCTTGTTTTTCTTTGGTGGCTAGGGCTCTAGATCGAATTCTAGAAATTGGGAGAGTGCGATCCTCCTCTCGAATAGAGGATCCTTGTATCTTTGCTATTTTCCTTGCATCTACTAGTAAAACACAAGTCTTTTCTCCAAATTTCTCTCAATTTTTCTCTGTTATTCTACTGTTTTGGTAGTTTTCCTGCTGTGGACAGCAGTTTGCACTGAGAATTGTTGTAAAATTGAATAGGAAATACTTGAAATTGGTATCAGAGCAAGTCTTGGGATAAATCGTGGGCTATTTTTGGCCGATTTCAGTGGCTGAAATTGTACCGACGAAGGAGAAAATTGCTGAATTTTTTTTCCAGATCTTGAGATCTTCTCCTAAATTGCAAGTCGTTAGAGATGGCGGCTAAGAAGGTGGATGCTTTGGATGTGAGGTTTGAAGGAGAGATAAATCAAATCAAGGAGACCGTGGAGGAAAGAATGTCTTCCATGAAAGGGCAAGTGGTCGATCTACGGGATATGATGAAAAAGATGTTGGAGTTTCAAACCCAATCGGGTCTTATATGGTGTCTGATGCAAAAGGGCCAGCAGCGAAGAACACCAACTCTGAAATCCATCGGGAGGAAGAGGAGGTGGAAATCGTGGAAGGAAGTATGGGAAGGCCTCATTTGGAGCCTTTCCAGAGGGAGGAAAGAGGAGGAAGATATGGGGAAAGGCAAGGCTACGGAGGCGTGGAACCAAGAGGCTGGTTGGGAGCATCGGGAGGGTTATCATGGGCGCCGGGAAGCTGTTTTTGAAAGATCGGAGAGGGGATTGGGGCAGGGCAGAGCAAGGGAAGATCGGGAGACAAGGAGGGTCCAGGCACATGGGAGAGGAGAAACTATGGAGGATTAAGGGGGATTGGCGGGGATCGGAAGGTAAGAATTTTGAAAATGCCCATTTTTGAAGGGGAGGATGCCTATGGCTAGATTTACAAGGTGGAAAGGTACTTTGCTGTTAACGGCTTGACAGAGGAGAAGAAATTATCGGCAGCATGCCTATGTCTGGAAGGGAACGCACTCTCTTGGTACCAGTGGAGAGATCAGAGGAGACCTATCCAGAGCTGGGGAGAATTCAAGGACAGTTTGTTAGAGCGTTTCCAAACCGACCCGGGAGGAGACTTCTACGAGCAGTTCTTTGCCCTAGTGCAGGAGGGTTCTGTGGCGGGCTACCGAGAGAGGTTCGAGCATCTGGCCAGCAGGGTAGAGTGCTTGTCTGATACGGTGCTGGAGGGGAATTTTATGAAGGGGTTAAAGGCCGAGGTTCGAGCAGCGGTGAAGGTCCTGATGCCCAAGGACCTGGGGGAAGCCATGAAGCTTGCACAGTTGGTCGAAAATCAAAAGAACCTAGAGAAGGGAGCTACGAGTAGTAGTAGCTCATGAGGCACTTACAGGTGGACGACTACCCACCTAGCCCCCAAGGGAGCGTCCCCAGGAGGGATGAAAGAAACGAAGGAAAAAGCTACAGGAGGAGGAAATGGGGGGCAGTTCAAGAGGCTCACTGAGAAGGAAATGCAAGAGAAAAGAACAAAAGGGTTGTGCTTCCAATGCGATGAAAAATACATGCCATGGCACAAGTGCAAGGATTGAACTCTTCAAGTTCTCCTTGTTTGTGAAGACGAGGAAGACGAGGAGGGAGGGGGAAGCAATTCTGAGGTGGAGGAAAAGATGCATCTGGATGTGGCAGAAGTCTCTCTCAACTCCGTAGTGGGATGCACTCCGAGTCACACTATGAAGGTAAAGGGAGAGATAGCTGACCGTGGAGTCGTGATGTTGATTGATAGTGGGGCAACCCACAATTTAATTTCCACCCAGATTGTGGAGCTGCTGGGGATGAAGTTAGAAGATACTGGAGGCTATGGGGTGATGATGGGCACAGGGAAGGTAGAAATGGGAAGGGGAGTCTGCAAGGGAGTGGTGCTGAAGATCCAAGGCATACAAGTGAAGGGAGACCTTCCTTCCCCTAGAATTGGGGAGTACGGATGTCATCCTAGGGATGAAGTGGTTGCAGACATTGGGGGAAACCAAAGTAAATTGGGGCACTCTGCGGATGGAGCTGATAAAGGGTGGAAGGAAGAGGGTGATTCAAGGGGATGCAGGGCTGACCAAGGCAGGGTTTCTCTTAAAGCCCTAATCAAGACAATTCAGGAGGAGGGGGAAGGCTGCTTGGTGGAATTACACCGATTAGAGGGAGTGAGTGTGGAGGAAGGGGGAGACACACCCCTCTCTGTGCAGCCCTTGATCCAAGAATTTGAGGAGGTTTTTCAACCACCTCTAAGGTTGCCACCACCCAAGGAGCAGGAGCATGCCATCACGTTAAGGGAGGGAGTGTCAACTGTCAGTGTACGACTATACCGTTACACTCAGTTTCAGAAGGATGAAATAGAAAAGTTGATCAGAGAAATGCTGGAAGCATGGATTATCAAGCCCAGCACTAGCCCGTTCTCTAGTCCTGTTCTATTGATGAAGAAAAAAGATGACAGCTGGCGTTTCTATGTAGACTACCGCGCACTCAACAAGGAAAATGTACATGATAAGTTTCCCATACCAGTGATTGATGAGCTTCTGGATGAGTTGAGTGGAATAGTGATTTTCAGCAAGATCGACTTGAAATCAGGATATCACCAGATACGAATGAAGAAAGAAGATGTGCCCAAGACCGCCTTTAGAACTCATGAGGGCCACTATGAGTTCCTAGTGATGCCCTTTGGCCTCACTAATGCCCCAGCTACGTTCCAGGCACTCATGAATAAGATCTTCAAATAGTATCTCAGGCGATTCGTGTTGGTATTCTTCGATGACATCTTAGGATATAGCAGAACATAGGAGGAGCATTGGGGACACTTAAAGAAGGTGTTAGAGGTTCTCCAGGAGCACCAGTTGAGGGCTAACTTGAAGAAGTGCTGCTACGCACAAGCTAATGTAGAATACTTGGGGCATGTGGTATCCAAGGAAGGGGTAGCAGCAGATCAGTCCAAGATTGAGGCCATGCTTAAGTGGCCACTGCCCAAAAATCTAAAGGAGCTGAGGGGATTCCTAGGGCTTACAGGTTACTACATAAGATTTGTAAAGGGATACAGCACTATAGCTTGGTCACTCACTGAGCAGTTGAAGTAAGATGGGTTCTTATGGGGGGAGGCAGCTACGACAGCATTTGAGAAGTTGAAGAAAGCTATGACCACAGTCCCGGTCTTAGCTTTACCAGATTTTACTCAGGTCTTTATAGTAGAGACATATGCATCGGGATACGGACTAGGAGCAGTGTTGATGTAGAGTCACAGGCCCATTGCATATTTCAATCAGGTGTTGACTGCCAGAGCCCGGCTTAAATCTGTCTATGAGAGGGAGTTGATGGCAATTGTTTTGGCCATCCAAAAGTAACGCCCCTACTTACTTGGAAGACATTTCGTCGTCAGGACCGACCAGCGGAACCTGAAATATTTGCTGGAGCAGCGCATGGTGACAGAAGAGCATCAGAGGTAGCTCTCCAAACTGCTCGGATATGATTTTGAGATTCAGTACATGCTAGGGGTAGAAAATAAGGTAGCAGATGCCCTGTCCAGGTGCATGGGGGAGCTGCAGACATTGGCTATATCGGTCCCAATGATGATAGATTGGGAAGCCCTAAAGGAGGAGAGTGCCAAGAATGAGAAACTAAGCAAGATCAGAGCTGACTTACTGAAGGAAAAGGGCGGCCATTCAGGATACTAGTTGGAGGGGGAGAGATTGTTGTACCAGGGGAGATTTGTGTTACCCAGAACGTCAGTACACATCCCACAATTGCTCCAGGAGTTCCATGAAACTGCAGTGGGAGCTCATTCAGGAGTGCTAAAGACCTACAGGAGACTAGCGGCGGAGTACAGTATGCATAGATGTGGAGAGATGGTATCCAGGTGCGAGGTGTGCCAAAGAAATAAGTATCTAGCTATGTCACCAGGGGGGTTACTGCAGCCATTGGCGTTACCAGGACGAGTCTGGGAGGAGATATCTATGGACTTCATTGATGGGCTACCCCGCTCTGAGGGATTCACTGTGATTTTGGTGGTAGTGGATAGATTAAGCAAATATGCTCATTTTATTCCTCTACGCCATCCATACACTGCGGTGACAGTAGCGTCAGTATTCATCAGGGAGATAGTTAGACTGCATAGAGTGCCAGAGGCGATAGTATCAGACAGAGATAAAGTGTTCTTCAACCATTTATGGAAAGAATTGTTCAGACTGCAGGGGACGGTGCTAAAAAGGAGTACGACTTATCACCCACAGACAAATGGTCAAACAGAAGTAGTCAATCGGAGCTTGGAGACTTATCTGAGATGCTTCGCATCAGAAACACCCAAGTTATGGGCTAAATGGCTATCATGGGCTGAGAACTGGTACAACACCTCTTTTCATTCAGCCTCTCAGATGACCCCATTTAAGATGTTGTACGGAATGGATCTGCCCCACTTGGTGTATTTTGGTAGTAGCAGCACACCTATGTCTTCAGTAGAGGAGTATTTGGAGGAGAGGGATAAGACACTGAAGAGTTAAAAAGACATCTGTTGAGGGCTCAATAGATTATGAAGAAACAAGCTGATGGGCATCGAAAGAATATTCAATTTGAGGTGGGCGAGAAGGTATTTTTAAAACTCTGCCCATATCGATAGAAAACGATCGCCAACCGGAGGAATGAGAAGCTTGCTCCAAGGCACTTCGGTCCTTATAAAGTACTGGAGAAAATTGGAGCCGTGGCATATCGTCTGAAGCTACCACCGACAACGACGATCCATCCGGTTTTCCATGTATCTCAGCTAAAGAGAGCCATTGGAGATTATGCTACCAGTTCTGAGTTACCAGGGACATTAACAAATGAAATGGAAATGATATTGGAACCTTTGGAGCTCATGGAGGTTCGTTCGAAAGCAGATGGAGCCACAGAAGTCCTGATCAAATAGAAGAACCTCCCTGACTACGAGGCCACGTGGGATCCATACGAGCGGATGAAGCGACAGTTTCCTGACTTCCACCTTGAGGGCAAGGTGGTTCTTTGGGAGGGCGGTAATGTTAGACCGGTCCTCCATGGACCAGTCTAGCCGGTCTAGATGTTTTACCGCGGGAGGAGGCCGGCAGGCTCAAAGGAGGGGGAAAGAGTGGGGTCCACTTGAGATTCAAATACTTTCTTGGAGTCAAAAGGAGTGGAAGCAAGGGCTATTTGGTCCTTTTGTGTTATTTTTGAATTGTATCCATTAAGTAGGGGGAAAAGAATATATTAGGGTTATGTGAAATTTGCTTTGAAATTTTCATGTTCTTCTTTTGTGGCTAGGGCTCTAAATCGAATTCTAGAAATTAGGAGAGTGTGATCCTCCTCTCGAATAGAGGATCCTTGTATCTTTGCTATTTTCCTTGCATCTACTAGTAAAATACAAGTCTTTTCTCCAAATTTCTCTCAGTTTTCTCTGTTATTCTACTGTTTTGGCTATTTTCCTGCTGTGGACAGCAGTTTGCACTGAGAATTGTTGTAAAGGTGAATAGGAAATACTTCAAATCAAGTATTTCCAATCAAGCAATTAAACATGATTCTGTAGTTATTTGTTTCTTTATTAAGATATCCTAATATATCTATAAATAGGGATAGTTTTTGGTAATAATATCATGCATTTTCCCTCTCAAATTTTCTAATTTTAACATGGTAACATAGCCAAATTCTCACCACCGGCCTCCACTGCAGGAATTATGAGGAATATAGGTTCCCACCTGATGCAGGACTACTTAGATGCAATGTTTATGAGTTTCATTTAGGCTTTGCACAACTCTTCGATTAGAATAAGTTCAGAATAAAATTACTAGCAATTATCCACGGCGAGTAAAACAATGGAGTTAATCTTGCATAGACTAAATCACATGCGCCAAATTTTGGACATTCAAGATAATTAAGAAAATAAAAACAACACAGAATAGTAGCTTCCAACTTAATCCATAATCTAACAATGAGATTTAGGATACATAGAAATCACGCTCAATTCCTATGATTTACTAAGCTTAGCAAGAGCATTCGGAGTAGGCTTTAGCGAATACAATTTTAACCAAACGAGAATTTAGAATTAGAAGAAATTGATGACAAGTAGAAAGAAAAACCTTTCGTTAAGAAGATTTTGAAATCCTCCACTCAAGACCTTCGAAATGCTCTTCAATGACTTCCGTCAATTGGAACAAAATACGATCTACGTATTCTTCAATTGTATGATCGATCTCCGGGTTCACGTCGAAGAATGTAGAACGGAAGATGTCGGTGTAGCCGTCGTCGTCCCACGTGATACCGTACTCAGTCTCCGGATCAGCCATTCATGGATGGTTGGAAGTAGAGAGTCAATAACAGTTGATAGACTTCTCGAGTAGTAGAAATAATGACCTCCAATTGTCCTCCAAAGAATTTCTAGATATGGCTGTCAAGAAGCCTGAAATAGTTCAGGTTTTCTTCTCAAATCTGAGAAGAAAATAAGCTCTAAATGTAGAGAGGATGGATGGGAAGGGTTGAATGTATGGCTGTGAACAATAGGGGATGAGATGTGGAGAAGAAGTGGGAGAAGGAGGGGAGTTACGGGTGAGAGAGGGAAAACAGAAGTTGGGCGGCAAACAGGGAAAAGAAAATAGGAAATCTACTTTATTTCCAAAGGGGATGTTACCACTTAGGCAATAACGTAATCCAATCCGGATGGAGGAAAATTCGGTCAGAGAAATCAAGGGAATTTTGAATTATTTCCAAAGTATGAATTGGGGAATAGGAAATAATTGCATATGGCATTAATGGGGAGAGCATGTGGCCGGCGGCATGCATGAGGGATGGGAGTAAATAGGGGAATTATTAGAGCTTCCTAATTTCAGTTCTAGGATTAGGAAAGTTTAAAATTAAATCCAATTGAATGAAAATACTCAAAGGGATCTCATTCAAAAACTTTCCTAAAATAGAATTAGTATATTAGGAAATATTTTGAAATTCAAATATTTTGAATTCAAATTCAATTGTATTCCAAAATATACCAAATCAGAAATAGGGAACATATCAAAGGGGGGATGGTCGGCGGCCAGGATCTATGGCCGACGGCTTATGGGGCAATGGTGGCGGCAAGGTGGGAGTTTCTCGGGTAAAGGGAGACCGAGAGGTTTGGGAGAGGGGAATGATCGGGTGAGATGGCTGGCGGTGAGAAGTGGAGGGTGGGGAAGTTCGACGATGAGGTGGTTATAAGATAAGAAGGTAAAACCACGAACCCGGCCATCTCCAAGGTTGGTGGGTGATGCGCCTATCTCCCTCTCCAAGGGATCTCTCCAAAGCTCTCCAAGAACTCTCAAAACTCACAAACTCAAGTGTAGGAAGAAATTCTCATCATCATTCCTTAACCTCAAATAGAACAAAGGGAGGCTTTAAATAGCCTCATACAAATGACTCAAAACAAAATGACACAAATGCCCTTTGGGCTTACACATGACAACTCCCATAAGAGGGGTACAATCGGAAAATAAGAAAACAACCATAAGCAAATAACAAAATGCATGAAAATAAAATACATCGATGACTCAAAAATTTAAAGACTCAATCGTGGTCGTAGATCGGCGGCCACGCCTCAGGTAAACTTTCCATGATGATCTGATGTCCCCATCATTCTCCCAGGGTGGGAGAAAAACTTGACTCCGTCGAGTAAGTATCTCTGGCGCTCTCGTCGATCTCAAGTGCATCTGGGTCAATCTGCTGCAGCTCCTCACGATCTAGCCACGTATCCTCTGACTCGGCCTTTCCTTTCCACCTGATCAAATATCTTCTTCGTCCTCCTCTTGTCGATATGATCTCATCACTTAAGACTGCCTCCACTTGCTCTGCTATAGGAAATTTGGGAATATTTGGTAGTGGAGGTAGGTTTGGGATCTCACAGGGTGGGTTCACACAAGGTTGTTTTGATAGTGGATTTTGTGGGATAAAATCAGGACCTTCATATGCCACTAAGTCTTCTATGTTAAAGGAGGGATTTATATTGAAATCTGCAGGCAGATCTACTATATAAGCATTGTCGTCAATTTTCTTAAGGATCTTGAAAGGTCCAGCACTCTTTGCATGCAATTTCTTAACTGTTCCTGGAGGAAACCGTTCCGGACGAATCCGCACCATAACAAAATCACCATCCTCAAAAGTTTTAAATCGACGTTTTAAATCTGCATGTAATTTGTATTCCTGATTATTCTTTTCAATTTGTTGTGCAATGTCCTTATGAAAGTCATGCAGATGCAGTGCAAATGAGAATGCAAGAGACTCGGAATGTATGATGATTGACATGAATTGTGGACTCTCACAAAGTTTTTTAAACGGAGAGAAAATTTTGGATGAAGACGACACACATACATATTGACTCACAAATGCACATAGATATGAATAAAGGTGGATCAAACACAAAATGAGAGGACACAAGATTTCCATGTTTAAGGGAACGGGTGTAGGAGGAGCAATGAAAACATCCTTAGCTATAAGAGTATTCCCGTATAGAGTTTCAGCTAGGGTCTTAGATAGTCTCCTAGGGGCAGCAGGGTAATCTAGCAAAATTGTCCAACTATGAGAGAGATGGTCCTTAACAGGGAAGGACAAGACTATGGAGAACTTAACGGAGGAATCATGAACATGATCAGATGATGGGTCCTGACTCACAACAATAATGGGATAGCCCAAGAAGTCACCAGCAGGTATGGGACTCAAAAGATGGGGTATAGTGTCTAGAATAGAAGTGAGCATAGCAGATAGAGAGGTGACATGAAAGTGAAGGCTAATATTCTCTATAACATTAAAGTTAGTACGAGGAATGGTGAGATAAGTCCCATCAAGATAGACACTCTTTCAAATATAAATCTAAAGGAGCAACTCCTAAAACAGATTCCAATAAAACAAGAGGATGTTCATCTTCCAAATTAGGCTCAGAGTAATTCAGATTCAGATTACTATCTCCCGAATTCAATTTCAATATGCTCAAGGTCAGATCAGTTTCTTTCGGGATCAAATTAATATCATCCGGGCAGACCTTTTCCAACAGGATATCCTTGATGAGACTAAGATTAGGATGGGCTAAGGTATCAATGCTCAAAGGTTCTAAATATCCTACATCAGTGTCTAATTCAATCAATTCAGTTTCATCATCAAAGAAATCCTCGTCATCAATGATATCATTAGTATCCACAAAATGGATGCACTCAATTTTAGGTTCAAGAAACGTTTTCTGACTAGGATGGCTAGGAGTCGACCCAAGTGGGGAGTCACATGGGACCGATCCAACAAAAGACCCAATAGAGGGTCGGCCATCAAGGCTAGGTGAGGACCTATAGGGTGGGGCAGCAACCCTGATGTTACTAAGGTATGAGTGGTCTTGACCACAGTGACGTCCACGGTTTGTCCCAACAAAAGAGGCAGGATGGTGTTCTAGATGAAGATTACTGGGTGTTGGGGTAAGGTGAGTGGGTGGTGGGAGAGGGAGATATTTTAACTCAAGTTCTCGCCTCATGCTTTTCCAATCAGAAATAGGGTATTCACCACGAAACTCTCTATGATCTTCTACCCTCATCCAAAACTGACAAGCATGACCACTCAGGAGAGACCTAGCAATATTAGTGATAGGAAATACTTGATTTCAAGTATTCCCTAATCACTTTAGCAACAAATCTCAAAGCGAACTGCTGTCCACAGCAGTAAATCAGCCAAAAACAGTAGAAAAGTAGAGGAAAACTGCAGGAGATGAGGAAAAAACACTTGTATTTTACTAGTAGACAATGAAAATAGCAAAGATACAATTTGTTCTTCAATCCGAGAGGAAGAACAACTCTCCAAAGTTCTCCGGCAAAGCCAAGAGCCCAAGCACACAAACCTTAGATCTCAAAAGAGAATTCAATTTCAAGATGAGGAGCTAATTCCCCCCAACTCCTAATTATACAAAATTAATCATAAAGGACAATCATAAACTTCCTAATACAACCTCTCACGTTCAAAATTTCCCTCCTAAACTCCCCCTCTCAAGCCCACGTGGACTCACGGTTCCGCCCCCTTGCTGCCGTTTCCGCCCAGGAGTCTCGCGTAGACGCGGACCGGTCCCTGTTGGACCGGTCCAACCGGCCCATCCTGGGCCGGTCTAACATTACCGCCCTCCTAAAGAATCAACTTGTCCTCAAGGTGAAAATCTGGAAACTGCTGTTTCGCCATCTCGTATGGCTCCCACGTGGCCTCGTAGTCAGGAAGGTTCTTCCACTGGATCAACATTTCCTTAGTTTCATCTTCTTTCTGGCGAACACCCCTCAGCTCCAAAGGTTCCAGGATCACCTCTAACTCCTCCGTAAGTGTCGACGGTAGCTCGGGAATGGCAATGTGATCACCAATGACCCTTCTCAGCTGTGAGACGTGAAAAACCGGGTGTATAATCGCCGATGGGGGTAATTTCAGTCGATATGCTACTGCCTCGATCTTTTCTATCACTTCATAAGGACCAAAGTACCTTGGAGCTAGCTTTTCATTCCTCCGGTTAGCGACTATCTTCTGTCTTGGGCGGAGCTTTAAGAACACCTTATCCCCTGCCTCAAAATGGATATCTTTTCTATGCCCATCTGCTTGCTTCTTCATGATTTGTTGTGCCCTCAGCAAGTGCCTTTTTAACTCCTCTAACACTCGGTCCCTCTCCTCCAAATACTCCTCTACTGATGAAACAGGAGTACTACTGCTCCCAAAGTGCACCAAGTGTGGGGGATCCCGTCCGTACAACACTTTGAATGGGGTCATTTGTGAAGCCGAGTGAAATGACGTGTTGTACCAGTACTCAGCCCAGGATAGCCACTTCGCCCATAGCTTTGGTGTCTCTGAAACAAAGCATATGAGGTACGTCTCCAAGCTCCTGTTGACTACTTCCGTCTGTCCATCCATCTGTGGGTGTAGGCTGTACTTCTCTTGAGCACTGTTCCCTGCAATCTGAATAGCTCCTTCTAGAAATGACTGAGGAACACCTTGTCCCTATCTGATACGATCGCCTCTGGCACCCCGTGTAATCTGATCACTTCTCTGATAAAGGCTGATGCTACTGTTATTGTGGTGTAGGGATGTCGGAGGGGAATGAAATGGGCATACTTGCTCAACCTGTCCACCACTACTAAGATCACTGTGAACCCCTCTGAACGGGGCAGCCCATCTATGAAATCCATAGAGATCTCCTCCCATACTCTACCCGGCAAAGCTAAAGGCTGTATTAATCCTCCTGGTGACATAGCTAGGTACTTACTCCTTTGACAGACCTCACATCTGGCTACCATCTCCTCTACATCTTTATGCATCCCCTTCCAGTACAGCTCCCCAACTAGCCTCCTGTATGTCTTTTGTACGCCTGAATGGCCCCCTATTGCACTCCCATGAAACTCCTGGAGTAGGTTTGGGATGTGGATCGACGTCCGGGGCATCACAAACCTCCCCTGATACAGCATCTTGTCTCCCTCCATGGAGTATCCCGGGTGGCTATCTGGTTCCTTCAGTAACTCCGTCCTGATCTTTCCCAAACTCTCATCTCTAGCGCTTTCTTCTCTGATGGCCTCCCAATCAAGCATCCAAGGCACGGATAGAACAACTGTCTGCAATTCCTCCATACATCTGGATAAGGCATCGGCCGCCTTGTTCTCCACCCCTGGCCTGTACTGAATCTCAAAATCTTACCCCAGTAACTTGGACAACCACCTCTGATGCTCTTCCGTCACCATCCGCTGTTCTAAGAGAAATTTCAGGCTCCGCTGATCAGTCCTGACAACGAAGTGTCTTTCAAGTAGGTAAGGCCGCCATTTCTGAATGGCCAACATGATGGCCATCAATTCCCCTCATATACTGATTTCATCCTTGCTCGAGCAGTCAATACCTGGCTGAAATAAGCGATGGATCTCTGATTCTGCATAAGTACTGCACCCAATCAGTATCCCGATGCATCGATCTCCACAATGAATGTCTGAGTAAAATCCGGCAAAGCTAGGACCGGCATTGTAGTCATTGCCTTCTTCACGCTCTCGAACGCGGATGTGGCTGCTTCTCCCCACAGGAAACCATCCTTCTTCAATTGCTCCGTAAGTGGCCATGCTATGGTGCTATATCCCTTTACAAATCTTCTGTAATACCCTGTCAATCCCAGAAATCCTCTCAGCGCCTTCAGATTCTTTGGTAGAGGCCACTTTAGCATTGCCTCAATTTTGGAGTGATCAGCTGCCACCCCTTCCTTGGACACCACATGACCCAAGTACTCTACACTGGCTTGTGCAAAGCAGCATTTCTTTAAATTTGCCCTCAACTGGTGCTCCTGCAATACATCTAACACTTTCTTCAAGTGTTCCCAATGTTCGACCTCTGACTTGCTGTATATCAGGATGTCGTCAAAAAATACTAACACAAACCGTCTGAGATAAGGTTTGAAGACCTTATTCATCAGGGCCTGGAAAGTAGCAGGTGCATTGGTGACGCCAAAGGGCATCACCAAGAACTCATAATGGCCTTCATGAGTTCTAAAAGCTGTTTTGGGAACATCTTCCTTCCTCATTCGAATCTGGTGGTAGCCCGATTTCAAATCTATATTGCTGAAAATCACGGTCCCACTTAATTCATTCAAGAGCTCATCGATAACTGGTATAAGAAACTTATCAGGTACAGTCTCCTTGTTGAGTGCTCTGAAATCTACACAAAAAAGCCAGTTGCCGTCCTTTTTCACCAACAGGACGGGACTAGAGAAAGGGCTGATGCTGGGTCTGATGATCTCTGCCTCCAGCATCTCTCTGATCAACCGTTCAATTTCATCGTTCTGGAACTGAGGGTAGCGGTAAGGACGTACACTGATGGGTGATACTCCTTCCCTCAACACAATAGCATGCTCATGCTCCCTCTGCGGTGGTAATCCCTGAGGCGGCTGAAACACCTCTTGGAACTGTTGAATCAACGGCTGAACGGAGAGGGGTATAGCTCCTCCCTCCTCCACTCCTGCCCCCTCCAAACTATGCAATTCCACCAGGTAGCCTCCTCCCTCCTGCTGAATGGTTCAGATTAGGGATTTGAGAGAAACCCCAGCCTTGGTCAACCCAGCGTCTCCTTGAATCGTTCTCCTTCTCTCCCCTATCACAAGTTCCATCCTCAAAGTCCCCCAATTAATCTTTGTCTCCCCCAATGTACGCAGTCACTTCATCCCTAAGATGACGTCAGTACTCCCCAATTCCAAAGGAAGAAAATCTTCCTTCACCTGGATTCCCTGAATCTTCAGCACCACCTCTCTACAAACTCCCCTACCCATTTCCACCTTTCTCGTGCCCATCATCACCCCATAGCCACCTGTGTCCACTAGCTCCATCCCTAGCGACTCCACTATCTGGGTGGAAATGAAGTTATGGGTTGCCCCACTATCGATCAACACCACCACCTCACGGTCAGCTATCTCTCCTCTCACCTTCATAGTGTGACTCGGAGTGAATCCCACTACAGAGTTCAGAGAGACTTCTGCTACATCCAGATGCAACTTCTCATCCTCCTCCACCTCGGGGTCATTCCCACCTCTCTCTTCGTCTTCCTCATCTTCACAAACGAGGAGAACCTGAAGAGATTGGTCCTTGCACCTGTGCCCCGGCATGTACTTCTCATCTCATCTGAAGCACAACTCTTTTGCTCTTTTGTCCTGCATTTCTTTTTCTGTCAACCTTTTGAACTGTCTCCCATTTCCTCCTCCAGTCTTTTCCTTGGGTGCTTCCTTCTGACCCCCCGGCGCTACCCCTTTGGAGGGTATAACCGCAATAGTCATCTTGTACGATCCCCCTGAGTAGTTGCCTCGAGCTCCTCTTTCTGATCTCTTCTCATCTTCCACCAATTGTGCAAGCTCCATAGCTTTGCCTAAATTCCTTGGCTCCAACACTCTGACAGCTGTTCGTATCTCCGGTTTGAGCCCCTTCATGAAATTTCCCTCTAGGGCTGATTCTGAGATGTGATCCAGACGGCTAGCCAA
Source organism: Dendrobium officinale (assembly GCA_019514585.1). Classification (NCBI taxonomy): domain Eukaryota; kingdom Viridiplantae; phylum Streptophyta; class Magnoliopsida; order Asparagales; family Orchidaceae; genus Dendrobium; species Dendrobium officinale. The sequence continues at coordinate 17,204,498 of CM033692.1, forward strand.
ATACTCGAATCTATCCCGATAGTCAGCCACGATCCCCTCCTGAGTCAGAGCAAAGAACTGCTCATAGAAATCTCCTCCCACATCGGCTCGGAAACGCTCTAATAAACAATCCTTGAACTCTCGCCAGTTCCTGATAGGCTCCCTCCTGTCTCGCTACTGATACCATGCCAATGCCTTCCCTTCCAGACACAAACCTGCCACCGTTAGCTTCTCATCATCTGTCAACCCGTTGACTGCAAAGTAACGCTCCACCTTATAGATCCAGCCATGGCCATCTTCGCCCTCAAAGATGGGCATCTTCAACTTCCTCACCTTCGGATCCCTTCCATTGCCCCGGTACTCTCCATAACCTCTCATTCCTTGAAGATGAGGTGCTCCCCAAGTGTCCCGGTCCTCCCTCCGACGATGGTATCCGAGTTCGTCATCATAATCCCCCTTCCTCTTTCAAAATCAGCACCTCGACGCTGAAATTCAGCACCTCGACGCTGATACTCTTCTCTCCTTTCTCCAAAATCTGCACTACCTTCATATTCCCCCCGCCTGCCTCCAAAATCAACACCTCGACGCTGAAAATCAGCACCTCGACGGTCATTTCCCATGCTCATCTCCTCTCTAGAGATTGGCTCTAAAGGTGGCATGTCGTCGTCCCCTTCAAGAATCTCCACCTCCGGATTCCTCCTCCCCCGGATTGGGTTTGGATTTCCTCCTACGCCATGGCCGTCAGTAGTCTCTCTTACTTTCGATGTCTCCTGATTGGTCTTCATCTCTAATAGTTTCTTCATCATTTCTTCCATAGCCGCGAACCTCCCTTCCAACCTGTCATTGTTGGTGGACATTTCCAGGAACTTTCCCTCCATATCTGTCTTCAGTTGTCCGAACTCGCCTTCCAATACTTCCACCTTCTTTCCGGCCATCTTTCTTCTAACGGATCCCCAAAAAATCTTCTTCCGGAAAAGATAAACTTAAAATTTCAGCCGCCGGTGGTCCCGAATCGATGCTATGATACCAATTTGATAGGAAATACTTGATTTCAAGTATTCCCTAATCACTTTAGCAACAAATCTCAAAGCGAACTGCTGTCCACAGCAGGAAAAGAGCCAAAAACAGTAGAAAAGTAGAGGAAAACTGCATGAGATGAGGAGAAAACACTTGTATTTTACTAGTAGACAATGAAAATAGCAAAGATACAATTTGTTCTTCAATCCGAGAGGAAGAACAACTCTCTAAAGTTCTCCGGCGAAGCCAAGAGCCCAAGCACACAAACCCTAGATCTCAAAAGAGAATTCAAATTCAAGATGAGAAGCTAATTCCCCCCAACTCCTAATTATACAAAATTAATCATAAAGGACAATCATAAACTTCCTAAAACAGCCTCTCACGTTCAAAATTTCCCTCCTAAACTCCCCCTCTCAAGCCCACGTGGACTCACGGTTCCGGCCCCTTGCTGCCGTTTCCGCCCAGGCGTCTCGCGTAGACGCGGACCGGTCCCTGTCCGGTCCAACCGGCCCATCCTGGGTCGTTGCGGCTTGGATTCATGACTAGGTTGATAAATAGAATGGTTAACCTTCCGACTGACATGATTGACCGACTGGGGCACATACCTACAGTGGGGAATGTCAACATGTTTCTCCTTCATCATTTTAGTTATAGAACCCACTATATTAACTAGGTCATCTAACTTCTTTTGAAGTCCTATCGGGTCCATTGCTAGACACTAGGGGTCACTTGGGAGTGAAACAAAGTAGCGGATAGCACCTATCACAAGAGTAGACTCCCTAGAATGACACTAAATGGTGCAGAAATTGTTTGGACAGCAACTAAAACAAAGTGCAAAGCGTTCCTAGACAACTAGAAGAGTTATTACGAAGATGGCAGCACTTAAATACCCAAAATCAACACTTAATGCTGACTAAATGTATGCAGAAATTTCTGGACAGCAAATGTAAGTGAAGATTAAAATGTTTTTATAGATGTTATCCATGCCAAATTAAATATGCAAGCCTAAGTAATTGCCTAGGATGAATTCTAGCACATGTAACGCATGCTAGCCATGCTCTGATACAAGATGATGCAGGACTACTTAGATGCAATGTTTATGAGTTTTATTTAGGCTTTGCACAACTCTTCGATTAGAATAAGTTCAGAATAAAATTACTAGCAATTATCCACGGCGAGTAAAACAATGAAGGAGTTAATCTTGCATAAACTAAATCACATGCGCCAAATTTTGTACATTCAAGATAATTAAGAAAATAAAAACAACACAGAATAGTAGCTTCCAACTTAATCCCTAATCAAACAATGAGATTTAGGATACATAGAAATCACGCTCAATTCCTATGATTTACTAAGCTTAGCAAGAGCATTCGGAGTAGGCTTTAGCGAATACAATTTTAACCAAACGAGAATTTAGAATTAGAAGAAATTGACGACAAGTAGAAAGAAAAACCTTTCGTTAAGAAGATTTTGAAATCCTCCACTCAAGACCTTCGAAATGCTCTTCAATGGCTTTCGTCAATTGGAACAAAATACGATCTACGTATTCTTCAATTGTATGATCGATCTCCGGGTTCACGTCGAAGAATGTAGAACGGAAGATGTCGGTGTAGCCGTCGTCGTCCCACGTGATACCGTACTCAGTCTCCGGATCCGCCATTCATGGATGGTTGGAAGTAGAGAGTCAATAACAGTTGATAGACTTCTCGAGTAGTAGAAATAATGACCTCCAATTGTCCTCCAAAGAATTTCTGGATATGGCTGTCAAGAAGCCTGAAATAGTTCAGGTTTTCTTCTCAGATCTGAGAAGAAAATAAGCTCTAAACGTAGAGAGGATGGATGGGAAGGGTTGAATGTATGGCTGTGAACAATAGGGGATGAGATGTGGAGAAGAAGTGGAGGAGGGGAGTTACGGTTGAGAGAGGGAAAACAGAAGTTGGGCAGCAAACAGGGAAAAGAAAATAGGAAATCTACTTTATTTCCAAAGGGGATGTTACCACTTAGGCAATAACGTAATCCAATCCGGATGGAGGAAAATTCGGTCAGAGAAATCAAGGGAATTTTGAATTATTTCCAAAGTATGAATTAGGGAATAGGAAATAATTGCATATGGCATTAATGGGGAGAGCATGTGGCCAGCGGCATGCATGAGGGATGGGAGTAAATAGGGGAATTATTAGAGCTTCCTAATTTCAGTTCTAGGATTAGGAAAGTTTAAAATTAAATCCAATTGAATGAAAATACTCAAAGGGATTTCATTCAAAAACTTTCCTAAAATAGAATTAGTATATTAGGAAATATTTTGAAATTCAAATATTTTGAATTCAAATTCAATTGTATTCCAAAATATACCAAATCAGAAATAGGGAACATATCAAAGGGGGGATGGTCGGCGGCCAGGATCTATGGCCGACGGCTTATGGGGCAATGGTGGCGGCAAGGTGGGAGTTTATCGGGTAAAGGGAGACCGAGAGGTTTGGGAGAGGGGAATGATCGGGTGAGATGGCTGGCGGTGAGAAGTGGAGGGTGGGGAAGTTCGACGATGAGGTGGTTATAAGATAAGAAGGTAAAACCACGAACCCGGCCATCTCCAAGGTTGGTGGGTGATGCGCCTATCTCCCTCTCCAAGGGATCTCTCCAAAGCTCTCCAAGAACTCTCAAAACTCACAAACTCAAGTGTAGGAAGAAATTCTCATCATCATTCCTTAACCTCAAATAGAACAAAGGGAGGCTTTAAATAGCCTCATACAAATGACTCAAAAAAAAATGACACAAATGCCCTTTGGGCTTACACATGACAACTCCCATAAGAGGGGTACAATCGGAAAATAAGAAAACAACCATAAGCAAATAACAAAATGCATGAAAATAAAATACATCGATGACTCAAAAATTTAAAGACTCAATCGTGGTCGTAGATTGGCGGCCACGTCTCAGGTAAACTTTCCATGATGATCTGATGTCCCCATCACCACCACTAGCCTTCATTGCTAGAATTCTGAGAAATGCATGTTCCAACCACCGACCTTCATTGCCAAAATTATGAGTGCAAGTTTTACTACTTGGTAGATAAAGCCAATGTATGTTCATTTCAGGTTCCATAAATTTTTATTTGATACACATGATATCTTGGACTGTATACTGCATGTGACTTTAATGAAAAAAACTTATATTAGAAACTTATTAATACATTCATATTTAGAATATGGTATGTACTTGATGCTATGTGAATACACATTCTTCATAGGAGTCACACTGTTGAATACAACAAATCTTATTATTTCAGGTGCAACATAAAAATGCAAGCGAAAATGTAGAATATGAGCAGTTTTTCAGGCACATCAGCAAAATCTTTTGCATGAAGAAATTGCAGGAAGTTCTTAAGAAAATAATAGAGACCAGTTGTTGTCAACTTATCACAAGTAACAGCACGCGTTATCTTTAAGCAAACTATAAAATAGTTCAAAAGAGACATGAAATATCATTACAAGTTAAAAAAAAACAATTCTTTACATTGCATAATACGTAAAAGCAGAATGAAAGCAGTTAGCTTCTAAATTATGATAAAAGAAAGTATAAGACATAATGACAATTGGCAAGAAAAGACAACAAAACATTGGTAGAGACAAAATGGTAAAGAAAAAGTATATAGATGCAATGAGTATATGCAAAACAGTCAAGGATAAACGTATGACCAAGAACACATTCATGAAATATCAATAGGCACACAAAATATGTAACAAGTGGCAATTATTAATCAATGCGAATGATGGAATGTTGATAACAAATGACATTTGTTATATGTGACAAAGCATTTCTTTTATTATTAATAGAGTTTTTTTTTTTTCTTTTGTTATTATTATGCTAGTTTTGTGATGTGCATGTATATGAAACTACATTAGGTAATGCCATTAGTAGAAAATACTGTAAATTGCATATTTTGTTTTAATAATATATGAAATATAGTGCTGTGTGCATGAACTGACATATCCTAATATAATTATGTAGTGTCATCATGGCCACGTCATGTCAGTGGTCGTGCTTCATAACATTCAGTTAGCTGGAAACAAGAACATGCAACTTCAAATAAACCATATAAAACTTGAATAACCTAAAATGTAGCTAGGAGATCTAAAAACTGCTTACCCGGTGCTCCAGTAAACGATCCATCAGGTCCAGCAACTCTGGAATTAAGCGAAGAGTTCATCTCTGTTTTGATGTCCTATACTCATTCAATACAGGACCAGCATTAACAAGGGCATATCTCCAGTGTTATAATAACAAAAAAGCTAACCTGTGTTGATCCTGGGAGCTGTAGGTTTTTAGACTGGACTTGCTGCAAACTTCCTGGCAAACCACCAGCTGAACCAGATATAATTTGCCTGGATATTTAAAAATATGAAACAGATCACAAATGGCATACATACATGATGTGCAAGCATTCAAAGGCATATGTAACTAAAATATTATGAACCTTAAAATTAGATAATGGAATTTCAAACATACGTAAAGGTCCTCCACAGCTTACAGTATAATAGAGGTGAAGACCAAATAAATATTTATACAGTCAAGCTTAAAGAAAGATACCCTGAACCCTGTCCAGACGATGTAGCAGGTTTCAGTAAAGAAGCATGATTTTGATCTAAAAGCTGACCCACATTATCACCAAATCTCTGCTGATAAAAGGAAATTAATAACTAACAAAAAAAAAGTTAGAAAAAAAAAAAAGATATTAACAAAGCATAATGAATACCTTTATGGATGCTTCCTCTAAAGAATCCCTCTGAAGTGGCATTTTAAGTCGTTCCTCATACAGCTTTGTTGCCATAGCATTTGCACCAGGATTCTGCCGGATTAAGGATTCATTACCAACAAGCCCATTTGCATTGCCATTTACAAGATGAGCACCATCCCTACGTTGCGGCTGTTGTTGTTGTTGCTGCTGCTGCTGCTGCGCTTGCCTTTGTAACAAAAGTTGTTGCATTTGTTGCTGCTGTTGCTGTAGCAATTGCTGTGGCTGATGGGGTTGCTGCTGTTGCTCACGTGCTTTAGCAAATTGAGTCTAAAATTGTGGTTCGCAAGTGCAGATGTCATTGGTGATAACCCCGCAAGAAAAAATAAGCAAAGATTAGAATTAGGAGTAAACCATAACAAAAAACTTCTACAAATATTAGATAATTCATTGCAACATATTGTGTTTCTTACCAAGCGAACAAAATTACATGCAGAGAGGGAGTGGTGGCTATGGAAAATATATGTATATAAAAAAACATAGCAGTTCAAAGCATGCATTGCATAGGCATATAAAGAAATTTGATATTGAATCAAAAGGAAAAAAAAAAACATCAAAACGATTATATACAATTACAACAGCAAAGACTAACGCCTTAATCTCTGAAATAGAAACAAACAAGAAATAAGTAAATAATTTAGTAAGATATCGCTTAATTATGCCTTCTAAAATCAAAAAAAGGGGCCATAACCAATGAAGCTAAAAATAAAATACATGTCACATAAAACTAGCTATAAAAAAACTCTCTGCCCAACATCACGCTTACTTTTCATAGAAAGCTTATATCCATTAATTCAGGTCTGAACTGAATCCACGGTTATCATATAAACTTCCAGCTTGCCTCCTGTAAGTTTTACTTGTTTTACCATTTTTGCATATGCACATTTATGACAGAAAAAAAAAAACAAGATCAAATAGATACTTGTTGGATACATCAAAAAAAAACCCAACGAAAGCACAAATACTGAGGCCAATTACCTTAAATCTCAAAGGTCTGAATCTCAAAGCATTCAGAATGGCCAGTAACAAGTGGCCAAAAATGAACCAAATGAAACAAGGTATGACCTGGCTAATAAGCTGGATCTTCATCTTACTTGCCAAAAAAAACCAAGTAAAATAAGGGACGGCATTGAGATCTACAAGCTTACACTCATTGGAAATGAGTAAATTTTTTATCTGAACAATGCTTTAAGTTTGTTTCATAATGTCAAAGTCCCTTAGTTGTTTTGATTTAAATTTAATTGTTAAAGAATGCTTGTCATGATGTGGCTTATGGGAATTGGACGTGTTCTCTCTTTTGTCATAATTTCTCACGCTCTAGTTCACCTTCCATGCAGTATTGTTAAGTGATTGGTTTCATCAGTTCTATTTAGTTCTGCAGTTGGATCCTACACTCCTATGGATTAATTCCGAGTGTAGCATATCATGCGTTCATGCAACAGCATTCCTGTAGCATTTGTGCGCAAAATATTGCATCTCTATAGCTCTCTCATCCCATGCGTGAACCACCAACTATTTTCCTGAAGTCAAGCAGCTCCTAGTGTGAGTGAACTTATTAGACCGGTCCCAAGTGGACCGGCCCAACCCCAACCGGCCTCTTTGAAGAGGCCGGTTCCTTGCTATAGGAGGGGCAGCGGCGGCATAAAGAGAGTCGAATGAGAGTGGAAGGAGTGGGGCCCACTAGGGATTCAAATTCAAAGGGATTGGAGGCAAATGAGGGGGCAGCAAGGGCAAGGGAGTAATTTGGCTTTAAATAATTAATTGAATGCTTTAAATATGGGAGGAGGGATTAGGGTTAGTGTTATGCATGATTTGGGAGAGACGATCCTCCTCTTGAATAGAGGATCAATTGTATCTTACTTTGAGTTTGCTTTGCTTTGATTCTACTATTGCAATCTATCGTTTTTAGAATAATTTCTTCCATATTTTCTTTTTTTTCTCGCTGTTTTGTCCAATTATTGCTATGGTTGCTTGAGAACTCAAGTATTTCCTCTTGGATTAATTGCAAACTCAAGTATTTCCTATCAAATTAATATCAAAGCAAATCTTGGGACCGTTCGTGGGCTGATTTTGGCGAATTTCAAAGGCTGATTTTTGGTCAGGAAAGGGGAAAGTTGTTGTTTTTGTAATTCAAATCCAGAATTTTTGAATCTACAATCCGGATAGAGATGATGGCCAAGAAAGTAGATGCACTAGAAGAAAGCTTGAAGGGGGGATGAACCAAATCAAGACAACGGTGAAGGAAAGGATTTCCTCCATGGAAGGACAAGTAGCCAATCCCCGGGACATGATGAAGAAAATGTTGGAAATCCACAACCAAACAACGGCTTCCGTGGCAAAAGGGGTGGAAGAGAAAAACACGAATTCTAAAATTCGTAGAGAGGAAGATGAGGAGGAGATTTTAGAGGGAGAAAGAAGAAAACTCTATATGGAGCCTTTCCAGAGGGAGGATGGAGGAGGTAGGTAGGGGGAAAAGGTATGGTTATGGAGGGGCGGAGCAAAGAAGTGCTGATTGGGAATGTCGGGAGGGACATTATGGCCACCGAGGTGTTGAATTTGAAGGATGGAGAGGGGAATTTGAAGGGGGTCTGGGTTATGACAGAGCAAGGAAAGACCCGGAGACATGGGGAGAGCCAAGCACTTGGGAAAAGGGGAGCTATGGATGAATAAGGGGAAATAGGGGAGATCAGAAGGTGTGGAAGCTGAAAATGTCCATATTCGAAGGGGAGGATGCGTATGAGTGGATTTATAAGGTGGAAAGGCACTTCGCCGTCAATGGGCTAACGGAGGAGGAGAAGCTAGCAGCAGCAGGCTTATGTTTGGAGAGAAAAGCGATATCATGGTACCAGTGGAGAGACCCGAGGAGACTCATCAGAAGCTGGGGAGAATTCAAGAATTACATAATAGAACGTTTCCAAACCGACTGAGGAGGAGATTTCTATGAGCAGTTATTTGCTCTAGTGCAGGAGGGATTAGTAGCAGACTACCGTAAAGCGGTTTGAGCACCTGGCTAGTAGGATGGAGCGATTATCAGAAACTGTATTTGATGGGAACTTCATGAAGGGGTTGAAGGCAGACATACGAGCGGCAGTGAAGGTTCTGATGCCTCGTGACTTGAGGGATGCCATGAAGTTGGCACAACTAGTTGAAAATCAGAAGAATCTAGAGAGGGGAGCCAGGAGTAGCAACATAAGAGAACTTACAGGATGACGATCACCCATCTAGCACCTAAGGGTCCTGCAACAGGAGGAATTCGGGAGACCATCTGGGAGAAGACAGTAGGAGGATGGAGCGGGGGAAACTTCAAGAGGCTGACAGAGAAGGCGATGCAGGAGAAGAGGGTAAAGGGGTTGTGTTTCAGGTGTGGTGAGAAGTACACTCCAGGGCGCAGGTGCAAGGACCAAACTCTTCAGGTTCTCACTGTCTGTGATGACGAGAAAATTGAGGGAGGTGAGGGAGAGTTAGAGGAGTAGATAGAGAAGAGTAGATAGAGAAGAAGCTGCATTTAGATCTGGCTGAGATTTCTCTGAACTCAGTGGTAGGATTCAGTACGAATCATAGCATGAAGGTGAATGGGGAGATAGAGGACAGGGAAGTGGTGGTGCTGAGCTACCCATAATTTCATTTCCACTCAGGTAGTCGACCAATTGGGAGTGAAATTGGTGGATACTGGATGATATGAGGTGATGATGGGTACGGAAAAGGTGGAGAAAGGCTAGGGGATCTGTAAGTGATTGCTACTGACTATCCAAAGGATTCAGGTGATGGAAGATTTTATTCCACTAGAGTTAGGGAGTACAAATATTATCATGGGGATGAAGTAATTGCAAACCTTGGGAAACACCAAGGTTAATTGGAGAGCACTCACAATGGAGCTAATGGTGGATGGGAGGAAGGTGGTGATAAGAGTAGATGCAGGGTTATTCAAATCCATGGTTTCTCTTAAGACTATGGTAAGGAATATACAAGTGGTGGGTGAAGGATTTTTGGTGGAGATGCACAGTTTGGAGGGAGCTAGAGTGGAGGAGGGAGGGGGATATACCCCTCTCAATACAATCATTGATTCAGCAATTCCAGTAGGTGTTTAAGCCACCTCAGGGATTGCCAACACTAAGGGAGGAGCACGCCATCGCCTTGAGGGAAGATGTGTCACCCATCAATATCAGACCCTACCGACATCCTCAATTTCAGATGGATGAGATTGAGAAACTAATTTGTGAGATGCTGGAGGCATGGATCATCAGGCCGAGTGTGAGTCCTTTCTCTAATACAGTCATATTGGTCAAGAAGAAGGATGGAAGCTGACGATTTTGTGTAAACTATAGATCTTTGAGCAAGGAGACGGTGTCGGATAAGTTTCCAATTCTTGTGATTGACAAGCTCTTGGATGAATTGAACGGGGCAGTGATGTTCTCCAAACTAGATTTGAAGTCTATGTACCACCAGATCAGAATGAGGGAGGCATACATCTCCAAGATAGCTTTCAGGACACACGAGGGGCATTATGAGTTTCTGGTAATGTCGTTTGGGCTTACCAATACCCCTGCTACTTTCCAGTCACTGATGAACAGGGTATTCAGACAGTACCTCCGGAAGTTTGTTTTGATAATTTTTTGATGACATATTGGCGTACAGCAAAACTGAAGACGAGCATAGGGAGCACTTGAAGATGGTCTTGGGAGTTCTACAGGAACGTCAACTGAGGGCCAACCAGAAAAAGTGTTATTTTACCTAGATTAATGTGAAGTATTTAGGATATGTTGTGTCCAAAGAAGGGATGGCAACGAATCAGTCCAAGATTGAGGCTATGCTGAGGTGGCCCTTACCTAAAAATTTGAAGGAGTTGAGGGGATTCTTAGGATTGACGGGGTACTACAGGAGGTTTGTGAAAGGATATAACACTATAGCATGGCCTCTGACAGAGCAGCTGAAGAAAGATGAGTTCTTATAGGGACAGGCGGCTACAACAACAATTAAGAGACTAAAGAAGGCTATGACTATTGTACCAATCTTAGATTTCATTCAGGATTTCATAGTGGAGACGGATGCTTCTGAATACGGACTGGGGGCAATACTTATACAGAATCGCCGACCCATTGCCTACTTCAATCAGGTGTTGACAGTCAGAGCCCTGTTCAAATCAATCTATGAGAGGGAATTGATGGTCATCATCTTAGCCATCCAGAAACGGCGACCCTACTTGTTAGGTAGGCACTTTATTGTCAGAACCAATCAGAGGAGCTTGAAGTACTTGTTGGAGCAGCGGATGTTGACTAAGAAGCATCAGAGGTGGCTGTCCAAATTATGGGGATATGATTTCGAAATCCAAAACAAGCTAGGAGTATGGGGGAACCGCAAACAGTGGCAGTATCGGTTCCTTTGATGCTAGATTAGGAGGCCATCAAGGAGGAGAGCGCTAGGGATGAGGAGTTGGGAAAGATCAAGGCCGACTTACTAAGGGAAGGGAGTAGCCACCAGGGGTACTCTTTGGAGGGAGAGAGGCTACTGTACTAGGGAAGGTTTGTGATGCCCAAGACATCAGTTCACATTCTACATTTGCTTCAGGAGTTCCATGGGAGTGCAGTTGGGGGTCACTCAAGGGTACAGGAGGCTAGCCTCAGAGTTGTACTGGAAGGGAACGCATAAGAATGTGGAGGAGATGGTGTCCCAATGTGAGGTATGTCAAAGGAACAAGTATTTAGTCATGTCACCAGGAGGACTACTACAATCATTGGCTTTACCAGTGCAAGTATGGGAGGAGGTAACTATGAATTTCATAGATGTGTTGCCCCGTTCAGAAGGTATCACGGTGATCTTGGTAGTAGTCGATAGATTGAGCAAGTATGCTCACTTTGTTCCCCTACGACATCCTTACATGGCAGTGACAGCAGCATCAGCCTTCATCATAGAGCTAGTCAGGTTGCACGAGGTACCAGAGGCAATAGTATCCTACAGGGCTAAGGTATTTCTCAGCCATTTTGGAAAGAGCTATTCATATTGCAGGAAAAAGTGATGAAAAGGAGCACTGTCTATCACCCGCAGACGAATGGCCAAACAGAAGTGGTCAACTAGAGCTTGGAAACCTACCTCAGATGCTTTGTGTTAGAGACATCCAAGTTATGGGCCAAGTGATTATCATTGGCTGAGTATTGGTACAACACCTTGTATCATTCTACTTCTCAGATGACCCGTTTAAGGTGTTGTACGGAAGGGATCCACCCCACTTGGTGCACTTTAGGAAAAACAGTACTCCAATTTCTTCAGTGAAGGAGTACTTGCAGGAGAGGGAAAAGGTATTAAAGGAGTTGAAGAAACATCTACTAAGAGCTCAATAGATTATGAAGAAACAAGCATATGGGCATAGGAAGGAAATCTAGTTCGAAGTTGGGGAGAGGGTGTTCTTGAAACTCCAGCCATACAGACAAAAGACAATTGCCAACAGGATGAATGAAAAGCTTGCTCCAAGGTACTTTGGACCTTATGAAGTTTTGGAGAAAATTGGAGTGGTAGCATATCAGTTGAAACTACCGCAAACGATGACTATAAATCTGGTTTTCCATTTATCTCAGTTGAGAAGGGCCATTGGAGACTATACAGCCAGCTCGGAGTTACCGGTGACACTTACTAAGAATTTAGAGATGACTCTAAAAGCCTTAGAGTTGAGGGGGTTCACCAGAAAGAAGATGGAACTAAGTGCTGATCAAGTGGAAGAATCTTCCCGATTACGATGCCACGTAGGAGCCATACGAGAGGGTGAAACATCAGTTTCCTTGTTTTCACCTTGAGGACAAGGTGATTTTTTGGGATGACGATATTGTTAGAACGGTCTCTAGTGGACCGGCTCAACCCCAATCGGTCTCTTTGAAGAGGCCGATTCTTTGCTACAGGTGGAGGGGCAGCAGCATAAGGAGAGTGGAAGGAGTGGGGCCCACTGGGGATTCAAATTCAAAGGAATTGGAGGCAAATGAGGGGGCGACAAGGGCAAGGGAGTAATTTGACTTTAAATAATTAATTGTATGCTTTAAGTATGGGAGTAGGGATTAGGGTTAGGGTTATGCATGATTTGGAGTTGTTCTGTTGGAGTCTTCTTGGTGTCTTGGGCTCTAGATCCACAATCTAGAGATTGAGAGAGACGATCCACCTCTCGAATTGAGGATCAATTGTATCTTGCTTGGAGTTTGCTTTGCTATGATTCTACTATTGCAATCTATCATTTTTAGATTGATTTCTTCCATATTTTCTTGTTTTTCTAATTGTTTTGGCCAATTATTGTTAGGGTTGCTTGCGAACTCAAGTATTTCCTCTTGGATTACTTACGAACTCAAGTATTTCCTATCAGACTTTTCTGTCTCTCTTGCAAAAGAGTATCTTCTACAAATGCTTTTGCGATTAAACTGAAGCTTGTGATGATATTTTAAGATTACATTTTGTGCTTATCTGCATGACTTCAAAAGAATAGATTTGGAACCGCCAATAAAGCATGTAATGGAACTATTTGGCCTAAGTAAATTTCAGATTCCTTCATTATTGGATGCAATTGCTGGATTTTGAGTACTTCATGCAGTATAAGTGTGATTACCAATTTCCAGAGAAATTCATATCCTTATATTAGCATGAGAACTGAATTTTAACGCTTGATGATCTCTTACATTATTCTCATTTCTTTCACATATCAATATAAGTCTTGCAAACAAACATGATTTTGGTGTAGTAAGTACTCTGAATACCGCTTTATGCCAAAGCATGTTTTAAGTATTCATCCAATTAGTCATTATGCTAATGTGTCCTAATAAGAATTCACATACTAATGCAGAGGATAATACTAAAACTAATGAGAATGATGATGTGCAACAATTTAATGAAGAGATTACTTATTATAAGGATACTTTGATTTAGGACTCTTTCAATATTATTGTTATGCGGACATCCAACCGTCCAAGCCTATCCGAGAAGCGGAAGATCGACGGCCATGATCGTCCTACGTTACCTTAAATTTTTATTTGTAATTTTTATTTTAATTATGCATTTTCCGTTTTTACACTTACTTAAAGGTCTAATCTTATGTAAGCCCTAGGGGCATGATCATCTTATTTTAGTTTCTTTTATTTCTGATAGGGGTGTCAATTTCGGGTTACGGGTCGGATTCGGGTAGAACCCAAAACTGACTCGGCACTATTCGGATTCGAATCGACCCGACCCGGTTTTGCAAACGGGTCGATTTTCTGGACCCGACCTGCTTCGGGTTTGGGTCAACCCGACCCAACCAGCGGACGCCGCGAACGCGACATGGCCTCGGGACGCCGGCGACACAGAATTGCCGGACGAGGACGCGGACGTGGCGCGGAACTGTCGGACGCAGGACGCGGCGCAAAATTGCCGCGGATGCCGGCGAGGCGGCGACTGACGCAGGACGCGACTGCCTCGGGACGCAATGCGACCTAGCCTCGGGACGCAACGCGATGTGACGCATCCGGGCAGCCGGGAAACGGGCAGGGGTTTGTGTGCATTCCGGGTCATTTCGGGTTCCCGGGTCAACCCCAACCTGACCCGATTTTTCAAACGGGTCGGGTCCAATATTAACAGGTCTAATTTCTAAGGCCTATATATAGAGGCCCTTGCTAGTGTAATGGTATGGAGTTTTAATTAAAAAAAAATTGTTCTGCACTTTTGTTCTTTGGTAGGACGTTAGTGAGAATCCTTATGGAGGGAATCGCAGTTTCCACCAGCTGCAGGATGGGTCTGGGCTCGTGGTTTGAAGTCCCTTGGTGAAGGACAACGCATCACCCGTCAGTCTTCGGAAGAGTCCAAGGCTCGCGGTTCTATCTTTTTTTTTTTTCCTTATTTCCCTAAATCGCCACCTCCTCAAGCCCTCCACTAAGGCGCCGATCTTCTCACCCCATCACCTCCACACCATCGTCCTACACCAGCCCCTCCCTTTCTCCTCGCTCCCCTTGGCCGAAATCCAACAAGGCTCCACCCACCCGCCAACTACCTCTTTGCCTAATATTACTTCCCTCCAAAACTCCTCTTTCCTTATTTAGGATGTCATTAATTTGGAAAGATTTCAAATTCGAATTAATCTAATTTGAATTTCAAATCCTCCCTCATTAATTATATTAATTTTAATAAGTTTCTTTATTAATTCTGAAATTGATTGATTAATTAATAACATACCCAAATTTCAAATGCTTTCCTAATTAGTACATCTATTTTAGGAAGCATCCTCAATTGATGCAAATTTGAAATTAATTCAAATTTGAAGTTATCAATCAATATTCAATGCAAATATCCACATATGTTGAATGTGGCCGCTCCTCTCTTCCCTCGATCGGCCGGCCCACCTTCCCTCCCCCCTTCTCTAATTATTTATTTCCTAATTTACGGACTAAGATTAAGGAATATTAATTACCTCTTCCCTCCTTTATTCTTCTTGTTTGAAATTCGAAATTGTTAAATCTCTCTCACCAAAATATGCAATTAATTTCATATTTTGAAATTATCTCCCCCACCTCCTCCCGTTCTACATCAGTTTGGTATCAAAGCATGGTTACTCACCCGGGACGCAAACTCGACGGAGTCGAGCTCTTTTCCACCCCGGGAGAATAATACGGACATCCAACCGTCCATGCCTATCCGAGGAGCTGAAGATCGACGACCGTGATCGTCCTACGTTATCTTAAATTTTTATTTTAATTATGCATTTTCTGTTTTTACCCTTACTTAAGGGTCTAATCTTATATAAGCCCTAAGGGCATGATCGTCTTATTTTAGTTTCTTTTATGTAATAGTTTATTTTATTTTCAGTTTTTACTATTTTACCCTTATGGGTGGCCATTTGATGTTGTAGCCCCAAGGGCATTTTAGTCTTTGTTTCTTTTCTTTTTGGTGGGACCTATATATAGGTCATTTCTATCTTTTTTGGAATGGTGATTATTGAGTAAAATTTTAGCTTTGTTTCTTTGTCTCAAGTTATGAGCTCTTGAGTGGAGAGAACCCTAGGAGAGGGATTTGCAATACCCGACAGCCGTCGGTGGATTCCGAGCTCTCAGTTACCTCCTTCTCCTCCCTACCGCCAATATTCCCTTAATTTTCCCCATATCTGAACCCCTCCCAAAGCCCTTCCTGCCGGCCTCCAATTACTTCCCTAGCCGTCGGCCACCTATCAAAACCGGCGGCCACCCACCATCCCGCCGCCCCTTTCCCCCAAGCCCAAACCAGCCGGCTCCCCTTTGGCTCTATTTTGAATTTCAAATTCAAAATGGACTTCACTACCTTCCTAAAATAGACTCAAGATATTTAGGAAAGTTTCCAATTTGGATTTCAATCAAATTTTGAAATTCAAATACTTTCCAAAGGCTTGGACTTAAATTAGGAAACTTGTCTATTGAATAAAATCTGAAACATATTTCAGATTTGATCTAGATCCAATAATAAACCATTGCGGCCCACCTAATTAAAACAAAATCTCCCTCTCCCCACTCTATATGGCCGGCCCCCTTTAGCCTCTCCCTCTCTATCCAATTAGCATTTAATTCCCCCCCCCCCCTTAATGCTCACATAAACCGCCGCCCCCCCTTGCCTTGTTGGACAAAATTTGAAATTCAAATTAATCTCTTCCCCCACCTTTGAAAATCTGAATTTAATTTCATATTTCTAAATCCTACCCCTTCCCGCCTTTACTAAACCCTAGCCGCTTCCCTCCCCTTCCTCAAGCCGGCCCAACATCATCCCCCTCCACCCGCCACCTCAACTCTCCCGGCAAGCATGCATGGCAGATCCGGAAGTTGATCACGAGCTTATCATCAATTCTCAATGGGAGATTGACGTCATCCGATCACCATTCTTTGATCCCGGATTTGGATCCGAAGGCACCGTCAAGGAATACGTTGATCATATCCTCCCCCACTTAGCGGACGTCATCGACGAACAAAAATCTATTGAAGAGTGGAAGATCACCGGACGACTACCCATTCCTCCAACTCCGATTCCTTCCCCGACGACTAGTACCCTCGGCATCGTGTGTCTTCTAGTGGCATCTCTAAGTTTGCTTGCAACATTCTTCCGCTAAGCCCATCACCTTCAAGAGTGTGAGTGATGGAGCCCAAGGTGAATGATCTAATTATTAAACTATGGATTTTGTTAACTTGTCATTTGCTTTACTCGTTTATTTGTTGTCGTTATTTTGCAAGAAGCCTATTAATCTCAATTGTAATCCATTGCCAGTGCTTAGTATTTCAATGGAATTTCTTAAGATCTAACTTGAAGAAGCATCCGTTTATATTTAGCCAAGTAAAGTTCACATTTTATTAATCTCCTATAAGCAATTCTTGTTCATCATCTTTGTTTCACATCATTAAATTTGTTAATTAGTTAATAGTGTGAATGAATTCAAAAGGTTTCCTATAAGAGTATTTTAAAAATTAAACGTGCTATAGGCATATACAGCATGGAAACAAATGCAAATTAGAAATTTTAGGAAGTTTTAGTATTAGTCCAATCTTGAATGTGAATGATTTGGCTTTATTTCAAGATGCCTTAGATTATTCTCTTTTTATCTTCTCAGTGACTTGAACCGAACACTATGTCAAAAAGGTCTACATATCTTGTTCCCAAAGCTATATAAGATGATGAAATTATGTAAACCATTGCGGGTGATATCTTGTGCATCGGTGTAACAAATTATTTTTATGATTCTTGGATGACATTGCTATAAGCAAAAATGCTTATGCAAAGAAATGTTTGATGAATATCAAATGTTAAATTCCTCAAGTAAAATTTTGTTCAAGTTGAGTAGATTTGATGAAGATTTGCAAGCTCATACTCATCAAAAAGATCAAAAAAGATAGCTATACTAAAAATTCCTTTTGATTTATTTCATTATTTCATATATATTTAGTAGTTTTAATTTCAAGTTAATTGCTTAAAGCCTTAAACATCTTTGTGAATTTGGATTTATAAGAACAAGAAGTTTTTTCTTTGATCATATTTTTTATGGACCAATTTAAAATTTCATTTTGTTCAGTTTAGCAATTTGTTTCAATGATTCAAATCAATGTTTGTTGTTGGAACTTACAATCTTCTGTATAATTGGTTTTGGAGCTATCAGTTACCAAGTTGCCCTCCAGCCATATGTGATTTCTTCAACTGTAGTATGACATCATTCCTATGGCAGCTCCACACAGCATTTATGTGCATGATACCCAGCTTCAAGCCTTATAGTTCTTATGCGCATACTTATGTTACTCTAGTTAGGAGACTCCATTGCATGTTATTTGTTCCATCGTTCCTAGACAAAGCTTATCTTTGAGGCTCATATTGCTTCCACTATGCCCTCGACTGCTCTCAAGGAATCAAAGAGCCCCAAAACCTCTTTAGTGTAAATGACATCAAGGTCCCTAAGATTTACAGTGTGCTTCACTTTGGTCCATGTTTTTAAAAACCCTACATTTTGATGCATGAGATTGATTTAGCACTTCAAATAGTCCTAATGTGGCAAATCACCAGAAATTTTGATGTAATTATTATAAATTATCTCAACCAAAAAAATTTCCTTCACAAATAATGGCCACCAACATCAAAGATCATGTTTAGAATTCCATCAACACTTCGCAATTCATCATTATCACTAAGTACACATCAAGGCTTCTAGTGTTCAACTGAAGAGAAAAGGTAGCTGGAAAGTTCCATTTAGAGGCTAAGCAGCAATGTTAGCAAGTATTTCCTGATCTCATTGTTTCAAAGAAGTTTTTAAATATATTTCAATAAAAAAAATTTCCCAAATCACAGCTTTTTTTTTTTTCTATCAAATCTTATTGAAGAGAAATATTATAGCCCCCATGTAAGAATTTGCACGATACATCTTCATCACAATCCACTATTTTGCTTAATGCTTCTTGACTGACGAATCTAGGATTTTGCCTTAAATGTATCTTCTCTTGCAAGTTATTTGTGAAACAAATCCTCATTGTCTCAACATGTTTAGGTATTGTAATAAAGTTCCTCATAGGTATATAGGGTTATATTTTTTTCATTTTTGTTAAATACATAGAGAAGATTCAATTGATTTAATATGAAAAAGTGTGTTACTCTGTTATTAGGCTGGAAGCTATTTTTGTCAGTCAAAATATCTAGCATTCAACAAATTCCCATGTTTTTTATCACAGGAATGTACTTAACAACTAGTTTTAACTTTTAACGAACATTAAGTTGTAAGCGCAACATTGAAGTCCAAGAACTAAGCAAGAGGGCTTGAGAGAAATAACAAAAAGCACCACCCAAATATAAGCTCTCCAAAACATGAACCAACAATGCCTAAACCTTGGGGACCCAAATGTAATTTACCCAATTCTTTAAATCACTATGTATCCCAGGATTGAGACATGATTCCAATACCAAACCAATGCATATAGGTTGATGAACAAAGAGAGGATAAAGAAGGGATTCACATACACAATTGGTTCCATAGATAGCACCCGATTGGCCTCACCAATATTTTCTTTTATTTGATATCAAAATGTTCAATAATCAAAATACAAACCATCAATCCCTTGAAAACAAATAGTCCTATCAAAAATTAACTTGAATGATTATGGAAAGAGCAAAGAGGTCAAGGACAAGCAAGAGTGCTAGACCAGCACTCCTTCCTACGATTAGACCAGACGGATCAAAGGGCTTGTGTGCACCTGCACGGGGCCAATTGAATAGGAGTGTTTGAGTGGAGTCGGACGACTAATTTGCATTGGGCTGAAGGCTAGCTCGATAGGATAGGAGGAGATTTCTGCTATTGTCCTTGAATCTTGCTGCAACCCTAAAAACATTTTTTTCCTATTGTCGTGCCTTCATTGCCAACCTTCACTTGTGGTTTCTATCCTATCTATAACCAATGTAGCCTTCATTGCTGCCCTACTTAATATATCCTTCATTAGTACCCTTTGCTACCGCAATATCTGAAACTAATTTCTCTTAGAATTTTAACCAAATGAAGGACTCTATGATGCACCAAGGGAATTAATAACTCTACTTTTGTGACTAATTACCAAGCTGGAAATGACAGATTTGTATTCCCCAGCTTAAGGGGTAGTGTTAAAATCTCAGTCGTCCCTTGGCCCTTGATCTCACGGCCAGGATGGGTATCCGAGGGAGGCTCAACTGGATCACACCGATCTCCTTCCATATCCCGGTGGATAATTAAGGAAGGATTATATCAAGGCAATTATGCATGATTATGTAGTTATTTATTTTTTTATTAAGACATCTTGTATAGATCTATAAATAGGAATAATTTTGTATAATAAAAAAAAAACTTTTTCCCTCTAATGGTATCTGAATTTAACATATTATGTGAAAAACATTGCACTATAAAGAATGGACATGTAAATAAGCATTTTGTAGCCATGTTTAACACTGACATGAAGAGCCTGATGTTCCACACACACACACAAAAACTGATGATTTTTTTTCAAAAATTAGAGTGAGTTGAAGCTGAAACATGCCCCAACATAGATGGGATCCTCATTGACATGAACAAAAGACATGCAAGAAGAGAACAAATTGTAGAACATCAATGGGGTTGCACTCATTACAATGGATGGCGTCGTAATGCTTGAAATTGCCAATCTATCTCACTTAATGACCTAGGTTTACAATGTGCAATTTTTCTCAATGCTGATGAAGAAACCATTGAAGCTGGGCATTGGTTCTAGTGGTGATGATAAATGTGGTGCCAACTTTGTTGGATCTAATTATATATACATCAAAAAGTTCATATTTGTATAGTTATTTTAGATATTATAAGCTCTTTTTAGTTTTTTGGCATTGTGTACACAATATGATGTTGATATTGACAAAATCAATCTAATGATTAGTGTTAATGATATTGAGTTGATAATAATTAAGTATATTTATAAATATTGAATATAATGATGATTAAAATATTTTTTTATGATCCTTAAGCCTTTTGTGTGATGCATATGATAGTATACTTCATTGTGATATGCTTTTAATAGAAAATATTAATTTAATGTGTTTTGATTACACATTATATTAATAATTTAGAAAATAATATTGCTGTCATGGTTTGCTATGTTCTACTTTTTACGATCATGACATATCCCCAATTCCATGCTTCGTACTGCTCTATAGATTGTATGAGTAGCATCTATTGAATATTAGCAGAAAGTGGTTTGAGAATGTACAATAGAAAGTAGAGAATGCTTTGATAAAAAAATGTAGATAAATTTAATGTCAAATAATTGGGAAGGCAATAAATTAAACCAATATAACATAGATTAATTTTTTAGAAACAAAAAAAAAAAAATTGAACAAAGTAGATTTAACACCTCAAACAACACCAATCAAAATAAATGAAAAATGAGAATTAGAAAGCCAACCCTAAGCAATCAAAGTAAGGTTACTACTTTTGTAAGTATGCAAAAGAGCATAGCAAGTTGAGGCTATGATTAAAAGAAAAATAAATAAATTGAAGGCCTGAAGTCAAAAGATCAATTATTTTCCTCAACTTTTGGAAAATACTACATTTTTCAAATAGGTCACCAATCAACAAAAGTTACCTCTATATATGATGCAGCAACATCAGAATGTTTCTCATTTGTCCTTGCAATGAAAATATCCCAGAAGACAGACCACCATTCAAATAGGAAACCACCAGGAGCGTCAATTGCTGTAATATAATATTCATGCAAAGAGTAAAAGAACCTGACTTCATATATCTTTGTTGTTATAGAGGCAGCAGTACTTACCAACAGGATCTGAGGAAACCTTTCCCTCAGCTTGAAAAGCCTTTGCAGTTGAATGCAAGTTCCTCTTCATAAAATAATCATAAATGTAGACATCAAGCCTATTTGAAACATATAATATTCAATTAAAATTATAAAATATATCGTGTTGCATCATAAATTAAGAATCATTAGCAATCCAAAGAAAAGAAAATCAAACTAACACTTAGAGCCGGAATTGCAACATAGAACTCAAAATTCAAACTAGAATATAAACAAATAATGAAAAATGAAAATAACAATTAAGAGTAAAAGTTACAGAATTTCATTAACCGTATCAAGCAAAATGGCCAATTAAGCATGCAGAGGAAATTCCATTAAAAAAAAAAAGGAAATCAGAGGAAGAGCATGAATGAAATGGCTAGTAAACTTTTAAGGTGCAAAATTACCAATACGACAGCATCAAACAGTAGAAATTGTTCTTATTAAACAGGTACTCCAAAACAGAAGCTTCGACAGAGACAAAGCATAACAATTAACAAGCAACAATGAGCTTATAGTAGATAACAAATCTGATACCGATAAACAATGGATAAACAAGGAACTGGTTATTATCAAAAAAAAAAAGCAGCAGGAACAAATTGTAAAGAAACGGAAATCAAAGATCATACAAGTACGTTACAAAATACAGTTATAAGAATCTATAAATAAAAAACAATAGTTCAAGTTTTTTTTTTAAAAAAAAAAAAGTTAACAATGCTGACAGTGGCATTAACAGAGTGAACTCCAATGAAAGCAGAAAATAAACGAAGAACACCCAGACGAAAAAGCAATGAACCCCACACCAATAAAAAACAGAAAAAACAACTTCAAGAAAGAGGAAAAGCCCTGGATACCAAGGCAGCAAAGCTCACATCTTATCTGCTTCCCAGTTGGTTTGCGACATGGTTTCCACCAAATAAAAACCCTAACAACGAAACCCTAACTTTCTCAATCGGATTCTAGCAATGAGCTCGAAATCCCTACATCGTTTCTTTCTCCCGGCATTTTCTTTATCGAAAACGCATAAAAAAGGAAGTATAAATATTTCCACCCGCAGCACAATTACTTTTTTTATCCTCCTCTATAAAACCAGAGAGTAAAACAAAGGTGAGAAGAACAGAAAGGCCATTATAGTGCAGAAAGGGAAAGGTAAGAAACTGATTGAGTATCAGATTTTATACATTTATGCCCTTCCAATAAAGTTTTTTTTTTTTTTTATTGAGTGTCCCATATTAGAATTTTTTGAATTAAAAAGACATGTAAAATAAAATAAATATGGTGTAAACATTTTAATTTATTTTTAAGTAAAAATTTTAAACAAGAATGGTTTATACCCTAAACAAATTTGTCTAATGGCAAATATAATTTTTTAATAAAGGAGTGACCATTTTGATCAAAACCCCAAAGAATCTCATTAGGGAGGAGGCCTTTGATTATATTACAAGAAACTTAGCAATAACCTTATTGGTGACATTACATAAAGATATATTTCTATAATATATTAAGGGTATGGAGTGAGCAATTTTGAAAATTAATGTAACAAAATAATGCTTAGTTCTTTCACGCATGTGGGCAATGGGGTGAATATATATATTTAATGGTAACAATAAAGTAGACCAAGTATCCTTAAAAATTTTAGAAGTCAAATCATCAGGAGCCATAGTCTTATCATGATCAATAGAGAAAACAGCCTCTTTGATATCATCATTTATATAAATGTTTTACAGTGATAATTTGAATAGTCCTATAAAGTTATAATTAGAATGAAAAAAAAAAAAAAACTTCAGTGAGTATATTTTTATACTGGCTATGTGGCTTATTGTTAATAATTATGACAATTTATGCATCATTATAATAATGCATTAAAATCATAATTACATACCATTACATTTAAACATGCATTAGTCGTAGCATGGCATTGGAGAAGTTTTGAAACGTGTAAAGTGCACACTTTGCAATGATACAAGGGTCCTATATATTCTATTTTGACCTCATCTATCTTGTGTGAATGTGAGAGGGATTTTGACCTCACTTATTAAAAGTGAATGTATGAGGTTATTCTATCTTGTTATGTTATGATTTTAGCCTCATTTATTATATGCAGGTGTTGGAGGTTAAAGGGAGTTATAAGTTGAAGTGAAATTATAAGCAAACATCGAGATATGCGCATTATATGCATACATTGCATAATTTGATAGCTAAATAAATCAAATACAAATGGTATTCTGGTTTGGTTCCAACTATTTTTGAATCCCTATGAATTTTGATGAAATGAGAAAGTAAAGTGCAAGCAACACTCTAATGGAAAGTACTCTGTGATATCTCTAGTAATTATGTGGAAGTAAACTATATAAGTATAAGTGATGACTCTAAGACTATGTATACTCTTATAATTCCAAGAAATCATGTTCTTATAGTACTTTAGCTTTTTATTACTGATTATTGAATAATAAATTAAATTATTATTATTATTATTATTATTAATATATATATATATATATATATATGATGGACTGGTGTTAGAAGTATACGGTTGGTTAAGTTCACTTTATGAGTTTGTTTATATTTCAAAAAAGGTGCCCAGCAGAATAGAATGAGTAAATTAGAACAGGGATCACCATGATCTTAGTAATAAAGGTGTTCATTTGTAATCTAGTATAATTATTTTGATGTGTAGAACAAATGTGACATGGATTATTATATATGTATTTTTTGGAATGAAATCAAATGGTTGCTTCTATTCTTATTCTTATTATTTTGATTTTATAGTAGCATTAGTTCATTTTGATTTATGGTTGATTAAAATTATAGGAATAGGTCTTCAATCCTTCCATTAAATCATAGGGTGTCACAGTGTGGTATCAAATCAATGATCTAAAAGGATTGGAACTGCAACTAGAGTTATAGGAAATGATTAATAGCAGTAAGAGAAAATAAGTTAGGGGTTTAGTTTATAAATTTTTCTATTAGTCTATGAAAAATGCATATAATTGAACGCTTCTATTCTTAATCTAGATAAAAGTATCTCTACATTGAACCCTTTGGAGCAAGAAGTAATTTATGAGATGAGTTTTAATCAAGCTGTTATGGTTGAGTTCTAATTAGGTTGTTATAATTTAAAGTATTTGTGCTTGGGGGCTATGACTTCAAATTATATGATGCAGTTAATGGATTAGCCCAACTAATGAGTGAGTCTTAAGGTCGAATGGCTGGAGTCAAGAGACATGAGATTGATAAGCAATTGTAGTTATTTCTATGATTGAAGCCACCTCATTTCTAGAGTACAGATGAGCCTCAGATAGCTAAGAATTGACTAATGATGATAGAAAAGCTATTTTACATCTTGTAGTGTCCTGAGGGTAGGAAGATGGTGTTAGTCATGTTTTTGTTAGATGATGAGGTAGAGTGTTAGTGGACATGTCACAACTCAATTTTATATGACCCATAGACATACATTCATACCATGTTGACTTAGGATGAGTCAGCCCGAGATCTAAGTTATGGGGGACCAATCATATATATTTTAATAGTATATACGTGCCACAAAAATCTTAACGAACTTCAATAAGTATAATAGAATAAACGTATCAAAAAAATTTCTTTCATTTCATCAAAAAATATATACAGCGTTTACAATAAATGGCTATAGAAACCTAGAATAGAGAAATAAAATAAATAATCATGAATGTATAAAAATTAGGGAAATACTTATACAGATTCAGGCAAATCAAATCCTGAACACTCAGTATAAAATAGAGAAATAAAATAAATAATCATGAATGTATAAAAATTAGGACAATGCTTATATAGATTCAGACAAATCAAATCCTTAACACTCAAATACTTAACTGGCTATTTCTCTTTTCTTTGGCTGAAATTGAAGCCATAATATGTGTGAGCCAATATAACTCAGTAGGTCATACTCACTAGCTAATATAAATTTCCAACCAATTTACTTATTGCATTTAACTAAATGTAAAAGTAGTTCATAAGTAACATATTGTATCGAACATGATATTAATTGTAGATATCTAGTTATTGTTTAGTATTAGATAAAAAATAATACTTCTAAATTATATCGTAAGGCATCACATGATATGTGTAAAGGCTAGTGATTTATTGACGTTGGTTGGAGACTAATTTATACTTGTACAATATGGTGGTCTAATGAGCTTTACTTTAAATATTGTAGTTTGATGTTATCCTACACTGATTCAATGATTAGGAGTTATAAGAAGTTAATTACTATACCGATGGACAAACATGACGACTCTATTTACTAAGACAACAATTATTGATTTATTGATTACTGGAAAAATACCATGCAATTCAGAACTTCTTGTTTGATATGATTAGTTAAATATGATGTATTGTATTGCTTTACTGAGATACTGTTACTGATTTATTGTATTGTTATTGAGCATGTGATTTCTATTAATGTGCATGTGATATAAGCTACCAATTTACATTAATACCAATATAACGGAACATCATGTGTACACTCCCATACGATTATTGTATAATACTATATTATATTGTTATAGATTTTGATAATTTTTCAGAGTACTTCAACTTTGTTGGTTTATATGATTTATTTAATATTTGGATATTTCTATCATAACGTATGCTTCAAGAATGATTATTTACTATTTTATTGTTTTAACATCCGTACTACACTGCATTATTTTACTAACCTCCATACCTTATTGGTTTGCTGGTTCACAGGCTTCACTGTTACTACATGTATATTACGGTTTTTATATAAATTAATTGTCATATTTACCACTAGAGTTAGGAATTGACTGCTTTCATGCATATAATTTCTTTTATGTTCTTTAAGTCCAGTTGTAGAATTTTAGTGACATGCTGGGTTTTTTAACTCATTATATATAGTTTAAATTATTTCAGGTCAGGGAAGATAATCGGGAGTATGAGACTGATTAGTAGGGGTGTCAATTCGGGTCAACCCGTCGGGTTCGGGTTTGACCCGTTTTTGCAAAAGGGTTGGACATTTCAACCTGGACCTGACCCGGCAGGGTTGCCGGGTTGACCCGACCCGACCCGCGACCCGGTAGTGGGCGACTCGCGAGGGTTCGGCAGCGCGGCAGCGGCTATGGCGCGGGTTCGGCGACGGCACACGGGGCAGCAGGTTCGGCACGCGCGGTTCGGCAACGGCGCGGGTTCGGCGACGGCAAGCAGGTTCGGCGACAGCGCGGCAGCGGAGGCACGCGGGTTCGACAACGACGCGACAGCGGCAGCACGCGGGGAAGCGGGGTAGCGCGGCAGCAGGGCAGCGCGGGGCAGGCGGGCATCGGGCGGGGGCAGCAGGAAATTCAAATTTTTTTAAAATAAACGAGTTTTCGGGTTGACCCGGCAACCCGCTGGGGTCAACCCGACCCGTTTTATCAAACGGGTTGAATCTGCGAACCCGGACCCAACCTGTTTATCAAACGTGTCGGGTCCAACCCGAATTTTTCGGGTCGGGTCCGGGTCGGGTTGTCGTGTTGTGTCAAATATTGACACCCCTACTGATTAGTTACAAGATTCCTCAGGTTTTTATTATTATTTTGTCATTTTGTCTTTAGATATTATTTTGTAGTCAATAGTGGATGGATATTATATTATATTATGTCTCCTAGTTATTATATTAAATTTTGAGAAAATGAAAACATATTATATTGATATTTTGATCAATATAATTGTTTACGTTGGTATGTTATTATTGGGAGAACTTAGATAGCTCTAGTTGTTATTTCTAAAAGATAAAGATACAATTTTTTCTAATTTAAGACCTACGACATCACATCTATATTGTTAGGACTTTTGTTGATCTGCTTAGCATTATACATAGCCCATAATGCCTCACACTAAATCCACTCGACCTACACGTACATCACTTGCCACTCATACTGTTTGAAATATTAACAAACATCTACCTTCTATTCTATCACACCATATCATACCAAACTCCATTAGACGAGAGAGTTCACTGAGCTAAAAAAATAAAATCCTCAAGAATACGAAGGCAAGTAGAAACAAAACAAAGGAGGATTGTTAGCAACTACAACCCATCATTCAGAGCTAGGGATCAAAATGATTGCACAAATTTTTATTTCAAAACCTTATGTACTATGGGCTTCCAAAACATTTTTTGAAGATGAAAAGTTGAATTCTCTATCTTAACCATCGATATTGTAGAACACTTCCCTCACTCTCACTACAATGCGATCCTTTCCTTTTTGGAGTTGAATATTTCTCACAACTAAAAAAAAACTTTTTTGAATGTTCAACTAAGGTGTCCTCGGTTGATCCCTTGAACATAATGAGAATTCTCCTTGAACTTGCCTATTCCTATGACATTTTTACTATCTATTGACATGCGCACTTTTACTATCCCACAACAAAGCAATGAAAATAGCCCTTTAGAAGTTTCATTGCTGCTCATACATGATAACCAAACCATTACAAGCTTGTAACACATATTTCCATCACAACTGCATGCTCTAGACTTTGTTTAGGATGGCTTTAAAAAACTGCTTTAAGAAGTAGTAAAAAATAAACGTCCGAAATGAAGTCTAGACTCAACCTTTCATTCACGTCAGAAGCATCCTCAAAGTCTAATTGCACCCATTAAAAGCCCTCACTAAAACTTGAAAGGTGGCGGCAGACAAAAGGGATGAAGAGGAAGTTAACTCGAAAAAAAAAAAGGCCAAGCTTAGAAACGAGAGTCCCAAACATCCTAAAAAATTCCTATGACATTTTTACTATCTAAAGACTCTAAACACTGTATCCTGAAATATAACAGTGCTCTAAGCTTGGGTTGGAGATAGAGAGCGGAACATTACAGCACTCCAAACCTCAGTACCGCTATGCTACTAATCAGGTTGAGTAATTTTTTTTTTTTATTGTTTCACTTGAAGGGTTGTATCATTTGGTGTATTTAATGACATATCTATCTTTTTGGTGAATTTCTTGATGTGGAGTGGCTCCGTGATTTTTCCTAGTTTCGTGTTTTTCACGTAAAATTTTCACTACAGGAAAAACACTTATTACCGGCGGAATTTTCCGGCGGCTTTCCGGCGGTCAGTTTTTCGGCGGCTTTTCAGCGGATTTCCGGCGGGTTTTGACTGCTTATTTCCTACAAAATTTTCCGGCGGCTTTCCGACGGCTAATTTCCCCGCAAAATTTTGCGACGGCTAATTTCCAGCAAAATTATCCCGCGGAATTTTCCGGCGGCTTTCCGACGGATTACCGGCGGCTTTCCGACGGCTAATTTCCCCGCAAAATTTTGTGACGGCTAATTTCCCGCAAAATTTTCTCGTAGAATTTTCCGGCAGCTTTCCGACGGATTACCGGCGGCTTTCCGACGGATTACCGGCGGCTTTACTTAACTATTTTATTTTAATAATCAATTAAAATCAAGGTTTTGAAAACCGGACCGGACCGGCCGGTTCAACCGGTTGAACCGTGAACCGGTCGGCCAGCCGGTTACGGTTCGAAACAAAACCGGGAAATCATAAAACCGGTGTTCGACCGCTCGAACCGCCGGTTCGACCGCCGAACCGCCGAACCGGTCCCGGTTTCGGATAACCGGCCGGTTCAGCATCCGCGCCATTTTAGCGAATTTTTTGGAATCGGACGGCTGAGATCACTTCTTTCTGCGATAAAACTAAACCCTATTTCATTTTTCGCCTGCTTCTTCTCATTTCGCCTGTTCAGGTTCTTCTCCTTCCCGACATTCCAGCTCCATTTTCGCTCTTCTCGTTGGTCGCCGAAGTTCCAGATCGCGAAGCCGGAAGCCGCCACCGAAGAGGACATCTCGTTCGCGAAGACAGAAGGCAAATCGCGCTCATTCTGGTTTGTATCGTTTGTTTCTAAAGTTTTTTTTTTTTTTTGTCAAAACTCAAAACCATGAATGATTTTTTTTTTTCATGTATGTTTTTAATTTGATTTTCCTATTCTAAAATGTAAATTTTTTTTCGAATTTCAGCTTCTGTTTGGTGCAGTAAATAGGAGTATCCTCTCTCAGAATTGGTCGCCGAAGTTCCAGATCGCGAAGGAGTATCCATTTGGATGGTAGATTCCTCTAGTTCCTTCAATCCCTGTATGAACAGTTTTCATTTCTATTAAAAATAATAATATTTGAATGATATTTTAAATTTCATATTTCATTAACTCAAAATAAATTATAAAATTTTCCAATTTAAATGCATATAACTATCATACCCGAACAGACTGCTCTTGGTAGATCAGAGGGGTCTGCATTTGCTGATATACTCAACACCTTCTACAAAAATACAGTGAACAGTTGACATTAGTGTCTGCTAAGTTAATTTGACACATGGTTTTAGAACAAAACAGGCGATTAAAGAAGTTTGTATAAGCTAAAGAAAAATAATAGGGAATTGAAGGTGTTGGAATTAGAATGTACCAAAAAACCCAAAAGAAGTAAATCATAGTGAAATGACGGTGGCTTTCTCATATTGAATTCTTTTTGCTGTGCAAGCTGAGATGCCACACTGTGATCAAAATAATAAAGGACTGCAATCATGGTAGCTGGTATAAATGCTCCAAGTATATAGAGCACCGGCATGTCTGTCATTTCCTGTTTGGTTGAAGAGTGTTACATGTTAGTCCTCTAAGAACATCAGATAAACAAGCAAGAATTGATTGCGGTTTCTTCTGGTTTTGGCACAATGGTTCATGAAAATGTT
Organism: Dendrobium officinale; assembly: GCA_019514585.1. Taxonomy (NCBI): domain Eukaryota; kingdom Viridiplantae; phylum Streptophyta; class Magnoliopsida; order Asparagales; family Orchidaceae; genus Dendrobium; species Dendrobium officinale. The sequence continues at coordinate 17,234,776 of CM033692.1, forward strand.
TATAAGAGTTTAATTTTGAGAATTAGGCGAAACACAATTCATAAAACAAAACCAATATCAATGCACAAAACATGCTTGTTTAGTGGCTATAGATATCTGTTATTATTTCTTCATTATGAGAGTTGAATTCAATGATTCAAACTAGCTTGTTTAGTGGCTATAGATATCTGTTATTATTCGTGTTTCAATGATTCAAAGTTCAAACTACCTGATAACCTTATGCTTCGTCAAATTTTCTTCTCTTTATGAATTTTCTTGTGAACTAGAACTACTCTATACTTGATCACACCAATTATGGATTCGACCACACCAATTATGTATCGCTTTGTCTTTGAAGTTTCTCAATTAGAATTATCCTTTGATTTTTTACTTTAAATGGTGAAGTTTCTTTTAATTAACTTAGCTCTAATCACATTTTTAGCTTAATATTACCTATGGATCAACAAAACCATCCACTGGCCCCTCTAAGTCAAAGCGTACGGGAGAAGGTAGATATTGCTTGGAACCATTTTACTGAGTCCAAAACTGCTGATGGTAGGAAGCAATACAAATGTCTTCATTGTGGAATAATTTATAAGGGTGGAGGTATTAATAGGATGAAGCAGCATTTAGCAGGAGTTAAAGGTAACATTGCTTCTTGTAAGAACGTGCCACATGACATCCGATATCAGATGCAACAGAATTTGACTGAAATAACAAAGAGAAAACAACTAGCACAAGAAGACCTATCCCAGACTGTTGATCTATTAGGTGACGATCCAGGTGGAGGTTTTGTTTGATAATGATCCATTATATTCTGTATTAGCTCTCCTGGAACAACTTTTTGTAAAAGAAGATTATTTAATGTGTCTTTTGTGCCTATTGATCTGACAATTATGTTATCATTTAGAGGTCATATTTCCTATTTCTGTTATTATTGTTTGATCATTATAAAATTGAACAAGGAAATGAAATTTTCATATACATGTAAAACTCTATGTTTTTAAAAGAGGTCTTTCTTGTATTTTTTTCTTTTTAAAAGTGGAACCTCGCAAACCTTATTTATTTTGAAGTTTGTAGGTTTGGAACTGGTTTCAAAACAGAAGATATTCACAAAGAGCAAATGTGGATCAACCTGCTTCTATTTCTCAAGATATTCCTCAAGGTATTTTCATAAACATAAAATATCAAAGTGCTCTCATACTCATAACCTGCTACTTTGTGCATTGCTTGCATTGCAAACTATGGTCGGTACGCATTTCTCGAAAATTTCTCGTTTGTTGAGTTATTTATTTATTTATGAACTTACTTGTTACCATGTTTATATTGTGTTATTTTTTATGCTTTATAAATTGAATTGATGCAATATTTATGTTCTTTGATTAGTTTGATATAATAATGGAATGTGGAATGATGTTATTGTAGGAAAATTTCTTGTTTTTTTATAGTTTTTAATAATTTTATTATTTATTACGTCATCCGGTTCGACCCCGGTTCGACCGGTCGAACCGGTCGAACCGTGAACCTCTCCTTCTTCCGGTTCGTTGTCCGGTCCGGTTTTCAAAACCTTGATTAAAATAAAAATTTTAAATAAATAATGTTTAATTAAAATTTTTTATTTACGGTTAGGGTATAGTTTAAATAAAAAATATTGACAATATATTCACATTTAGACAAATAGGAATCTGGTCGGTAGTCCGAAATTCTTCCCAGCCAACCCGCGTTCGATCCCCACGGGGGCGTCCACTCGCGCGTGAGCGGAGCGCAAAAGCGGCGGACCGACTGGTGGCGCTGGCGCGCGTCGCCGGCAGCACGCGGACGCTGGCCAGAAGCCGGCAGCTGGAAGCGGGACGCGCGGGGGGACTTGTCGCCGGGAGCGGGGGGGTGGCGTTCACTGTAAGAAATTTTTTTTTTTTAATTTGACCGGCAGTTTATGACCGCCGGCAAACCGCCGGAATAATTTGCCGCCGGTAAAAACCGCCGGAATTTATTTTCCTACGCCGTTTTTACTGGCGGTAAATTAACCGTCGGAAAACTACAAAACCGCCGGAAAAGGTTCAATTTCCGTCGGAAAAGGCCGCCGGAAATGGGTGATTTTCCTGTAGTGTTTGGTGTTCATTTCCAATATCTTTCCTCTTTTTTTTTTTTTCGTTGCATGGTTTAATTCCTAACACTATCCTCTATCATAGAAATACACATCACTTATGATTGATCATGAAATAAGCTAAATTTCAAACAATTTTCTAATTTTTTCTTGAACATGAGCAAATTCTAGCTTGGTGAGCACAAAGCAAAAAATTCCATTCACATCTGTGAATTGTTCAAAGGGTACAAAACAAATTAAATAATTGAATTTGATAATTGGACTTATTACAACTGCCATGACAATTAAAAATAATTAAAATCATTTAGGCTATGATTGGTATGAAGGAATTTGATGTATATCACAAATGTTTTATTTTATAGATTTATATTGGTGTTTTTTTTTTTCAATAAGCTGTTAGAATTACCTAAACATTATAAAACAAATAAATTTCTGTTGCCAATTCCATACCAAATTTTAGATAAAAACATAAATAAATCATGAGGTACATGTTGACTCATTATATTTATATATATTATTTGAATTTTGTATTAATGATAATAGTTTTATGTAGATATAAATATAATCATCATATTATAAATTACCAATATTATTTCTATGTTACAAAATGCTACCCAAAATATTTTATATACATCTCCTAACAATTTAAAAAGGATTTGATATTTTTTGTCGTGCAAAATTAAAAAATTTAAACTATATGAGATTAATGATGAGAACAATTATATTGTAGTTGATGATGCTTGAGGTGAATCAAAATGAGAGAAAATGATGATAGTTGTATTAAAATTTATTGATAAAGATGAATTTATAAAATATTAGTTATTCAATATTATTCATCTTAAAAATGCAAGTGTTACAACCCAATTTAATAAGATTCACAGACTGAACATATCATATCGTGTTGGTTTGCAACAGACGAATCTCATTATCTAAGTTTTAAAAATTATTCAGAATTTTCATCTAAAATTTAACCTTTTAAACAATAATAAACACAACTACTAACAACATCTATTATACTAAAAATAAATTCATCTATAAAATTTTACTTTCACTTATCACCAAAAAATATATACAACTACAACACATGCATGGCTATAGACTGAGATACAGACCAGAGTAATAAAAACTAATTATGACTGTACGAAAATTCAAAGAAGGAAATACATATACAGACTCAAATCAGATCTTGATAAGGATACTCAACTGGCCCATTCCCTCAATTAGATCCTTAAAATAGAAAGTGAAACAACTGTGAGTTAACATAGCTCAGCATACCATATTTATCAATATAAAATTCTAATTAATCCATTGTTAATCATTTAAATGAGTGATAAAAGCAATAAAATAAATCATTATGCTAAGCACAAAAATAATTATAGTTATAAAAAATTTGAATAACAATGTTGAGAAAATAAATAGACACTCATTTCATATCAGACAAAATTCAAAAAATTATGGCATTTATAACTCCCAACAGACAAAATTCGATTCTAACTCTTATAATTCTCAACATATAGAATTTAGAGAATTTTGATCCTTGTGCCTTCTAACAAATAGAATTCATAAAATTATGATAATAGAATGTGCATATTACATCAGAATAAAACTTCCTCCATTCACCCCAAAACTCCTCAGAATAACATATTTCAAATTAAACACATAATTCATTTCATGTAGTAATTGAAATATAAATAAACTCATTTCAAAATATCACAAAATGCTACAATAGTACACAGTTGAATATACTATTGAACAAAAATGAATTGTTTTAGAACATAACGAAATTATCAGAATGAAGAATGTCTATATAAGATAACAAAATATGAAGGAAGATAATTTTTCTTGCAATTTTACAAATGACATCTATTACCAAGTATTTAACAAAGAATTTTGAGATATAAGTAATTATTGATGATTTTAATGCACTGAAGGAATATTCGACGAAATATAAGAAATTTAACTATAATAGATAGATTAAAAGAGATAATTTTTTTTATAAGTTATTCTTATTTACAAATTTTGTTGTATGCAACTATGCATATATATGTTAATTCAAAATGTTAAACTTCTAATTTTAATTTATTTTCAATTTACCACCCTTATCTTTAAACCCTAATTTTGCCACAATCTTGTAAGGAATAAAAATTTAAATTAAAAAAAAGAATAAAAATTTAAATTTCTATCAATTAAATAATAAATTAAAAAACTTCACTCAATTTCCCCTCAACCAAACTAAATGGAGAAACCTAATTTTAACTGAATTCCTTTTTCATTCCCATTACCACTTTTCATGTTCTCTATTTTAAGCTTTATTTGAGACATCTTTATTATAACTTTTTAAAACAGATTTTTAGTATAAAAAATTTTAAATTAGTTTAGAAATGAAAAAAAAAAAAAAAACAGTTCCAAAGAATATCTTAGTTGATTTAAACCAAACACAACCTTAAGTTTCTATCAATAATGATTTCTTCAATCATTTCAGTATAGGCCATTTCAATATTAGCCAATAACCACCAATTTTAATTGTTTTCGATCCATAAAAATACCAAAATTAAGTCATGATTAATAAAATAAAAAAAAAAACAACTTAATTGTAATAAAAAAAACCCAAAAATCACAGAAACAAACCCATTATATTAAAATATTATCTGTAAAAAATTCAAAGAAAAGTTTATAAAAAATCCAAAAATCAAACTAAAAGTATTTTAAAGATGTCAATTAAACGAAATAGAGTTTTCAATCAGACTGAAACAATGAGAAGCGAGCATATAAAGCAAGCCATGTACCCCAACGAAGGCCGCACAGGGTGGAAAATTCATCGCTGTTTGTTCGGGTGGTGGAATAATTATTAGGTCCGGACACCTGACGTAGTTCTATATCCGGACGCCAATAACATGTCACCACGTGCTTTTACTCTTTACCACGCGGCCCGACAAACCGATCCAGACTGGAACCCGGTATTGCTATGCTCGAATATTGCTAGGTATTGCTCTTAACAGATTGATATTTCTCATTATTGTCGACTAATACCGAACAATATCCCGATCTGCACAAATCAGCCAATACATAGCAATATCGGGTCCAGATCGTCGGGCCGCGCGGTAAAGAGTAAAAGCACATGACGACATGTTATTGATGTCCGGATGTAAAGCTATGTTAGGTGTCCGGACCCAATAATTATTATCGGGTGGTGAAGAACCGGCTAGGCAAAGTATAGGTCCCTGATTCGAATCCTATGACAAATAGTAAAAGTCGTAAACGTTGGTCCGTGTAAATTGATATGGGTGTTGGTCTAAGTAGAGTATTAGAAAGGCTGGGAAAGTGAAAAGAGAGCGAAGGACAGTTGGAAAGAAAGGGTCCACGTGCAGACACAGCGTGTCCATTTGTAGGGCTGCGCTTCGCGTGAGACCGCGGCGATACCGTCAAACCCAATCCCCTCTCTCCGATCTGACAATCTGACAACATATACCCTTCCCTCATCGGCCAGCCTGTACGCCACCAACTCTCCATTCTCTCTCCCTCCTCATCGGGAAATTACACATATTTAGAAAAAAAATGCTGAGATATTTTTAATACAATTTAATAATTATTTTTTAAAATTTTAATATGTCTATTTAAATTATATAAACTTGACGAATCTAAAAAGATTGCTCAAGACGGAAAAAAAAAGACCTTCGTCTTCCAATACGATGGAGCTTTCTAATCCTTCTAATAAAATGATAATAGCTGTGTCAAGAGCTCGATCGACAGTGAGGGCCATTAATCGCCGGCCTGGCAGTAGTTTTACTGGTTCTAAGCTCGTAAGCCATGATAGGAACTTATATAGGACATGCGGCGCCATACAAAATGTCAAAACAGAGAAGTAAATATGAACTAACATAAAATATAAACTTTAGTTTGGGGAGGTCTTTCTTACTGCTTCTTAAAGCAGTAATAAAGATCTTTTCAAACTAAGTCTTAATTTTTTTATATTAAAAACATGTTTTAAAAAATAGTAAGAAAGTCATTTCAAACAAATCTTAAGATTTCATTTGGTAGGAATTTCTTATTACTTTCTAAAAGAGTTTTTTATTATCAAAATTTACAGTGCATAAAATTTTTGTACTAAAAAATTGCTTTATAAAACAATCATAAAGCTGCCCCACACGAAGTCTATTTTTGTATTAAAAAGTTTTTTTAAGAAGCAACAAGAAAGTCGTTTTATTGCTTCTTAAAGAAACTTCTTAGCATAAAAATTAAAATTTTTGTATTAAAAAACTGATTTAAGAAGCAGAAAGAAAACCGTCCTGAACAAAATCTAAATCTCACTAGCCTCGCCTCCACAATAAAACACAATTTTTTTAAATCATCCAATCTATTTAAAATTAGTACACAATATATATATCACTAATCAATAATTTTCTATATGGGAAAGCGAGAGCATAACTTAAAATTTCTATTAATATGAGAAAGAAATTACAGTTTGGGAGCTTATGCTGACTAATTTTTAATTAGATATCAAATACAAAAAAATTTCGTTCACATTCGAAAAACAAGCAAACTTGGAAAAAAAATGAGAAGTTAGTTGAAGCAAAATAGACACAATTTATGGAACAAGCAAGCTTAATGGGATTAAAGCTTAATTGACAAAAAGTCTAAACAAGTTGAAAGTTATTGACAGGTCCTAGATGAAATTCGTATTCAAACACTCAATTTCCAAATTTTTTTTTTCGAAAAAATAATAAACACAATTTCCTATCTTCATTGAATGAACAAAGAAAAAACAATAACATACAAAGACTGGGCGCGCCTGGAACTATCATGGTGTTGATGCCACACGCGGCGAGCGGCCGCCTGAAGCCGGCTTGGAAGGCTCATCAGACGAGGCACGCAGCCCATCGTCGCCCTCCGACGTTCCTATACGGCCGCCGGCGATATCTTCCATCATTCTGACTACCTCGGCCATATCCGGCCGAGAGTCCGGCACCAGCGCAACGCAAGCCATTGCGATCTGAAGGAGCTGCACCATCTCCTCCTCGATATTAGCGTACCTCATGAGCTCCACATCGAACACCTCCGCCGTCCACTCCTCCCTCACCACGGACTGCACCCACCGCGGCAAATCAACCCCCTCCTCGCCAGCGATCGACGCCTGGTTCGGCGCCTTACCCGTGAGAAGCTCCAGAAGCAGCACGCCGAAGCTGTAAACGTCAGATTTGAACGTCGCGCGCCGTGTCTCCACCACCTCCGGGGCCCGGTAACCCACCGCCGCGCGACTCACCGTCGACCCACTAGGCCCGAAAATCGGGGCAAGGCCATAGTCTGACAGGGCCGCGGCGTCCGGGTCGGGTCGAAGGAGGACGTTTGAAGCCTTGATATTGCCATGGACCACCCGGGCGGGACCGTGGAGGTGGGCGAGGCCGCGGCCCGCGGCGAGGGCTATGCGCATCCGATTATCCCAGTCCAGCGGCGTCCTGCCAGAACCCCGGCTCCCTGTAGCGCGTTGTGTCGCGCATCAATAAGACAAATGTACTTATTACACGATTAACGAACAAGCGCAAAAAGACGTCAAATTTCTTTCGCTTTCCGAGGGCAAATACATTGATGAATGGATCTACATTCTACGGGAAAAGCGTGTTTATACCAATACAAAGAATCCGTAATAAAATTTGCCGTGGAATTTTCCAAGCATAAACACGAAAACCTACGGAGGAGAAGGGCAAATGGTTCGATTGCTTGGGACATTCAAGTAATTTCGGATTATCTATACATTGATAATTTTGATGTCATTTTGAAAAAAGTGTTGCTTTAAACGCATTTATCTTATAACAATAACCCTCTCCAGACAAATTATAATTTAAATTAGTTTGAAAATATTTTTTTCTTCATCCAAAGCCGACATAGATAAAAGATCTCAAGAGAAAATTTAAAATTTAAAAATTCCAATTTAAAGTATGAATTTATGATTGGAGTATACAAGTATTACTCAATGGATTTTGAAAAAAGGTGTAGTGTCGAAATGGCAAAAGGTCGAAATGGAGGTAATTGTCGAAAACTTGATGCCGAAGCTAGAAATTGTACACTACAATGTGCAAATTTCGCAATTAACCTGGATAATATAGCAAAAAAACACGTTCAAAGGTTCAACGTGGGGACCAAGGCTGTCGGGGCAGGCTGTTCCGAGTCATGCGTCGAGCAAAGGGAATGTGGATTGCATCATGGAGGCCCTCGTAAAGCTCTAAAGGAAAATTATTAGGTACGGAGTGCAGACGGGGTGAGAACCGTCTGCACAGACACAGAGTACCGAGCGGTACCCAGCGGTGATCATACCGTAAAGCGATAGACAGATAAAAAAAGGCATTTTTGCACACCGCTCCTCTACATTTAAAAAAACGCAAGGAATATCTATATTTTCTGGAAATTTGAAAAAACAAAAAGGGCGGTGATCATACCGTGGAGGTTGGACGAGAGACTGCCGGCGGCGAGGTAGTCGAAAACGAGAAGTTTCTCGTCCTTGGAATAGTAGTACGCCCTAATTGCCAGTAGATTTCCGTGCTCGATTTTGCCAAGAGCCTCAATGTTGAGCTCGAAATCGCGCTTGGAGACGGCGACGTCTTTGAGGCGCTTTACAACAACAGTGGTGCCTTCTTCCAACACCGCTTTATACGAAGTACCGACGCTTCCCTTTCCCAAAACTTCAGCCGACGCTCTGAGAAGATCCTCCAGATCAAAGCTATAGCCACCACCGCTACCCACGAATACCAAGCGATTCCTATCCCCTTGGCTGGCAGTTGCCGCAGCAATGTCTTCCTTCGACGATGAAGTCGTTCCGACATCGGCCGATCTCCCTATCGGCCCTGCAGCCGCTTCCACCGGCTTCGTTCCCCCTTTAGCCCTCTGGCTCTGCTTTCGCCTTGCAGACAAGCAACAGAAGAGAAGCAGAAGCAACAGAAGCAGCAACACTACACCGCCGGCGACCGCGATGCCGATTATCGCCTTCGTGGAGAGATTCTTGGAGCTTTTCCCGGTTGGAGATTCCGGTGGGGGGATCGGGGACGGAGTTGGTGAGGGAAAAAAAGGGGCGCAGGGGGCGAGAGGCCCACCGCAGAGCTGTAGATTTCCTACGAAGTCGGATGCAGGGAATTTCGCTAACGTGGCCGGAATAGAACCATTTAGGTCATTGTAGGAGACATTGAAGCTTGTGAGCCCCGGGATGCCGACGCTGGGTAGGCTGCCGGAGAATCTATTCTGCTGGAGGAAAAGGCCGGTAAGGCGGGTCAAGTTGTTGACAGCGAAGGGGATCTCGCTGGAGAAGTTGTTAGCAGAGAGATCTAACCTAGTGAGCCGTGTTAGTTTGGGGATTGCCGGCGGGAACGCGCCGGAGAAGAGATTATTCTGCAGGTAGAGACTGTGGAGTACGGTGAGATTGGACAGATCCTGAGGTGGAGAACCGGAGAGGCGGTTGGATCGGAGGGAGAGGATTCGAAGGGATGAGAGGCGGCCAAGGGTTCCTGGTGGGATGGGACCGATGAGACCCGCGGCGGGGAGGCGGAGGGCGACAACAGCAGTGCGGTTCGCGTCGCAACTAACACCAACCCAATCGCAGGCTGATGCTGAGGCTTTCCATTGTATGCGTGGAGAGTGCGGGGTTTGAGAAATGAAAGCAAGAAGGGCGGCGCGGTCGCTCGTCGGCTCGCCGGCCGCCGATATGAAGAAAAAGAGAAGCAAAAGGAAGCGTCGGAATGCCATTGGAATCGCAATAGTAGATTATGTGCTCTTCTGGTCAAGAGAAGGACGATGTCCCCGTGACGACTGGGATTTCAGTGAAATCTCCATGGATGAGAGAAGGATTGAAAAATGGGTTTGGTACAACGCTGAGGGGAAAAAAGAGGAGGGCGAGGCTCCTCAGGGAGGAGAGAGAGGAGATCGAAATCCCGGGAAATATATCTTACCGGCTTAAGCTGAATTGGGCAGTGTTCGACCCGTGAAACCGTAAAAAGAATTTCATTTTACATTTTAATGTGTGAATTTTGTTGAATTTTTTAGTTATATGAAAGATGTATATTGGCTACTAATTTTCTTAGAAAAAAAAAAGTCAAATAGCCTGATTTAATTTTAATAACGATAAATTTTAAAGTTAATAAATATTATTTCTAATATATTTAAATAACATAAAATCATAAATTTTAATACTAATATTAACAGAATAATATTACAAAAGATTGAGAAATTTATTTTTTGAATTATTTTGATAAAAATCAAATCAGAAATTTTTATTCTCTTTTTTATTTTTATTTTTTTGTATTTAATAAATATTGATAAAATACACATGTTTTATAAAAAGTCAATTTTATTAATAAAATAAATGCATTATTTTGGATTTCAATTTTTAATTCTACAGTTTACTTAATGTGATCTTTTAACAGAAATGTTCATATAATATCGTGTAAGCAATCTGACCAGAAAATAGTAATGTTAGGCGGGATTAGAATACTCTTTAAAATACAAGGGTTCTTTGATTTGTCAAAAAAAAAAAATCTTAAATGCAGGGATTTTAAAGTTTTGATATTTGATTTAATGAAAGTAATACAATATAAAATTTTATTGAATAAGATTTTTGCACTTTAGTTCATTTTTTAGGTAGTTGACCTTTTTAATCATCATTATTATTAGATTTCATATTATATTATTTTTTTAGATTAAATAAAAAATAACACCCTACTTTTTTTTACAATCATTCAAAAAATTTTAATATTTTAAATCATTAAATACTTTTTATTCTTTTTCGTTCAGCAAATCAAACAGTTTTTAGTATGATGAATCTCTTTTGCTTTGTGTCAATGAAGATGGGAAAGGGTAAAGAGGCAAATTCAACTTTTCCCCTTTTTTTAAATACAGGAATTCTATTATTATTGCATTACTTATAAAAAAAGCCATAATAAATAAAACATTGATATAACCTTCGTCTGCATGTATACTTTTAACAAGAGAAGATTGACACTTTCAATCACTGTAAATTTATGAACAACTCTTGTGAGGCTTGCAAGAAACTGCCATCCGTATTGACTAAATAATTGCTTTCCTGCACGGAATGCAAATAGTCAAACAGTGCAATTTCTATATCTATGTCGTTGGATAAATTATTTTGTGCGCCGCGAGATCAATCATAATGTGTCACATTACTCTCTCTTCGGTACTTGGTTCGATACTATTCGGTACAGCGGCTCGGTACCACTCGGTACCCGGTTCGGTATTGCTGTCATGGTGCATTTTGATTGGTCTCTAGATAGTAAATTACGTTTGTCCGACGTCCGCACATAATAATTTCTCATATTTGTTAAGTGCAAATTGTCTTATAGTAATTATTATTATTATTAGTGGCGGAGTAGGATTTTTTTTAACATAAAGCCATTGCCAGGTCCCAAGTCCTGGATGATAAAAGTGGAGGGTTGTGTTAGGTAGTCGACAACCAGCGTAAAACTTGTCGAAAAAATCAATCATCATAAAAAATAATATTATATGTATATTCTATCTCATATATTTTTTATATGAATTTTTAATCATGTATTTATATTTATTAATTTTTTGAATTATACCTATCTATAATTTTTAACAAAAAATTTTTTTGGATAAATTAATTTGGAATATAAATATGCACTTAATAAATTAAATATTTATTAAATAAAATAAAATTTGCATTAGAACACATAAATACTAATGAAAAAAATACACATGCAACTTCCTATGCATTTCTATTCTCGGTTTTTTATTTTGTAGAAGTATTGTATTATTCAATATTTTAATGTTGTATCCAAATTATATTTATTTAATTTCACATATTTAAAATGAATAACAAAATTTAAATAAATTAGTTATATAAAAATATATTGAAATAATTCATTTATAAATTATATTAATTTTAAAAATTAATAGTAAAGAACCTACATTAAAAAATTAATAAAGAATTAAAATCATATACCCAATTTTCTGATTTAAATTGGGGATTTGGAGCGGGCTGACTGAATACATGAGTTAAGCGCTCGGTTGGAGATGCTCTTAGGCCCTCAATTTGCATATGATTGTGATTATTATTATTATTATTATTTCAATTCATATCTTAAATTTTATTGAAACATGAATTTTAATATTAAAAAAAAATAAAAATTGTCTTAAGATTTATGTTTAATCGAATAATATATATATTAGTTTCGACTTATAAACTCTCTTATGATTTATTTGGTTGTTTGAAGAGAAAAATAAGATCTAAAAATATTTTATTATTTAGTTGACGATATTTAAAAAACAATATTGATTTAAAATTTTACGGTTTACACACATTTAAAATCCATTAAAAATAGTGAATATACTAAATAAATGAAAGTCAAACCATTCTTTAAGATATATTCTTTTAGATTTCATTTGGGACAACTTTCTTACTACTTTCTAAAACTATTTTTTTAGAACAAATATTTCTAATTCAAGAAATTTTTACACTAGAAAGCCGTTTTAGAAAGCAGTAAAAAAGCTACTCCAAATGAAGCATTAATTACATCCCGCACCGAAACTTTTAAAAGTTTGAAAATCAATTGAAATCAAATAGGAATTTTTTTTTTCTATTTAGTATTTACTTTAAATTATATTTATATTTTTAATGAAAATGGGGTTACCAAAAAATCGTCTTGATGGAGCATAAATCTTGAGGCATATTCTAATTGACAAGTTCCAAAATTAAATGTGGGATCATTTGAACTCTCATTTCAGCGAACATATAGTCAAATTGAACGTCTCAATGAGATGAGCCCGACAACACCAAAATCGGTCTAATCTAAAGCTCAAATGGACCTAAATCAATGACTTAAAACATATTAAGAAGCTTTAAAGTATTAATTGGATGATCATATGATATTTAAATATAGCACGCTTATAGTCGAATCGAGTGACTCGACAAGAAAAAATTCAACATGCCCAAGATTGCTTAATTCTAATATAATTAAAGCACTCAAACATTGGACAAACACTCCATGATCAAGGGAATCAATATAGGTCATTCGATGGAGCACTTCGAATTTGCCCCAATTCTTCTATATACTTACAGTGCTTCTACTCTCAAAATCTATAAATAAACTCCCTCTTACCACATGTAAAAAGGGGCTTCAACTTTAGGATGCTTAGTCTAATATCTCATATTTGATCCAGTCAAATAATTTTATTAGAAGTCATTATAAGTCAAATTTGTAAACCATATTTGTCATAATATAGATATTATTATGTTTTAATTATAATATTTTTTTTCTAATTTTAAAGACTGTTAAAAATTGACATCTGTTAATAAAAGTGGGGGTTTTAAGACCGTAAGATGTTCTTTTCGTAAATTGATTTCACAAAAATTTTGTTAGCATGATAGTTATTTTATAAATATTTTTTTAATAATTTTTAGAACTCTAAAATTGAAATTATAAAATGATTTTTATCTTATATCTTTATATTATTTCTAAATTTCTAAATCCACTACAAAATGTATTAAATTGACATATTCCATCCCCAATTAGACTAACAAAGAAGGAAATAGAAAAATAAGAGGGAAAACATAGGAGAGTGAAAAGTAAAGTTAGGATTTGAAAATCTTAGCATCCATTTTTCTAGGTCATTCTATTATGAAAGTTGTTTGTCTCGTTGTAAGCAATCATTATCTTATTTTTTATTTCAATAATTCTGTGTACTTTATATTTTATAAAATTTAATTTGCTCAAAAACTATAAAAATTATGAAATTTTAGTTTTTAACAAACTTTCACCTCATAATTTTTGGTAAGTGATAGATGTCACTAATAAGAGCATTTTGACTGAAACATATTAAATTTTTCATAGTAAATTAGAAGATGTGATTATTATTATACAATACTATAATAATAATAGCGATCAATATATATATATATATATATATATATATATATATATATATATATATATATATATATATATATATATATATATATATATATATATATTATGCTTAAATAAAAATACTTACTTCTATTTAGAGAAAATCATACAAAATTCAATAACATATATTTTACTGAATAAAATTTAGAAATATTATAGTCATAATCTCAAGAACAATTAGTATAATATCATATAAAAAATTCTTCGGTAGAAGTTCAATAAATTAGTAGAAAATGTAGCAAAATTAGTTGTGGGGAGAGTCAAAGGGTTGTAATCAAAATATTTAAAAACAAAAGAATCAAAGTCAACGAGCAAGTTCGACTAAAATAACAGAATGATCTAGTGATAAAAATAAGTTTTTCTCTCTCTTTTTTTCCTCTCTTCTTTCCTTCCTTTTCTTCTTCTTCGACAAGACACGATGCTAAACTTCAAAATTTTCATTTAAAAAAAAAATATTTTAGAAATTCAAGTTATTACAATCTACCCATCTTAAAAAAAAAACCATTCATGACATTTTTCTTAAGGATTCGGCCACAAAATCAATACAAAAAAAATCCATACGCTGAAAACTCAAATCGAATAAAAAATCAAATCATGAATCAAAACTCATCGAACGCTTACTCAATCAATTTTAATCATACACTTATACATTTCATTCAATCATATATCATTTACTTATACAATCAATTATGGATGCAAAATAATACACCTTAATCTACCCAATTCACTCGACTTACAATCAATTCTTATAGTTCTTATAATAATTTAATTCTTCCAGTTATATTACTTTGATAACAATTGTTATGCCAGGAATCAAATTTGAAAGAATTTTCTTTTAACTTTTATTAGATAACAATCGGAGTTATCTAATTTCATTTACTAGTAATAAAATTAAATATTAGTGGAAGAAAATTGTATTAATAAAAATATTCATATGCATCTATATTTATTTCTCTAAAATCATATACAATATTCATGAATCATATAAATGCAGTATATAATTTCAATCATGAGTACAAAAGAATAACTACATATAGAAATAAATGACTAATAATATTGGTGATAATATTGGTGCAATATAATAAATTAGTAAATGTTGTCATCGGTAAAAGTATCGATATTTATGTGGGTATTAGTAAACCCACAATAATAACAATAAATTCATAGTCAATAACCGTTGGCTCAGTAAATATAGTTGTCATTCTTTTGTTCGTTGTTATAGTAATAACTTATTATAACTCTCAATTAGCATCACGTGAATTAGTCAAGTATAAAACCCGACCACATCTTTAAAGAAAAGATCATTGACCCACCATCATGTATAGATCAATTAGTCTCTTGCCAACGTTAGTGAAACCAACTTTTACTTGTCTTCAAACATTACTATATTACTATAACAATAATTGTGACCATCTGTTACTCAATCGCATGCATATATTCACAATATTTGTATTAATATTATATTTAAATAAAAATACTTTCTTCTATTCTTGAAAATTCATATAAAATTCAATAACTTTTATTTTACTTGGTGACATTCATAAATATTATAGTCAAATTCTCTTCAGAATAATAAGTACAATATCATCTAAAAATTTATGTGATAAAAGTTCAATAAATTAGGAGAAAATGTAGTAAAATCAGTTGTTGGGAGAATCCAATGATTGAAATCAAAATATTTAAAAATAATTAGGATCAGAGCCGCCAACTACAATCTAACCTAGTTTCACAAAAATGGCAAAGCGACCCGACAACAAAAATCAGCTTTTCTCTCTTCTATTTCATCCTCTTCCTTCTTTGGCAGGGCACGTCGATGAAATTTTGATTTTTCATTAAAAAAAAAATGATTTCAGAAATTAAAATTATTACACTACAGTCCCTCCAACCATCGTCGCCCGCCTACTGTGATCCCCCTGACATCCGTCGACCGACTATGATGACCTCTACCTCAATCTTCTGACTATGACCCCTCCGACATCCGTCGACCAACTATGATCCTATCGACCAAACGAACATACAAATATTCTTTTTAGAACAACTCTCATATCACTAGATTCTTCAAACTCCCACCATATATTGTGCTCTATATGATACATATTTGTTACATTGAGCCAAAGCCTTCCGCTGAAGATTGGCAACATTTTTAATCTACGACAAACACAAGTAGAATAAATTTAAGTAGGCCATGCCTCCTGGTTTTTCCCTTTCAAAACATAAATATCTTGGTGTCACTTATTGCTCTTACATCTCTCTCTCTCTCTCTCTCTCTCTCTCTCTCTCTCTCTCTCTCTCTCTATGCACTAGATCTTCGTACAAAATTAGGATGTTAAACCTTATGTCTCTCTACCGCTATGAATTTGTATACACACAACACAATCATTTGAGTTGTTAGTAGGTCGGGTTCGTGTTGGAGTTTTTGACTAGCTCGTTTATTAAACGGATGGTGTTCGAGTTGACTAGATTCAGGTCAAACCCGAATTCAACCCATCAACCTATTTTGATACCCCTAGCATCAGGATATCCTAATATAATATGTTGTATCATTAGCTAAAATCATGACATCACAACCCTAATGATCAAAATGTATGATGAAACCATCGACAACATATCTAATCTTTCTCTCTTTCTCCCCCCTCTGTAGAGTTTTTCTCCTTACTTCTTCCCTTTATTAAAAAAAAAAAATCTAAAGATAACAAAATTTTATTAGGCTTTAAATAGTTTCATTGTGAAGTTAAAACAAAAATGGCCATGATTTGTTTAATTCACATAATGAAGAGTTCAGTTTTGCAAATTATCATATAATTTTTTGTATATCAGTTTCTATATTGTATAAATTAGTTAGAAAATTGTGAGAATCGACCATGTCAATCATAGGTAAAGCTGGTTCCAAATGGAAATCAAACTTCTGCCAATGCCCAATATTGGAATAAACGTTGTGGATTAGTAAATCAACAAATAATTATATCTTTGTTGTAATAAGACAAGAGAAAAATTAGATCAGCATACCCTAAGTTTTTTCGTCGGAAGGAACTTTAAAAAGCGATATAAATATATTTCTAATATATTTAAATAATATTATTGCTGATAAGATAAAATAATAAATATATTTTTCATAAAATTTATATGAAAGCGTAAAAATATTAAAATAGTTATATGTTTTTTTTTTTTTTTTTGGTTAAAACCCTCTATAGGGGCCTACGCGTTCATTAAAAAAACGGTTACAAAATCCTTAAAAGGCTCCACCCGCTCTCTACTGCTCAAACGAGCTACATTCCAAAAAGAAATAAAAATTCCTACGAGCCAGCGGATCCTTAATTTACGATTACAAAAATAATACGGGCTATTAAGAAATAGCACCCAAAAAAGGAGACGCCACTTGCAATTGACAACGTTCAGCTCCGCTCTCCTGCAAAAAATTCCATGTCTAAGACTAGGCAAAGAGACCTTGTCCATTAATAGCAAACCAAACGAACTCATCTTATGCGTCTACCTCTCCCCCAAAACTTTCCTCTAGAGCCAATATTTGATGGACGCACAAGCGCAAAATCACTGTCGGATTCCACCAGTTCTTGATCCGAAGATTCCTCAGATGAATCATACAACCAATCATTTTGTTTCCTCATATCCACTCCAGAGGGATTACCCACACAGGTAGCCAACACATGGGTATCAACTACACTGACAGGGACCTCAACTAAAGTGTTAGAAATCGAAATAACATCTTTAACAGTAGACTGCGACTGCACCTCAATACCATCCGGAACCACTTCAACACAATCAGCACCCTTTAAGCCTGGACCAACTCCATTAGAGTTCACAACACCCAGTATAGGTGATCCAACAGAAAAAACCTCCTATTCACCGCTCCAGACATCACCTTCGATACCACATTCTCCTTAGAAACCAAAATGACATCTTCCCTAACACTAACATCCATCCCAATCGATGGAACAAAAGGAGTAGCATTAGGAGATAATAAAGAAACATCATCCACACGATTAACCTCCTCATCTGTTATAACTGTGCCATTATTCACAACCACAGGGGACATAAGATTTCCCAAAACAGATTGATCCACACTAGAATTATCCACATTTACAGAAAGAGGGATAGCAGAGTCACTCACCAAAGAAGGAAGAAAACGTCCATCCTCATCAACATCCCTTCCCGATTCCAGAGCAACTGGATCAGTCACAGCCGCAACATTAGCACATGGTTCAGGAACATCAAAATTCACCTCATTCGACGGTCTAACCTCAGGGACAAAAACACCCAAAGGAATAGACGCAGAATCAAGGTTAGGATGCAAAATTCTACAACCCTTAATCGAATGACCCAAGGCAGAACAATGCACACAGAATGCAGGAACGTCTTCGAATACCACATTTTGAACATAACCTATGTACTTCGAACCAATCCAAATTTTATCCGGGAAACTTTTAGACACATCCAGTTCAACCAACACACACGCCAAAGACGGTCTTGATCCAATAGAAGTAGCATTATCAGTTTTCAAAGGATTCCCAAAAACAGAACCTAAACCATGTAAAATACGTGAAGCAAACAAATGCGGTCGGAGGTTCGGGAAAGATATCCATATGGGGATGACCGGAGAATCAACATCAATATCTAAAGAGGGGGACCATTTACTCAATTTCATGTAACAATTACTCACAAAATACGATCTATGAGCAAAAACTCTACAGTAATCCAGGTCGTTAAAAAGCTTAATCAAAACATTCCGTTGATTCAAAACCGTAACTGAAACCTCACCAATCAGTTTTAATTTAAAGAAAAAACTCCTAATAGCCTCAATGGAAGGTCTACAACTAGGAAATTTCCCAACAATAGCAAATTCAAACGGAGCAGCCAAATCATGGATTTCCTCCTCAGAAATCAACAACTCAGGCAATCCACGATGAGAGGAAACCTTCAAATCGGGAAAAACCTTCGGAGAAGAAATCGAACCCGCAAGAGCATCCTTAAAAGACAGCGAAGACGGACCAACCAAAAAACCAGGATCACGCAGAGGAGCCATACAACAAGACTAACGAGATTCACACGAAAAAAGCAAAGAAAACTACCCGGAGCACCACATGCAGCGGCACAAAGAGACGACGGCTAGGGCAAAAGCCCTAGCCCACACACGGGAGCAAAAGAGAGAGAGAGAGCGTCATTCTTCCTTATCTTTTTGTTTTTTTTTTTAATTAAAATAGTTATATGTAATCGGTAAGATACTCACCATTCGTGGATGATAAAATATAAATTTTCACAATATAAATAAATGTAAATTTATAAAAATTTATTATAAAATATATAATAGAATAAAAAAATACTGTCACATAAAGTATTGTTTTAAATTTTTTTTTTTATTATATTTCACTTAATTTCACATGATATGAAAATATATTAAGTAGCATTTGTCAAATTTTTATGCTCATCTAATGAAAATTGATTCAAAATACTTCAACCTAATTATTTACCCAATAAGACATCATTAGGGGTGCAATCGAGTCAAGCCGACTCGCGAGCCTGCTCGGACTCGACTCAATAACAGGTTCGACGAGTCGAGCTCGAACAGAGCTCCGCTCTACTCGTCAGCTCGTCGAGCAGCTCGCGGTTGTAACTGGGACAACAGATCTGGACGGCGGACGCGATGACGACCTTAGGACGATGGATCTTGACAGTGGAGCCTTGGGATGACGACACACGAGCTCAGGATGACCGATCTCGATGGCGGACGCGACGACAAACTCGAGATGACAGATCTCGATGGAAAAGTTTGGACAACGACATACGAGCTCGGAACGACGGATCTCGAAGGTAGATGCAATGATGAGCATGGGACGATGGATCTAGAAGGCGGAGGCTCAGGACGACGACGAACGAGCTCTGGAAGACCGATATAGATGGTGGACGAGACTACAAGTTTGGGACGGAGCTCGACAGTGGAGCTCGGGACTGAACTCGACGAACCACTTGACATGAAATGAGTCGAGCTCGAGTTTAAATTTTGAGCTCGACTCGAGTTCGAGCTCGAGCTCAAGCTAAGTATTTGGCTGTCGAGCTTGGCTCGAACATCCCCTGGCTCAAGCTCGACTCGACTCGTTTGCACCCCTAGACATCGTACTTAGTTTTTGGGATTCATAGCATGCGACTACAACTATGCAATTGATAAAGGAATATGAATCTCAAGCCACTTTTGATGAGTACAAAGTTATACCTATTAGTCAATTAAAATAAACTCACTACATATCATATATGTAAGCTTCAAATATAAGATATTTTGATTGATAGTAAAAGCTCTCATCCAATAAATCATAGTAAATTGAGTACCTGCTGTAAAAATTATTACATGGAGATATTGGACGCAGCTCTACTTATATAGGTCAATTATGAAATTACGTATGCCCTTACATTTTAAATCTATTTTAATAGAGACCAAAAAAACTCGACTAGAGAAACCCTTTAGCTTTGGCAGGATTTTAATGAGCCTTTTGTTATATTAAGGGGATTTAAGATTAATTTCTAGAGTTTCTATAAATCACTTTATATATATATATATATATATATATATATATATATATATATATATATATATATATATATATATATATATATATATATATATATATATATATATATATATATATGAATCACATTTATTATTTCTATTATTTTTTTATATATGAATCACAATTCACTTTAGCAGTCACAATGATTTAGGGTTTCAAGAGATATGGTACTTTGCATTTCTCTTCAGTAGTTGTAAAGATTAAGGGTCTCAAGAGTTTTGATGCTTTATATTTCTCTCCAGTTTTTACATGGTTGAAAGACTTTCTGGAATCTTCTTTCTCTTTAGTTCAATCGCAACTCCTCACTGACTTGTATTTTCTCTGGCCAATTTTCCAACATTATTTTTGGCTTTACTTTCAACTAAGATTTCATTTGAGATGATTTTCTTACTGCTTCTTAAAGCAATTTTATAGAAAAAAAATATTAATTTTTGTAATAGAAAAAACTTTTGTACTAAAAAACTGTTTAAAAAAACAGTAAAAAAGTCATTCCAAACGAAGCCTAAATCTAATGATAAAATATGATTTTGAAGGAAGTCCTTTCGGAAAAGATGATCTTGTAGCAATTTAAGAGTTAGCCAAACAAAATTTTCTTATTTATTATGTAGGTCTATTTTCATCACTTAGAGCTTCTAATTAAAATATTAAAATTTTAAATCAATTTTTATTGTTTTTTGTTGGTCCTTTTGTTTAATATTATGTAAAAAATATGATGAAAGAATTAATTTTTATGTAATATGATTTATCATTGATATATATTATTGATTTTGGAACTATGATATATATACATTTGACATTTCATTATTCCACCAAAAATATAAGAGTGTAATTCATCATATGAGTTTTCAATCAATAATATCACAAGTATATAATGGTGTGCGTGCCCTTCCAAACTCTATAAAGGCATAGGCTTTGTTCGAGTCAGCTTTCTTATTGCTTCTTAAAGCATTTTTTTAGCACAAAAAATTAAAATTATAGTATTAAAAAATTGCTTTAAGAAATAGTAAGAAAGTCATCCGAAATGAAATCATAATGTACAACTAAGTATTCATATTTTTATGAGATGTACAAACAATAGTAACATAAGTAGCTAGATGTAAGCTTATCCAAACTCAATATAGGTGAAGTTCACAACTATATATTTCTTTTTTTATGAGAAATATAATCCATTATACTTGAAAAAAATAGTTGTGCACCATTGTCAACACAATATAGATACACTAAAGAACTATATACTCTTGTTCTATTTAGATATAAAAGCCATGCTTTTAAAATTTCATAAATTTTTAACATTTATTTCTTTTTTCACACATTTCAAGCACAGTAACATAAAACTATTAGCATTTTTAACATGCATTAACAACACATAACATCAATAATCCCAACATATATAAACAATAATATTAACATTTTCAATATGTATTAGCAACATATAATATCAACATTCTCAGCATGTACGACCAACAACATTAACATTTCTAACATATAAGAATAGTAACATTAATACTTTCAACATATAAAAACAATGACTTAACATATATATAAAGCAGTGCTCATTTTATATTGTCACCCAATTTCTCCCAACAAAAGAGAATTTTGTTTGGGGGAAATAAAAAAGAGAAAATTAAATTAGCGCTAAATCACTTGTCGTACTAGTCATACAACTAGCAAAAGTCAACTACGAAAAAACATATATTTTTTTTTAATTTTTTTTTTTCCGGAGGGGAAGGGGCTCTCGTACTCTCAGACCCTTTCAACTTCAATGGGTACAGTGGGCTCGTCATATAGACAAAAAAAAAAAAAAATACTAATTAAATTTTCTCTCTCAATCTAATGCTAAAGTTAAGAGCAGAACAACCATCATTGTTTAATTTGGTTTGTGGGCGAGTACGGTTTGGAACCTCCAATCCGTGCTCGATTCCCCTCGAGCGACAGCGCTTCTTCAGTGGGACGGTGGGACCCAATCAAGTATAATTTAGGAGGTTTATGGGGTGTGTGTCTCTTGTAGATCAGCCGAGAATTAGTCGCGTTGCCAAGCGCCATTTCGAGGGTGACAACAGTCGAATACTCCGTTCCAAAATAAAAAAGTTAAGGGCAGAATAATCATTTTTTAATGATAAATAAAATATGATTGTGAAATTTATAATCTTATATAAGATATAAAAAAATGTATTATTTTAATGTGAATTAAATAATTAAAATATCTATTTTTCTAATTTTTTTTGTTAAAATAAGCAATTGCCCATCCTGATTTTTTCCTGATTCCAAATTTATTCATTCAATAAACGACACATGTTGTGTAATAATTTTGAATTCACCTGCAGAATGCAAGGAATAAATTTGTCATTTTATATAGATAAAAGTCTTTACTTTAAACTTCGTTTGCAAAACGCCTTATACCTTTTTACATAATTACAGTCATAATTAATATTCTAATTACGTGACAGCACATTTTTCTAAGGAATATCATTCTTTTATTTCTTGGGGCCTTGTTTATCTTTGTTTGGATCCTAAAAATCCTATTTTAATGGAGTGTGAATTTCGAGGCTAAAAAGATTAAACTATTCTTTAATTATATTTATATTTGATCGACAATTCAGAGAAAAATTTAGCTTTATTGCACCAATTTTGTACAAATTTTCAATATTTTAATCAGATCTGTGGATCTAATCAAATTATAATACACAATCCCAGTGATATTTGTTGGTATGCCTTTTGTTTGTGAAATTTTTATTAGGTCCGGACATCTAACGTAGCTCTACATTCAGACGTCAATAAAATGTTGCCACATGCTCTTACTCTTTACCGTGCGACCCGACGACCTGACCCGGATCGGAATCCGGTATTGCTATATATTAGCTGATTTGTACAGACCAGGGTATTGTTAGGTTTTGCTCGGTAACGAGAAATACCATTATGTCAAGACCAATACCTAGCAATATCGAGTAATACCTAGCAATACCGAGTAATACCGAGCAATACCCCGGTTTTGCTAGGTATTGCTCGGTATTGCTCGTTATTGGTCTTGATATAGCTGTATTTCTCGTTATTGCCAAGCAATACTGAGCAATACCTAGCAATACACGAACATAGCAATACCGGGTTTCCGTTCCGGGTCGGGTCGTCGGGCTGCGCGGTAAAGAGTAAGAGCACGTGGCGACATTTTATTGGCGTCCGGATGTAGAGCTACGTCAGGTGTCCGGACCTAATAAAAATTCTTGTTTGTGAGGGTGTAATCAAACACTTGTGGAGAAGACCAAGGGTACTACTTATATGCTTAAATTACTCAAATTTCAAGTCAAAATAGATCTCCTCTAGCCAAGATAGGCAATTTTAGAGTTGGTTAATTGATTTGATTTGGGCCACTAGAAAATAGGGATAATGTCTCATCATTTTTCTTCACATTTATCAGTGAAAGTATCATGAGTGATGTATCTGATGCTGTTATTTTGATGGTTGAGTTAATTATTGATGATAAGTATTATTTTGAAATATGTAAGCATATACTCGTAGTTTTTATGTGGGGGGATTTTAAATTTTATTAGAAATATAATTTTTCAACGTTATCAATTATAGAAGGTTGATATCGATCACTTCAAATAACAAGTGTTAATTGAATATGTATTCCTCTAAGTTAACTTGTTCGACCTATTTGAATCTGAGTTGACTCAAGTGGTCACCTATGACTTAGGCTTCGTTTGGGACGGCTTTTTTATTGCTTTCTAAAACGGAGTTTTAGTACAATTTTTTTTAAATTTGTACTAAAACTCCGTTTTAGAAAGCAATAAAAAAGTCGTCCCAAATGACGCTTTAGTGGCTAACAACATGCTACTTATGAGGATAAGAGATTTAGGCTTCGTTAATGACGACTTTATTACTGTTTTTTAAAATAATTTTATAGTAAAAAATTAAAATTTTAACAATCGGCTGATCCGATCGATCCCGTTCGTTACAATTTTTCTTTCTTCATTCTGTCTTCCTCTATGAACCTTCCAGTCCTGTGATAAAAAATTGTTTTTAGAAGCAATAAAAAAGTTGTATCAAATGAAACCTTAGCCGTTGATGGTCGTAATAATAATGAGGTAATCATTACTCAACTCTACCATGACATACATCTATTGTCACATTATAAAGAGAATGTAGCTAACGATTAAACTAGGTTAGGTATGTGTTTGTTCATGTTTGAGCTTGTTTATTATTAGTTTGTTCAAGTTTGGGTTGTGCTCAATTCGAGATTTTTTGTTTGTGTTCAAGCTTGGTTCATTTAAAAGAATAGATGTTCATGTTTGGATTGTGTTTGGTTCATGTTCAATTCATTTATGCTTATTGAGCTTTAAACAAACGAGCCTTATCGAGCCTAGGGGTGTCAATTTCGGGTCATGAGTCGGGTTCGGGTCGAACCCAGAATTGACCCGGCATTATTCGGATAAACCCTAACCCGACCCATTTTTTGCAAACGGGTCAGTTTTCTGGACCCGAGCCCGACCCACTTTGGGTTCGGGTCAACCCAAATCGGCCTGTTTCAGCCAAATCCCGCGCCTCCATTCAAAAATTTTGCCAAATCCATTCAGCAACGGCAGCAGGCAGCCAGCGTTCGGCGGCAGGTGTGGCAGGCTACATGCGGTAGACGAGGCCACGCGGTCGCTGGTAACACGCGTTCGAGTAGTGGCGGAGCTAGAAAATTTATTAAGGGGGGCTTAAATTATTTTATTAAAATTTTCCCTCAACTTTTTTCATGAGGGCTTGGGATTGACATAGGCAGTTTTCAAAATTTTTATTCAACTATCATTAAAAAATATATAATATTAAATATAAGATAGTAAACAACTTATAATTTATAACGTCTACTATTCATTTTCTGAAAGAGTTAAATGATTATTTCATTATCAATAAAATCTAATTTTTTTCTCAATATAAGCAATTAATAAATCATTCATCCATTGATCTCCG
Organism: Dendrobium officinale; assembly: GCA_019514585.1. Classification (NCBI taxonomy): domain Eukaryota; kingdom Viridiplantae; phylum Streptophyta; class Magnoliopsida; order Asparagales; family Orchidaceae; genus Dendrobium; species Dendrobium officinale. The sequence goes on from CM033692.1 coordinate 17,260,305, forward strand.
ATTTTAAAATCAGTTGAATAAAACTGTATCATTCTAATCAAATTGTCTTCGTTAATGCATGAAATCCATTATTAGGATTCAAATATGTCATACACAATGCCAATTCCAATAGCAGTACTCAGTTATTGGTAGGAAAAAGTGGCTCATTGTGCTTTTATATATGCTAAAATAAATGATTTATTCGAGTTTGCCAGACACCAGAGCAATGCATGGCAGGTGAAGCTTTGTGGATTATGAGGGAGAAAAAATCGGTGAGAAAGAAAAACTTTTCAGGTATTTTCCTTTGCTTTCAATTTTCTAGTAATTCACCACTAATGGCTTCGTCCCCATATGTTAAGTAAAATTTTGACAGTTACCTACTACTGCATTTACATCAACAACAAAAGCAATGGAATTTGACAATTTTCCCTTACTTAACAAAGTATCGAATAGAATAAAATTAATAATATTTTAAGCTTTTTATCGAGCTTTAATTGATATTGTTCATGAACATAAACGAGCTGAACACATATTTGTTCATGTTTGTTTATTTAACTGCAGAGTAATCTAAAAATTGTTCAAATTTGTTTGATTACTTAAACAAATGATCATGAACGAACTATAATTAAGCTGAGCCACAAGTAACTTGTCGAATTCTTGCTCCATTTAGTCCATTTATATATAAGAGAAATTATTCTGTGCGGAGACCGGACGCAGAATACCGTTCGAAGGCCAACTAGAATGCGTCATATCAGCGGTATCGAGCTGTGATACCGAGCGAAGGGGTGATATGACGCATTCTGATTAGTCTCCGGACGGCGTTCGACATATGCAAAGAATAATTAGTCCTCCTCTACAATATCATTTTCATAAAATCCACATTCACAGCTTTGATATTTTTTTTAAGAAAACTTTTTCTTTACCATGGCACTGTTCCGACCACAAAATTCCAATAATAACAAAGAAAAAAAGGTGAAAAAAAATCCAACCAAGAATTACTCCATTTGTTTCTTTTTCTTTATTTTTAAAATAAATAATAACAAAAGAAAATTTTATCTTTCAGGTGATAAAGATGGCAAGAAAAAATGACTAAAGCTTAGTTCGTACGGGAAATAATTGCGTGCAAAAGAATTTTTTATAAAGCATCAATGTGGCTCAGCGCCAATCAGACTCGAAGACAATAACCATAAAAAGGGAAAAATTATTAGATGCGGAGTGTGCACCGTTCGTACAAATATACGGTACCCAACGGTACGAGTGTCAGTACCTAGAGCGGAATAAGACTTGTACGGATAGTTTTTCCCGTCCACACTCCGCACCTAATAATCTCTCATAAAAAAGAGAGCTTACAAAAGTTGAGGACTGCTCAGAAATAAAATAGAGAAAAAGGAGAATTATTATGTTAAATCGTTAACTACTACCACTCTGCCAGCTTAACGGAACATGATGGGGATAATTTTGCATATATTTTAAATTATAAGAAAAGGCATTAAAATGATAGGTTAAGTGGTCCTACTACTTTTTAATAATAAAGATGGAGATAATTATGCACACATAAATGTACCAAATTAGTTCTATAGAAGTCAAATCAGTTTATTATTTTCGAAAATAATATGAATAATTACTCACATTTGGGATTTGGGTAATATTGCTTTTTAAATTTAAGCTCATCACTCTATACTTGTATATATTTCACATGTGTCTAATAAGTAGTTTGACGGATCATGACAAAGGAATTTGCCTTCTTAGGAGATCTATTTCAAGGAATATGCTTGAAACTCGTGAAAGAACTTTCCTGCAATGATCAACACTCATCATTCGTTCGGGCCTCTCCAGAAGCTCGATATGAATAGGGCAAATTGAGGATTCCTTTTTAGAACCAGTAGTTTGGTACTAGTCCAAGCTATAGCTCTCCCTTCCTAAGTCAGCATTTTAGTTGCCCTTCTCTTCTCAGGTTGATCGTAGAGCTTCTACATTGGTTGCTGACCACGTCAACCAACTTGCTAGCAACTGGTCCCCTTTTCATCTTAGTACTCGTCTGCATACTTACACAACCACACTCGCCCTCATCTACTCAGCATTAGCAAGCTCGCCTAAAGATTATTGCACAAAACGCTCCTTCAACTAGTTAGGAGATGACACCTATCTAGATAGTATATAGAGTTGTATGAGTATTCTATTGCGTTGTACCATTGATTTTTTGTGTAGCCTTTCATGTAGTGCTCAAAGCTCTATAAATAAAGGGTGATGAGGAATAAGAGACTTTTAAAGACATTTTTTAAACTAATAGTGGATAGTGGAAACCTTTCTAATTTTAATACTCGTATTCTCTTAAGCATCCTACAAAATTTCTTCTATTCTCTATGTTCTTCATTCTCGAAGTTCTTAGCTCATCAGATTCTTCCTGTTAGTAAGATTCTGATATCTTCCGCATATAAATTTGGATCCAACAATAACACTTCTAAAATCAAAATAGACATAACTTTGATAGTCTTAGAAAACATTTTGCTGATATTTATTTTCAGAATCAAATAGAAATTGAAATAAAAATATAAAATTTAGCATCCATCCAATTTCTTTACTTTAAAGCTAAATTATTAAAAAGAAAACTTCCTAAATGAACATTCTTTGCTTTGCCCCAAAAAGAAAAAAAAAAATTCCTTCCTCAAAAGATCAGACCAGAGACGACAACAGTCATGGATGGCTCCTAAATAAATATCAGGCTAGCATAAATTCAATCCACACATTTGACTTCATTGACTTCCTTTCAGCGATCTGTTTACTAGCATGGTGGGAAAAATTATTCTGGGTATGGATGTCGTTTGGAGGCTAATCAGAATGCGTCATATCACTCATTTATTGTGTACCCGGTGACATGACGCATTCTGATTCGTCTCCATGAATCAGAATTTGCCTCCGGACAATTCTACTGGCACTCCTCAAGCACACAATTTTCTCACTCAAGTCTTAGATTTTGTTTGAGATATATTTACTTATTCTTAAAAGAACTTTTAGTATGCAAATTAAAATTTTTTATTAAAAAATTATTTAAAAAAATAATTAAAAAAAAAACCGTCACAAATGAAATCTTAAAACTTATTATTATATATATATATATATATATATATATATATATATATATATATATATATATATATATATATATATATATATATATATAAAATAATAAGCTTCCATTACAATTTCCTTTTCTTTGGGAACCTCATCATGGTATCCTTCACTTTGCAAGCTTCCATCACAATTTCCTCCACATTATGAGCTCTAATAATAATTCACATCAAAATGTATATTAATAATCCTTAATTTACTTATAATTGCAATCAAACATCCCTTTAGTTATAACATCTAATCATTTAAATATATTTATTTAATAATTTAATTATTATTTTAGTTTATCTTACAAACATAAAAAAAAGACTTTTTTTCCCAAGATTTAAAAAAACAAGAACCCATCACATACCCCATGAAATCAAAGATACATAGAGAATTAGAATCTTCAGTATAAAATATATGTAAAACATCCTGACTGAATTTTTTTCCCAATAAGCATGTCAATATTTGACACAATTAAAAAATCTGACCAAAAAATTTTAATTTCAGGTCAACCCAAACCTAAACCAGGCTGAATTAAATTAGGAATTTCAACCCATTTTACAAACAGGCCAGGATCGGGTTTTAGATCAACTTAATTTGACCCCTTTTTAATTAATTTATGAATATTTCAAAAGATTGTTATGAAATAATAAATGTTATTTCCAAAAAATAAATCATATTGCCCAAATTGAACTAAGCTTTTATTTTAAATTAATTGAAATAAATCTTACATTAATTTGATTTAAATTTAAATAAATCAAATTAAATAATTTTTTTAAATAAAACATAACCAAAACAAGTCGGGTTCGGATTGACTTAAACCCAAAACGAGTCAAGTTCAGGTTAAAAAAATCAACTCATTTGTAAAAAACAGGTCGGATTCAGGTCTGGTCAAACAGTGCCGAATCAATTCCAAGTTGAATCCAAATCCGATCCGTGATCCGATTTTGACAGCCCTCCATCCCTATAGCTCTGAATAAATCAACGTCCAAACCATTAACAAAAAAACAAAATTAAAAAACGTAAAGCAGAGGCATACAATGAATAAAAAAGAGCACCACCAGCAATCTGACGTTACCTAGTAGAGAACATGATGGAGATAATTGTGCCCAACTAATGGCAAAGAAAAGGTTAAAAAATGAATTGTAATATAAGAAAACCTTCAATCACGCAATGAGCTTTCATTCCATGATGAAGCTATTCTCCCTTAAAATACAAGAGAAGAATCATATCAAGCTGGCCCTCAAATGTAATAAAGCTTTCGTTATAACCCATTGTTTATTGCCAATCCTTCTTCAGCTAAAAAATAAGTAAAGGGGTACTCATAATAACAAGAACAAAACATAGCTTAAAGATTCCCAATACAGACATAGAAAGCTCAAATATTTAAAATAAGGAGACAAGCAGCCGCATATGTTACACTTGAACAAAAAATCTCTGCAAGTAGTAAGTTCTACAACAGTCACATCTCTAAGAGATGGAATTCAATTGCCAAGGCTATTCAAGAAGCTCTGCAACTCCTTGAGACCTTCAGCTGATATGCTCCTCTGCACTCGAGGCCTTGGGGCAGCCAAGGCAGGAGGTGGAATTGAGTTGAAGCAGACGACGACCACCACGACAGGTTATCACCGCTCTTCCGCTTGAGCGCCTCATCGACCAGGTCCTTGCAGCAAGTGGCAGGGTCATTGTGTTGTTGCAGCTTTCGACGAGCAAAGTCGACTGCGTTCTGGCTGCGAAAGACGTCCCAGATTCCATCGCAGCCAATGATGAGGAACTCATCCTCTTCAGTGAGCTTCATCTTCCTCACCTCAGGTTCGGCGCTAAGTGGTCCCAGTCCATCAGCAACCTTCATCCCTTCCATGTGCCAATCTCCGAGGGCACGGGCCACATTGAGCTGTCCATTGAGATAGCCATCATACACAAAGCCGCCGGTAGCTTCTATCCTCTTCCTCTCACCCATGCAGGAGGGCTTATGGTCACTAGACATCTCGATCGCCTTTCCCCGACGAGAAAGTACTGCCCTGCAATCCCCAGCATTTGCAACCACCAGTGATCTACTCACAATAACAAGAGAAAATTGGAGGACCTAATGAGCAAGGAGTAGCTTTGAAAACTTTCAATAAAGGATTTAATACTCACTCCATGAGTATGATAACTACTTGATAACATTCACATGGATTAACGGACTAATTTTGTACAGCACAGCATAACAGGGATCTAACGTACTCTATTATTAATAGATAAGACATCTACAGCTGGTTTCTTTTTCGGAACATAATTAGATCATTTATTAATGCATTTGGCCCAAAGCCATTTTGTAACTTAAAGCAGGTTAGACTGTTAAGTGATGCAAAGAAAAAGGAAATGCTAAGTAGTTGATCCTAAAGAAAAGACAGTACAATCCCAACCTAATAATGCGCAACCACTAAGTAATGACGTTGCAACTAATTTACATCATAATTCAAAATATTACTAGGAGGGTGGTACAACAATATCTCTGTGTCAAACCTAACAGATCTAAAGAGAAGGGACAGCCTGAGACCTAACAATATTGCATTCTTAAATGGAGAAAATGCAACCAAACAACTTGTAACTTCTGCAATTTTCAGCTAGCATGTGCCAGCTCAAAATCAATTTACAAAAAGCCTAGAGGCTTTAGTTGGTTTGGATAATAATACTGCCTTATTCATCTCACCATGCCCCAACAACAACACATTTCAAATCCCTGCCAAACCCATTAAAAAAGCCTGATGTAGATATTATATGCTAATGGACTATGCCTATGAAAGCGATTGGCACCAAAGGAAGAACTACATGGTGTGAGAAAAATAATTGAGCAAGCAATAGCTGAGATCTAAACAAGAAAAAAATTCAAAACAAAAGACAATTAGCACTGTCTTAATACTTTGTTCTAGCAAAATCTCAGTCTATTAACGGTGATTGTTTCTGTAAGGATGTTGAGCTCTTGAATACTTTGATTTTTGCTCAATAATCGCCATCTTTCAACAAACCTCTAATAACATGATATTTTAGTTAATGAGTACTATTTTGGAATAAAATGTTACACTTGATGCTAAATATATAAAACTAACAAGTATCACACAAAAAAGGATACTCTCATCCTTTTTTTTCCCTTAAATCTTTTATGAGTTTTTCAATCAAACCATATCCTCAATGGCCTGAAGGAGAACAACATTTTCTATTTCTATGGTTGACAATCACCATCTTCTTTAATTGTGAAACCTAATAGATACAAGTACCGTCTATAGTATAGACATATCTTATTATACTTCTTCACGTATCTGAATCACTGCCCAAATCAACATCATCATCAAATCCCTAAAATTTTATTTCACTTACCAAATATCAATGAGGATTTTATAATAATATTCAAGTAGCATAAAATTCCACTTCACAACATCCTAATGCACATGTCAATAGTGTGTGAGAGTGAAAACTATTGCCCATAGCATGATAACGTGCAAGCCCGCACTACTTGTGTGGCAGCATGGGGTGTCAAAAAAGCATGTGTTGTGCTATTAATAAGTTATAGAGCAATGTCATTGACATTATGATGCATACTATTTTATTTAATTTATCAATTTTATTGTTTTATTTTTATTACGGCATTAATATCACTCACACAATACATCACGCTAGCATTCAGCTTGGTTTTTCTTTGTAGCTCTTTGAGGGCAACAAATCCTCTACACACACTAGATGGTTCTACAGTTTGGCTCTCACCGTTCACAAGCTTCCACATTGGTTTTTTGTGTGTATGTTTGTGTTGGGGGTGGGGGAGAGAGAGACTTTGCATGTCAATTGGATCTTCTTACGACACAAGTTCTCGAATGGACATTTTTGCTTCCTCATTTGCTTGTAGTCTCGCAACCTCCACTTTGCATGACAAATGGACTACTTTCTCTTGAGGTTGTTGATGACTTCAAAAAAGGACACAACTCCTATCATTAGGTTCGCTCAAGACGGCCACACAACCTCGAGATGATCAACATATTCACAAAAGAATGCAAACGACTGATTGAATATTCTATCTTATTCGCTGCATTTATGCTCTCTTTACTTGCCTTTCCTTACTATTGAATTCTTTTTTTGTTTGTTTGACATTTTTTTTACTTACCTGATCAAATTTGGTTGACACGTAAATCTAATTTTTTTTTTGTTGTTTACTAATCAAAACTATAACCTTATTATTTAAGGACAGTATTAAGTCAACAATTGTATAGTTTCAATCAGCAGCTATACAAAAAAGAAAAAAATGTTAAATTTGGGTCAAACTTGAAGAAAAGATCGAGGGAGTTAGTAATTACTGCCCATATGTGAAAGATGACATTCAAAAGTGCATAATAAAAATTTGTAAGACCAAATAAAATAAATGCCATATAATAAAATAGATGAATAAAATGATTTTGATATGATGGATGATGACATTTCAAAATTAAAAAAAAATCAAAGGGATACCATAAATTAAAATAAAGTACTTCAAGTCTAAATTCAAAGACGACTACTATGCTTAAAGAATCAAAGGTTAAAGGTTTGTTAGATATAATTTTAACTCTGAAACCCTCTTAAGTGAAGAAGCAACAAAAGATAAATTCAAAAAATAAAAAAGAGAGGTAGCTAGGAAGGAGATGAAGGAAAGAGATTTCAAGTGTTTTAGCAAAATGAATATATGATGCACACACTCCCTTCAATGCACATATGTATGATAGATTTTAAGCAGTAGCGGAGGCATTTGGACAATTTGGTCTTGAAGTGAAAACTCTAGGCTATCATGAGATGTGGGTTCCATATTGAAAAAGAATGTATAACACAAGCAATAATTATTGCAATGCCAAAAAGGAAATTATTTCAAATATGGTTCTCTCATGGCATTGGACATAAAATAATTGGAAAAGTTCAAAAAACTTTTTGATTAATTGTCCAACGGTAAGTATATTTATAGAGTCGAATGATTCCATCTCTATAAAAAGGCATAAAATATATTTGAATTGTTGAGCAAGCATATTGAAGAGATTAGATCACATTGTGCCAGTTATCTGGTCACTAATAATACCTTAGAGAATATTCTAGCTTATAACTAACTCATTATATGGTCACAACATTATAATTATTATGCAACACTAAATATTTCTTTTGGATAGTTTAGTGATTTATTATTGAATGATTTGTAATATTATTGCGGGAAAGTTATTTATGAATGAGTATCCACATTTATATTATAATTCTTGCAATGCTCATTATTAGGATTTGTTATGGATTATCTTTCTATAAATCATAAAGTAAAGATGCATTAAGAGAATGGTGGTTAGAAGTAATTTCATTTTTTTCAAAACCAATATTACTAGACTTGATGAGAATATGCATTAATCAAAATCAATTGTCAAACAGACTAAAACTTGGTTTGTCACATAAATTTAAAGAAAATGTTCATTGTGAAGAATTTGAGGTGGGCCCTTATCAAAGGAAAAAGTGCTAAGCAAGCGCAATAGACCATCTTGAAACAGTCCGATGAGGACATCCGACAGTGGACAGTTTATCAGAGTAGAGGTAGGAGATCTACGACAATGATTACACCACTCTATTTTTGAGATGTTATTTGTATTTGATTTATTATTGTACATTTTTTTCATTTTTATTCATGTGACCCCAGGGGCACTTTTGTCTTTTTATTCATTTGACTATTTATAGTCCATCCTCTTTGGGGAGGATAATGATGATTATTATGAAAATTTCTTGCACTTGTGTTTTGGTGAGTTTGAGAGCTCTTGTGAGAGTTTGAAGTCCTTAGGTGAGGGCGACATATTACCCACCAATCGCAGGAAACGTCCGGGATCATGATCCACCTCCTCCACCAAGATCCTCACCTTTCTTCTAGACAAACCGCCTCCCTCCCTCTCTCTTTCCTCCTAGCCGCCGACCCCAAGGCCACCTTCCCCTCCTCCAAGCCGCCGGCCCCAAGGCCACCTCCTCCTCCTTCAAGCCGCCGGTCCCAAGGCCCCTCCCCTTCCTCCTAGCTGCCGGTCCAAGCCCCAAATCCCTCCTAACCGCTGACTCTAAAACCCTAACCCTAACCCTAGCCGCTGGCCAAATCATCCTTCCCGTTGCCTCCAATTTTCAAATCAAGCCATTAATGCTTATCATATTGGATGCATCTCACATTATGCAAGTAGTAATATCATATTTCTTTTCATTTGAATTTTGAAATTTCTTTCATAAACTACTATGATCTATATTTGAAAAGTCCCTCAAATCAAAGCCTATTTGAATTTTAAATATGAGATGATTCAAAATACCCTTTCCTATTTTAAGATTCTAAATAGAACAAGCCTTAACCCCTTCAATTAAAACCCAACCCCCATGCAAGTCGTCGGCCCCTCCTTTTCCTCTATCCCAATTAATCCCCTTCTTTGGACTCCCAATCAATTCCATCATCAAAGAGCCGCCCTCCTCCTCCCTCCTTTTCCCCCTTTGTTTGGAAATTTGAAATTCAAATCTCACCAATTACCTCCCCCCATTAAATTTTAAATTAAAATTCAGATTTTGGACTACTTCCCTTCCTTAAATAACATCCCAAACCTGGAAATAGAATCCCCTTCCCCTCTTCCATATGGCCGGCCCCTCCCTCTCCTCTTCCCACCTCAATTACTCTTCCTCCTTTTTCCTACTATTACTTTTCCTCCAAAGTTTCTCACTGCTGTCCAAAAATCTCAGCAAGGCTCCTTTGTTGTCCTGCTGTCCGGAAAGTCTCCGTTAGCTGTCCTGAAGTTTCCCAACCCATAGGTTGTTGTCCATTCATGGATGGCTGATCTAGAACACGACCACGGCTTTGTTTTCGACGATCAAGGGCAGATTGACATCCTCCGGTCTCCGTTCTTTGACGTCGACTTTGGAAATGATCAATCCGTTGAAGACTACGTAGAGAGAATCCTCTTCTCCCTCATCACAGCTATCAACCAACAACACCCTCCCGTTCAGTGGCGACTTGCTTCCGAATCCTGACAAATGTGACTCTTCTCCAATTCTTATTTATTATAGTCTTCCATTAATTGTGGAGTCATAAAGGCTATGTAAGCTCTGTTCATTTTCAACAATCTTTAAAAGAGTTGGTGAGGGATTTCTTTTCATAGTGACTAGTCTAAATGTTAACATTGAGATTTTCTTTGGAAATTTCCGTGTATTGCAAAGCTTGATTTAAAGAGATTATTTTGTGCTCCTACGATTATCGTGTAACTGATTGCCTAATCTATTCATCTCTCTATATTGTTTTAATATTTTATTTAAAATTGCTAGAAGTTGATAATTGTGATTACCCCACAATAAACGTGTAATTTCTTACTTAAAATCAACCCATGCATTTAGTTCTGCATCACAGTCCTTTTGAGATATTGTGGTATATATGCATAAAATATGTGACCATTCATTGAAGGTCATTCATTTGGTAAAACACAAATAAAAAGCCTCCAACGAGTTACATATATATACGAGATAGTGGATAGGGCCAAAGAAGCAATAGTTACATCTTTTAACAAAAAAAATATGAACATATTTTCAAAATAACTGGCATAAGATGAGATGTACAACTCGACCGGCCTTTGCATGTGATTGCTTATTACTTAAGTTTGGAATCTTTTTTTAGAAAAACCAACATTGTAAAAAATATAGTAGTCGATGATTTATATGTATGTATATGAAGATTCGGTAAGGATGTTGGTAAAGAAAAGAAAATTAATAATGAATTGAGTGTGCACATTACGTGAAAGAAATTTTGGGATTTCTCTTGCTATGAGACAAAAGACTAATCAGGAAGCAAGTAAACTAATTTTCAAATATAAATTAAAATTGTATAGGAAAATATATTGATATTTAAATGATAAAATGATAGTTGTTATGTAATTCCAGTTGATTGGTTACTAGCATATAGTCAAGGAACTACATATTTACAAAGTTTTAAGTTTTACACATAGTTCATCTAGATGTGAATGCAATGGTAATGTATTTGAATATGTAAGTAAAAAAAAAATATTAAATATTAATTACTAACATAAAACTTTATAAATCAGTGATCTTAATAATTTTTGATTGTACCATCATAGCAAAAGAAAAAGCAAGATGAATCATGGTCCCGTCAGTTTCGATTTATGTGGAGTACAATAAGATATTGATTTGAAGATAAAATCATCATGACATTACTGACCCGATCTCTTTAAATGATATAGATGATGTTGATGAGCTGTTCAAACGAAAAATAGATGATGAGTTAGATGAAGATGATGAATTAGTTAATGATGAGCAATAATGCTACCGACGCTAATAGTATTTATGAAAGAAACTATAAAATTAGAGATCAGTCAAAAGGAAAAGAAAAAATAATTTATATTTAGGCCTACCAATCTTGCAAATGAGCATAAAAATGATGAGAGTGACAAAAAAGATTATAGTTTATAAAATAACTATAATGGTAATAAAGGAGAATATGTTATTTTAGCTTATGGTAATAATAGTGATTCACAAGAAGATTACTTTTTGCTTTTTAAAATACATGGGACTAGCACAAAAAAAAAGGTAATATTTTAATTTTGTGTGGTTGTGCATATAATCCTAAGCATCAATGTTTAAAAATTATAACTATGATAGTTTTTTATTTATTATGATAGTTTATTTTTCCACAGATATCATTTATATTAAAGCAATATCATGTTTTATTTCTGTGACATTGATAGTAATTTTTTATAATAGAATATTCTCTTATATTATTTAATTATCAAATAAGTATTCATAATTGTTTAATTTTTTTGTACTATGTTTAACATAATGAGCGCTAACACATTTGCTAAACACATTTCCGCTAAAGCATGGTACTTGCCATCCCAATGCGCATTTCCTAAGGAGGTAAATTTAGTTGGTTTAGAGAAGGTTTGATTTATGAATTTAATGCGGACATCCAACCGTCCATGCCAATCCGAGGAGGAGCTGAAGATCGACGACCGATATCACTTTGTTTTATTTTCATTTATTAAGTGTATTTTAATTTAGTTTCGCAATTTCCCTTTTTTTACCCTCTCGTCTTATGTAAGCCCAAGGGGCAAATGTGTCTTTTAATTTCTCTTGAAGCCTATATGTAGAGGCTCATTCTCTTGTATTAGGATGATGATTATGATGAATGAAAATTTCTACTTTTGATCTCTTTGTTTGTGAGTTCATATATTCTTGATCTCTTGGTGAGTTCAACTCTCCTAGATCTCTGTGTGAGTTCTATGGAAAGCCCAAGGTGAGGGCAAATGCAATACCCGTCAATCTTTGGAAGAGTCCGAGGTTCGCGGTTTTTACGATCTCTTTGTGAGTTCGTTAGTTATCTCTATCTTTTTCATATATTCTTGTTCATCTTCTTTCTTCCCTCTTCATCCACCCAAGTCTTCCTCTAGCTCCACCTCCCCCAGCCGACGACTATCACCCACCCGATCGCCGGCACCTCCTCCCTCCTTTGGACCGCCGGCCACACTCATGATCCAAGTCATTATGACATTCAAATTGTCATAATGACTCCTTAACTTGGGTTTTGCAATAAAGGGAGAATCTAGCAATTTTGAATTCAAAATTTGGAATTCAAATTTGAGGTTCAAACTTTCCATATTTGCAAAAGTCTAAAAAGGAAAGTTTTCAAATTTTGAATCCAATCTAAATTCAATTTGTAGATGACTCATTATTTTCCATCCTAATTGGCCAAGCTTGTTTTGGAAACTCATAAAACACTTACCACCTTCCCCTCCATCCTCTTCATGCCGCCGGCCACCATTAATGGGCTCTCCATTAATTCTCATTTAAAGCTCCCTATCTCTAATTAATTTGAATTCAAATTTCAAATTAGTTCCCTCCTTTACTCCCCCATTCATGGCATTAATTTCTTTGATTTGAATTTTAAAATTCAAATTAATTCCCTCCTAATTTAATTAAAACTGAAATTAAAATTCAGATTTTGATTAAATTCCTAATTGATTCCCTAATCTAAGGAGTTTTGTAGCAGGAATTAAATCTCTACCCATTAATTCATCTCTAGCCTATGCCTCCACCGGCTCCCCTCATTAATACCCCATAGATTTGTTTTCCTAAAGCCACATCCTCTCTTGGAAATAATTCAAATTCCTTCCCGTGCCCAAGATATCCAAGATCCACCACAATTTCTGCCCACAATCTCAGTTTCACTCACGTTGGAAGTATTTCCAAAACCTGGCCCATAATTCTGCCCACAATTTCAGCCTCCCTCACGTTGGAATTGAACCATCTCCGTATTTATCTGCTGGCCGAAAATTCCCAAGGCTGATATATTAATTTCCTTCTACAATTCTCTCCCAAAATGCTGCCTGACGTTGGGTCTTCCTCCCTGTAAAGCTGCAGCCAGAAATTTCCAGCAATTCCTCTTGAATCCCAGTAGCCTGATGCCCCAATATTGCTGTTTTACCCACAGCAAATTGCTGTCCAGCAATTCCTGCTGCATCCTGTGTACTGTCCACAGATTCCTGCAGCCATCAAGTGCTGTCCTGCACCCCGGGAGGTCTGAAATTGCTGTTTAAAAGCCTCCAGTAGCCTTATAACAGCTGTCCAAGGTTTATTCAAGCATTTGAGATTGCTGTCCATAATTTTCTAAGAGTCAAAGTTGCTGTTTAGACCCCATGATTTGCTCTTCAAGACATTTAGGATCCAACCCTCTCTCGTTTCACATCAGAATTAACTAAACTAATTGATTTCAAAACATAAAAAAAAATATATCTAACCAAACTATATTTCAAATCAAACTAAATCAAATCAAATTTTAGTTTAATTAGTTAGTTCAATTTTGGATGAACCAATTAATAGTGAACTTAATTATCATTAGCTTAAACAATATACAATAGGAAGATTATCTAGTAAATATTGCAAAAATTTATAATCTCAGTATGAGTAAATAAAATTCATATCAATCTTTTTGTCAAATGTAAATTATTTATTTAAAATTCATAGGCTGTTTTTATTTAATATTTAAATAAATTAATATAAATTCTTTTTTAATTTGATCAATTTAAAAAAAAAAGATGAAAAATTAAAAAATTAAAAATAACCAAGAACCAAATCTATACTTTAAAATTTGAAAGAAAAAAAAAACAATCAAATAACCGTAAGATCAGTTCTTTCTTTTCGATTTTATCTAAATAATACATTGGATTTTTTAAGTCTACTGCAAACCACAACATGCATTAATGAACCAACTACTAAAACTTAAGAAAGTCCCTCAATAATTTTAGTTGATTATTTCTTAGAGTGTTTAAAATTATTGCAATAAAGAGTACTTGTTCCTTTTACATAACAAATTTGCTTAAAACATCAATATAATCAACCAGATATAATTTGTAAGAACCATCCAATATATTATAAGTAATTCTAATCCCAAAAATATTTTTTGCCTCTCCAAATTCCATGTCAAACTCCTTTGTGAATTGCTCCAATTTATTAATCATACTACTAATTGCTTCAGTAATCTACATGTCACCCGCATAAAAAGTAGGGGCGGACCTACACTCATCTCAAGATGGGCAATTTTTCTTCCAGCAAGCCCTATTTCATCCTAATAAGAAAAAAAAACTTACACATGCCCTTCTATTCAAACAAAGAAAGAGCCACCACTAAGCCTGCTCCTGTTCTCGCCGACTCTGAGCCTTACTCCCGCACTTGCTGAGCCTCTCCCCGACATTCTGCCTACAATTGACTCTAGCTTAAACACAGGATGATAGGTACCTTTTTTCCCCACTCGCTGAGCCTCGCTCTCACCGTTTCGCATCCCGCCCCATCGGCCCCGATCCAATGCCTGGGATCATCTCTAGCACCAAGGCTTGAAAACGAGGCTGAATTTCTTTAGGCAAAACTGAGGTTTGGCAACCCTATTTAGCCATGCTTCAATTGTTGTTCTTTCGTTATTTTAAGTTATTGTTTAGAGTGTATTTTCACCATATTTTGTTGTGGCATCATGGTGCTTGACTGCTTGTAGATTTTATTTTCACCAAATTGTTAACAACATAATTGACATATTATACAGAAGGTGATGTGAAACATACATGCAAAGATGAATTACTTAAAGGAATTTGCACACTTAATATTCGTAGAATAAATAATTATATCTTGATGTTGGATTTAACGACGCAATAAAACACTAAGAGCAGTAAGACGAGCTTAGGACGAATCACGTGCATAAAAGTTAAAATCAGAAAACAGTCAATTTAATCTAACGTTGCATACATGGATGGTTTCAACAATAAATCCCTATGCTAACAATAAGATTAGTCCCTACAAGAGATCCCTCACTCAACTCTTCTAATTACTAGGCATTAGCGGGGAAGCATTAATGTGATCATCATGAATCTATTAAAAACCACAAATGAGAAGCAACATCGAAGATAAAAGAGTCGGGTGAAGAGTTTACCCAAAGACGAGAGATGCGAGCTCCGGATAAGTCGTTGGAAGGTTGAAATGAAAGGGGACAGCAGTTCGGTTGGAAAGACAGCATCACAGAGGTTCAGGATCCTCTGGACAGCAATCTTGGCACGTTGGAAAGTTCTGGACAGCCACCCCGCAGTTTCCAGAAAATCTGGACAGCAAATAGAGGCCTTCCGGATGGCGACACAGCATTAGGAACCTGCTGGAACCTTTGGGCAGCAGCTGTGGGGCTTCAGGAAAGCGAACCGGAGGTTCTAGGAGAGCAGGACAGCAGCTCGTCTAGCTGAAATTTTCAGGACAGCAGCCATGAACTTTCAGGACATCAAACAGGAGTATCCGGACAGCAGGACAGCCCCTGATCTTTGCAGAAACTCCATGGACAGCAGCTGTAGGGGCTGGAAATCTTCTGGACAGCAAATTGTAATCTCCAAAAGTGCAAGACAACAAGTGCTTGATTGAGAGGGGATTAGGCTTAGATGAAAAGGAGAGGAGGGAAAGTTAATAAATCTGAAATTAATTCAGATTTAAGTGAATTTGGAGGGAATTGAATTTGAAAATTTGAATTCAAATCCAATTAAGGCTTAGGTTTCATTGGCATTTAATGGGTAATACCCATTAATGGGGCCGGCGGTTTCAAGAGAGAGAGGGAGGGATTTGGGGAGGGGATTTGTAACTTCCAAATCAATTTTTGTCATTTAGGAAGAGAATGACAACTCAAATCTAATTTGAAATTCAAATAAAGCTTAGAGTTATGCACTTTCCTAATTTAGATTTGCAAATAAAGAATTTTTTTTTTTTAAATTTGAATTTCAAATTTCAAATTGAGAAAAGGGACTAATAAATACAATTTGATTTATTTTGAAATTGAGTTCATGAATGATACTATCCTAATTTAGGATTCCCTATATGGAAAGAATTTGAAATTCGAATTTGAATTTCAAATGAATTCAAATTTTCCCTCTCATGCTTGAGCTAAATTAGGAAGTCATTATGGTGATTGAAATCATCATAATGAGGGGAAATTATGGTGGCCGGCGGCAAAGGGGAAAGGGGGGCGGCTAGATGGCGGGTTGAGGCTAGGTAGGTGGGTGGGATTTAGGTGGTGGAGCTAGAAGATGAATTGGGTGGAGGAGGTTGAGCCACCGGTGGTGGGGAAGTTGGAAGGGGTGGAGTGAGTGGGGGAGAAAGGAGATGACAATAAAATACAAAATAAGGTAAAAGTAAGCTAACGAACTCACAAAGAGATCGTAAAACCGCGAACCTTGGACTCTTCCAAAGGTTGACGGGTATTGCGATTGCCCACACCTTGGGTCTCTCCTCCCATTAACTCACTTAGAGATCAAGCAAAGAAAAATAAGATTTCATTTCAATATTCCTCATCCCCTCTCCAAGAGGAGGAAGGCTTAAATAGCCAAATACATGAAGAAAAATAAAAGACACAATTGCCCATAGGGAAAACATAAGACAAAGCCCTCAAGTGAGGGTAGAAAGGGAAAAGTACAAATAACAAATCAAATACATCAAAATAAATAGACACGATCGTAGCCGTTGATCTTCGATGTCCTCATCATTCTCCCCAGGTGGGAGAGAACTCGACTCCGTCGAGTGGGTGGTGTCTCAAGAACTCTTGTGTATCTGAATCGGTTGGCTGTATCTCTTTGCACTCTGATCATGTCTCTTTTGACTCTGGTGTATCTCTCCACCTCATCAGCTATCTTCTTCGTTCCCCCTCAATTGTGGAAATAATGTCATCACTCGGAAATCATGCCAACCTTCTCCGCTATAGGTAATTTGGAAATATTTGGGGAGTGGAGGTAGGCTGGGGTTCTCACAGGGTGAGGTCACACAAGGCTCAATTTGAAGCGGAGGTGGTGGGTTTAAACTCTGGACCCTCATAGGTTACTACATCTTCTATGTTAATAGAGGGATAAATGTTGAACTCTGCAGGCAGAGCCACCACGTAAGCGCTATCAAAGATTTTCTTGACTGTTTTAATTGGTCTCGCACTTCTAGCATGTGATTCTGTTACAGTTCCTTGTGGGAACTGCGCCCGACGAATCCGCACCGTCGCTGAATTACCAATCTAAAAAGCTTTAAATTATCGTTTTTGAATTCAATATAAAGTCTATGATTATTATTGTTCTATTCAATTAGGTGTGCAATTTTTTTAAATAGGTCATGCAGATGCGATGTAAATGCAGCATGTGCTATGCAAATTTATATGTCTAAAATTCAAGACTCAACAAGATAACTAATATGAGAATGAAGTGGTGCAAGAGATTGGATATGCAAGATGAATGAAAAGTGGATTCACACACAAACTTTAAACAAAGAAAAATTTGGAAGACAACAGACCATGAAACAGACGCACAACAACATACTAACTCACACGAACACATAGCTAAATTAGGTGGACGAGTCATAAAAAAGGGTCTAAAGTGTTTCGGTCTAAGGGAACTGGTGTAGGAGGAGCAATGTAGACATTCTTAGTTACAAGGGCCTGTTCATTGGGAGTTTCAGCTAGGGTCTTGGAATAATCTCCTAGGAGCAGCTAGATAATCAATCAAAGTTATCCAACTAGGATAGAGAGGATCCTTAATGGAGATGGGCACGAAGAAAGAAGGTACAATGGAGGGATCAGGCACATAATAAGACAAGGGGTCCTGACTTAAAACCATAATGGGATAGCCCAAAGAGTCACTAATAGGTACGGGCACAACAGTTAGAGAGGTGTCATGAAGGTATGGGTTAATGCCCTCTCTAATATTAAAGTTGGTACGAGGAAAGTTGAGACAAGGCCACTCAAGGACACACTCTCTCAAGTGTAGATCTAATGGCTCAACCTTTGAAATATACTCTAATAAAACAAAAGAAGGCTCATTTTTCCAATTAGGCTCAATGTTATTCAAGTTCAACTTATGGTCTTCTGAATTCATATGAAAATCCTCAATAGGATCAGGTTTAAGTATAACCATAAGGATGAGAGATTCGGGGTTAGTTAAATCGGGATTCAAATCAGGTAGTAAATTCAATTGAATCACTTCCAACTCGAGATTATTACCATCAAATTTATCCAAAGTCAACTCAGTAGGTGATACAACTAAATCAGGATCTTCCGAATTTAAATTCAATGTGTTCAAGGTCAGATTGGCTTCTTTCAAGATCGTATTACTATCGTCCATGCAGACTTTATCCAAAGAGTTATCCTCGAGGAGACTAGGATCAGGGTGAGCTAAGGTGTCGACATTTAAAGGTTCCAACTTTCCTAGCTCAGGGTTTAAGTCATGCCGGGAGTCTGACTTAATCACTTCAGTTTCATCCTCAAAGAAGTCCTCATTATCGTTAGTATTCACGAAATAAATGTATTCAGTCTCAGGTTCAGTAGATTTCTTCTTTTTAATGCAATTCTTTATTAAAATCACACTTGCAGGGTCAAAGGCTGGGGAGGCTAAAGGTTGACTGGGATGGCTAGAAGTGGGTCCAAGTGGGGAGTCATAAGAGATTGATCCAACAGATGACCCAATAGAGGGTCGGCCATCAAGGTTAGGTGAAGACCTACAGGGTAGGGCAGCAACCCTGATGTTACTAAAAGATGCGTGATCTTGACCACAGTAATGTCCACGGTTTGTTCCAACAAAAGAGGTAGGGTGGTGCTCTAGATGGCGGTCACTGGTAGAGGGTCGGTATTTTAAATTAAGTTCTCGCCTCATGTCTTTCCAAGTAGGGTACTCACCACGAGACTCTTTGTGATCTTCCAATCTTATCCAAAATTGAAGAGCCTGACCTTTGAGGTGAGACTTAGCGATGCTAACCTGGTAGGACTCAGGGATATGACATGATTCAAAATAGTCCTCTATTTGTCTAACCCATTCCCTAAAGTAGTAAACGTCCAAAGAACCATCAAAGGTAGGCAGACGATACGGTGACTCTAAGTGAAGTCGTGGAGGCCTAGGCTCAGGTCTCGGGTGATAAGCTGAGTGGGGCATATAAGTAGAGTGGGGATAGTTAACGGGTTTTTCCGTCATAATTCTAGTAATATTGCCCACTAGGTTAACGATGTCATCTAAACTCTTTTGGAGTCTTATCGGGTCCATTGGGAAGCGTCAAGTGACACTCAAAGATGATTGGGTGTAAGAGACGTCATTTAGACACTCAGTTAGGCTCACTTAGACTCACTACAGGGTGCAGAAAATATTTGGACAGCAAACCAAACAGTTGGTGAAGACGTCTAGGTGTTTAGGATGAGTTTTGGGATGGTTAAGGACAGAAGGGAGCACCAAAACACTCTAAAACTAAGCTCCTAAAGGCTCCAAAGGTTGCAGGAAATAATAGGGCAGCAAGCTAAAAGATGGACAAAGTTATTTAAGCTATTTGGGTGGACTATGGAGTGTGGACAGCAAGTGACTACTACCTAAAACTCGCCCAAAAGGTTACTAATATGTGCAGGAATTAAGTGGACAGCAAGTGTAGACAAAAGGCTAAGAGGCCCAAACTAAAATTGAGGCTATGGGAAGATCGCAGCACTCACACAACAAGATATGCTCATGTAATAAGAAAAATTTAGTGCAGATCTTTCTGGACAGCAAAAAGGAAAACATAAAATAAGGCTATCTAAATGATGCTATGCATGAAAACCACTAAAGACAAATTAAATAGAACTCCTAGGATGCATCTAGCACAAGTCAAGCATGCTAGCCATGCTCTGATACCAAGATGATGCGAAACATACATGCAAAGATGAATTACTTAAAGGAATTTGCACACTTAATATTCGTAGAACAAATAATTATATCTTGATGTTGGATTTAACGACACAATAAAACACTAAGAGCGGTAAGACGAGCTTAGGACGAATCACGTGCATAAAAGTTAAAATCAGAAAACAGTCAATTTAATCTAACGTTGCATACATGGATGGTTTCAACAATAAATCCCTATGCTAACAATAAGATTAGTCGCTACAAGAGATCCCTCACTCAACTCTTCTAATTACTAGGCTTTAGCGGGGAAGCATTAATGTGATCGTCATGAATCTATTAAGACCACAGTTGAGAAGCAACATCGAAGATAAAAGAGTCGGGTGAAGAGTTTACCCAAAGACAAGAGAGATGCGAGCTCCGGGTAAGTCGTTGGAAGGTTGAAATGAAAGGGGACAGCAGTTTCGGTTGGAAAGACAGCATCACAGAGGTTCAGGATCCTCTGGACAGCAATCTTGGCACGTTTGAAAAGTTCTGGACAGCCACTCCGCAGTTTCCAGAAAATCTGGACAGCAAATAGAGGCCTTCCGGATGACGACACAGCATTAGGAACCTGCTGGAACCTTTGGGCAGCAGCTGTGGGGGCTTCAGGACAGCGAACCGGAGGTTCTAGGAGAGCAGGACAGCAGCTCGTCTAGCTGAAATTTTCAGGACAGCAGCCATGAACTTTCAGGACAGCAAACAGGAGTATCTGGACAGCAGGACAGCCCATGATCTTTGCAGAAACTCCATGGACAGCAGCTGTAGGGGCTGGAAATCTTCTGGACAGCAAATTGTTATCTCCAAAAGTGCAAGACAACAAGTGCTTGATTGAGAGAGGGGATTAGGTTAGATGAAAAGGAGAGGAGGGAAAGTTAATAAATCTGAAATTAATTCAGATTTAAGTGAATTTGGAGGGAATTGAATTTGAAAATTTGAATTCAAAACCAATTAAGGCTTAGGTTTCATTGGCATTTGATGGGTAATACCCATTAATGGGGCCGGCAGTTTCAAGAGAGAGAGGGAGGGATTTGGGGAGGGGACTTGTAACTTCCAAATCAATTTATGTCATTTAAGAAAGAGAATGACAACTCAAATCTAATTTGAAATTCAAATAAAGCTTGGAGTTATGCCCTTTCCTAATTTAGATTTGTAAATAAGGAAAGTTTTTTTTTTTTGAAATTTGAATTTCAAATTTCAAATTGAGAAAAGGGACTAATAAATCCAATTTGATTTATTTTGAAATTGAGTTCATGAATGATACTTTCCTAATTTAGGATTCCCTATATGGAAAGAATTTGAAATTCGAATTTAAATTTCAAATGAATTCAAATTTTCCCTCTCATGCTTGAGCTAAATTAGGAAGTCATTATGGTGATTGAAATCATCATAATGAGGGGAAATTATGGTGGCCAGCGGCAAAGGGGAAAGGGGGGCGGCTAGATGGCGGGTTGAGGCTAGGTAGGTGGGTGGGATTTAGGTGGTGGAGCTAGAAGATGAATTGGGTGGAGGAGGTTGAGTCACCGGTGGTGGGGAAGTTGGAAGGGGTGGAGTGAGTGGGGGAGAAAGGAGATGATAACAAAATACAAAATAAGGTAAAAGTAAGCTAACGAACTCACAAAGAGATCGTAAAACCGCGAACCTTGGACTCCTCCAAAGGTTGAAGGGTATTGCGATTGCCCACACCTCGGGTCTCTCCTCCCATGAACTCACTTAGAGATCAAGCAAAGAAAAATAAGATTTCATTTCAATATTCCTCATCCCCTCTCCAAGAGGAGGAAGGCTTAAATAGCCAAATACATGAAGGAAAATAAAAGATACAATTGCCCCTAGGGCAAACATAAGACAAAGCCCTCAAGTGAGGGTAGAAAGGGAAAAATACAAATAACAAATCAAATACATCAAAATAAATAGGCACGACCGTAGCCGTTGATCTTCGATGTCCTCATCAAAAGGGCTTTCTTAATTTCTTTGGAATCTATTAATTTTAGTGAGAATCGATGGGATGCAATAACTTAGGAGTGTGATTTTGGATATGGGGTTTGGTTTTACTACCTAAATTACTGAGTGATTTTTTTTCCTTTTATCGACAATGCTTTGATCAGATTGTCTTTTTTCACATTTTTGTGATTTTTTCCTTTTATTGACAATACTTAATTAGATTGTCTTTTTTCACATTTTTAGTACATCCATCAGATATCACAAGCCTTTCTTTTACTATCAATATTCAATACTGAGACTGAATTCCTCAGTTTTAAACTGGTTTCCTCTCACTCCTCAGCCAAAACCTTGCCCATCGACACCTTGCTCTCCTATGATTTTTTTTCCTCAGTTTTAGACTGAATTCCTAATTTTGTTGATTACTATACCAGATACATTTATTACTATCACTAAAGCAAAAAATCACATGCTTATGATGCCTTTGCTATCTTAAAACATTAGGGGAAAAATCTTTGATTGCAAAATAATGACCTTATACTGTGACAATGGTAGTGGGTATCAAATATATTATTGAAATTAGACTCTCTTATATCATGCATCTATTCCACATTCTTATTGAACTCATGATTTTTTTTCCATTTCAGTCAACCTAATAAACTAGTTGCACAAAACCACATTTAATGTTTACTGTGTTTAGATTTCAGGAGATTAACTTAATGTTTACTATATTAAGCTTGCAGTAGATGAATCGATATTTATTTAAAGAGGAAGAAACATATTGAGGTTGATGTTGATAATCTTCCTGTTGACCCTGGGCATAGACCTTCAATATGGAATTATAAATGTAAATGAAAGGGATAAAATTCGACGTTCATATTTGGTTAAGGGAACCTTACCAACAAAAAAATCATAATTTCCCCCAAACAAAAATAAGAAATATTGCTCAGAGCTTTAATTCTAAATGGTTTGAAGAGCAACCAAAATGATTGGAGTATAGTATACACAAAGATTGATGTAGGGGAGGGGGTCCGGGGCCGGGGGGGGGGGGGGGGGGGGGGCGTTGATTTGCTGCCTAGTTATGTTAACTGCTGTGTTATGTTGCCTTTTTTCAGCTCATTATGGTTATTGGCCGGGTTCATCCCCTCTTGTTTTGGCCCTTCGTTTCCTCTGCCTGCCATGTTCCTTTTTCCTAGCGCTGTTCGTTCAGTGGCTGTGTCCCGCTGCCCCTTCGCGTGCTGCTCCAGCCGGTTGCCTGTTGGCCTTTTGCCTCCCCTTTTTTTCTGATTAGTTTGGTTGGGCGGGCTGTTTGGGTTGTTTAGCTCCTCACTTCCCCTATATACAGTGGCTACTTGGGGTATTTAAAAAAAAAAGCAATATGTGAAGAATTTTTGGAGCTAAAAACCTGAGGATTTTTTCTACTTTGGATAGCTTGCAAGCTTCATCCACTTCTTCTCCTCTATGATTTCGTCTCGGGCTTCTTTATCTATTTCTTTTCTCCGCAAGTGTCCACCCCATTTGTATCATTCTTCTTTAAATTAATATAAGTTTTATGGTTTTTGTTTGTCTTTGTTGTTAAATTTTGAAAGGAAGATGATAGTGTATGCAATCTTAGTTTTTTTCCAAAATTTTGATTGCATCAAAGATGCTGTGTTTTATTTATATTATTATCTATTCAAACCTCAAGAACAAACAATTATTGATGCAACCAAAAATTAGGATTTGCAAAGAACCAAATCTTTACTTTCTTATAACATAAATATAAAAAGCAAAAATTACAACTTGAAGACACTTTTCATAGATAAAATACTAGACTTGAAACACCGATTCAACTACGTTTTCAAACTTACAAAAGTTTTGAGAAGAAGGATACAAATGGGGCAGAAACCATGGATAAAAGGAGGTAGAAGTTTGAGACGAATTTTTTAGGAGATAGAGAGGTAAAGACAATAGCTCGCAAAGCTATAAAAACCCTCATGTTTTGTTCCAAAAATCACTACATATCTCTCTATTTTTTTCATAAAGAAATCAATCCAGCTTATTATAAAAAAAAGAAGGGGAAAGGATATTAAATGCACACATAAATTTGCCACCCAAATAGCCAATAGAAGCCATCCAAATCAGTCACAAAACTCTTCCAATTCACTCCCATTAATTATGAATTAAAGCATCCAACATAGGTTTCAACAAATGGGAAATTGATGAGCCATATGAGGAAAAATGAGCAGCCATTAAAAAAGAACAACAAGAAAATTGAAGGGGAATAGAGGAAAATGAAGAGCTAGTAAGGAAAACTAAAGTCAAACATGGAGAAGACCAAACAGTCACATTGGGAAGACCAAACAACAGCCGGAAAATGAGAAGACAGCAGGAATTTTCAGCAAATAGTAGGGAAATTCAGCAAACATCAAGGAAAATGATAAGTCGCACAAGAAAATATAAAAATATGTTATCTTGACTGCATCAATTTTACATAGGTAGAGAAATCTCATCTCATGATGAGATAAATTTTCTGAACTTCCATCATGTGCAGACTGAGCCATATTTAACTCTTGTATTAAAGCCACATACTTTCTTTGAATCATTTATTTTTCTTGGTTAAACCGGGTTTGAAGTTGACTCTTACTCTTCTCATATCTTTCAGCGCACAAAATCATTTTTCTTTAATTTTGTAGAGTTCGTTCTGGATTGGATCGGTAGAGCTTCCTTGCGGTGGGATCTATTCATGAATGTTGAAATTTTCTTCTTCTAGATTAGTTGGTACGATTTTCACCAACTACAGATTCTTGATTACGAAACTTCGTCTTGTTGGGTATTTTGGTTTTTCTTTTTTTTTGTTTTAGATTTTTAGAGAAAACAGAAAGGCTTAACCAGGTGACCTATAACCTAAGTCTCTAATACCAAAATGATGCAACCAAAAATTAGGATTGCAAAGAGCCAAATCTTCCTTTCTTATAACATAAATATAAAAAAAACAAAAATTAAAACTTAAACACACTTTTCATAGATAAAATACTACACTTGACACACCCGGCTCAACTACACTTCAACTTACAAAAAACTTTGAGAAAAAGGATACAAATGGGGCGGGAACCGTGGATAAAAGGAGGTAGAAAGTCTGAGACGAATTTTTTAGGAGATAGAGGGATAGAAGATAATTGCTCGCAAGTTATAAAAACCCTTAGATTATTTTGTTCCAAAAATCATTACATCTCTCTTTTTTTTTCATAAACAAATCAAACACCTTATATAAAAAAGAAGGGGAAATGATATTACACACGAAAAATTCCTTGCTGTTTGTTGAATTTCCCTACAATTTGCTGAAAATTCCTGCTGTTTTTTCTAAAAACTTCTACCGTCTTCTTGTTTTTCGGCTATTGTTTCTGTTTTCCTAATGTGGTTTGTTAGGTCTTCCCCATGTTGGACTTCGGTTTTCCCTCCTGGCTCTTCATTTTCCCATATCCCCCCTTCGATTTCCTTGCTGTCTTTATTGATGGCAGCTTGTTTTCCCTCCTATGGTTCCTCGATTTCCCATTTGTTGAAAACCTATGTTGGATGCTTTAATTCCTAATTAATTGGACTTAAATTGGAAGAATTTTGTAGCAAATTTGGAAGGCTTCTATTGGCTATTTGGGTATATTTGGTGGCAAATTTGTGTGAGCATTTCCCTATTTAATATCATTTTATCCCCTTCTTTTTCTGTATAAGGTGTTTTGATTTCTTTTTATGAAAAAAAAGGATATTGTAGCGATATGTAGCGATTTTTGAGAACAACAAAACTGAGGTGATTTTATAGCTTGCAAAGCTATTGGTCTTCTACCCGTCTAACTCCTAAAAATTCCATCTCAGACTTCTACCTTTTTATTCTATCATGGTTTCCATTCCTCCACTTGTATCATTCTTCTCAAAACTTTTGTAAGTTGTAAGTGCATTGAGTCGATGTATCAAGTCTAGTATTTATCTATAAAAAGTGTCTTTACGTTGTAATTTTTCGCTTTTATATTTATGTTATAAGAAAGGAAGATTTGGCTCTTTGCAATCCTAAATTTTTGTTGCATATCATCAAGGTAACGATAGGATATCCAATATGCGAGGGCGAAGTTTAAGTGACTTGAAGGCACTTATTTTTAATGACAATACTCATTATGGTTTCATTGTTTTGCTCATTAACTTCAATTATGCTTGGTAACAATAACGTAAAGTGAATTATTGATAAGTGAAAATATCTGTTTGAGTTTTACTTATAGAATTTCAGGATGCTCTTAAAGCTATTGAAACCATGATAAAATATTTTTACATCTTCTAGCTAGCAATCTAATCAGTTTAGGTCGAGGGTTTAAAATCAAAAGACGTAAATTTACAAAGATATGGTGAATACTAGATGGAGTTCATATTTCATAGTTTAACTAGTCTCCTAAGAATGTATGCTTCTGTACACTATATGCTTAACAGATTTTTAATGGAGGTATGTGAATAATATATGAACAAGAGTCAGTTGAAGTAAATGTTCTAATTGATGTAATAGAATCTTTTGATTTATTTCCTAATATGCTTTTAATGATTGGATATTTTGGAATATCAAAAAATGAGATGTCCCAATCTTTGCAAAACAAAGATCAGAATATTGAAAATGCTATAAAATTAGTGCAATTATTATAAACAACGGTGGTACAAATACTAAGGGAGATAGATGGAGAGCTTTACTAGATAAAGTGTCACGTTTTTTTAGTGTTTTTGAAGTTGATGTTTCAAATATGAATGTCGACATACAAAACTTATCATTGATCATGAAGCGAAGAGGTGAAAATATAACAAACACTGCAATCATTATCGTGTTGAGATTAATTCAATATTGTTTGTTGACAGAAGCAACTTCCATGAGCTAAATAATCGTATTCTCTGAATCTAGTATTGAGATACTTCTTTGTGCAATGTGCGCTAAAATACCAAGTGATTCATTTCTTGCTTTTATGGATGCAGAGGAAATTGCGACAACGCGCCTAACATAGTAAATATCCAAGGTGAATTTTTTCACAATATGAGCAGTGTTGCTTAAGAGTCTGTTAAACTTAATATTTATTGATCATGACATACACAGTGATTAGTTATTACTCATGCATCGTAAGTCACGTAATTGTTGATCTTACAAAGTATATTAATTAAGGAAAATAAGGATGGTTTGTATTACTCTCATTTAAGATAACATTATTTTATGCCGAGACATGAACGCAGAACGTCTGTCCCGTGACTAATTACGCACCAGACTAACCCAAATAGCGGTGCCAAAACGCCACAGCTTCAGCGTACCGGAGCACATAACGAGAGAATACCTAATCAGTATCGTGCCACGGAATACCAGAGCGACAAAGGGGGTGACGTGGCGTCATTCTGGCTAGGTCCCTCTGGATGAGCATTTCGACGTCGCGCGAGACAAATAAATCAATCCATGATTTTACATACTTATTTGACATAAGCATTAACTTTACAAAATTGCTATTACTACAATGGAGAGGCAATTATTTAACAATGAGGGAATGTCCCAAAGCATTTGCGGTAATAAAACGCGTGATGATTTGACTCCATGATTATCATAGTGCCTCTACAGTTAAAAAAAATGTGTATCGATTTGACTTCCCAGATGAAGATGAGTAATACAATTTTATACAAAAAAATACAAATACGATTGATAAGGCTTATAACAAGTCTGTAGCATAGTTATCAATTATAATGAAATAAAAAATTTTTGCTTTGAATTATGTATTCATTTTATTTTATTAAAATATTATTCCATTTATATAATATTTTTGCCACACCCATAAATAAAAAGATTGGTTCTAACCCGTATCATACAAAAGAGCAATATGACTTACATTCCTTACCAACACTATTGACAAAGCATAAACAAATTAACAACTTGAACATATCATACAGCACAATTAATGCATATAACATATTCATATTCTAGAGACCAGATATCTAATAACGATGAGCCTATTGTACGGCTTTTTACTATTACTATCATAAGTCTTTCCTCAATTATTTAGGTTTGGTTTTAAAGAAACTGTATACAATCATAATCATTGTATTATTGAATGTTGCTTGTCTTATTAAGCATATTTTGAACAAATTATTTTTTATATAATTCTAAATTTGTTATCTTTGGTATAAGTCCCATCTTACTCGACAATTTTATAATCTACCATCTTGTTGGTGCCATTTTGTATTCTAATAAATTGCATGTGCCTTCCTGACTAATTGCTTTAATATACCAAGCGTTTTATTCAATTTTGCCAATAAATGGGTTTCTTTTCAAGGACTTTAAAGCCCTCCATATTTGCATTATGTTAATGACCAATTTTCCAAACTTTGAACTTGTTAACAGCATATGGTGCACCATGGCACAAAGGACCCTATTTGAAGCCATCGGCGCATAAAGACGCACGTGGGCGCGACGCGCTCCATTTTTGAACATGGCGCAAATTATAAAAGAATTATAAAATAATAAGTATGAATATGAAAATATCATTAAATTGAAAAACAAACTATCATAATAACAAGCAAACAATGACAATACAAATAAATAACAATCCAATATAATTTCAAGTCCAATAAGTAGTCAATCTTCATACAACTAAAATATATTTAAATAAAAGCAAATAGCATTAAGAAGATATTAATATGCAATCTAACATTTATCTTAATAATTTTAAATATATTTAAAAAT